>OY987285.1:15407109-16616391 GCA_963920785.1 Sphagnum contortum | reverse complement strand
AAGAAAGAAAAACATTTTTTGAATTTTGAGTTTGGGCACTTTGGTTGTTTATCTTTGCCTCTCATGGGACTTTGTTCATTCATTGGAAATTGCACACAAATGTTTAGTTTGTCAACTTATAAGTGTGATTGAATGGCTCTTCTCCCTATACAAGGAGCCATATTACTGCCTCCATTTCGAAGGTTGTTAGAGTAGTTAGTACCTATTAAAAGGCTGCTAAATAATTGTGGGGTTGCCCAACTCTCATCCCCAAGGCTTCTATTCCACACACACACATGGACCTTTTTCTTGGTGACCTATTATTCCTGACCCTAGGTGAGTGACTCTCACTTTAGTTAGGTTGGCCATACTTGAGAACATTAGAATGTTGAGTTCAACCCCATAAACTAGTAGTGCAATGCACACCCATTTAACCCTTCCCCAACACTTGGTCTAGTCGCTCGATAATTCCCTTTAATTTAGTTTTCCCATTCGTACTAGTGCAAATTACATGTAAGAAGAGTATTATAGCTTTCATGCAATATACCCTCATACATGTTCATCCACAGAAATACTGAGTGGATACAACATTGGTGAGCTTCTATGGTTTGTGTCTTCTCATCATTTGGATTGACGGTTTATTATTTGTGTTTTAGAAATCTTATGAAGTTGTTGATTTTACAAGGTTTTAAGAAACGGGCACCAATTAATATAATTTTCAACCAAATTTATGAGAAAACTTATGAAGTTTGATCAACTCCACACACACATTCTTTTATCTCCATTCAAAAATAAATTTAAGCATGTTTAAATCATCTTACACAATTATTGTTGTAAAGACTAAAGGTACTTGAAATGGATTCAACAAACTAGTTATTTCTAACGAGTCTTTGTAAATTGAATACTACATTCAAGAAATTTCATGCTTGTCCAAATTAACAAAAATAGTTTTGGGTGGCAAGAATTTAGGACTAACCGATTGATAGTTTGACAATAGGCAACTAGAATGTTGATTTAGACCCAAAAACATACTATTATTCAACAATGGAATTGCTCTTCTTGCACATGATGGTTTAATTTTTTTCATAAACATGAGAAACTAATTCAACATGATTTTTGAAAGTTGTTTGGATTTTCTTTTTTTAATTCATGTTTGGGGCGCATGATGTTTGTCCAATCCCACTAGTGAGTTAGTTGCCTCTTCTTACTAAGAGTTTTAGGACTTTTCACACACATCATGGATGAAGCACCTATATGATCCCAAAACATGGTCTTCATTCAAGGAGTAAAAAGCATGATCCATGAAAGTCTAATATAATTTCCTAGGCTTTGAAAGAAAGAAGAAAAAATGTGTATTGAAATGGGATGAAGGAAGGAAGAAGCCCACTTCAAATTGGGAAGAGGCTATGTATGTACCTCTCCAAAACATTTGATGTCATGGTATGGAATCCATGAAAACCATGTAGGTGAGGGGGAGGCTATCTATGGATTCTTATGGACTTTGGGGTTGTTTCTCAAATTTGTCATAGGTTTATTGTATGTAGCTTTGAGAGCTAGAGTGGCGGGGGGGAGGAGTAGTGGTAGAGAGCTCCAGGTGATTGATTAAGCCCCTACTAAATGCCCGGGTATTAATGCAATGAACCTTTATGTAACTGGCAAGCCTAAAGGTGACAGTTACAATTGTTATTGCAATAGTAATGGGAAACATAACCTTTTCTGTGGCCCTTCTCAATAATTCACATTCAATTCATTCTGTTCTGAAAACACAAATTGGGGGAGGCCAAGAGGAGCGGGGGGGGGGAAGGGAGGGGAGGATTGGATTACTTGATGAGGGGGGGTGGGGAGGGGAGGAACTTCTATTCAAATCTCAAAGGAAATTCAGAAAATTGCTCCTTATGGAAACTCTCTAAAATTACACAACCAGGAAAAAAAACCTTATCAAATATCAAATTAGGGTTTAGGATTGATCAAACATCAAATTAGGGTTTAGGGTTGATCAAACATCATATTGAACCTCATCCTACTAGCTAGTAGTGGGTCCTTTTTAAAACTTTCATACCAGCCTGGGTAGGCCGGGTCCTTACACCAGTAGTGTTGATACTTGATACCCTCACATAGTGCCTACCTATATATAGAGAGAGAGAGAGAGTTGCCATTCTCAAAAACGTATTAAATTTTTTAATGAAAGAACCGCCCAGAAACCCGGTGCAGAGGATGTAAATTGTGAATTTTGGCAAGACGCATTTCTACGAAACAACTACCAATCCTTTCACATCCAATTTGAGACTTACCAACAAAGTAAAATTAGCTTGTTTGATGCGAAGCTTTTCCCTAACTACAATGCCGTTGTTACATCCATCCATCCGTATTCATGTTGTTGCTCGGGTATCAACTTTTGGACATACCAGCCTGGTCCTGGTTTTGGGGTCCTCTTAAAAGAACCGTCATCATAACCAACTCAGTCCTCGTATTGAGTCCAAGACTGATTTTTGGCTTGGACGAGGCAAGTATGCACCTGGTATTGAAACTGATATATAGCAAGTATATATATATATATGTGGTACTTGATATAACCTCAGGTTCCTAACATATCAGCCTGGTAAGGTTCTTGATACCATTGTTGATACCAGTGTTGATACCCTGATGCAGGTGCTTATATATATAACAACAATGGTCGCAACTAACATATACCCACACACATACGCAGCTCATTTCTTATATTACGGATGGATCTCTCTCTCTCTCTCTCAGAGTGTGATAATAATCTCTCTGCAATCATTTGTACACACTGCACATCAGGACTTTTGAAAAATGTGTGTGTGTGTGTGTGTGTTTTACAGTAGAGTTAGTTAAGATGCGCAAAACAAACACATACAAACACATACATAAAGTTGAACAAAGAGTGGAAAAGAAAAGGGTCAGAGAAAGAGTGATGATTTTTTTTAAGTAATAGGGGCTCCTTCATTTTCCAGTCTTTGAAGAAGGCCCATCAATCAGTGTCCTTGAATCTCCCCTCCATAAATCCTTCTTCAACTCCTCCTCCCACCATGAGTGTACAATAACACACAGCAGAGAAACTACAGTCTCTGAAGGAATTCAAACCAACTACTTTCTGGAACTCACTCACTCACACTCTCTCTCTCTCTCTCTCTCTCCTCTTACCTTAACTCTTTGGACATTCCATAATAGACAACCAGATACATACTTTTACACACAGCAACAGTACAATTCTATACACTCTCTCTCTCTCTCTCTCTCTCTCTCTCGCTCTCTCTCTTGTTAGTGATCTATCTTGCATTTATCATGCCATATATTGGTGTACAACCCCAGGCTCAGCAGTGGCATTCTTTGATTGAGAGTATGATTGGAGCGTGGTGTCATGGAGAGGGGTAGTAGGACGCAAAGATGAGAAGGGTATGAAACAGTGTTGGCTGGATATGTGTTTGTAGCTGGGTACGAACATGCATAGTGGCCGGAGGACATGAAGTCATATTTCAGACTTTGCACCGTTTGAGCTACTTGGCTCTATCTGCAATTGGTCGAGGTCTCTTGGGCATAGCAGCTTTACCATTGTCATATCTGTAGGGACATTTGAAACATGATATTTGTATCCACTTGTAGGATCGATAGAAGGGGGATCATATATGACTTCCGTTTAGGAATAAGGTTTAGGGGGGGTAAGGACTCAAGAGACAAACTGAGCTTTATTTCTCTCATTGTCAATCTCTCCCATTAGTTACATATTAGTCACTTTATGCAAAGTAGGTGAGTTGATCTCAACCTTCATGAGCTATTTTGCAAAGATGATCATCAAAAATAGTAGAGATGGAACTATTGGTGTGTAGGGTAACCTGCAGGTTGTTGGCTAGGAGCTTGCAAGCTTGTTGGTTTCAAGAGCTCAAATTCATTGTGATTTTTTTCATTTGTTCATATTTGACAAGCATTAGGTTAATTGTGTGAGATTTGAGGTTGATGTCTTTTTTCTTGTTGTTAAGATTGTCTTACAAGATGTGTTGCTACATTTGAACAAAGTGTTTTGTGCTTGAACTTTAACTTTGCGAGTTGCGAACAATGAAGGACATCACATCTTGTGCATGACAACAATTTCACATTTTATAGTAACATCCATTGAGTTTTTCCCTTTCATTCACATAATTTTAGCGCACATTTTTTTGGAATTGTTGTTTACAAACTTTTTGTGTTCTTTCGCATCTTGTGCATGACGATTCCACATTTTGCAAGAGCTTCCACTAGGTTTTCCATTTTTCCTTTCCAATAATTTCTTTTTTATTTGGCACAGGGTTTTGGGTGGAATTTCCTTAGATTTATGCATATATGATGAAAGTCAAAGATTCAACTAAAATAATTCCAATGATGATGATTCAACAAAACTAATTTAGGTAAAAACAACTTTAGGTTCCATAAGTCATCCTTTTGATAGTTCCAAAGTAAAATATGTTTAGACTATTCCCAAACAAATAGAAAGGTGTCTTTTCAAAATTACGTTTCTTCGCATTGTGTTTATTTCAACACCATAGTCACAAATATATTTCAATACCTTCTACACCAATTTGTATCCCATTTCCTTTCAACTGAATTTGAATTGAATCTAAATATGAAACAATAGAATTCAAAGAATGTCATTAAAATGTTGTAAGAACATTATTTTGTTTATTTTATTTTATTTTCCTTCTCTAGCAATTTTTTCCAACAATTTCAAGCTTTGTGGCCATATTTATCACAAAGGTGACATTTGAATTCCTTTTAATATGCATTTAAATATAACAATTTCCTTTTTAATGTTTGTGATTTGTCATCTTTATGAAAAAATAAAAGGTTTTACAACTTGGCTTGCAACTAGATTTTTCAATTACACTAAACATTTGCACCATCACGTATTTTTACAATGTGAATGTTATGAAACAAGTTGCACCAATTACATCTTATGCAACTTGTTGTATATGGAAATGTAAATTTATTAAAAATACATTTAGTTTTATGTAGCTAGGGTGCCCATGTAGGTTTCCCACACAAAATACCCACAAACAAATATATAATGTTTATGTGGTTTTTCATTCTTCCATTGACAAACAAAATTCATTGATCTCCATTGCAAAGTGAAAGCACAATTAGGTGGATTGTTTAGATTGGAAATAAACTTTAAACATATAACCATATATTCAACATTAACATTGTTAATTTTTTAGTTATCCATGTTGTGATAGACTTTAATGGAAATCATATTAGAAATCATGGATGAATTATAAGAAAAAAATGAACTCAAAATGGACTTTTGAAATAATGATATTATGTTTGTCATGCAAGCGAAATGAAAGATGTGAACTCAAAAAAATGCCATAATAATGTCAATATAGAAATTTTAAAAATTCCCAATACAATCAATTTCTTTTAATTTCTTTTAAATGCCATTATTTTCATCATTTTTTCATTTTTTCCATTTCACATGAAGTCTTTGCCCAATCACATGTCTATCTATATATATCTATAGATGGCCTACCAATATTTATGACCAAAATCATAGCATGGATAATTATAGGATTTATAGTTTAATAATTCTTATAATTGCAAGGATTTTAACTAATGTGAATTATGGAATTTTCAAAATGTCAAAAAATGAGTCACCTAATCATGCTTTTAATTTACAATTAACTTGCAACTAATGTAGTATCCAATTGATTTTTTGTGAATGATGGATTTTGCCAATGATAATATGTTTACAACTTAAATTCAATTAATGTAATTTTGAATTGTGACTTATTAATTTGTTGATGGAAATATATTGAAAGTAATGTCCATTTACATGAATGATATTATTTTGCACCTACTAGAATTGACAATGATAATCAAAACCTATGCCATCAAAATTCATAATCAATAATTCATTTTAGTTGTATAAAATTTTACAATTTAAAACATGGTATTATATTGCACAATAATAATGAGTGACATTGTAAATGCACCAAACATAAATGTTGAACAAATATTTTTATACATTACATCCCAAAACTAGAAGTTCTTATAATTTCACACAAAAATAAAACTTTGACAATCGTAATCGATACCAAAAAAATAAAAAAAAATAAAAAAATACTCAAACAAAAAAAATGGACAACAAGAAATCACATGTTTTCCCTCAATGTTATATAAATGAGAATGATCTTTTCCCCCTAATTTGAACATTTCATTCTCTAAACTAAAAGACATAAATGCAAAACTAATGTTATGTAACATGTTCTTAAACTACCCCACAAAAAACCAACAAGCATAAAATGAAAACAAACATCCTTTTTTTCATCTTTGAGTATTATTTGACATTAGCACAAGTGTATGATAACCATTGATCCCAAGATTTATTAAGAGTTATAATCATGTGTCACATGCCCTTACATATCTCACGCAAATTTAAAAGTTATTCAAGTAGTTGAAACCTAGTTGAAACTTAGTTATATTAAATGGACATTGAACCCTAGTTGCATATTAACTTGTGAATAAAGTCAAATGATATTGACCAAAATCATATGTATGGGGCATATGCCAACTATATATAAGGTTCCTTTGCAATTAATACACAATTCAATAGAATTCCATAAATTTCAAGTGTCATTTTGTTTATAAATGACCTGTACTTTCATGGAAAAAATGTAACCTAGTTAAACATCAATTACATCCAACTTGTAGTTGTAGGGTAATGAGGTTTTTACAAACATGATTTCTCATGGTGCATTTATATTCTTCTCGTTTGATTCTCGAATGAGAAGTGAATTAACTACCATGTTTATAGTCAAGTTAACATTCCCTAGCAATGAGTGTATGAACCGTTTACATTATTTAGGTAATGTAGCCGAAAGCACATGGCTATTTCAATTTCTTACAATGTTCTACCAATAGATGTTATTTTTTTCTATGTGATACAAAATGAATGAAATGTTTTATAGTGTCATTTTTTAAACCATTATTTCAATTTTAAGTATAGAAATGTTTAATAACATATCTTTTGACATTAATTTTTTTAATTGAATGTAGAAGTTAATTATTCCAACCATTTTGAGATGAGTTAATTCCTACAAGATGATGTAAATGATCCCCATTAATGTTTTCCATATTTTCATTCTTGAACTCTTATCAATTTTCTTCCAATAATATTTTTCATCTTGTGTCATGGTTGCATTACATTATAGTTTGACCCATCAAAACAATCTATTTCTTTTAAATCAAGCATTGTCAATGAACAATGTGTATGACTTTCCCCACCACATGACATTTTTCACTTTTCATTATGTCTCTTGAGATCATTTAATTTGTATACCCATTTTATAAATGTTTTGAAGGTTCATGGTGTCTTCCAAACATAATGAATGAATATGCTTCTAAAATAATTTTAAAAAATTGCATCAACTATTTGCACAAGATTTTTGATTTTATAAAATGGGTTGCAAGTAAATGAAATATTGATTTTTAAAATTTCCAGTTAATGAAAGCTTAGAAAATTCTTATGTATTGTTAAATTGTGCATTATAATCATGATATATCAAAATTTTAATGCAAAATAAAATTTGAAAACCATATTGACAATTTTATTTCAAATATAGTTGTAACTTATTAAAAATATTATTATATTAATTTTTTCAAATTGCATGTTCAACTTACCCATAAACTCAATGGAAGAATAATTTATTTTCTTATGTTTATCTGAAAAATTGTTTCATGCTTAAATTAGATTTTGGTCAAATTGTTTTTTTTTTCCTACTTTACCATGCATAGGCACTTATTTGTAATTAGTAGCAAGGGAAGAAAAGGGTTAGATGAGTCGCATCTACAATTTCCACATTTTTGGGGTCAATGAACCCTTACAACAATTGTATTAAAATGTAACAAAGTTTTATTAAAAGATCTCATGTTTTATGCAAAAGTTACTTGCATTTTTGGCTATACGTAGGTTAGTATTATGATAATGCCCTCACATTGTGTTTCATTTTCGTTCACCTTGTGGAACAAGTGTGTTCTACAATGATCACAAAGACCATGGACATGCATGTGCAACCAAATCTAATTGAATTTGTAACTATTTTTTTGCTTGTTTTGACTTCTAGATCTTTAAAAGTGGTGGTGTGAACATGTTTTTGTTGATGATTGTTTGGATGAAGCTTGAATCTTTAGGCATGCTACTATGAAGATATTTGAAATAATGAAACAATTGGTTTCCATGGTTTTGCAATTAGAATTTTTTGATCAAAAATTAAATCAATTTG
Organism: Sphagnum contortum; assembly: GCA_963920785.1. Taxonomy (NCBI): domain Eukaryota; kingdom Viridiplantae; phylum Streptophyta; class Sphagnopsida; order Sphagnales; family Sphagnaceae; genus Sphagnum; species Sphagnum contortum. Next base: position 16,608,142 of record OY987285.1, on the reverse strand, counting down.
TTGTGTGTTTTTGTTTTGTGAAAGATAAGGCTAGCTTGGGTACTCTTATGGCTACAATGTAGTGTTCATTATTAATTGTGAAGGTATGAAATATTTGTAGGTTTATGAAGATATTTTCTATGGGCATGTGATGTTTAAAGTGTGTTGATATGTTATGAATGATAACAAGGTTCCCTTTGAATTTGACTCTAGTAAATGTGAAAGATATTAAAGTTGGCTTGTAATGTTAATTGTGTGAGTCCAAGAAAATCAAGGAAAAGGAGGTATGAGTAGAAGAGGTTATGCATTGATAGTGGGATGCAACGTTAAAAGTTTAAAACTATGTTAAAACAAGGTTTGCCAACAAAGAGATAATGTCTAAAGAGGTTATAGAATGAAGCAAGTCATATTGTTGTCATGTTATGAGAGGTAAAAGATATTAAGTTTACAATAGGGAGTCCTTAAGGCACAAGCATGGGGCATTGTAAAAGCTATCACTTAATGGTTGAATCCAATGACAACAATGTGTGATGAATGACTTGAAAGGTCATTGGCTAGTATTTTCAAATGCCTTGGCTATTGTAATTAACCTAGCTAGATGGTTATGGAGTTGAACCAAATCCCTTTTGTTGATGGGAATGAAAAAATTGACCAATTTGATATTGAGTTCCACCTCTTGAACAAAAACATGTGGTCCATGAAGTTGTGAAGGTGATCAAACCATTTCTCTAGTTTTTGGAAATATTTGATTCATGTCAAGTTCATAGTATGTTTGCCTTGATACTAGATCCATGTTTCAAATCCTTATGGGTTGTAGAAATTATTTGGGGCATGGAAATGTAATTCATCTTGTTGTTGAGTATGATGCAAGAGGTTATTTCCCTTCTAATGGTGGTCTTTGATAAACTAAACCTTATTGTATAAGCAAATGCAAAAATATTTTATGCACCTACTAGATGTTCATGTCCGAGAAGAATATAATAACATGTTTGGTGCTGGAGCATCCATTGAGAATAGTCTTCACACACACAAGAGTTACTAGAGAGTTGTATTTGTTTCATAGGTCAGTATCCCCTTGGATCTACATGTGCAAATCCTCATGCATGTTTGCAAAGCCATAAAGGTTAAAATTTGAATTTTAGCTTCCTTGTCAAGTGGATTCTTGGAATTTTAGGGGGACAATGCAAACTATCATGGACCACTTTTCATGTCAAGATGGCAATTTTTGTGATGTGAATGTAAATGCAATGGTTAATTTGTATTTTACAGGTCATATTTTTTAATAGGGTCTTAATTTTAAATTATTAACTTGAATATGCATATGATGTAAGTGGTTGTTGTGCATAATTTACAAAAATAAAATATGTATCAACTTTCAAATGAGATTCATGGACTTTCACACTCGACAATAAATTTCATATATGAATTTCAAAAGGTTCCAATAATTGGTATTATGATTGTTAGGTCCTCCATTTTTGTTAGTTAATATATCAATAAAATCAAGTTTTGAAAATTTTCAAGCATGTCAATTGTAGATTATTATTAATGGAATTTTGGTTTTTTTTTTGTTAGTGTTAAAAAAAGGGTTTTTTCAAGAGTTCATATCACTGTGGAAAAATATTCATTTTATGTTGGGTTTATGCACACATGTACCAAAAAAAGATTTATAGGTGGGGTTAAAATTCAATTAAAAAAATTGTTTAGAATTTATGGATTATTGTTGTTTTATTTTTTAATCCATTTAGGGTTCAAAAAAATAGAAAGGAAATGGATTTTGGGTGGTGTTTTCATGAAGTGCTACTTTTTGGTCCACCTTATCTTACACTCACCCTAAAATCTCAAATTTAGATTGAAAGAATGTTTAAGCTTGTTGGTGTTTGTAGATATTTTATAATTATCTAATATCTTGACCAAATTATCAATGTGGTGAAATTTTAACCTAATGATGCATATTTAAATTTCACACCAAATTAATGTAAACATGAAGGCTCAATAAACTAAAGTTAAAGTTTTTTTAGTTCAAGAAAATTACAAATTTATTTTAAAAGTTGATTATTTTAAAGAACTAAAAGTTGACAATGGTTAATTAGGTAGATCACCTTAATCAATAGACTTTTCATTTTTTGTTTCAAACTAACCTTCCCTTGAAGTGTTTCTAATGATTTTCTATCCATGTTGATGTTGGAAAGTATATTGTTTATTGCTTATTTATGGAGCTCACTAATGATGTATATTGTCAATCAAGCCAAAATAGTCTTTTGATTTCTTCTTCCATGTTTTTCTAGTTGTGTGGGGTTGAGGTGTTGGGCTGGGTATTTTTCGCTTTTGTTTGCAAATAGCTTGTGTTGTTGTGGGTGGAACTTTTCAAAGAACTAGGGTTCAATTCCCCTTCTTTAGTTACTTGATTTTGGATATTCATGTTTTTGTTTTGCTCTCATAATAGGCTAATGTGTGTAATTGCAAGAATTAAAAACTTTTATAAAATAAAATTTGGGTATACATAATTTGAATGCATATCTAGAATTAATTCGAATTAAAAAACCAAAAACTACATAATTGTCAACATGAGCAAACTTTTCCTTAAATGACAAGTAATTTTTTGAAAAAATTGCATACACATCCTTTCACTAATTAAACAATGTATATATGTCTTATTAATATGCAAGGATGAATTCTAAAACATTATACTAACAACATTAATGCGAACCAATGTTGGGCAAACATTTGAAATTGTTAATAAATGTCAAGGTTTTAGTTTTCGAACATAATCAATATTAAATAACCACTAAATCTAGTCATTTCAAAACTCACAAAGAATCATTAATTCTTGTCATTTAGAGAAAACTTAAACAACTTGCAATTTTAATGAAAAACTTGATAAAAATTCATGGTCTTATAGGTAGTTATTTACACATGTTTTCATTTTGAAAAATGTGATTATTTATTATAACCAATTTTTTTTTGGTTAACTTCATGGTTCTAAACTTTAAAAATTGCCATGATAATTGTGGGCGACTTAATCATATTTCTAGTTTGACCACCCACCATTGGTATGAAAATGTGTGCATTATTTCTTTTAAGAGCCACCTTAATCATAACTGTCGCAACCCCACTTTGAAGGAGTGTGATGATGACATTCACATTTTCGAAATGGGGACTTGGGAGTCCTTAAAAACTCCTGAAAACTCAAAGTTCGATTGCAGGGGTCAAAACACTTCAACTTGAGGTGTTCTTTATATTGTTGGAAAGGTCTTGAAGTTGTAGATCTCGAAAATGGCCTCGCATGAACCATTCGGACATCTGCAACACAAGTTATGGACGAAAGAAGGGTCATGAATCAAAATGGCAGTTTGACTCCCGACCATTAAAAGTCAAGAATCGACCTGACTCTGGTGTGTGCAGGTGAAATGTAATACATCGTTGGAAAACTCTTGAAAAGAGCTACAAGTTTGTTTTAGAACTCATCTCAATTGGAGGTCTGAACAAAGAATTATGAACTCCCAAAGTCCCGAGAGTCTAAACCGGAATAATTTTAGGACTCCTCCTTGGGAGTCCTGGGAAAAAGAGCCATTCGGATGTAGGTGCTGCAGAGTAAGGCAAATAATATTATATGGGGGAAGGTGGTCGCTTCCCCAAATCTGGGCCGTAGTGAGTCATGTGAGTCCAGGGTCGCCCGTGGCTTGTCCTAGCACTTCAAGTGTTCCTAAATGTGAACTAACCAACTTGTTGGTTTGTTTGATGCAAGTTCAAGTAACTAAGTAAAGTTTGTCCCTCTTCCTAGTCCCATCCTAGAGCGTCAGCACGTCCCTCTACCCCTTTTAATGCAAAGATCTGGGAATGTGCCCTGAGTCCCGAACGATTCCGTTGTTTGATTGACTTGGACCCAACTTGGATCCAACAAAAGACTTAGGAGCGTGTCAATAACCATTGTTAGGTTTGTATGTATTTTGGCTTCAAAATTGATGAATTGATAAAATCTTGTATTTTTAAAATGTGGAGTCTTTATTAAATATTATGTTATAAGAAATGATGACAAAAAAAATATGGAATGCAAAAACACGTGTCTAAAAATTGTGTTTTTGTTGCTTAATAGACTTTTAAAAGTTTTTGACATATTTATATATGACATTTATGAAAAATTTGAAAAATATGCCTTTATAATATAATTATATTAATTTAATGCAACATCCTTTGAGTCATAAGATTTTTTTTTTAATAGCTTGTAAATCATGATTATAAAAAATATTCTCCTCAAGTGGTCAATCAATTTAACTAATTAATTCACTATTAATAATAACTTTGTATTTGTGCCACTTGTGGTTTTTAATAGAGAGAATACACTCATGAACCCCAACTAAGTTGATGTTGAGTTTCTTGTTAGTAACCTATCCTATAAAAAAAATCCTATATGTAGGTAGGTAGGATAATAGGTGGTTATTAGGAAAGTGGATGCAACTTGTAATGGTTACTACATAAGTAAATGTTTGTAAGTTGTTAATAAGGTGGGTAGTAAAACCATAGACTAAAGTAACCATTGTGGTTAATTTGTGAACTAGAAACCAATGTCTAAGAAAATGTTGCATATCAAGTCACACTCATCACTCTAATGTGCTAGTGGGTGTTGGTTTACTTTACATACAAACTAGATGTGTTTATTATGAATGTTGGAGTGGTGGAATGGCATAGGTGTTGTCATTGAAATAATGCCATGAGATGTGGTTTTCAACAAATCAACCTTGAAAACCTCAACAACTCAAGTATTTGGTAAATCATGATTAATTTTTTCTTTAATAGTCATTAGAAGCACCAATAAGTTAAATATTGTTGGTTGCACCACAATACACATGTTTTCATCAATTGAAAATATTTTAAGTTTGGAAGTTTGATAAATAGTGAAACAAATCAAATTTTCCAAGTTTTTAAAAAATGTATTTAATTTTTAAAAATTCAATGCCAAAAAGATGAACCATGGCAAATTGCAAGACCTTTTTTAAGGTGACATTACAAAGTTTGTGTTACATATCCTATGTTTGGGCTTGGATTCCTATGTGGTCATAAGGTAAATAAGTTATTGAGTAAAAATTTAAGCTTTCATGAAGGGGTTAACAATCATTAGATGTGCATCCTTTGCTCCTCAAACTCAAAAAAAGATTTGTGAAGCTCTTGTTGGCACACCCACAACTATTTAGATTGATCAAATTGGATTAAAAATGACAAAAATAAGGTCTTTGAAAGTAGGTGGGTCATTTATTTGAAAACATTTAGTCCACACAACAAATTTTGTTGAGCATTCATTTTATATTCTACAACTAAATAATCCAATGTTGAAAAATGCACAACACCTACCCAATTTGCAAAAGGGATCAAAACCAAAATTTGTTTTGTGTTTTATATAAACTTATTTCTCCATGGTTCATGCAATTTAGATTTGACTAAAAGGAAAGGTTGATACATTTACATTGGGGAGAAGATGGGCTTTGATAAACTTAAATTTTCTAATAGTAATGCAAACATGTGTCATTGTCTTCCTTCTAATGTTGCATGGTTGGGTTTGAACTTGCTTCTATTTTTGCTCATATTAGAATTAATTGTTGCCTTCCCCTTCTAGTCATGTTCCTTTATACTCTTGTGAGGTGAATTCATTTTCTAACATAAAAAATTAATCTTCAAAGTACACTTCTAAAAGATAAAACCTTCAAACATGAAAAATTAGAATTTGGTTCACAATATATTGGGTTCCAACAATAGATAACAATTAAAGAAAAAATATATTTTGCAATAAATATTTTACACCTTGGACCATTTTTCACATGTTTAGTGATTTTCATAAGCTTGTGTTGGTTTGATGTTTTTAATTTTGAAATATGATGATTTTAAAAATTTTAAAAATTCTTTGCCTCTTGCAATGGTTAATTCTTGGATTACAAAAACTCATATATTACAATGTTAATGTTGTGGTAAATCATGAGCTTCGAACAATTTTACACCATTGTTCACCTGTTCTTTCTTTAAAAAATATTTCCAATTTCAATTTTGACACTTGAAAAATAGTGGTAGGTATTTCAAATGAAGGTTTTAGCCCAATTATTCAAATTTTTAAAGCCTGTAGTTTTAGTTTTAGCACATTTTTTCAATTTCAAAAACCTTTGAGCTTGATTAACAATGGGGTTGGATTCCATATATCAATATCTACTCTCGAAGAATTGAAATTATGTAGGCAAAAAGTTAAATACAATAAGTTAAAATAAGGTTTCATCATGTTAATAGGAGCCAATTTAGGTGTAATTTATTTGAATTTACATGTTAAAAAATTTAATAAATTGATCATTTATATAAAGTTCAACTAATTTGCCAACTTTTCAAAAAAAAATCAACTTGCCTACTAAAGAATCTAAACCAATATTTAAAAGTTTTTTTTTTTCACAAATTTTTATGCATTCCCAAATGCTTGACACAAGGAATCAATGTAAACTTTTCAATATCATGCATTGTATAACATTTGTAAACCTTGGGTGTACTATTCCATGCATTAGGACAAAGAGGGTTGTGTGAGGTTTGAAATAAAATTAGTTAGAAAAGCTTTTCAAGTTAAACTCATGGTCACATGAAAATGCACAAACCTAGAAGAAGGATTGGTAATTAGTGTGTTTGGAACCAAAATGGTGCATGGATAAATCATGGGCTCATATTGAAGTTCATCATGACCTAAATATAGAAAGAATCATCATTCTTCTCCTTATATTATATTATGTAATTCCTAATGGAAGTTATATTGAAATGACATTTTCCATTGAGATTCCTAAGATTGATTCTTAAGATTGAGTCTTGAAATTGCTAAATTATGAATCATAACACATTACAGGTTCATATTTTTCATTTCATTTTCAAATTGAAAATTTTCAATGAAAAGGTTACATCCATTGAAATAAAATTCTAAAGATCCATTGAACTCCTTTATTGGAATTGATTTGACCCCTATATTGGACAATTAGATGATTCGGAATCATTATGGTAATTTGACTCATGACTTTTTAAATGGCCATAACTTGTGTTACATGTCTTTATTTTGAATATGTGACCCCACTTTGGTAAGTATTTTGTACAACCTTTGCAATGGTCTAAAGAGGGTTTGATTCAAATGAGATTTGGTCACCTTCAACCAATTACTTTACCCAAAGACTTTCAACACCTTGAGATTTCACACTTTTAAGTAAATGAGAATTTGACTTGGGAGTCCTAGGAGTGCTTCCCTTTGACTTTCACATACTTGCATTTCATGTGGGAAACATGTTTTCATTTTTTTGCATTCACTTCAAGTCTTGGTTTTTTATTCAATATGATTCCACTTGCAAGAAACATCTTTCATCTTGGGAGTGACATTTTGTTGTCCATCTTGAGAGTTGGTCATGCACCCCAAGTTATGGTTGTAACAATTCTAATTTTGGTTTTAATATTAGTTAAAGGTTAATTCCAAGGTCCAAGTTTTGGGCCAAAAAACCCAAAAATGTGTTGATTCAAGTTCAAGTTATAAGATTTGAACTTTTTAATCCATGTGTTAACATTGTCAATTGGAGAGCTTCCTAACATTGGTGTATACATGTATCCATCAATGAAATGTTTGTCTTGTACAATAGTTACACAAGGAATTCAAATTCTTTTATTGATTTCTTCTAGACAATCAAATTAAAAACACCAACTTCAATGGAAAACTTACATGTTTGTCTATGTTTCCAACACCCCTCCCACTAAGTGGCGGGGGTGTAAGTGTGATAGATTTCAAAGGCATGTAAATGCATTTTGAATTTTTTTTTCATTTTGAATTGGAGTTTAAAGTAAATCCGAAATTAAAAAATGGCATTGTGTTGATTTTAAGGAATATTAAAAAAAATTGGGTTCAAACTTTCACTTGAGAATCTAATGATGACATAAACTTTAATCACAATTCACATATGTATGTATACAATAGTTTACCTTATATATTTTTAAATTCAAAATGAAATTACAAACTTGTATTAATATGCTATATTGAAAATGTGGCTAAAAATACACTAGAGGTGGGTCACTTTAAGTAAAATCATTGATGTAATATATTAGTATGAAGTGAATAGTATGCTTGAAAACAGGGGCAACCTTTCTGGAATCTTAAATTCAAGCAAAAAGATTGAAAATGTGCATGACAACATTTTAACACTTAAAGATCCTTTTAAGTCAAACTTAATTACGATTCACATCACAAACTTATTAGCTTCATTGGTTGATTCAAAATTCATATGAACCCTATTATTTTCAGAGTTCATGTTTTTTGCATTCAGATGTTGTGCATTCAAAAACATTTATGATGCATGTATAAGTATGATGAAATATTTCATTGTATTTATATGTGCATCATACATGTTTTAACACACAACATTCATCTACAAAAAACACAAACTCATGAAAGAATGATTTTTGCATAATTTCCAGTATCAAATCATGGGTTGGGAAATTTGTGATGCAATCATGGTTAGATAGTGAGGATTGAATACATTTAACATACACATGATCTATAACATATGCATTTTGATCTTCAATTTGGACAACTATAGGGTCTCATGTAGTAGGGGCATGATGGATTGAAAAATGTGATTATGAAGGCACCAAGTTTATCAAAGGTTCCAAGCTTCATAGTAATGTGGCTCTCACAATTCAATTTAATTTGAAATAATTTGAATTTGAGTTTTGGACAAATCATTTAGAAACCAAACATTATAATAACAATATTTTTTCAATGGAAATTGTATTAAAATGGAACAAATGTAAAAGACATGAAAAAAATGTGAAAATATAAACTAAAAAAATGAAATCAAGTGATGAATGTCAAAAAACTTTCATATTTGTGGAATTCAAATAAATGTTTGTACACAAATTTTCTAATGCATAACATTCAAACATGCATCTTGTGTCAACTAAGTTAACTATATTTGAATGTTTAACAAATTTAGATGATTTAGCATTTGTAATTTATGTTTTAATTGAATATGTTAATAGATCATTGATAAGTAATTTCAAAATGAGTATAATGATGTGAAGAAGTTAAGGGATGTTGGTTTTTAGGTTATAGTGAGGTAAAGTTATTGATTCAACTTTAAACAATAAATGTGGGTGATAGTTCAAGACTTAATTGTATCATTTACATTATATTTTGATCAAATTTAATTAGCTATCAAACTATTTAACCATGTTATAACATTCCATAATATATATGGATTTGTTGGATCTAATAAAGGCCAAATCCATTAGGTGATGAGTTTCTCATTTGGGTGGACATTTCATTTTTTTAATCTTGTGCCATGATCATTAGTAGAAATAGGCCAAAATGCAACCACTACATCCATGATTACATGCATTTAATTGTTGCTTGTAACTAATTATGATAACATTTGCAACTATAAATCAAGTTATCAAAAATTTGGATCATTTTTGTGACTATATTGCGATTATTGGCTTATTTATCTTTACAATGGGATGGTTTTTACCAATATTTTCATCCTAGAAAACCTTTTATGGCCCATTAGTCACAAATGTGACCAAAATTAGTTTATTCTTATGGGTATACAAAGGTGTATTGAATGTATTTAAAAGTTTATTGGGGGTATATTAGAATGTACATGGGTACAATGGTGTTATGTATAATGGATGTATTAAAATCATATGTAGTTCATATTTAAAACATATTAAAAAGTATCAATCATACATAAAAATACATATGTAATTAGGAATATGTTAATTTTTTATTAAAGATATTTATATAAAAAATATATAATGTCCATATTACATATGTATCCAAGGTTTATATTATCAAGGTTAAATGATTTTGATATTACAGTTCCAATAAATATCTATTAAAGGTATGGATAGTTGTAATAGGGTTACCTGTTTTAATACACACGATATTAATAAGTAATAACTATTAATAGCCACAAGTTAATTAATTAAATAATAATAGCAATTAATTAATAATGATTAGTTAATTCATCAATTAGTTGATAATGAATGTTAAATAAATATAAAATATTTTATTTTATTTACTAGTCATTAATTAATCATAAATAATAACCAATATTTTTCTAATTAAAAATTAATTAATAATTATTGTTGTATTATTTCATCACAGGACTAGTGGGAAAAACACCAAATTAGTTGTTACATTTCTTTTACTTTTTTGAACTATTAATTAATACCTTCAAACTAATTATTGGGTTAGCTTAATATTATTTTAAATTAATAGTTATTTAATTAGTCGAAGATTGAAAAAATATTTACTTATTTTTATTTAAATTAAATTATGTTTGAATAATTTATTAGTTATTAGTTAGGTTATAAAAATATTTAATAATCATATATTTATTTATTATAATATATATACATCTATTTATGAAGGAAGGTAGTTTGTTTGTTTTGTTTTGTTTTGTTTGTATCGATGAAATCCACCAAATGAGATGTTTCAGATCACGTTCTTGGTCTCTTTGGAAACCTCTCAATGAGGAAGGGTGCATTGGCTTGGTTTCATGGCATTTGGACTTGTGGAGCAAAAGTTCTTGAATATTGAACAATTTTTTCACTAAAAATAAAATAAAATTGTAGTTGAAATCTTGGAGGAATTGGAATGTGCTTTTGGCATTGTTGGAAAGATCTTGATGAGCAGGATTTGGTAAGATTTGGGTTCAAAATGTGGGACATATTGATTTAAAAATGATTTCTACTACTGAAAATTCAAATAAAATCCCAAAAATCAAGTTTTGGAATGAAAAATAGTTGAAGACATGGTAACACTTGGGCCAATGGCACAGGTCACACTAGTTAATATTAAATCATTATTATTGTTATTATTATAAGCTATTATAGATAGTGGAATAATAAATAGTAGGTAGGTTGATAAGTGGGGAGGTGGGTAGTTAATTTATTAGTTAGGTAGTTAATCACTTACTTGCAATCTCAAGTTTTAACCCATAATTCTTTGTCTTACATTTTCATCTTGAACATTTTATAAAGAAGGCGCTTTGCATTGTAATTTCATGTTGAAACAACCAAGCATTTGGGATGAGTCAACCAAAAAGGCTTAACCCAAAGGGAAAATAAAAAATAAAATGAAAATATATATGTTACCCCTCACTTATATACCTCCCTAACTTATTTAACTACTTACTTACTTAGGTATTTGGTTTATGTAAGTAGGTAAATGTTACCTACCTACCTACCTACCTACCTAACTACATAGCTATGTATCTAGCCTAGTTAAGTAGGTTGAACTTATATACAAACCCATCTAGCTCTACCAACCTATTTATAGAGTTCGATTTATGGTAGCATGCCACATGGCATGATTTACAACCGACCAAGCATATGAATCAAATGTCCTAGATTAATCCAAAATTATAATGGGTTAAGTTAACGAAATGTTGCCACATGTTGAAATTAGGTTCCAACAAGTGGTGTGATTTGGGATGCTACCAAAATAGTTCACCTTAATTGCAAATGCCCATTCACATGTGGAATTTCATATGATGGATGAAATTGTCTACATAATTTGTACCTCCATCCAAACATTGATGATGACATCAAATTTGAGACTAATTTGCGCATGCAAACTAGTTTTAGACGACTAAAGGACTTTTAGTTGCAAAATGTTGCCTATGACAAAAAAATAATTGCAAACACTAATCATAAATTTGGGTTTTTCTTTTAATGGATTCAATTTTATTCCCCAATTTAATTTTCTTTTCTTGCATAAATCTTGGTCATGAGGCCAAGGTCAAGGGTTGACATAACTAATTTCAAAAAGGTTTTTTATTCCCTTTTTCCTTTACATTTTGGACACAAGCTTCTCCATGATATAATTGTGATAATTATGCCAACCAATGATTGAAAACCATGTGAATACTAAAAATCTAAATGTCTAAATCTTGGGGCAAGGTTGGGAATTCATGTTGCATTGATTTTGTTACAATATGTTAAGTGCATGGGATGCCTATTCAAATTATCCCTAGTCATTGCTTGCCATGCTTGAGCTTAGGAGATGTATCATGGTTCACAACATGATTTGTCCTTTCATTATTTCATTTATGTTTAACATTTTTTTCAAATTATGTTAAAACATTTTCATCCTTTAGTAACACGTCTCTTTCAATCTATTTATATTTGAATCATTTGATCAAATGGGTAAGCCATTTTCTAAGAAGCGCCCATGTTGTCAAATGTACTCAACAATGATGTTGTGCAAAACGCCGTTGTGTCCATAGTTTAGAAAATCACCTTCCATGTGGTATAGTTGATGCATTGCATTCATTCACATTCAAGTCTTTGTGTCAACGAATCGAAAATGTTTTCACAAAAGACTAGATATGGACCTTTATGGATCTTGTTATATTCATATGAGGAGACTTTCTTCTTTTATCAATTTCAATATGGACAAAACTTTAGAGACAATTTAGGCAAAGGAAAGAACACCATTACAATTGACACCTAAAAAGTTTTGTTTTTTCAACTTTACAAATCAAAATCTTTTGGATGTGTACACATGCAAGATGATGATCTCTTGCAAATTTACCCAAACAAAATTAGCTTGGGATAGCAAGGATCCCCCACATTATTACATAACATGGCTTTTATGGTGGTTTATTTGATTGAAATTTCAGTCATAACAAAGAATGAAAAAAATGTTCTCAATTAAAATTACTATTCATTTTAAAGAAAAATCGAATTGAGTTTGTTTGAAGAGACAAGGAAACATGACTATCTTAAATGATTAACATGATTAAAAAAACTAGTTGATGTGGTAGTACTAACTTAATTTTTTGAAAGTAATATATTATATATGGATTGGACCATGGACAAATCTAAAATGCATCAACCCATGACTCAAACTCCCAAAAAAAAGTTTTTGAAATTATATGATAAAAATTTTCACATTAAAAAAATTAAATTTATTTATAATTTTACTAAAATTTAATTTCCAATTAGAAAACATCATCTTAGTTCACATGTACATTAGTTATGTTTTTTAAAATTTTGATCTTGCATTTTTTCCCATGTCATTTTGTTATATTTCAGTTTTTAAATTTTATTTTATTTTTATTATTTTTATATGAAATGTTACAAATTGTATTTTAATATTTCCACACCATCAATAATAACATTAATATCACAATTAACCATATCTAGATGATTGGTTTTAATTATGTTAATCACATTACTTATGTCAAATATTTCCATGTAGGTACCTCATACGTCATGTTTACATCATAATGTTTGTTTTGACTATCTATAATTGTTTGTGGAGTAAAAAAATTAAAAATGCATATTTAGTTTTAATTTGAAGCAAATTGAACATAATCAATCATTTCAACAAATGTACTTACTTTTACAATCATTTTAATTGTCATGCTTTAGCCAAAAAATGATTGTAAAATTAAGTACATTTGTTTTAAAGATAAAGTTCCTACCTTAAATTTTTAAAAAAAAAATCTTATTTTTTAATGTTTTTTTCACAATTGCCATGGAGCTAATAAATTTGAAAAGGGTAATGGGTTTGTGGATGAGAAAAGTGAATTTCATCCATGAAGGTGCACACTAAAGTGAGTAATATGACCACCACAATGTGCAAGGAGTTCACACACACACACACACAAGCACCAAGAAGAGGAGGAGGCCTTGAACTAGAAATTTGAAAACCCAATTGAAAAGGTTATTAGAAAAAACATGTCAATTTGGAAGGGCATAGATTTTGTGGATGAGAAACATGGATCTCATCCATGAAGACATGTACTAAATTGAGTAATATGACCACTATAGTGTGTGCAAGCAATTTTTGTGCACACACAAGCATGAAGAAGAGGAGGCCTTGGATGAGAAATTGGGAGTCCCCCCATTGAAAAGGCTATTAAAGAAGCCTATTAATTTTGAAGTGTTATTGTATTACCTTATTTGGTTCAACATTCAAGCGCTAATTAAATAATTATTTTATTTTTAATAATTGAATTTAGTTGAAAAAATGATTTTTTTTTTTTTTGGAAATCTGGGATTGATATTATGTCAAAATTAAAATAAAATTCAATTATAATTATGAAAATAATTTTGATTGCAAATAACAAGGAGCTTACTTTATCCAACAATATCTATTTCAAGGTCTCAAAATTTCACATAAATGGCAAGTAATTTTCTTAATTTTGGACTAATGATTTTTATAAGTTTTTTTTGTCATTTTGTGAAAAATAATTTGAAAACAAAAAAATTCTGTCACAAATTCCTTGTTCTTTTGAAGTTTTAGGCAAAAAAAGAAATTTTAATTAAAATTTGCCAAAAATCAACATAATTGTCTACAATATGAAAAGGGTGCTTAAGATTTTTCTACTTTCATATTTTTAGTATTGCCAAAATTCGTTAATATACTTATGGATGATCGCCACTTCAACAATGTCAAAATATTGAAGTTAAAAAGGAAAAAAAGCAAAAAAACAGAAATAAAGAAAAGAAAACCTGCTTTAGATGTTCTGGGCAAGTAATCTTCAAAAACTCAACATTTAAAAAATAAACATTAATAATAATAAAAAATAAATAAATAAATACGGCTAAACCTGAAAACATGCTATACACACAACAGTTTAGAGAAGCATGCATGTTAATTTGGACGAGAAATAGATGAGAAAAGTGGATCTCATCCATGAAGGCACCTACTGAAGTTAGTAATGTGACCGCTTTGCGCAAGCGGTTCACACACTGAGAGAAAGCAGCACTGCACAAGAAGAAGGCAGAAGGACAAGGAGAAACGCGAGACAGAGAAACGCGAGACGCGGTGACGACGGGGAGAGAGAGAGATCGAGAGATCGAGAGAAGAGAAAGTTTTTGGTGTGGCGATGGCAGGTAGAGCGCATGCGGATGCAGGGAGTGAGGGTTTGCCGCAGGCCAATGTGAAGAGAGTGGTGAAGGAGAAGTTAGCGGAGCTGGCGCATGCGCATTTCGATGACGATCGCAAGGAGAAAGACGTTCTTGTCAACAAAGATGCACTCCTTGCGTTCTCTGAAAGCGCCAAAATCTTCATCCACTTCTTGTCTGCAACGTATGTGCGCGATTATTATTCACTCTCCCTCAACCTCTCTGTGTGTGTCACTCTCTGTGTTTCTCTCTCCCTCTGTTTCTCTTTTGCCTTCTTCTTCATTTGTTTCCCCTCTTGAGTTTTGCTTTGGAGTTTGCCTACCGACTCACATGTTTCTCTGTTTTTGAGTTTTTGCAAATCGCTGCTGAGCACCAGTTTTTAGAGGTGGAGTAGATAGTATTCTGATCAGAAACCAAGAGTACCTCAAGCGAAGCACCAGCAGAGTGTTGCAGGTCTTCCAGCCTTGTATGCGCACCAGTTTGGTAAACCCTGAGTCTGTCGCAAGATTATTGTACCCTAGATTTCTGACATTTTGTGTCTCCTCGAACTACATTGTTACGATGATGCGTTTCTTTGGTGTATAAGGAAAAGAATTTCGCTGTCAGCAGCAACCTGTCTGCAGCATCATGATGCTCATAAATTGCTGCTCTTGGAGTCTCTCCTATTGCATTAACCCCAAGGGAGTATTTTATGGTCTGGAATGAGGGCAGAGACTCAAGCATGCAGTCAATTTGGTAGGGTTTGGTGGGGGGTTTGTGTTGCAGTGCCAATGAGATATGTCGAGAATCAAAACGGCAAACTATCAATGCTGATGATGTGCTCAAAGCGGTTGAAGAACTCGACTTTCCTGAGTTTTGTGAACCATTGAAGGCTGCACTTGCAGGTGTTTGTTTGTCACTCTTTGCCGTTTTTTGCATATTTATGATCTTGATGAACCTTTACTCTTACAAGCTTCCTTGTTTGTTGTTGCAGCTTGAATGAGAAATATTACTGATATTCTCTGAATGAACTTTATCCTAATTGAGTGCTTAATATGATGGCTGACATTGCTTCTGAAAGTGCAACAGAGACTCAGGATGCAGATTTTGTATAGTAATTTCCCCTATGTTTTGAGCAGATTGTTGTGTACCAGTCATGTCTTTTTTTGATTTGGCTGAAAGCCAACAGAATGGTTACCCTTCAAAGTGGTGGTTTTTCTGTTGAGTTTTTCTTTGCAATCTCAAGGGTACAACTTTCTTGTGTTGTTGTCACCTGACATGTACTCCTGACATATATGATTTGTTTGTGCAGGTTGAGAGTTTACATTTTGTCCTATCACTGCAGCCACGGCAATAACATGGTGTTGCCTTAAATTGTGACTCCCAATGTCAATGTAAAATATGTTACTCCAATGTTTTTTGAACATTGAAGCGCTCACAACAGTTGGTTGTTTTGAAGGCTTTCGGAAGGAGAATGATGCTAAGAAACAAGACAGCAAGCGAAAAGAAGTGGCTAGGAAACGGAAGGCTGGTGACAGCAATGGCACAGACGGGGACATTCATGTCAATGGGAGACTTGATGAGGCAGTTACAATGGCAGAAGATGAAGGCTTCACAGATTAGAATTAACCAGAGAAGTAGAGCCTTCTTACCATGGTTCCAAAGAAGTAGGTAGAGAGATCTGTGGGATTGCTAACTGCAGCAATATCCATGTGTCCCAACACTGTGTTTGTAGATCCTTTGCAATGAGCACAAAGTCTTCTACCACATGATGCTGTTGCTTGGTAATTGAGAGTGACTGAAATTGATACTTCCACCAGTCAGGGAGTTTAGAAACAGAAAGTAGTTTGGATTTCAATTCAGTTTCAGGATATCCTTCAGTTTTTGTGAAGAAATTTAATTGATCATTGCAGACAAAATTATAATCATCTTTTTCTTCAGAACAGGTGAATTACTGCTAATCTCTCTTTCTACTGACTCCCTCATTTGTGCTGCTTCATCTTAATTCTAGGTTTATAAATGCTCATCTAACCCACATCAGACATACTTTGCCTCTGCAGGATGTTTGGCCTAAACTACATTTTGCAGTGAATTTCTGAGTTGTGTTCTCTGCTGTCATGGTGTAGGTTCCAAGATTGAAAAACTACCTGTCAACAAATGGTTGAGGTTGGTACTTCACTGAAACTCAGTTGTACACTAGCATCTTGATTCATATTTCAAGCTTCAAAACATTGTGGAAGTTGCCTTGGGATTTAGTTCCATGCTCACAATCTACATTATACATTCTCATGTGGAATTAGATGGTTGAAGAAGAAAATGCAGTTCTTTGATTCAGGCACTGTTGTAGTCATATTGCCAAAGGAAGTGTATGTTATGGTAATTGGAAAACGAGCAGTTTGCTTCAATTCTATCCAGCCTTGTACTCTCCTCTGGTAGAAATATTATGCCAAAAGCAAGCCTCAGTCAAAATATGGTGTTTACTCCTCAGTTAATCTGCATTATTCTGACATATAATCATCATATAGGCTTGCATTTGGCATTACAAATCTGAAGTTTTCTAGGGTTCGAATCAGAAGGTGCAAGCACATAAACTCAAAAAATGAGTTACCAGAGGTACACTCTTTTATCTCTAGTGTGTGTGCGTGCACTGCATTGTCTTTAGATTCAATCAGATTGTATGATAGAGAAAAATGCAGCTGTTATGGTAGCCTAAGTTTTAGGCTTTGCATCACAGCAGTGCAGTGGCCTGCTTAGGAGGTTCTCCTTGCAATGCAGCTACAAAGCTGGAAGAGGTAAACCCTAATTCCTTGAAACCCTAAATCATCTGTAAGGTGCATGTGATGGTCCTTTGATTCTGCTTACACTAATCCATTCTGGAGATCTCAGAATTTTGTGCTAGCTATTCGTAAATGGTTTCCACCCATGCTTCAAATCCACAACCAATGACAACGTTTTCTGCAGATCTCAGTTTGTCATGCTAGCTATGAGGGAATGGGTTCTGCCCATGCTTTAAATCCAGACCATTGGTTATGTGCAAAATTCTCTGGTAGGAAAAGATAGCAAGACATGGGACACTTTTGGAGGGATAATGTTATAAAATCCCAGCTTCTAATAATTTCTCTTTTGTTCTTTCTTTTTCATTTTGACTATATTCGTTTGCAATAAATATATACCTGTGTGCAACAATTGTACATATACATGTACACACACACACACATATGTGTGGCCTGAACAAATGAATGATTGAATCAATGTATGGACGCATTTATGTATGTATGTATGTATGTATGTAGCTCAAACTTGTCGCTCTCTCTCACTCACTTGCAGTATTGACCCAAGGACTGTTCCATGCTGATGGATGTATTAAGATTGTCGTTTTCATTGAGGAAATATGGACTATGTAACTGGTGATAGTGTGCAGGTTATTGTAAATAGTTGAGGCACACTGATTATGTATTAAGATTGTCTAATGTTTTAAGATTTTCGAAATATCAACTATGTACCTGGTGAGAGTGTGCAGGTTATTGTGAATAGTTGAGGTGTGTGAGTGTTGAGACTATGCATTACACAACCTTTGTGTTTGAGCTAATTACCAAACATCACCAATTGTACAGGGGATGTCAAGCTTATGAGTTATGGGACATAGAACAGGGTGAGTTGTGAGGCTCACCCAACCAGCGACCAAGAGCATGCAAAAAGATATTAGGGAGGTGAAGAAATATCATAAGGCAGCAAAATATGTAATATAACTGGGAAGCACTTATCCATCGGTGTGTTTGTCACATTAGTGAGACACTCCCTACAATTGGTTACGTATCCATCTTTGCTCTTCAGAAGCATGTATACAAAAGTAATTATGTGAAAAGTATGCAGTGATTTGCCAAAGCTTTGTGATTGAGAGTAGCTCCACTAGCGAGAGTATAATTAGCCTGCAAACAAATTTTTTGATGGAGTTCAAGCTTTAAAAATAGCATGAAAACTGAGTTTGGACTTGTAAATATGCACAATCAGATACACAGCTCTCCAAGAGTGATTCATGACTATCTAGCCTATGTGTATATACAAGACTAAGAATATATAAAGTTTCACATAACTGTAAAACAAACTTTGGTGAAATAGATAGGAGCCACAAATAAAAAACTGTACAGAGCACACATGAATGTGCTTGCTTGTGCATGCATGCAAAAGATCTTTTTATACAAAAGCTTTGAAACAGTTTGGAAAATGCAAAAAAAGCATATTACAATTTGCATCTCCTTTTGTGTCATGAGCTGACCCACAGTTTTTAAGTAGAACTATATATATATATATATTTACAAGCTATCATTCTTTTTACATGCTAATTATCTGTAATTTAACCTGTTAATGAACAAAATGTTTGCAAATCAATACACCTAATTGTTGTTAGCATGACAGTTCTCTTACTTTGCTGACAATAAGTAATTTTACCATCATCATCATCATCATCATCATCCTCTAGAAGAATTATAAACAGAAAAAAAGAAAGATTTAAAAATAAAAGGAGTAGGAGGAGGAGGAGGAACAACTCTCTGAATTTTCACAGAGGTGCCAAAATATGTTACAATTGATGTTAGCATCTAGTCCAAGTAGAAGTCCAGAGGATTGGATTATTGGTACACTTAGACCTGATAATCCCAAAGTTGCATCATATGTGGGCTGGAAACATCTGAACCATAATCTTGCAATTTCACTCCAGTCGGAGTTGTCAAAGGTCCACTGAAATTTGTACTAAGTGGTCCACTGAAATTTGCAAAAGATCCACTCAGTGAAGAGAAAGGACCACCCACATAGCCCTGAGACAGAAATTGTGTTGCACAATTGCTGTTGTTGTTGTTGTTGTTGTTGTGGTGGTGGTGGTGGTGGTGGTTGTTGGGTGTCAATAGTCCTGAGAAGTTCAATGGTATTGAGGAGCTCAAATTTACTGCAGATTCAATGCGCTGAAGAGCCACATGGTCATTGGGATTTGGCATTGGGTGCTGCTGCTGGTGATCCTGCGGCCTGGTGCTGCTGGTTTGCTCAGTTCTTATCACAATATCAGAAGGTTCAGCTAAACTACCAGACTCGGGATTGTGGCCTGGGGCTTGTTCGCCCATCATCATCCCATGAGGAGGAGCTTGAACAACCATCTGAATTGCTGGATCCTGAAGATCCAGCAGCTGTGAAGAAGAAGGTGTACTGAAACTGGGTGTGAAATGTGACAGATTCTCATGAACTTCATGTGAAATTGATGAGGAGTGGTTCCTTTGCTGAGCTAACCACCTTGTGACATAGTTGTCTGCATTTGTTGACAACTGCTGCATCATGGCATTTGCATTCTGATTAGGTGCCAGAGCTGTTGTTGTTGTTGTTGTTGATGTTGATTCAGCAGCAGCTCCTCCAAATTTGGGTGCTGTTCTTGTTTGTGCAGCAGCAGCTCCAAATTCAGGTGCCCTAGTGCTGTCCCCACCTGCACGATGATGCTGATGCTGGGAGTGTTGTTGCTGCAGCTCCCTCAGCATGAGCATATTCTCAATTTCAGTATTGCTGCTGTTGTTGGAGCCCAAGGAAGATTCGAATGGCATGTCAATTGCAGCTGGGAATGGCACCATTAAATCCCGATTCATTGTGGAGGAGGTGGTACCATGGAAGAGATTATTAGCACCAGGAGCTGTTGAAGGATCTCCATGATGATCTGTTGTTGTTAGGCCTCCCCTGTCACATGTTTGTGTTCCAGCAGACAGATTTCTAGCAGCAGAAGACATGTACCTTGTTGTGCCAGTGATCTGATGACCTGAAGAAGAACAATTTTGTAAAACTTTTTCTAGGCTTGTCTTTTGCACTACTCCATGCTGCTGTTGGTGGTGGTGGTGGTCAGAATTAGAGCCTCCTCCTCGTCCTCCATGCTGCATAGAGAAAGGCTCCTCACTGCAGCTGCTCTCAGCCATGCTATAAGACCCACCTGAATTGTTGGAGTGCTCCTCAGATAGTACATGATGATGCTGATGATGCTGATGATCTCCTGATCCACCACCTCTAGTTGCTGCCACACAGCTTCCTGCCTGCTGCATGTTAAACACATCCCCAGCTGCTGCCCCATATTCTTCCTCTGCAAGCTGCTGGTGCTGGTGCTGCTGCTGAGGAATCACATTCACAGTAGTGACTTCAGACAAGGGAGAAAGACCTGCAGCACCATGATGATGAGGAGGTCCATGAAGACCAGTGCCATGATGATGACCTCCTCCTCCTCCTGCAGACGATCTTCTGTAGGAGTCGTGAACAGCTTTGTTTAGTAAGCTGTCACTGAAGCACCTCTTGGCTGCCTGCTCAGCCACCTGCAGCAGCAAGCATTTGACGGTGTCAAATCTTCTGAGCTTCCCTGCAAACTCCAGCTTGCTGATCAAGTAGTTGATTCTGAAGCTGGCAAAGGAAAACAAGAGTGCTTGCAAGAAGAATTTAATGCCTAACCTCATTGCATCGACCGGCGATTGATTGCAGCTGCATGGTGCCAGCAAGTGCGCGGAGGAGCTCGGCAATGGGTTTATGGGTAACAGGATCGATGCCCATGTCGCACAGCTTCTTCTTGAGCCGAGTGTTCCAGTGATTCTTGATATCGTTGTCGGTTCTTCCTGGCATCTTGGCTGCGATCAAAGACCATCTGCTACCATGAGTAGCATGCAGCTTCACGATCAGATCTTCTTCGTCAGACGTGAAGCTTCCATGGCGTATATCCGGACGCAAGTAGTTTGTCCATCGCAATCGACAACTCTTTCCACATCTCTGCAACCCTGACCACGTTCATTCATGTAGCAATATATATGTTCCCCGCCCACCCCGCGACGATGATCAGTTCAAAGCCGGCTACACTTTCACTTGACAAAAATTGCCGCGAGGAAACAAAACAAAACAAGCAAACACAGACACACACACAGACCTCGAGATTGTAACTCTACCTGCTTTCTTTCCGACGCTGCGCCAGTGACCAGTGCCATTGGTCTCAACGTAAACTCGAAGCTTTTCGTCCTCTTCAGCTGTCCAGGCACCTTTCCGAATATCTTCTTCCGGTTTCGATAGTCTCGTCATAATCCCACCTCCTTCTTTCCTTTTCTTTCCTTTCCTTGCCTTTCTTGCAGCAAAGCTGTACAGCTTCTTACAACCACCTCTTCTTCTTCTTCTTCTTCTTCCCGCTTCAGCTTCTTTCTTCAGCTAACTCTCTCTCGCTAACTTTTGTGTTGGGTTTTGGTCTCCACTCAAGCAAGCAAGCAAGCCAGGGAGATCAGAGATGAATTCGCAGCCTCCTAAGCTGTTAAGCGCAATTCATAACCGCCGCTACAAAATGGTAAATTCCAACACCGAACTTGATCTGGCTGGATTCAGCTTATTGCAAAATTCTGTTCCGAGCTAACATTTCCAAAGCTGGGATACACACACACACACACACACACACTCCAAAAAAAGAAGAAGAATATAATCCTCGAAAGGGAAAATGAAGAAGGAGAAGCAAACAAAACAAAACAGATAAACAACAGCTCAAGTTAGTCTCTTGGACCTAGCTGCTTACAACAACACTACTTTAAATTAGTCTCTTCTTCCAGCAGCAGCTCCTCCTTGCCCACCACCAATTCCACTTATAAACAAAAGCTGCTCGACACACAAGATGATTCTCACAAAACAAATGACAACAATTGCCATTTATAATGTTATTCAATGTTCAACCTCACAAAAAAGTTAGCTCACAATTTAAAAGAAAATTTACAATCACAAACAAAAAAATTTACAACCCAAAAAATGATTCCAAATCAACACTGAAAATACATTACGACAAAACAAAGGACCACATTCTATAGAGCGAGAGCGAGAGAGATGAAGGCTTGAACTAATGAATGAGCAGTTGTGAGAAATTAGTCGGATCGTAGACGAACACAATGTCAGCAGATGGATATAAATAGAAGAATGTGTACATGTGTGTGTGTGTGTGTGTGTGTGTCTCTCTCTCTCTCTCTCTTTCTCCGACCTTTCTCTTCGTCTCCACGGGATCATCCGGCCTGAAGAAGTCGGAAAAAGAGTGCGGATCCACCACCAAGGAAGCAAAAAGCCCACGAGCATGTCCGCGAACAACAACACCCAACAGCAACAACAGGAGCGACACCACCAACAACGTGCCCAGCCCGCACTACGACTGGCACCCGCGCTCTGGCACGCGGGCGGACCGGGATAGTGGGCCACCACGGGCCGGTGGGACCGCCCGCCGGCGGCGCCCGGGTGGCCTACAAGTTATATAACCGTGCGGCTGTGTACCAAGGGGATCATTATCATTAATAATAATAATCATAAATATAAATATAAATATTTTCTTTTTGGTGAAGAGGGGAGGGGGAGCGGGGAATCGGGAATCGGGAATCAGAATCAGAATCAGAATCTCAGTTTTTTTTCTTTTTTTTCCAGTTCAATTTTGTGATGTTGCCCAAGTGACAATAGTCTATAAATGTATTTAGCCAAATTTCGGCGATACTCAAATATGAAAAGTATACACACTGAATCGGCCTTTCATAGATATTGTATGCAATTGTGGCGACTTTTGGCGATTTTTTAAATTAAAAAAGGAAATTGTGACAGAATATTCATTTATTATTTTAAATTTCTTTTTGCACACTGGTTACAAATTTGCCACAAAATAAAAAATAAAAAAATCACTTGGGCTGAGGCAGCTATCGTTTTAGTGTTTTTTTTGGGGGTTTTGCTTTCTCTTGGTTACAAAGAAAGTTGGGTTGCTTTCGGGTTTGGGGCTAGGGTTTTCTTGTTTTCAATTTGGCCATGTAGAAATTTGGTGCATTTTTCCAAAAGAGTTAGTTTAGAATTTACACTAGGAATGCAAATCATTCACAATTTTGTTTGTGGAAATGAAGAGAAAAATTGTTCTCCCCTTCAGAAATAGAAAGAAAAACACTCAAAATTGGAGCGGGGTTTCTTTTTTCAATTTTGTAAATCATGATAAAAAAAATTGACATATTTCTCCAAAAAAAATATTGGCTATTTATTAAAATGAAAAAAATACATTAAAAAAAGGCCTTCATAGTAATGGTCCATTGGAGACCTTTTTATAAGGTCCACAAATGTGGTCTTGCCGACCCCAAAAGTGGTCATTTGTAAAACCAGGTAACTGAAGAAGAGGGAAAACAAACCTACCAACTGCCTGAGTTCCCTGTTTACACTAGTAGACGAGGAGATGGGGCCATGGCCACCTCAGTCATCCAGCTGTCTTTCACCTACCCTGGCCACATGGGCATTTTCTTTGCCAATTCTTTGCCAAATAAAAAAGTTCCCACAAAATAAGAATTCCAAATTGTGACGAGACTAAATGAGCAGATTTAAAAAACAAAAAAAAAAGATTTTAGAAAGCCATTTATTAAACTAAATAGAAAATATAAACATTTGAAATATTCCACTAAACCTGAATTAAAATCTCCATTAATTGGTACTTAAACAATGTCAGAAACTTGAATATTCAAATTATTATAATATAAAAATAAATTCCACGCTTTGGTATTGGTGTTTCTTTGGAAGTAAATAACTAAACAAATGTATGTGTATTTGGTGAAATTAACAATTAACTTGTTATACAAAAGCCAGTTTATTTTTATTTTTCAAAAACAATGATATTGAGGGAAGAGAAATAAAAAATCACATTTTTATCTTTAAAGAAATTTCAATAACATATCCTATAACTCATATTTCCATTTAAAATAGATAATTAAAAGAATGTGGGAGTGGAGCCCAAATTGCCCTTTCTATAGCTACAAGAATTCAAAAAAACCTTAAAACTAGTCCATTTATTTATTATTACAAATACACCTTATAATTGTAATAATAGTTAATTCACAATATTTTCCATCTATTTGATGAAGATCCATGGAAGGCTTAATTAATGGATTTTCATGACAAAGCAAATTTAAAACTGTAAAATGTTGCACCAATCAATTTTTTAAAATGAAAATTTTCAATGATATAAAACCATATCTAAATTAAAGTCTAAAAAACTGGATAGCCACAATTATTTTTTATTTTTTAAAAATGTGTTTATAGTGGCTTTTATAGTCTAAAAAATCTATGGAGATAACTTGTGGCATCAACTTATCTCAAATTGTTCAATTATAATTTGTTAATGGGCAGCAATAGATTATCCCTCCATCTTCAATTGCCCACTGGTTTGATAAATTTTTGGGCTGCCCTTTTGATTGGAAAAGTGAAAGAAACTTATGAAAGACCCCATCAAAGCCTTTTTAGGTTTGTAAAGGTTAAGTGTTTTACCATCAAATTTAAAAATTAAAAAAAAAAGAAAAGAAAAGAAAAGAAAAGCACTAATGGATTAGAGAAGCCATGGATATCAAAGAAAATAAACCCTTTGGAATTTGAACCCACAACCACTTGCAATTGGAATTTGGCAATTGAGTCTCATACAAGTTAATTAAGATGCAGAATTAGCTAATGGATTATTATGCCAAAAAAATTTCTATGAATTGTTTAATATGGTGAAAAGACTAACCAAATATCGTTACATCTTTTTGTGCATTATTTTATAATGAAATTTTTTCCCTTGGTGCATACACACACACATACACAAACATTAATGTTGTTTTATATGTAAGAAGTTGGTTATAAAGACTTTATGCATGTTGCACATAATGGGGGGGTTTTTTTTTTCCCCCATGTTTCTTTTTGTTTTTTGACAACAAAAATGCCTTTCTCCAAATCATTTGGAAGAATAAATACATGAAAGTGGCTTTGATATGAAAAGTTTAGTTTCAATAATAGCCAAAAAATAAAAGCTCCCATTGTAAAGGCTTTTAAACTTTAAAACCCAACCTCTTATAAGCAAAAATAAAATAAAATAAAATAAATTCTCTTTTTGTATTTTTTCATTACACACAAACTTTGGTTATAACTTCGTAAGAATTCACACTTGTGTTATAAGGTGATTTCTTTTGCGAAATTCACACTATTTTTGAAATTTCTTCAATAAATATTTTCTTGTCTATTCTTACAAATGGAAAGATAAATTTATCATGTCCATAGTTAATTTTATTAATATCTTTGAATTGCGATGAACTCACATGTTCCCTTATTGCATATCACTAGCTTGGTCAAGTTCATTATCAAATTGGGTAAAGGTTATTATGAATCAAAATAAACTGAAACCTTATTGCTCGATGATAACACAACCATATTATCTGTGTACACTCATACTAATGTGTTGTTATCTATCCTAGTTTTCAAGCAAATGGGCGAAGTCTACATGGTGTTAAATGTTTTATTATAATTCATTAACATAAAGGCCAAAGTGTGAGGGAGAATGGAACATCCATCCGTGCTTGACTTGTTTGTTTGACACAATTTGTTGTTCAAAAGAGATGAATGGCTTTCTCGTGTAACTTTTTGTCAACATTAAGCAAACACATGAGCTTGTTTAATGAACTCTTTCTTATATACATATATGAACACGGGAGGAATCAAACCCTTAATTTAAATTTCATTCTTGTTTCATCGATGGATGGGGCTTTTCAAAAGTTGACAAAGCGCACATGCAAAGCATATCATACATTTATTCCCTAACTCAATAATAAGGATGCGTAAAGTAAAGATGTAGTCTCCCCGCATCCTTTCTAGAAGGTTAACTTGACTAGCGAGGTAGGCAAGTTGTCTAAAAAAACCTTTTTATCAAACAACCCCCTCCAAAGCAAACAAACACAAACAAAAAAAAAAAGTCTTGGTTACTTTCTTGCATGAGATGTACAAAATGCCAAAAAAAACTTTCTTTTGGCTCTTTAGGTTAAGGGGGGGAAAAAAAAGAATTGGCATCATGTGCATCTTCAAAGGTTCAACTTTGAATACATACTAATGGGGAGGAATATATTATTACTTTACACAAGTCTCCATTTTTGTTAATCATGTTGAAACCATAGGTATTAGTTGTGACCATGAACTTAGTTATTAGTCCTCTCAAAGTGTGGCCCTAACCCTAGTTAAGGTGGGCATGTTGGACTACCCCCCATATGGACTATGAAGTCAAATTAAAGTTCCTACCCAGTTTTGTAACTTCATACCCAGTTTTCATAACTTCACACCCAGTTTCATAAACCCACCTACATTTGTTTCTTTCCTTGTACACACCTCAAAATTTACGAAAAAGTGCTCATGCAATTTTTGGAACACACACCCATGTGAAAGTAGAAGTATACGAGAAGTATAAATCTCTATGTACAAGTAGTTATGTACAATACACCGTATTGTACATACACCATGGCAATATCTTTACGGCCAGCTTGCTCGTAATTGGCCTTTGGTGATCCGGCTGATGAGGGGATGGGTGAATCGTTTGTGCAAAGGACTTGGTTCAAAGGATAAGTTCACTTTGGAAAGAAGTTCATTTTTTGTCGAATTGGAATTTAGGCTAAACTTGTATTGATGTGTGGAGGGACGGACGACACCATGGCAATATCTTTATGGCAGGTTTGCTCGTAATTGGCCTTTGGTCAAGCGGCCGATGAGGGGAAGGGTGCATTGTTTGTGTGAAGGACTTTGTTCGAAGGATACGTTGGCTTCAGGAAGAAGTTGTTTTTGTCAAATCCAAACTTAGGCGATACTTGTATTGATGTGTGTGGGGATGTCGGAAGGGGAAGGGAGAGTTCAATAATTGAAGACTTTTGGTTGGGGGGGGGGGGGTCCTTTGTTATTATTATTCTCTTTGCCTGCTTGTTTGTTCTTCCAACACGATACATAAATTTTTTTCAAAAAGGGGGAAAAAAGTTAATGAATAAGTGAATGAAACAAGCTTCTTCTTGTTTCCGGAGCTACTTAACTTACTTTCCAGCACTTTTAAGTAGGCTGAGGAAAGAAGAAGAAGGACAAGACGAGTTGTCGTTGCGGACAAGTTTCATCCATCCGTGAGTGTATGTGTGTTTTGAAATGATGAATTTTTTATTTTTAAAAAATAATTATTAAAAAATTTGGGTCAATTTTGTGATGTAGCCAAAATGGCGATTTTAAATGTACGAAGATTTATCACAATTTTGGCTATAAACCAGATATAAAGTAGCACAATTTAAGCATCCTTTTATATTTTTGGCTACCTACTTGAACCACGTATAAAGATCTGGCCATTTTCTTTCTCTGGGGGAAATTCTGGTGAGCAAAAATCGCTTAAAATCGCTTCATTTTTACAATTTTGAATTTAGGTTTTTTTTTTTTTTTTTTTGGGTAAATGTTTTTCCCAGTTTTAAAAAATGCTGCTTCTACAGGGCCCCTAGAAATAAATGTAAATTGCCAGGCGGAAAATTGTAGCGTAATTCGTTGGTCACAAAATAGAGCATAAAAACTCACAAGGCGTTTTGAAAAATGAAACACACACAACATACAAGAGCAAACATTCCGTTTTTTCGAAACGCCTCACATTTTATTTTTTTCTCTCTCTTTTTTTCTGATTTTACCCACCAAGTAACCACCGGATATCACACGGATGCAATAATTTACAATTTTTTTTGCCCCGACCCTTTATGTCGGGTAACACCCTCGGAGCATGGTGTTCCCAAAATAAATGCCCCTTGGCGCCACCCCATAGTGCACTCCACGGCGCATAACCCTACACTTTTACTTGCTCTATTATCTTCCTTTCATCTTTCATTTGTTTCAAAAAGAACAAACGATTGACAAAATCTCTCTCCAAAACCGCAAATCCAAAAACCCATACAACAAAACAATGACACCAAGGTCCATCCATCCATCCATCCTTCCTTCTCCGTGACTAATCATGACTAATCCTTTTCAGCTTTGCTTATATTCTTTGCTTGTTATACACAATTTCTCTTAACTTTTGTCATTTTTTCATGTTCATGTTGGTGATCATGTGGTGTGTGTGTGTGTGTGTGAGCGCATATATGCGCGTGTCTATGTGGGGGCAAGTTTTGGGAACCTGATCCATGTGAAAGCTCACCTCTTTCTTCCTTCTCTAACTTAGCCTTCCTTTGACTCTTCCCAAAGGACGTGTGCCGTATTGAGCTTTTTTATGGGCAGGTTTGATTTTTTTGGCATTAGCTTTTGCAATGATTAAGAGCTTTTGCTTGGACCTATATATATATATATATCCCTTCCTTTAAAACTCTATTCATGAAGGTTGGGGAAAGGGAACAACAACAAAAACAAAAGGAAGTAGAAATGGAAATGTAAGAGTACTTATTAGTCACTTTTTATTCTATTTTGTGCTACTCACAAGCTGATGATGGTGGGTGCTACCTAAACTGCTTTGCAAATCTCCTTTTTCCATGACCCACCTACTTAGTACAAACAAACTATTCCATGGAACTAACTAAGTAAGGATGTTGTGATTTTGTCAAATGCTCAAACAGCTGCCTCATTAGCAGCTCATACATTATGCTAGTACACGCACTTATAAATAATAATCATTGAAAAATGGCAATTTGGTGGGGAGACAACTACTCTTAGTTTTACCTTGCACTTCTTTTCTTTTTTGGGTGTGACAAAATACAAGAGAATTTGTGTGTTCCAAAGCCAAATAGAATCATGAATGGTTTTAAGTCGTGTCCATGATCAAGACATTAAAATGCACATAAAACGGGAGAAGACGTGCCCTAAACTTGACAATTATTGCACTCCCCATGTATCAGCCAAGCTCCTCTTATCCAATTGCCCCACAATTCAAGACAAAAGTGTTGATCACAAGTACTTAGTCCCATTTGATTTGGTCCACTCATGACAAATTGCAATGGTATCTTTACAAAAATTGTGTGCAAATTACTTCCCCACCCCAACCCCCCGCCCCCCCCCCCCCCCCCAAAAGCTTTGGACTCAATTCTAGCCACAATAGGGGGAAAAAAAATCCCTAACATCTTTTAATAATTGTGCATCAACCAACCCCCCACACACAAAAAGAATGTTGTTTCAAAGAATCAATCACCTTTATGATCGATCAAATATATGATCTAAATATAGACGAACCTAAGTTATGCATATTACCAATTTTTTGTAATTATGTAAGTTAATTCCACAAAAGTGACATCCACAAGTACCACTTTTGCTTCTTATGACCTTGAAACAAGCCTTAATTAGCATTCCAAGTCTTAATGGATCTATCCCACTATATGGTGTTATTACCTTGAGATATCACGTATCCTATCCTAGTGGGATAAGTGACATCCCAAGATAATAACACTATGATTACCAACTTCCAAAAAGGTGGTAAATTGTTTGGTTTTAGTCACAATTATTACCTCCACATAACAAGACATCAAATTATTTTTCATTTTCATAAAACAAAACCAAACCTTTTCACATATATATATACATATTTTTTTTAAAAATTAAAATGGGTAAGGATGTTGGTAAGTTTGGGAACATTCATTGGTCTAAATGGATAAGTATAACACCATTTGTCAAAGACACATTGAAAGACCATAAAGAATGTACGAGAGCATGAAAGTAATCCACAAGGAACAACAACTATTATGCACTTGAAAGCAATTGACAAGTCTATGGGAATATGTGCAAAGGGACAAATATGTTACACAATCCAAGCTTGGAATATGGTGTAAGGAGTCCAATTGGTTGCCTTCGCTCCACCAACTTAAGGAGAACTTTAGGGGTTTTGCAACCTCTTTGTCGCCTCACCAACAAAAAGAGCCAAAACAAATCTAGCTAATTTTTTTTAATGATGACAAGAAGGATGTAAACTTGGTGAAGACATGATGCCTTAGGGCTACTACCTCGCTTTTGAAGGTGGACATTTTCTAACTATTGTAACATGGGCATTGGGGAACCTTGTTGCCCCCACTCCTTCAAGGACCCAAAAAGTTCATTGGGTTTTGGACTTTGTACAACCTCTTTACTTGTGTGAGCCTATTATTAATATGTATGCTATCTAGGGCACCATTTAAACATGACCTTGTCATGAAAAACTACCTTGAACAAGGCTATGAATCCAAATGTACACATTGCTATCTATCACCTTGATGCACATTCATTTGTGTAAAATGATGATCTCACCAATACAACTGTATTCATGGCTCACCGTTACCTTTAGTAATGCCCTCAAAGATCATGGGTTTGTACAACTTGTTGGGAATTACCTAAGTGATTTGAAGGTTGTTTAGAATTCTTTACATGGCTTTGTACAACTAGTTGAGATTATGTTTAGAATTCTTTACATGGGTTTATACAACTAGTTGGGATTACCTAAGTGATTTGAAGTTTGTTAACAATTCTTTACATGGGTTTGTATAACTAGTTGGGATTACCTAATTGATTTAAAGGTTGTTTAGAATTATTTACATGGGTTTGTACAATTAGTTGGGATTACCGAAGTGATTTGAAGATTACACAGGAATCTTTGTGTAAATCATATTAGGTCTTGGAGCTAGTCCAACCCATTGACTCATGCATGAGGGTTTTTTTTTTCCCCCTCACCCCCTCTCTCTCTCTCTCTCCCACCAACAAGGAAATTATAGAGTGCACAACATAGATAATAAAGCTAAGTAGAGGAAAATTGTCTTGTACAATAGAAAGAGGGTCTCCCAACTTTTTGGTTGATTAGTTATTGAGTTGGGCGAAAGGAGAAGAAAAAACAAAAAAAAAAAAACCAACCTATGCACAAAAATTAAATAAATAGCCAATTGAAGTGTTCCACCTTGGTGCTCTATAATTGGAATTAGCAAGCCAAGGGTTATGAGTTTAGGGTTTAGGGTTGGGGCACTTTCGTCACAATGTTGTAGGTAAGTAGTTGCAAATCAAATAATTGCTCCAAAGATGCAACCCATGGAATCCTTCAAAAACATGCACCAGATTTTGCCAGAGGAAATATGCAAGGAAGAAGCATATATGTAACTAACTCTTGCATAGAAATAATGACTTACTAGAAGGTCTTGTAAGATAGATAGTGGGGCTTGGGGGCCGTTGGTGTTTTCTTGCACCATTTGTTAGTTAGTTAGTTAGTTAATTAATTAATTAAATTTGAGGGGTTAATTGAAAATGATCTCAGCCGTCCATGGGCAATTGCGATCCTTTGTATTATTTATTTCCCAATGACACTAGATGAAGTTTCGGCGTTTTAGTGACAATTTATGCTCGAGAAGAGAAGTTTCGTGCTTTATCAATGGATGTCAGTCAGTCACAAATAATGTGATTGTAATGATATCATTTATACGGAAACCCCCAAGAAGAAGAAGGGAAGGAAGAAGCGAGGGTGGATGACATCATATCTCCATCCATGAGCACACCAAATCTTAAACAGCACATGGTAGCACATCCTTGGGGGGCTCCATGTAATGCAAAATGTGTAGTATATGGTGAGTGGGTCCCCTATCGTGTACATCCCATACACGGGTATTTCCGAATGATGTCTTGATTGACCACCCAGGTCTAGGTATTCGGACGAGGACTCGTCGTGCAACTCCTCAAGTCCACCCTTGGTGGGTTACTTTTTTACGAGAAGGGCAAGTCCAGAGCCGTGTTGGCCGGTTATTGACTTTCGAGTCGGTTGTTATCAAACCGGTCATTACATAACCTACCCGTCGGTCATTGATTTTGAAATTTCATTTATCAAACGGTTATCAATGTAACTTGTTATTTTTTGGATGGCCTAATTATCATCCAGTTAGATTATCAATCTTGAAACGCTAAAAGAAATGATTTGAAAGCAGAACAAAATAATTTTAATTTAAAAAAAAAAAAACCCTATAACTAGTGTAATTTAACCAACAGTTCCCAACCAATTAAATTTGAAAACCTTAGTACCTTATGCATAATCGATAATTATTACTCCAAAAATTTGAGATTAATATTCATGACTTGTGTGATCCCAAAAAACATTTTCAGAAAAAACTGTACCAAGTGGTTATTAAAAAAAAGCAATGACTAGCCAACACGGGTCTAGAAGGGGTTGTGTTTAGGGTAAAACCCGAGGACATGCACTCTACAAAAGTGTAAAAGACATGTGTCAATTTTCATCTATTATTTTTCCCCGTGATATTGGATGGATACTCATCGGGTATATCACAAGAAATTTTTTAAAAAATAAAATAAATAAAATGTATTCATTCCAAAAAATCATAGTAGTCATTGAAAGACTTAAATTCACTTATCATGAAAATTTTACAGTAAGCTAACATTTACTTAACATTAAGCTATCGCCCATTTAATATTTGAGTGCCACCTAGGATGCCACTTAGATTTTCATCTAACATTGACTTCACATCAAGTGTGAATGCATCATAAGAAACATAGTTTCTCTACACTTCTAAGTGAAAGGTGTAAAATCAATCCTCTTTTCTAGAAGGGTATTCTCCAATAAAAGGTGCTATCCAAATGCACTAAACTTTCTCCAAGTGCTTTCCGGGATGCGGTTGAAAATTCTTGTATAGCATAAATTTGAATTCTTGTATGGGATTTTGAGTTGAGCCTTGCATAGGTTGTCATTCCCAAAACAAGCTCCTTTGTGATCCTTACTTGTTGTGGTAAAAGAAACATTAGAATTTTGCTTTAGAAATAGGCAGTTGTGATTGATTTAAGAGGAGAGGAGGCACCTTCAGTGTAAGGGTCCTCAAATTGAGGGGCTTTACACATTTGGACATAGAACAACCTTATGTCTAAGATGTCTTCTCAATGAGAAAATGAAACATTTTTGGTAAACTTTAAATATTATCCTTTAACATAATGGTATAATCATTTTCAAAAAAAATGTTTTATTTTCAAAAAAAATAAATCAGAAAATTATTTTTATATTATTTCATCTAAAGGGTTGCGTTGATTCTTATTAGCATGGACGGAATTTTTTAGACTTGCATGCAAATGATAATAAGATTTCAAAAGCATGTATGAAACAAAGGTTTCTTATCATATTTTTCAACTACATCCATTCCTTGTTCACTTGAAAATTTTGATTTTTGTGTTCAAGATCTAACAATAAGGGCTTGACATATTATGAGCTTTTTTCTCATCATATTTTATCGAAAAGGGAAACAAATAATTGATCATTGCACATTTTTTTTCCATGTTCACCATAAAACTTACCAACTCAACATTAACATTTGAATAATCATCCATTAAGGAATCTAAAACATGAAGACTATCAATTTTTTCTTGAAGTTTCAAGCTCATCATTATGGTTACATATAAGGCATCACTTAACAACCTATGGCCATAAGATTAGTTTAAAACACATGCAATGACAACAAAAGATAAACAACCTCCAACAATCTAATATACATGCCATGTGAGAGAAAGAAGGTACACAACCAATGACCCTAGCACTATTATGTTTGATATAATAAAAGACAATGACTTCTTAAAATTGTAAAGTTTCGTAGAAAATGATTACTTTACTTGCAATGTTGCACAACCAACTAGGTTGCAAAATTCAAAACTTGAACCCCTCAACTCCACTTTCAAGGGCCAAGTCTTCAACCATTGCACCACTTCCTTTTCATGTGAAATAACATGTCAACAAAAATTGATAATTTTTTTTTCAACCTACTTAAATAGTTTAGTTAAAATATATTAAACTTGTTTGATTCATGTTAACTTAGGATAGGTACTTAAGGAAACATAAGCTACTTAAGCTAAGCGCTTAAGGTAACCTAGGCTGACACGCTCCCAAGCTCTTTGTTAGACTCAACATGAGTCCAAATTAATCAAACAACGGAATTGTTAGGAGCCCAGGGCACGCTCCCAGTTCTTAGCACTAAAAGGGGTAGACGGGCGTGCTGAAGCTTCGGGATGGGACTAGGAAGAGTGACAAGCTTCTACCTACTCATTCGAATTTGCATCAAACCAACCAACAAGTTGGTTAGTTCACTTTCTGGAACATTTACAACTTTAGTTCACACTCTTGTAATTTTGCGAAATTATAATTCTTTGCTCAAACTCTAATTAGGACGAGGTCCGAAGTAAACTTGTAGCTCTCGTCAAGAACTTTCCAATGGTGTATCACACTCCACTTGCATGCACCGAAGTCGAGTCGATTCTCGACTTTTAGTGGTCCAACTTTTTTTTTACCATAACTTGTGTTGCAGATGTCCCAATGGGTCATACGAACCTATTTCAAACATTTAAATTTCAATAGCTTTCCAATGACATAAAGAAATCTTCAATGCGAGGTGTTTTGACCCTTGCAATCAAACTATGAAGTTTTAGGAATGTGAGTCTCATCCTCACACACTCTCTCAAAGTGGGGTTACAACATTCTCCCCCACTAGAAGAAAAGGTCAATGTCCTCATTGACACTTAAAATTTCTTTCCACAATGCAATTGCTTTCTTTTGGATCCTTGGCCATCATTTGCCAACTTTTGTGGTTTGACCTTGCCTCAAACTAACTTAGGTGTCCCCATGTTTCCAACACTTTCTTGGCAAGTCTAAGAGGGTTTCATAAGAACCCTTAACTAGCACTTTATTAAAAGACCTAAATTAGCCTAATTGATGAAACCCTCATTTGGGAGGAAACTATACCATCCTTCCCCTCATGAGGAACTCAAGCCAAGTTTAATCTTGACATAAGCTACTTGACACAACTCCTTTCCCAACCTTGCACCTTGATCACAACAATCAAGGTACGAGGTATGTTTATCAAGGTACGAGAAGCGACATTTGGGTTTTGTAAAAAACCCAAGTCCCAAACTACATAATTAAAGTACATGAATGGGGTCATGACTTCCCATGCTGGCCGCCATTACCAACCAACCCTTTGGGATGCACTTAAAGCATGTGCATATCCCCGCAAGCTCACCTTGTTTGCCTCTTCTTTTGGGGCCAAGATTTCTCTTAACCCCAAAGTAAGAGTCCAATTGTGATTTAGGCCTATGCAAGAGAGTTCCATTTATCCAATGCCATTTGACAACCCTATTTGCACTTATTCATTATTTTCGTGATATAATATCTTGGAATTTTTTAGCCTTTATTTCACTTACAACTTGATGTGGTACATTTATGTGATTCCCTGCCCCATTAAAAGAAAGGTGATGTCCTCATCACGTTCTACATCTCTTTTGCTTCTTTGTCGGTCTAATGTGGAATTCTTTTATGGTTTTTTAGGCATGTTCCATATCGGATTCATTCACCCAATATGCCTCTATTGGATGGTATCCTTTCCACTTAACTAAGTATTCCCACTTTCGTCTTCTTAGTTGCCTTGACTTGAACACGACCTCCACTTTAAATTTTGGTTCATTATGAACCAAGTCTGGTGGGGGCCTTGAATTATGCTCCCGATTAAACCTTGAAGCATCGCAAACGACCGGCTTCAAAAGAGAAACATGAAATGTGGGGTGAACTTTAAGATTTTTCGGTAGTTCTAATTTATAAGTGTCAGAAAGTTTCTTTTCTAACATTTTGAATGGGCCCACATATGGGCCCAAGAACTTGTGACTCAAACCTTATGGCAATCGAAAATTCTTAATGTTCAACCACATTTCATCCCCTTCTTGAAACTTCACCTTTCATCATGACTTGTCCACAAAATTGTCGCAACCCTAGCTTTGGGGTCGCGACCAAGGCAAGGGTTGCAAAGTTGCGGGAGTCAAGAGGAAAGAAGCCCGGGAGTTAAAAGGAAGGAAGCCCGAGAACAAAGGCAAAGGCATTGGAAGGGTGCGGGCCAAGAGGAAGCCCGGGAGTCATCACATACTCCCGAGAGTCTAAGGAAGTGCGAGGGAGTGTGAGGGAGTGAGCACTCACACTCCCAAGGCAACTCCCATTTTGGGAGAGGGAGTCCTGGTGGACTCCCGAAACTTCAGAGTGCGAGTTGAAGGGTCAAATCTCAATGGATTGTTGCGCTCTTGGTACCGTTGGAAAGCTCTTAAAACTTAGATGTCTAAAATGGGCTCGCATTGCTCATTTGGACATCTGAAAGGCAAGTTATGGGCAAAAGAAGGGCCGGGAGTCAAACTGGCAGTTTGATTCCTGACCACTAAAAGTCAGGAATCGACCTCTTCCCGATATCCAATTTGAGAGTGCGACACGGCGTTGGAAAGCTCTCGCCGAGGGATACAACTTTTCTTCAGACCGCGTCGCGATCGGACTCTACAGTCGGGAGATATCGACGTCCAAAGTCCCGGCACACCAACCCGGGACAATTTCGGGACTCCCACACGGGAGTCCCGGGAAAAATGGCCATTTGGATGCCACCTCCGTGGAGAGCTGCATAGTATACTATAAGGGGGAAGGTGGTGGCTTCCCCCAAGTCCGGGCCGTGGTGAGTTTTGTGCGTCCGTGTTGCCCGTGGCTCGTCCTAGCACCAAAGGTGCTCTAACTATGCACTAACCACTTTGTGTGGGTTGTGTGCAGGCCCGTGTGAGTGAATAAGCTTGTCAATTCTTCCTAGTCCCATCCCGGAGCTCCAACACGCCCCTCTACCCCTCCAAGTGTTGTGAGCTAGGGAGCGGCTCCAAGTTCCAACTCCTTCCGCATTGCCGCATACTTGGACCCTCAAGTGGGTCTACAAGGAACTTGGGAGTGCGTAAAAAATCCTTGTACCTATGTGCCTTTTCCAAGTTGGCTTTCGCCACCTCCCACAAGCGTCGCCTTTCTTCATCAAGTTGTGTGATCATTGGTATTTCCTCACTTGCATCACTTGGGGGTTGTCCATGTGTTGCCCAAGTCATGGGCACAATTGGTGATTTACCCGTCACCATTTGAAAGGGGGTGGATCCAGTTACAGAGTGTTCCAAGTTGTTGAGCAAAACTTGGCTAACTTCAAATGGTCCACCCAATCTTGTTGATCCACCGCCACATAATTCTTTAGGAATTGTTGGATAACCAAATTCACCTTCTCAATTTGTCCATTGGTTTAAGGACGGAAAGAAGTGCTCATCTTGAGCTCCAACCCCATGCGCTTCCATAGGGCTTGTTAAAACTTACTCGTGAACTTTGGGTCTTGATCCGAGACTATGTCCTTTGGGAGGCCATGATGCTTGAACACGTGCGTGAAGAATAACCTACTTGTTTCTTGGGCCGTGGCACTATCCTTGGTGGGAATGAAATGTGTCATCTTACTAAATTGATCCACCACCACCATGATGGCATCAAAACCCCTTGATGGTGGTAAGCTTACCATGAAATCTATGGACACACTTTCCCACAACCCTTTAGGAATCGATAATGGTTGCAATAATCTTGCTTGCTTATTATTAAGTGTCTTATTTTGTTAGCAAGTCAAGCAAGTCATCACATACTCTTTCGCATCGTCTTTCAAGTTGGGCCAATAGTAGGACTTCTTGAGGAATGTTGTGGTGCATTTTACACCACCATGGCCCGCAAGCGGCCCATCATGACATTCCTTCAAAATGACATCCCTCATCTTTCCCTCTGGGACATAGAATCAATTTTGCTTATACCACAATAATCCATTTTGCAAATGGAAGTGTGACTTGACTCCATTTTGAATGTTTTGCCTGACTTCCTTAGCAAATTTATCATGGTGGCTCGCTAATCAAACTTCTTTTTGAAATTTTGTTTCTCCCACATACACCACTTTAAGTTGGTGCTTCCGACTTAGCGCATCGAGCACTATGTTCTCCTTCTCGGGCTTATGTCGAATATCCACACTGAACAAAGCCAATGTGTCTTGCCATCTTACTTGTTTTGATGACAACCTAGGTTGAGTGGCAAAATACTTCAAGGTGCCATTGTCGATCCACACCACCACATCTTTGGAGCTTATGTAATGGCCCCAAGTCTTGAGACAATGTATGACGGCACACATTTCCTTCTCATGTGTTGGCCACCTTCACTCCGTCTCACTCAACTTCTTGCTCTCAAATGCGACCGGTCTTCCATCTTGCACTAGGACTCCTCCAATTGCAAAGTCGGAGGCATCAGAATGGATCTCAAAATCCTTGTCAAAGTCGGATAATTTCAACATTAGCGCTTTCACCAAAATGCCTTTCAAGATCTCAAAGGCCTCATCGCATGTTCCATCCCATTCGTAAGTTCTAACGGACTTCTTTAAAAGGTTTGTTAAAGGTGCGGCTATCTTCGCAAAATTCTTGATGAACTTGTGATAATAGGAGGCCAATCCTAAAAAGAATTTCAAAGCTACAATCAACTAAGGTGGCTCCCAATCCAAAATTGCCTTGACCTTGTGATTATCCATCTTCAAGCCTTCTTGAATGATCCTATGTCCAAGGAAGTCCGCTTTCGTCACCCCGAATTCGCACTTCTTGAATTTGGCATACAACTTGTTTTCCCTCAACCTTCGAAACACCTTCCAAAGGTGCTCCGCATGCTCCTCCAAGGATTGCTATAGATCAAAATGTTATCTATGTAGATGATGACAAAGTCATCAAGCCATTCCTGAAAAATGTCATTCATGAGAGTGCAGAATGTGGCGGGTGCATTGGTGAACCCAAAAGGGATCACCAAGAATTTATATGAGCCATACCTTGTGCGACAAGTAATCTTTTATTTGTCCCTTTCTACAATCCATATTTGGTAATATCCCGAACATAAGTCAATCCTACTAAACACCTTAGCTCTTGAGAGTCGATCAAAGAGATCATCGATTGAGGCAATGGATACCGATTTTTCATGGTTGTCTTGTTGAAGGCTATATAATCCACACACATCCTCAACGTCCCATCCTTCTTGTGAACAAAAAGGACGGGTGCCCCATGTGGTGATTTGTTAGGTTTAATGTATCCTTTTGCGAAGAGTTTTTCAAGTTAAACTTTAAGTTCTTTCAACTTCTCATGGTTCATTTGATATGGGGCCTTGGTAGGAGGTGTCACTCTTGGCATCACCTTGATCGCATGATCAACTCATCTTCTTAAAGACAAGTCTTCGGGCAACTCTTCGGGCATCACATCCGGGAACTCATCCAAGATTCGCTTGATGCACTTGGAGGAGGTCACCAAGTTAGTAGCATCCTTTGGCTCAAATTCATTCAACACCTGCATCACACACATCATTCCATAACCTCCCACACATTGTTTTTCCCAAGTTTTTCCTAACATAAAGTGGATGGTTGATCCGCCCACACAAGGCACTTCGTGTGCCTTCACCCGCACGATCTCGCTTTTAGACATGATTCTAACTAGTCTATTGTGCCCTTCTATGAACACATTATTTTGGGTGATGAACTCCATTCCCAAAATGTAATCCATTCCACCTAAGGTGGAAACCAATAAATCCACCTTTCCTCTACAATTTCCTAGTTGAAGAAACATTTCCTTTGCTTGTAACGTAGAAGGATTAGGAACCCCATCCGCGAAGTGCACCTTGATGGGTGCCTTGAACTCCTCCAATTGGGGCTCCATCCTTTCGGCGTTTTTTTGGGCTATGAAGTTATGAGAAGCCCCTATGTCCAAAAGACATAACACATCCCACTTAGCAATCTTCCCCTTCAAAAAAATGAGTCGATTACATTCAGCTTGGGCTAGGTTGGCGTTGAAGGCAATTACCTTAGAGCCCCCATTCCCCGATTTGGACTTAGCGTAATATTTGCAGTAATGCCCCACTTCGTTGTAGTTGAAGCATGCTCCTTTGGGCTTCCCACCAACATCTCCCCTAGGTTAGCTCGCTTTGAAAGGAACCTCTTTCTTCACAAAGTTCCCTTTGGGTTTGAACCATGAGCCTTGAAATTATTTGGGCTTTTCCTTTCTTGGGCTATCTTGCCCTTGGTTCCATTCCCCTTCATGGCGCGGCTTCTTGTGAAGGAACTTGTTGTCCTTCTTGAACCCAGATTTTTCACCCCGTCCCACATCTAAAAAACCTATCATTTTCATGATGGCCTCGGGTAGTGAGGCGAACCAATTCTCTTCAAGCTTACGATTCGCCCAAATTGGAAGCCCCATCACAAATTGGCACACGCGATTTAGTTCATGCATATGCCAAATCTCAAGCATGAGTTTGGAATATGCCTTCACATATTGCCGTAAGTTATCGTTTGTGCCACTCACAAGGTCGCAGAGTTTGCACCTCAAGACGTAGTCAAAATTCTTTGGGACAAATTTGGACTCGACGCGCTCCTTAAAGAATTCTCAAGTGTAGCCATGGTTCTTCCTTTCCTTTTATCTCACAATCCTCCACCATGTGGAGGCATAACCCTTTAACTAAGATTGGGCAAGTTCCACGGCCGAATGTCGCCCAACCTTAACAACATGTAAATAATCTTCCATTTCTGCAAACCAAGCATCCACAACCTTTCAGTCATGGACACCATCGAAGTTATCAATTTGGCGAGTTGAAATCTTGCATTCTTGGATGATCCTCTTTTGAGGGCCGCAACCAACTCACTGAAGTCAGGTCTATTCATTTTGAAGAGGACTTCTAATTGCTCTGAGGTGAATAGGATCGAGCTTCGTTGTTCCTCTTCACTTTCAGGCTCATCTTGATCCTCTGGGGTTCTTGGTTCCTCTTCCCCAATAGACTCTGGTGGGACTACTCGATCTTCGGTGGGTTCTTCCATCATGGTTTCTTATGCTTACTTACAGTTCTTCATGGGTGCCAACTGAAACTCCCAAGAAGTGAATCGATCTCTATTGGAGCTTTGATACCAAGTGACGTGCTCCCAAGCTCCTTGTTAGACTCAACATGAGTCCAAGTTAGTCAAACAACGGAATTGTTAGGAGTTCGAGGCACGCTCCTAGCTCTCAGCACTAAAAGGGGTAGAGGGGCGTGCTAAAGCCCCGGGATGGCATTAGGAAGAGTGACAAGCTTTTAATTACTCACTTGAATCTGCATTAAACCAACCAACAAGTTGGTTAATTTATTTTCTGAACACCTTTAGTGTTAGGACAAGCCACGAGTGATTTTGGATTCACAAGAGTCACCACGGCCCGGACTCGGGGGAAACCACCACCTTCCCCTGTATAGTATTCTTTGTGCCTCTTTGTAACACCTACATCCAAATGGTTTTTTGTCCCAGGACTCCCAAGGAGGAGTCCCGAAACTGTCATGGTTTGGACTCTTGTAACTTTGCGGGACTATAATTATTTATTTAGACTCTGATTGGAACAAGGTCTAAAGTAAACTTATAGCTCTTGTCAAAAGCTTTCCAATGGTGTATCGCACTCCACTTGCACACACCGGGGTCGAGTCGATTCCCAACTTTTAATGGTCGGGAGTCAAATTGTCAGTTTGACTCCCGACCTTTCTTTTTGCCATAACTTGTGCTATAGATGTCCAAATGGTTCATGCGAGCCCATTTTAGACATCTAAGTTTCAATAGTTTTCCAATGATATAAGAACTCCTCAATGCGAAATGTTTTGACCTTTACAATTGAACTTTGAAGTTTGGGGAGTCCCAGTGGACTCTCAAGTTCCCATTTTGGGAGTGTGAGTCTCATCTTCACACTCTCTCAAAGTGGGGTTGCGACGTAGGCTATATTATAAATTGACCTTAGGTTAGATAGGTCACATCTAGGCTATGTAGGTTGCCCTAAGCCATGTAGGTTATAATTAGGTTATAATTAGGTTATTTAACTTAGGCCAACTAGGCTTAAATACCTAGGTGCATAGGTCTAGCTACCTAGGTACCTAGTGGATAGGTACCTCAACCTAGCCTTGCCACATGGCGACACCTCATTAGATGTTTAATGTTTGCCACATGGCAACATATAATTGGATGCCTATGCTTGCCATGTGGCAACACATCAAATGAATGCCTACACATGCCACATGGCATCATCTCAATGGAAAAGGAGTTGCATATTTTAAATTAATCATTTGATCCAATGGTAAAAGAAAGGCCAATCTAGACTGTTGGATGGCTTTCCATGATTGTGCTATATAATATCACTAGACCAATCCATTAGGGTTCCACTAGTTGTTGCCACATGACCCCCATCATTAGCCCATTCCATTATGTTAGGCCAAATGTCACTATAATGTCCCTATAATGGAATTGGTTTAATCCACTAAAAATGAATGGATTGTATAGTGGTTGGGACCACATTTCCTAATAATGCATTGTCATGTGTGATGGGTTTATGATTTAAAAATGTAGTTGCATGAGGTGTTAGAATGTTAAAAATTAACAGTCTATGCAAAAAGGTTGAAAACATTTAAAGGGAAAAAAACATCATAATGAAAAGATTTGAAAAAATACCTAGTTTTCAATTTTTGTGAGTGAAGGCTTTTATCAATCCATGTTTTCATACATTCTTGTCACCTTTTCATTGACTTTTTAAGCCATGTTATCTAGGGGGGACACTCTTATTTGAGTTCACAAAGTATATGAATAAAAATATGGTGTTCCATATATTGGATGTTTGGGTCAAAATTATAATTTAATTAATTATATAATAAATTCGTATTTATTTTCAAATTTAAAATATAATTGATATTCCAATGTATTATAATTATCTATATATATCACACATGTTGCTAGTAATGATTTTTTAACCTTTTGTAACCATTGCTTAAAAGCTACATAAAAGCAACTTTAAATAGTTTTGATACTAAAAGCACAATTTGAAAACATTTTTAATGACATATTTTTGAATTTTTTTAATGTACACCTTAACATAATAGTATTAAGAAACTCTAAATATTTATTTTAAAAAATTGAAATACATTAAAAAGATTTCAAAAAGATTTTAAGAATAAAACAATGGTCTAAAGGGGCACGTACGACTCCTAATAGAGTAGTTGGGCCCCAATTCAAACAAATTTCTCACCTATTTTCCATAAGTGCAACAATTTATAATAGTCTACAACCAATTGCAAGATTTGTTTTAGTTACATGGGTGTCAAAACCCCTCTTCTTGTGTTGCACTTATTGTAACGGTTTAAATATACATACTCAAAGTCAACATTGGAGCATTGTTGGGAGTTGTTATTTCCAAATCGACTTGTTGTTTGCTTGATTTTTTAAATAAAATTTTACTTTCTTTCTTTTGTTTTTGCTTGATTTTTGTAACATGCAAATCATTTTAAACATGTTTATAATTTAGGGTTATATTTCCAAACATTTTTTGGGTTTAAGATTTTGTTTCCAACCATGTTTAGGGTTTATGTTTCCAATTATGTTCAAAGTTAAAAGTTATGGGACAAATAACAAATGCATCACATGTGATAATTTAAGGTTTTGTCATATGTGATGTATTTTTACTTTATTTTCATTGCAGTTATGGATTGTAATTTTTTTTCAATTGTTGCATTTGTGAGGAATCCCACGAATTTCAAATTCTATTTTTTTTCTAGATTTGGGATTGCAAATCTCTAAATTTTTTAGCAATGTGTGGAAGTGGATGTTTGAAACATGTTATTATGCTTGAGACCTAACATCTTTGTTGAGCTCCAATTATAATACTCCCCACTATT
Source organism: Sphagnum contortum (assembly GCA_963920785.1). Lineage (NCBI taxonomy): Eukaryota > Viridiplantae > Streptophyta > Sphagnopsida > Sphagnales > Sphagnaceae > Sphagnum > Sphagnum contortum. The sequence continues at coordinate 16,563,960 of OY987285.1, read as the reverse complement.
GAAAATGTAGATGTTCTAATGTTAATGATGTTGGAGGTTCTGACCCATTTAAATAAAAGGAAGGCATCCTAGGAAATGGATAAACGCTTAGATAAGACATTTGGGTAGCTAAGTTCCCATGGGATGAGCTTGTAGTTGAACAAGTGGGAAGATGCACCATATGTAGTGCAAGATATATGCACTAAAGTTGAAGGCTAGGAGAAGCTCTTGGTTCCCAAATCAGATGGGTTTCACAAACATAGTGGGAGACAAGAATGCAAGCACCTTAAACTTGGGAGAAAAATTGGAGAATGTTATATTAGTTTTGAATGTAAAAATGCAAAAAGTTCTTAGATCTATGGCACTATTGGGTGTGACCTTTAGTGGTAAATACAAAGAGGGCTACCAAAAATAATTCTTTTCAATTTGCAACTATATTTCACCTTTTGAAACAAAGGAGGCCAATGACACATTTTGAATGCATGTAGGGCTTCTATGAGTTTTTGAAAGTGGATAAGATCCCCAAGATGCATTGATCTAATTCCAATGGATGGGGAATGGTAAAATGAATGCACAATGTTGTCCTAACTAGCATTAAAAATATTATTTAAATAGCCAATTTTATATCTTTGAATTGTGATGAAGTTGCAACACTTGATAACTAAAGTTAGATATCAATTCATTATTTTGTTGTTGAAGGTTGGAGCAAAGCACCCATTTTCCTAAATCTAAATAGGTCATTTAAGGGGGCATGGGTATGATAACCTTTCCAAAATGTTGGTGGATTTTATATGCACTTTTGGGGGACTATATGTAAAGGATTTGGCCTCAAAACTTGTCAATTTGGGGTAGATGGTGTGCTAGTGTAGTCAAGTGGGAAGCATGCACCATTTGTTGTTAGGGTCCATTGTAAGGTACATAGGTGTAACCTACCTATATGGACACTTTGCAACTTGCTTTTGATGAAAACAATTGAAGCCTTCCTATAATCCATCTACACATATTTTTCCCATTATTTGAATGGCACTTGGGTAAAAACATAATCAAAGGAGCCACCCATGTGAGTGGACATGCCTTAAAACTTCATTTTTGTATGTTTGAAAAATCACAAGTGAAACATAATAGTTTGGATTGTAATAATTTTTTTCGAGTACTTTTCATTAATTGCATATTTTCCATGTTCAAAGTTTGACACAAATAAAAAATGTTTTTGCATGTCCAAATCATTCAAACCTTGAGAGTGGACAATTTTTAATTTTTTCAAATGCCCTTTTTTTAACCAAATGTGCACCATTCCTTTTAAAATTTGGAGAGGATTTTAACATTGATGATTAGAAGGGCAAAAACATTTGAACTAATGACAATTTTTTTTATAACCAATTTGAGCACATTTGGTTCAAAAATGTTTTTGACTCGACAATGAAATTATTACAACCTTACCTAAAAAATGGATTAAGGATAATAAACATAAAAAAAGTGACATGATCATTCATTATGATTTGACAGTCAAGCCAATTTCTAGGATAGGAATAATTTCACCTCATAAACCTTTATGGCCATTGGTTTTGTACCTAATCCATTAAGAAAAGAGCCATTTATGATATATGTAGCAACAATTCCAACGTCATGGGAAGTTATCACCTAAACAACAAAATTACATGATTGGAACAAATGTGTCACAAAAGCCAAATTGGATGATCCTCATGTTGATTATTTTGCAATGCAAAAGAAAATTCAAGCAAGAAGAGCAAAGAATTTCTGTAGTAGTAAAAAGAAAATAAGGAAGGGAAAATGGTGCAAGGAGTGGAAGAAAACAACCAATGTACATCTCATCTTCAAAAAAACTCTTGTTATCTTTTAATACGAAGCTATAGTGGGAGAGAGAGGAACAAATGCCTAGTATTTTAGATCTTGAGTGTAACATTTTTTTCTCCCACCCTCATCTCACTATTGTAGACCATTAGGAAAAGTTGAAATGTGTAGAATAGACCTTGCAGCCTAAAAAATTCCAAGTGTTTACTGCTATAAAAATAGAATACATCAACAAAGAATTAAAGCATAGTTTTTTGAGGATTTAGAAATATTGGCATGCAAAACTAAGCGGAAGGTTTCCATAAAGAATAACAAAAAAGGAAGTAAAAATTGAAAAATCAATCCATCATTTAAAACTAGATTCTTTATTTATAGAAGTGATCAAGCAACCAATATGCCCACCCATTATGACAATGATTCTCATGTTGTCAAACAAATAATTCAACTATTACAAGGAGCAACACTTGGAGACAACAATGGGAAATCACAAACTTGAAATTATGTCGTCTTCTAGAACAAAGAGGATGAAGTCCAAGACAAAGGACATCAATGTGGAGATTTAGCTTGCGATGCTAAATCAAATTCATTTCCCAATGTGCATGTACATCACAATGTGGGTAGCCAAGAAGGAGGAACATGTTTTGATGATCGAAACAAAACTCAACAACTTTCATCGACTCAATTGGAACATAGCCAACCTCCTTGTTGTCAAAGAGATTATTTGTGGCTTTCAAGTTCACATTACAGTTAACATCCTACGGGGTAAGCACATTTTTTTTAAAACTCTCTTAAGATCAATCGAATTTTCAAATTATTGGTAGAAAGGATTGCAATATCTTCATGGGAAACATACAATGAAAAATAGTTAGATTATTTTGAGGGGGGGAAATAAGAACATTACAAGTAGGATTTGGGGTATATCCTTGCAAAGGTGTGTGCTTCTGGGATGCAAATGCGGTTCACAACATTAGTAGAGGTTGCAACATTTTGACAAGGTGGTTATTATGTTTCAAGAACCCTTTTATTTGTAATTAGTGCAATTGAGAAAGAGATGATTAATTAAGCTAAATGGTTCAAGGTATGACTGCATAAGGAAATTATTGCAGTCCGAAGGAAGGTAAGGAAGGTAGGGAATAGCTTAATTGGACCTACCTTGACTATTGTGGAAAAACATTATGTTGCATCAAAATACATAAAGGAGGACGAACAAAAAACATTCAATTGTTTTCAATGCCCAAAGAAGACAAAGAAGCAAACACTTCAAGTTCCTTCGATTCCATCCATGGGCGTTAATTTAGTTGCAACATCTTCATAAGAGGAAATTCTACTTGTGGAAGGGAAACAAGTACATGAACAAGCTTATTTGTTGACAAAAGTAATGCAAGAAGGAGGTCTTTCCCACAATGAGATATATAAAGTTGAAGAGATGCAAGAGATGAATACGCTGCAACCAAATTCCCAAGATTAACAATCCACTGACATAATACTAGATACTTCCATGCTAGATGCATCTCATGAAGAGATTGTTGTAGAGGAAGACGACTTCATAACATAGTAGTGACATACTCTCAATTCGATTCAAACATATGCGTATTATACATTTTTTTGGGTTTTTTAAAAAATACTTGAAAATACTTGATCATCGTTGTCTTTGGGTTTGGGCACAACTTAAGCTCAGCTTGCTCAACGTTTTGCTCATCGTATTCACGTATTTCACGTATTCACATTTTAAAATACTTGAAAATACTTCTTTTTGAGCACCTTCGAAAAATACGCGTATTTCGTATGTCATTATTATGCTTCATAGCCACAAATGTTCAATTAGATTTAATAGGAGACAAAAATGAAATTCAACCAAATTTGGGAGCAGTCCTTGTGACCCAACTAGTGTCGACAGGTACAACCATCAATAGACATGTAGATGAAGCAGTCCAACTAAATTCGACATGAATGTTTGTCAAATATGGAATGTCAAGGTTTACTTGTGAAGGTGGAATAAACACTACCTGGATAGGTGATGTTGGAGATGACTTTACCCTTGCACTTGATTATTCTCGGGTAGGAATGGGAGCTTAGTACTTGTTACAACATGAAGATTTCATGGAAATGCATATAGTAGAACTAGTACGTGCATTGGCCAAGAAGGTGAGAGACATGAAATGGTCTTATGGGAAAAGAATTTTGCAACTCTCAATGCAATTGGAACATCTGCAAGGCATAATACTATATGAGCAAGAGCATAATAAGCATCACATTGATCCCCTAAAATTTGAAACCCACAAGCAAAAATGGGAGAAATATAATGCAAGGCTTATGTTTGCTTAAAAATAGTTGGATCACGAACTCCAAGAGATTCAATAGAAGTTGGAAAAGACTCAAGAGGAAGAGGAGGCAAAGGAAACTTTAAAGGCTCTGCAGCAAAACTTTGCAATTATGGATGGCACATTTCCCCAAGTGGTGGAGAAAATGAAGAATGCAATAATTTGTCATGAAGAGATACTGACCACATCATTAGGTAGGCATAAATAAGAGATGGAGTCAGTCATGAAGTGCTTGAAGAAGGTCAAGCAAAAATTCCTTGATGTGCAAACAAAGAAAAATACTTGGCATGCCAAGTGCCTAAGCTTTGAATTGGAAGTAAAATTGTTCAAGGAACAAAAGCATAGCACTACACAAGCCAATGAATCATGGGAAAGAACCATACTAGAGAAGATACAAGGTTTGGAGGAGCAAGTTCAACTTGTTAATGCAAGAGAGATGGAAATAGTTACACAAAGGGAAATCAAAGTTAAACAAGATGCAAAAGTAATGAAATGGAAAGCATTGGTGTTGGAGCCATTGGCTAAGGCAATACTATTCGACCAACTACTAGAAAATCAAGGCAAGGAACTCTCTGCAATTCTTACCAAAGCCCAGTTATCAATGGTGCAATTGTATTACTAGAAGGAACAAGACATGGTAACCTAACTCAATGCAACACACGTAAACCTAAAGGAATGAAAAGAATCTAAAGGCATATAATCAGAAGAGGAGGAGGAAGACCAAAATGTTATGTGCAAAATCATAATCAGTGAGTTTGTTGAGGCGACTAGGAGGAATGAGTAGTTAGAGGTGGTAAAAGTGGGGAGAAAAACCATAATGAAGGTGAAAGTGTGGGAAGGGACAATATTTTATAACATTGATTTGAAGATCCCCCACCATGGTAGCATTCACCATTGATGAACCATTATCAAAGTCACACACACCTTTCCATTTGCAATGAACGAATGATAACTATTCCATTGACTGTTGATGTAAAAGTCATGGGGATGAAACTGTGTAGCTTGAGTTACATATTGCACATGTTGAAGGAGTTAGAATATACCTTATCGATCATCCTTCATTCGGAAGAGTATTATGGTATTTATCACCTACAGACATGTCTTTCGGTAGGATTCACCCCACCAATGTTCAATGCTAGAATCCTTGTTGAAATTTTTGAAAGCATGTGGAAGATATAAGATAGGGAGTTTTGAGAATACTTGGCATACAACATTCTATGTAGCTACATTGTTTTTAATAATGGTTGTGGGTATGGTGTGTTGGAACAATTGATAGGCTATCTAGGTGCATGTGCATTGTGATATTATTGTAAGTTAAAGGTGGTGTACAACAAGTATTATTTGAAACACACCACAATAGTCAATCACAAGTTGACCTTTTGTCATTGTAAGAAGGGACCCCATACTGGATACAATTGAGAAAAAGGTAGAGGAGGATTCCATGGAGGCATGGATTTGGGCATAGAGGTTAGAGGATCTACTAAAGGGTTGTGTAATCAAGGATATGGTAGAAAAACAATGACATCAATCAGTTGGCATTGCACAACAAAAGGGCCAAACTTGCATGTGGTGAAAGCACATTTAGGATGAACCCCCATGACATTACAAGCTACCATTTTCAAAGTAGATCACCAAGTAAAACAACTTCATAATGAACTGAAGAGTTTGGCACTGCATGAATTTTAGCAATGCTTACCCCATCCATTGTTTATTGGAAAGGACAAGGCCTATTGCAGGTTTATGGTAAGAACAATTCTAGGGGAAAATTTTGCATTAGAGATTAACTCTAATGACAATATTGATGATTTTTTTACTCTAATTGACATTTTTCGATCTTGAACAATAGCTTCGCGCAAGGAATAGATTTACTTAGAATTTTGATGACCTTGTGTGGACACTAAGGTCTTAAGGGAGAAATGATGTTAGGAATATGGCACTTATCGAATGGTGAGTAAAGAGTAGTTAAAGAAGTCGTGGTAATGATCTTGTTGAAACAAAGCAATCTATCTATCAAATTAAATTATAGCCAATCTAGGTAAACGTCTTATTGAAGGTCAATAGGGTGTTATTTAGTAGACCTAACAAGTTCGACTATCAACATGTTTACCTGTTGAACCCATGGGCTTGCAAAAATGACATAGGTTTAGATATTTGAAGGTTTAAAAAGACAAGGAGGAGGATGGAGATATTAGGAAGGGTAGGAAATAATTTTCACCAAGTAGCCTAATAAAAATGATACTTATGTACTCATATTGAATAATACACACACACAAATTATATGAGTAGGATATGTTTTTTTGTACAAATGTTCCGTCTTCCACATGGCTTGTTGGTAACACTTTTGTAGCTTGAAACATGTCTTAACTACTCAAGTACATGGTATTACATGTAGATGGTAGACAAGAACCCAACAACAATGGATATTTAAGTCACATCAAAGACATCACTAACATACATTTGCCAAGCTTCTTTTGTCTAAGTTGAAGGTTCTCGTTGTAAAAACGGTTAATGATGCAACTTTTGATGCAACTTCCCAAAACAATTATGAATTATTTTGTGGTTGTGAAATTATGATTGAAGTCACATCTATATTGCCCATGTTAGAAGTTTTGTTTTCCTTACACTACACCTTTTGAAATGTGTCCCAATTCACTTTGTATTTCACTAGATTTTAAATGAACTTAGACAAATTTATTGTGGCAAAAGTGGCCAATCCCTTGTTGAACAAGACCAATTGATATGGATAAGTGAATTCATTAATAGTTAATCAAATTCATTAATAATTAAATCATTAATAAATAATCAAATTCACTAATAGTTAATTCACTGGGCTAACCTCTTAGTTCATAGCTAGGCTAAGCACCTAAGAACTTAAGCTAACCTAAATCACTTAGCCCACCAACTTAAGGTGCAAATGTGAAGGTTTGAACCTTTCACTTCCATGTTTAAAGAACAAACCCTTGACCATGGAGTGTTATTTAAATATATGACATGATTTGGCACCACAAATTATTATGCACATTATTTTTCTGACATGTGTATAGGTTTCCATGAATTAGGTTCTTACACTAAATTTAGGCCATTCTAAATTATTTTTGGTTACTCCACCCTTGACTATTCCAAGTTATTGTATTTAGGCTATTTTAAATTGTTTTAACTTTGCCCTTATTTCAACTATTTTCAACTATTTTACATTATGTTATTTTAGGTTATTCCACCCTAAATTATTTTTGACTATTTTAAGTTGTTTTACCTTAAATTATTTTTCATTGGTTTAGTCTATTGCACCGTAGGTTATTCTAAATTATTATACTTTATATTATTGTCAACTATTTTACATTATTCGACCCTAAGTTGTATTCGACTATTCCACCTTAAGTTATTTTTATTATTCTAGGTTATTCCACCTTAAGCTATTCTAAGATATTTTACCTTATATTGTTTTTTATTATCAAATTTTAAGTTATTCTAAGTTATTATGAACTATTCCAATAATGTTGTTATGGAGATGCATAAGTAGTTAAATATATGGCAATTGTAGTTTTTCACCACATTGTTGTTTTTGTAACAACATTATGAAAGTATGTTTATCCCATTTTGAAATAGCATGCCATGTAGGGTCTTTTTAGTTAGGGAACATGTTAGATTTTGATTAGGGTTTTTCCTTTGCTTGTAGTTTTTCTTACATTCACCAATCACATTTGTCATTGTCTATAACTTGGGTTTGATTGGGAATTTAGGTGTAGACTTTGGGTTTCTACATGTTTTAAATTAGATGCACAAAACAAAGGTAAACAATCACATTTTGTTTATGTTTCTAGAATTTGGTTTTGATTGGGATCTTGGTTGTATACTATGGGTTTTTCCAAGTTTTGTTTGTTTTTATTAATATTTTTTTGTATTGTGCAAGTCCTCCTTCCACTCCAATTGAGGAGAATCCTTCAATGGATTGGGGTTCAACCTCCCTAAAAAACACATTTTAAAGTATTGAAAACAAGTAGCACAATTGCGAGTAGAAATAACAATGTGATAATATATCTATTGGGTTTGCATTTAAGTTGCACTTAAAATTTACAACCATAAACATGTCCATGTCACCATGAAGTTTTACTCATTAGATTGCCATGGAACTTGCAATTTACACATTTCACATGCCATAACTAAATTATATAAAGCTTTATAATCTTGCTTACCACATGATTATATGAAATTTAAATGGAATGTACCATGACACACCATTGGGAAACTAACAAAAAAAACATTAATGTGCATATTAAAAAATTAGGTAATAATAGGGAGAAATAAAATACCCTCACCTAATACCCCAAAAATATTTATTTGACATATATAACGTATAATTTTAACACACGGTGTCCCATGGGCACCCTATACGTTTTGCAAATTTGCGTAAGCAAATTTGATAGAAACATACTTAAAGTCTTAAAATAATTTCTCTTTAACAATTGCATATAATTCAAGCCCTAGAAAAAAAACATGACCAAAACATGTTCCTTAAAATCTTTCCTCCACATCCAAGCTCTCACAATTAACTATTAACTTGAGAGCAACTTTCACTATTTTCATATTAAGACCTTCATCCAAGTTACATAAGTTATAACTTTTATTATTAATCCATATTGTAGGACCAAATTTTGCAAATGTGTATGATTTGAAACAACGTAACTCCTTTTCATTTTGAACAAAAGCATGAATGATAGCACATGATACACATCTCAACAAAACAATGATCAACACTTGAGCAACACCACAAGAATGAACAACACGATGAGCAACAAAAAAAGAAGAAGAAAAAACAAACAAAAAAACAATGCCACACAATTAACAATGTGAAAGTAAAATTACACAACAATGTGAAAACAAGCAACAACACAAGAGCAAAATAAAAAAAGGAAGGGAAAGAAGATAAGTGGTACCCAACAACAATGTACATGCTTTTTATTCAACTTAGGAGTTGTTCCCTATGAAACAACTATGGCACATTCATTCCGTAGCCACCTTAAACCCTAAGTAATCACAAATGGTAACCCTACCTAGCTTAAACCCTAAACCCTATCACTAGGTCACCTATAACCAAGACTTCATTAATAGGCATCCTATGTCCAAACCTCGGTGAAAACCCGAACCCAAAGGTTACTAATATAACTTACTTGCAGCTCAAAATTTGAAGGATATAAAGATGAGCCAATTCTTCACCAACTTATACCCGATAGGTAGGGTATTAGCCAAGTATCACCTCGGATGATACCCGTTGATTTTTTTCTACAGAACTGGGCTGAACCCTGGCCAGCTCTGAAGAACTTTTTAATACACTCACCCATCAAAGAGGTGTGTCACACGGTGGCCTTGCCATTTACATTAAAAGGTATCTTAAGGCAAAAGGAGAATTATGGAAACTCAAATATTTCACCATGCAAAAATATAATTAATCTTCAAAAAAATCCTCTAAAAGAAACCAAAATCCTTCAAGATATTATAACTCTATAGCTAATCTCAAGCAAGTTTCAACACAAGCCAAAAACATCGTCTTTTGAAAAATCCTCAATGTACAAATAGACCTATTATTCTACCTAGGGGTCGAAATCCCTTAAGCTACTATACTCTATAATGAATCTAAACACAACAATATCCTTCTTGCCTTGGTAGGGCAAGGCCAACAAACTATGCACAACAGATTTCATCACATGATGGTCTAACACACAAGGTTTAGTTTTTTTTTAAAATAAAAATTTCCTTTTAAAAAAATTAAAATTAAAATGATATATATAATATAATCATATTATATATATATATATATATAATTTATTTTTATCTCTCTTTAGGAAGCTTGGATTTGCACCACATATGAGATTTGTAACAAAAATTACAATCATGGGATGTTGCATTGTCCATAAAGGGTACATTGAACACAACAGACTTGAACAATTTCATCCATGCCCATTTGTGCTGATTGACAGCTTTCTGGTTTTGCAGTTTAGTTCTAATTTCTTTTAGGGGTTTTTGGAGTAAGTAGAATTTTTTATAAAAAATTGGTGATTTATTTTTTCTCTTGATAATTAAAAATAAAATAAAATTTCGTCCAACTCATGCAAAGTATTTATTTGACAAAAAAACACCAAAGTGACCGAATGTCAAGGAAAGAAATTCCTAAATCACCATATTTAGACAATAGGTTATAGTAGATTACCAAAATCTAGCAAGATTATAACCTTAATTTTTTTTTTACTTTCCTCTCTTACCTATAGCCAAATTTGGCTAATTCCTATGGTGGATTATGGCTAGTAGTGTGGCCACATCACAAAAATAATGGTGACAAGCTTTAGACTAATTGAGGAGAAATTAGAATTCTACTCACCCAACTAATCTATTAAAGTGAAAGGTGCAAGAGCTAGAACATAGGGTAACCCTTAAGGTTAATTAAGGGTTAAGTGAATGTTTTAAGGTGGCACCTATGTCTCTCTTGTGTAGCATGAGTCCAACAACTACTTATCTTTTTTGGGTGTTGTTGTGTAGGCCATGGATGAATGGAATATTGAATACTCCAACTGCACCCTACCAAACTACCACTATTAAGGAAGAGTTTTTGCCTCTTTGGATTTGGTCAAGTTTTCATTAAGGAAATGGCTTTAGGGGGAGGGGGGGATGGTGAGGATTGGGGGACCCAACAATTAGTTGTTAAACCCTAAATCCTTAATCCATGAATACCCTTCCCTCCTTGGATCTATTTAGACTTATCTGTAAAGTCATTCCCAGTTGGTCCCCCAGTCTGAATCCCAGTTTTTCATTTCATGACCAGTTTTGTGTTGTCTATAAAGTTCACCAAACTAGGGACCAAACATCAAAATTGGGGATGATTTTCACAAAAGTAAGGACCGGGCAAAAGCTTTTAGGGAACTATGGGCTGCCCTATTTTATTTTATTTTATGTTGGGTTCTTAGGTTTTTGGGGTTTGGTATGTGGAGTTCCTAGTTTTTTAAAGTTAAGAACTAAGGGTGAGGGTTTGAGAGCTGATTTTAGGGTTTAAGCACAATTTCAGAACTTGTTCTTGAGAAAAGACTAGTTTTTCTCTTTCTCATTTGTTTTTTTTTGTTTTTTGCATTTCTTTTTTGGCAAATGGATTCTTTTCCAAGCTCTAATTCTTTTTGAAATGATGATGATATCTTATATGACATAGATGAAGAGGTTACAATGTTATTTTAATCTTAACATGTTGCATGCAATTTTAGAAACTTCTTCAACTCACATGAGATGGAGGGGGTTGATCAATTTATGGACCTAGTTATAGGTGTTTAGGACGTGTTGACCCATATGTGGGTCGCTTCGACAATCTTCAAGAACCTGATTAACTCCATTACCACAAAATTTGAAGAATTGGCATCCCTTGTCATGCTTACAATCACCTCCCATTCTAGGTTTACATGTGAAACTTTTATTTTTTCAAAGAGACTATGAAAGCTTATTTATAAACATTAACTTTTGAACTTTATTTCATTCATGAAGCATGACAATGTCATGAGGTATGATTCCTTCATATGAAACTAGTCCAAGAGCTCTATGTGTGATGCATTTATCATTTTATCCTACACAAAACCAAACTACACACACCTCTTTCAATTTACAAGTTGCAACCTTACTTACTAATGCCATGCATAGAAGGTGAATGGATTGTCATTGGTGACCATTTTTTTTTAACCATATACACCACACATGGGCTAAGCACTTTTAGTTACATGTTTAGGCAAGTTTTAACTTGTGCATATGAAATGCATGTTGGATGTCAAAGCTCACCTAGAAGTGAAATGCCATGGTTGTGAAGCTCTAGGATTGAAGTTATGACATTTCCACTTTTGTCATGGGCCTTTGAATTAGGCCTAGTGAAGAGCACAAGGGAATAGAAAGCCTAGGAGACAAGTTAGGAGTATCGCACTCCATAGAACTAGGAAAATTAAAAGAACTAAGATATGCTAATGTTAAAATCTTGTCACCTTTTGAGCACATTCCTTGTGACATGATTGTCTATCATTTTGAATCATGCCAACACTTCATCACATTTTGAAAAGATTTTTGGAGCCCTCTTCATTAGATTTAATAACTTCCCATGTTCTTTTAGAACAACCTACAATTAGTGTTTCAAAATGTTCTATGTGAATGTTGAGGTAGGTAGCTTAGTAGTTGGTGCAGATTATTTTCCACACCATTGTTGAAATCAATTATTTCAAACGTGTTTTGCCATTAGAGTAGGTGGAAAAATGAATGTCAGAACACGGCCATGGTATTTAAGTGCAAAGATTTCACAATGGCTCTTGACACTTTATATTCCTAGGTGGCTTTTCCTTGTGCTTACAAGCCTTTGGAGGTTGGGAATCTAATCACATCTTTATGTCACATGGACACATCAATTGACAATTTTGTCATGCACACACAACAGCAACATCATATAAACACACATTTTAAAACCTTTTACAATGCATTAGATTTGAGACAAGGTTCAACCCTCTTAAATAATTCATTGGACTACAAAGAACAAGCCCATTTTCCCATAGTAGCAAACCACAAAGCTAAAAATGCCACCTTTCATTGCTCTATATACATTGTAAAGTTGCCTTGTCAAGTTCCAAGAGTTGTAGATCACAAATTAGTTTCAAAATGTTACCTATTAACCCAATTCAAAACCTAAAGGTTTCAATGATTTTATAGACCTCCAATTCATTACAAAAAAATCCCCCTTGAGCAAATGCAAAGCACAATTAAAACCCCTCTTTTGATTTTGTAGATTGCCAAACACAATTGAAAAGGAAACTTAGAACAACTACAAACCTCCCAACATAATCAAATAGTTTAAATGATTATGCAAATTGATAAGCACAATCCAAAACACACCTTAAAACAAACGAGAATCTCCTAACACAATTCTAAGAACTATAGACCTAAGGGGTCCTTAAAGTGTATACTTAGATAGCCATCCCAAGAGTTTCAAAGCTAGGATAGAGGTGCATTTACATTGGTTAGTAGACCTCTAATTCACAAATCAAAAATGTAACTGAAGTGCATAAAATGCCATAAAGTTATATTTTCTATTCAAAATTTTACAAAATTTGTGTGTCTTGATTTTTTTGAGTTCCATTAAGTCACATATTTGCAAATAATATTTAAAGCATTCAACTTCAAATTACAATGACTTTTGAAGAAACACCTTTTAAAACCACAATGGGAAATAATTAGATAGTAAGAACAATTGTCGCATTTGACACATTCAAGAGCTTGCTATTCTAAGCTTTTTTTGCCCACGAATTTATACCTCATTTTATTTACACAACATTGTTGTCATAACATGGAGGGGCTCTTGTGCAAACGCAAGCAAGACATAATCTAACTAATGACAATGGTCTTAGGGGAAGGTGGTAATAATTGGTGTTCACATAAGTTTGGAACTTGAGTTTATGGCTATGGGTGGGATTTGGGGATAGAAGCTTTGCCAAAAAAAAAAAAAAATTTGACACCTTTGATTGAGGAATTAAAGTAACTGAGGAACAATTAGTGCTTGCACTAGTTCCCAAAATTTGGTGCAAAAGATAGAAAATCACAACAAGGCCACTAGAAAGGGTTCCCAAAAGGATAGGTCATGAGTGTGACAATTATAAACAACATCATGGTCTTTTGAAATGTCATCTTCATAGGCACAAGCAATACTCGTCATCTCTCTTGAACAAGTTTGGAAAGTTTCTAAACTCTTACATCTCACTTGTGAAGTGGCAACTTGTGAAGCTTGAAAACATGTGAAGCTCAACAACAATAGTTCCATCCCCTATTTCAATAAAACAAAAGGTTCACATGCCCTATTCGAAGGACTTTGCGGATAACTCTATAAAGAAAGGAAATTGGGGCAAATTTTCTTTTAAAAAACTAGGAGTTCCCATGCCCTATTTAAGGGACTTTGTAGGCAACTCTACTATGAAAGAAAACTTGGGCAAGAGAATTTCAACAAGACTAGGGTTCCCATGCCCTATTTGCAGGACTTTGTGGATAACTCTATTATGAAAGAAAACCAGGGCAAGATAATTGTGATAAAACTAGGGGGTTCCCATGCCCTATTTGAGGGACTTTGCAGAAAACTTTGTTATGAATAAAACTTGGGAAAGAGAAATTCAATAAAACTAGGGGGTTCCCATGCCCTATTTGAGGGACTTTGTGGATAACTCTATTATGGAAAAAAAAAACTTGGGCAAAAAAATTTCGATAAAACTAAGGGGTTCCCATGCCCTATTTGAGGGACTTTGCAGATAACTTTACTATGAAAGAAAACTTGGGCAAAAAAATTAGGGTTCAACTAAAGATCACACAAAAGAGAGATGGATGTCAAACCGAATGAATGAATGAATGAACGGGCTATGAAATAGTTGGCACAAATTTCTCAATATGTGACAACATGGGTCCAGTAGATTGCCACTAGAAAGGGTGTCCTATAAGCTGGCTTTAGTGTGTACAAAGTTCAAACCCTAAACCCTTTGCTTTGGTTTCTTGCATGTTGGTCCTCTATGGGTGTTTTTTTCACACATGTTGCAAGGGGGGGCCTTCAGAAGAGCTTCCCACAACAACTGGTTTTTGGAGCCTAGCAAAAGTGTTTTTTTTATATATTCCCTCAATCATTTGTGTGTGGACCAAACCCTAAACCCTTGTTGACAGGACGGAGAAGTCAAGCCATAAACTTTGGATCGATCTTTTCTTTCTTTCTTTCTTTCATTCTTGCAAGACAGACAAGAAGTACGACTTGAGTCTCTCTGTAACCCAACAAAAAGGTTGAGCAGAAATGGAGAGAGAGAGAGAGAGATTGAGTATAAAAGAGAGCTAGCTGGTAAAGAGCATGCAAGTTTGGGTGTGTATAATTTGTCTCTTTTGTCGTCACACTTATCTGGATAGTCGGTTGTAATCAACACGTCACCCAGGAAGTCTAAGACCCGAGGACAGCCCAGCAAGGTATGAGCTTTTCCTTGTTCTGGAGCGCCTCCACTGCTGCTACGTATATTTTCACTGCTCCTACCTGTACAACTACTATAACCAACTCTCGAACCCTCCTGTGCTTTAAATGCTGAGTTTCACCATTTCACACAGCGTTTCAATAAGAATTCCTTACTTTGCGGATACCACTGAAAGAGGGGGATCTGATAGGTAGGTGAAAGGGAGGGTGAAGACAGGGTGACTTCAGGGGTAACTCTATTATCCGAATAAAATAAAATCCTGTAAATCTTGTGAACTTAATTTCCAATCTCATTGAATGAATGGTACCCAGTTTTGCTCACATTATTATGCCTCACTCAAATTGGGGATGAAAGTGGGACTAGCCCAGGGGGTCGAACTAGGGGTCAAAGACATGGTGACTTTAAGAATAACTTTCCTACATATGAAGTATTTTTAATGGGGTCATTCGATGTACTCGTTTTTATAAAAAAAACTAAAATGATTGAAAGTTTTCTGACATAAGCTTGCCCATCCAAAAGAAGCCAAAGAAGAAAAAAGTAGTAAAGAGAATATATGTATATTTATTTTTGGAAATTTTCATATTTTTCCATTTTTTGGTTTTTTTTTTGTCTCTTCTTATACGAAGCAAATTTAAATGGGGCCTTTTCAATGTACTCATTTTTCTAAACTAAAAAAGTTGGAAATTTTTTAAGTGGGTGTTGTATACACAAAAGACAAGTATAGAAAGTAAATAAATGGGTGAGTCAAAGTGGAACAAGGTTTGTTTTATCTACCTTAGTACAAATATGTTAGCCCTTTTGTTTTTGGTCCACTTTCTTCTTTTTTTCTAGGGTAGCGGTTCCAAGACTTCAATGTGTCCAAAGTTAGTTTGGGTCTTTAATGTTTCTTATTTGAGGAGCCCCCCCCTTTTTTTTCCCTTCTTTTTAAAAAACAAATGTTGAGACAACTCAACAACGAATCTCCCATCCTCAATCATGGCGATCAAATAATTTTATTTCAAATCCTTTACTCCACGTCCCTCCCTCCCTCCTCACAAAGCCAAACCCTAAACATCGACATCCCTCCTAGTCATCCTCTCCTCAATAGTTTGTGAGAAGTTCCAAGTTCCAAGTTCCAACCCAAGCAAAAGCATAACAAAAGCAATTAACAACAACACCTTCCCCAAGATGCCAACTCGATAGTTGCGAGAAGTTCCAAGTTCCAACCCTAGCAAAAGCATAACAACACCTTCCCAAGATGCCAATCTAAGAGAAGCAACAAATTAGGTTTCGTATCTTTCAAGTACCACTTACTTTTGGTTGCTTTTTAGTTGCATCATCTCCATGGTTCCACCCATTACCCCATATTTGAGCCTCTACATACAAGTAAGTATTCACCACATTTAACATAAAGTGTTAATTATTATAGTGTCATCCTCGGATGTCACCCATGAAAAGATGGACTACCCTAGTCATACCTAGGCTAGTTTGGCGGCAAGGTGCTCAATAATTTTTTTTTTTTTTTTTATCAGTTATCTTCAACCAATTTTTTTTAAAATATTTTACAATTCAACATTAGATCTTGAGAGCTTCATTCATTCAGATTTTTGTCATGGCAAGCACGTATTTTTCAAGGGAATATAAATAAATAAATAAATGAAATTGCCATATTTAGACAATAATTTCCAGCATTTTGCCAAAATGTAGCAAGAATCCTAAATCTTTTGTAACGTTCTCTCTTACTTTGTAGCCACAAATTTGGTTAAAGTCCTCTTGTTCGCCAACTTACCCATCTACCTCAGAAAATTGAAAAAAAAAAAAAAAAACACCTTGGTGTAAACCAAATGAAGGATGTTTTGGAAAATGTGGCCCAAAGTCACCATCTTTCAAGGAAAAAAAATTAAATGAGATTGCCATATTTAAGCAATAAGCTCGAGCATGTTGCCAAAAGCCTAATTTTTCCTATTGTCCTCTCTTACCCGTAGCCAAATTTGGCTAAGCCCTCTTGTGGATGATTGCCAATCCCACCGTCTACTTCACAAAATCCAGGAAAAAAGAAACCTTGATGACCACCAAAAGCAAGTTTTAGCAAAATTTGGTTATAAACAAGATATGAAAACCAAAAAAAAAAAAAAAAAAACACAAATATCCTTCTATATATTTGGCTACTTACTCAAACCATGTATAGGAATTTGGCAATTGTTTTTTCAAATTCTGGCAATTGAAAATCTGAAAAATCATTTCACTTTAGCATTTAAAATCTTTTACAGTCACTTTGTGGTGAAATTTTGCCAATAATTATTAAAAAAAGCCACACTAACTCATTCAAGGATTTGATCCTGGACCCATTTGGAAAACTCCAAAAACTACTTCAATTTTGAATTTTGAAAATTCGAACTTTGCTTTTAAAATTCGAACAATGGTCAGCGTGAGGGGGGTGGAAAAAAAAACAAATTAATAGTGAAAGTCGCCACATTTATTGTACTTGGTTTTCAATGTGTAGCCAAAATATAGAAAAAATGATAAAGGATTTTGTATTTCATATTTTGGTTTATAGCCAGATTTGGCTAAAAATCTTACTAGAGATGATCGCCACTTTTTTCTATAGCTTCCTATGGATGATAGCCACTTTGGCTATAAACAAAAAATTGTTTTTTTTTTAAAATACTGATACCGACCAAGTGCATTAGCCTAGCTTTTGGTATTAGGAAAGTTGGTAATGACTTTTTGTCAGGTATTTGTGAAAATTTGGGAGAGAATATATGGTATTTTAGGCAAAAGGAAAGCTGAAGTTATTATTGAGGCAAAAGCTATATTATGACTTTTTTGTTAAGTATTTGTGAAAATTTGGGAGAGAGAATATATGGTATTTTAGGCAAAAGGAAAGCTGAAGTTATTATTGAGGCAAAAGCTATATTATGACTTTTTTGTTAAGTATTTGTGAAATTTTGGGAGAGAATATATGGTATTTTAGGCAAGAGAAAAGCTGAAGTTATTATTGTGGCAAAAGCTATATTATGACTTTTCGCCATGTCAAGTGATTTGATGCACTGACATCATCATGTACATGTCATACACACGTCAGATCTGGACTAGTTTCAGTAGCACACCCTCACAATATAAAATTGTGTTCACACTTCAGACCACATCAACACACCTACCCCCACCCCCCTTTCTAATAGCCTCTCCTCACTCTAACTAAGTGTGTGTGTGTGTGTTTTTTTTCAAAAAAATTATAATATTTATTATTTTATTTAATTTAATTTATTACTATTTTTCTTTAATAGTATTTATTTATTTATTATTTAATTTTATTTAATTGTATTTATAATTTTTCAACTTTGGAATGTATAGCTGAGGAGATGATCATTCATAAGAAGGTTTAGCCAAAACTTGGCAAGAGAAGAGATATGAAAGCTTTTTGAAATATGAAGCAACCTTCTTCTATAGTTGTGCTGGGCATTACCTAGTACCTACTCGAAACTACTGTAGAAATTTGGTGATTTTATTTTTTTTAATTGGCAAAATCTGGCGATTGATTGAAACCCCCAAAACTCACTGATTTTTTTTTCTTTTTTATTTTTCTAAATTAACTCCTTCCCCTTTAAAAATATTATATATATATATATATATATATATAGAAAAAAAAAAAAAAAAAGTTGTTCCAAATGGACATAAACTACTATCCTCAAGGAGTGTAGGTTATTTGTGAATGGATGTAAACTACAATCTTCAAGGATGTAGGTTATTTTTTAATGGATGTACACTACAATCAACAAGGATGTAGGTTATTTGTGAATGGATGTAAACTACAATCCTCAAGGACGTAGGTTTTTTTTCCGAATGGATGTAAATTATATAATCCACAAGGATGTTAGGTTTTTTCTGAATGGACGTAAATTACAATCCTCAAGGATGTAGGTTTTTTTCTAAATGGAAGTTGGTCATGAGTCCTTACATAAGTGAAACATTAGCAATGGGTTTTGTTTGCAATGCAATGCTAATATGATTCTTATCAAAATAACTTAAGACTATATGACAACTTTTACCTTTAGGAAATATGGAACTTGTGGTAATACATGATTTCTTTTATTTATGTGCCCTTCTTGTTATACCTTGGTTATGGTTATGGCATTTTCATGCTTGGAAGAAACATTATGAGAAAATTGTTTTCATTGTAATTTGTTCAATGCAATTAAAAAAATATTTGACACAACTAGAATATAATTAAATAAGATTTGATATAACTAAATTAAAACTAGATAGACAAATTGCAATGGACATGATTTTCTCATAGCAGTTGGTGCTCATTTTATTTTTTCCTAAATTGATCTGAAAGGTTAAATTTTCCTTTTGGCTCCAATAAATTTCAGAATAACATCATTCATTTCTTTTCCAAATGTGGGGTTAAAAGTAGTTTCTAATTGGAAATTACAAATATATGTACATACCATCCTAAGTGGGGAATTACTTAGTTTTCTTTTGTGTGGAAATGCTTGTATTTTCAGTTCATTTTCACCATATCAAAATTGACTTTGTATGGAACCACCTAAAAATCCTAAAAGTTTCGAGAGCCTAAACTTTTCAAACTCCAAAATGTTGAAATACTTGATAATTTGAAAGTTTTTAAAAAATTGACAACACCCCAAAAAAATTTCCATCCAAAATTTGGCAAATCTGAATTACTAAATTCTAAATTTTAGATATTAAAATTTTATTACTGTTATGTGTTAATCAGATATCATTTGGATTTGCGGATTTTGAATTACTAAATAATTGTGTCTTTGGGCCTCTCTTTCATTCTTAAATCCTTTTTTCCATTCTTAAATGTTAGTTATTAGCAAAAAAGAAACAAACCCTCAAGACAAAATAATAATAGTTTTATCATAAAAGAGGGAGAAATTTTATTTTATTTTTCATGAAAAAATATTTATTACACAACGTTCAAAAAATTGATAACAAAAATGAAAGCAAATTTTTAAAAAAACACAAGCTGAATTTTTTTAAAATTTCCAATCTAATGGGAAAAAGAAATTTCAAACCCATGTTTATTATGAATGTTGTTTCTTCTTTTTTGTTCTGAAGTATTGATATCATCTTAAGCTCACCCTCTTAATGGGAAATTCGTTCCTCTTCACCTTTAGTCCTCTTCCTTTTATGAATATCTTTATTATAATATTAAATCCCTAATATGTTTTCATTAGTATTATGTTGGCATCGCAACAATCATTTATTCCAACTTGTCTCCCCGTTTGTGATGTTGATAATTTTTTTTATTACTTTAAGTTGATATTAATCACCATTTCCAAATAGCAACTTATGTCAACAAAAATGGATCTCATTGTCATCATTGTAAAATTTGGCAATGGTATTACAAAAAAATTGTGAATGAAACATGTACTTTGACAAGGAAATGTCACGAAATTAATTTTCACCCTACGGGTTGGTCTTATACTTCCTTCCAAACTTAGTCATTTTCATCTATTAAACAAGGTTAATGAGGTTTATAAAACCCTCTATCAAGGTTAGAGACCCCAAGTACCCACATGGATTTCAATCACAAGATGATCGATGCCACTCACCATAAACCCAACTTTTAACTATAAACATCTAGCTAGCATACTTAGTGGTGAAAGAAATTGTAGTATGGCTTCTTTACCTTTTTGCAACCATTTTGAAGGTGGTTGGTGAAAATGCAAGCTAAAAAACTCATGCAATTTTGGCTTGTGTTAAGATGGCTTTTGTAACTTATTTGATCAATAGCCAGCCAAAAAAGTGGTACAAATATGCTTGAGACAACTTTGGATAGCCCTTAAGACCTTTTCGAACTAAGAATGTTCCATTATTTGTGTTCATAGCTCACAAATGGACTCACAAACAAAAGTCATTCAACAAATAGCCATCCTTAAGCAAGGAATAATAGTACTACGAGGACAAAACAAGGGGTTGTGTGAGACTATGGCCTTGCCATTTACATTAAAAAGTATCTTAAGGCAAAAGAAGAATTATGGAAATACAAATATTTCACCATGGAAAAGTATAATCTTCAAAAGAAATCCCCTAAAAGAAACCAAAATGCCTCAAGATATCATAACTCTATAACTTATCTCAAGTTTCAACACAAGCCAAAATATCATCTTTCAAAAATCCTCATATAAAAATTCACCCATTACCAGCTAGGGCCCGAAATCCCTTAAGCTACTCTACTCTATAATGAATCCAAACATGACAATATCCTTCTTGCCTTGGTGGGCAAGGCCAAAAACAGGGGAAGACATAATAACAATTGTGGTAGCTGAATTTGGAATTCGCCAACCACAATTACAATAATATAATATCTTTGAGAATTGTAAGGAGTTGTCAGTTTGGAAGAATACTTAAATCATCTCTAGTATGGGTTTTAATAAAAAAAACATACCCAATTCTTTATGATGATGATGCTTTTGCAAACAAATGACAAGCTTATCAACAACAAAATTGTCTCTTCTGCAAGGAAGATTGACAAGGAGACCCAGACAATTAACAAGGAGGCCCAGAGAAGTGAGTAATTCTATCTATCACGAGATCATGTATTCCTAGTTTTGGTCGGGGTTATGATTGGGGCCATGCTCATGCATAACACATGTTATGAGAAATAATTGTGTTTACACGGTGGAGGAGGAGGCCATTTCTCATTGCTTGTGACTCGATTCTTAAGGTGACAACCAGATGTGAAATCGGCCATTTCTCATTGCTTGTGACTCGATTCTTAAGGTGACAACCAGATGTGAAATCGTTCATTGAAAACCTCCGACATCTTACACCTCCACCCACAACTTGATATTTGTAGTCCTTGAAAAGGTCCTCGACACATTACACATCTTCAACTGCAACTTGATACCATCATCATTGCCATAATCCCTGTCATTGCAAACAACTCTCCTGACTATTGAGAGATCTGCAAACTCTCAATTAAGTAAGACCAGGACAAGTCAAAGAAAAGCTTCCAGATCACGACTGAAGGACCTTGAGGAAGAAAGAAAAACACTGGAAGGGAAGAACTTAAATGAAGAAGCAT
This sequence comes from Sphagnum contortum, assembly GCA_963920785.1. Lineage (NCBI taxonomy): Eukaryota > Viridiplantae > Streptophyta > Sphagnopsida > Sphagnales > Sphagnaceae > Sphagnum > Sphagnum contortum. The sequence continues at coordinate 16,541,818 of OY987285.1, read as the reverse complement.
AAAAATTAGAAGTATTAACAGCAGTAACAGTCTCTACTTGTTAAAGGACCATGAACCCTGTTATTAAAACCACCTGACAAAATTCTAGCAGAAATTCTAGCAGATCTCCCTATGGTCACATAATGCACAAACAATATGCTCACAATGCCCACAATGGGATATGTTCAAACAAAAGAATATAGCATGGTTTTTCCTTGTGTGAGGAGTAGAATTAGTTTAGTTTTTCTCCAGTACAAAGTGATGGGGATTTAGCCTGGACTGTATGCTGGAAGAAAGAACTGCTATAAGAATTGAAAAGAAACTGATGAAAGATATTACCTCCTTGTCTCAACATTTGTATGTCCTCTGCACATTGGAAAAAACAGAAGGAGAACGAACGCCTCCCAAATCTGAAATGGTCATGAGTGGATTATCTATCAAGATCCAGTTCTAAAAACTCCCAGCAGTCTATACTTCTAACTAAAAAAAATTACAATAAGAAAGGAGAGTCAAACATGTGTTCATTCATGGCGGCCTCAATGACCTTGGATCTAAAAGGTATAGTGACCATGTATAGGCATATCTGACTAAAAAAGCCTCTTGGGTCCACTGGCCATCTCTCTGTTCTCATCCCATTTCCCCCTCTCTGTTCCTGCTATGGCCACCAGTATGTAGCAATTTGACATCACAGATGGAATCCTGATCAAATTCCAGGCTAAAACTCAGCTTTTCATAGCCTCCATAATAAAGCCAGGATGCATAATTGTTCCATCACCCACAGCAGCTGCACCCTCTTGGTGAAAGGGTCCAAGCACACATGACTCCACATCTCAGGTGACTCAAATGAAGCTTTCCAACCAGATGAATCCAGGCCAAGCCGATGCTTGCCAGTGATGGTGATGAAAGGGAGTTCGTCATGAACGATGGCACTTCAAGAGTCATTAAATGTGAGCCGGTTGGGAATAAGAGGTGGATCGAATCAGGGAGCCACAAGTGCAGCCATTTGCCCCAACTAGCAAAAGTGATGGGGATCACCCACATTCTCCAGGGGGTTCAAACACGACCACTGTAAAACGTACTGGGAGACCTTCCCCGAGAGTGCAAAGTCTTCATATCATAAGATGGTGTGAATGTTAGCACTCGATCATCCTCACCATCATCTGAGCGCCACCGCACTCCTCTGCCCTCTTCTTCCATACCTAGAACCCTGGCCGCCGTGACCACCAACACAACATACACATTAGCTTTCACCAGTGACTACATCTAATACAGTAGGGTGCTTCCATCAACCCTATGTGACAAACAACTCATAACCATCACCCCCTGCTGCAGAAGGAAAGCAACTGATCTAGCCTCAATCCCAGACCCAGATAGCCCCTATCACCATGAACTTCTAGTTCACACCTTCTTGAAGCCTTGGAGGAAAGTACAGTGCCATTTGGTGGATGGCTGTCCAGGCCATTGTTTTCTGAAGAACCTTTACTGCGATATGCCTCTATGTCAGGTGATCTGGTGCGCAACCATGACCGATCCGAAGGAGGCCGCTTTCCATTGGTTGCCCAGTTGTGCCTATCTGCCATCACCATATCTGTTTCCTCATCCTCTTCCAAACCTAACCTGGATTTATGTGAGCCATTCTGTGCTGTCAATGGTGACCCCTTGCCTCCAATACCACTCAGTTTTGATTTCCCACGTGTCAATTTCCCCTGCCCAGCACCCCAGGAGGAAGGGCCAGCAGGTAAGTCCAGTCCATCAATGCTGCATGCTTCCTCCAGTTCCACAATCGAACCACTGGAGTCTCTTGCGATATCAGGCTCATAGAGTAATCGGCGACGTTGCACTGGGCTAGCTATTGGACTGTCATACTCAAAGGCTCTGGTGGGTTCACTGGCCATTGGCAAACTTGACTGTGGAAAAATAGGTGACTGAATCTGCTGAAAACCATGAAGGATGGATGTTTTCTGAGGCTCTGTCCAGGCTGACGTGGATGGAAGGTTGATATCTCTGGATTGTCCAGGCTGTCTGTCCATACTTCCATCAGTAGCAACAAAAAGGGGTGATGCCAGAGAAAGAGTGGTCCTGCTTTTGTCCACATTTCTTATTTCAGGCTGTGGTTCTTGCACCTTGGTAAGTGTGCTGTTCTGTGCCTGCTGACGTTGCACAGCTGGGAGCAACTCCATGCACTTCTCCTGAATCATGTCCATCAATTCCACCTCACTCTTACACATCACAGCAGACACCACACAAACTAGACAGCCAAGCAGCATTGGAATTGAGTACAACACAGGGGATATATCTGCTTAAAAGAACTAAGATGCTGCATGCCATCCTGGCCAAAGACCTTGTGTGTCTACAGAGAGCAACCTTCAAGGTCGGAGGGCTGAGGGGAAAGAAGCAAGGATGCCTTTCACATTGGAAATAAGGACAAAGGTTTGCTTACAATGATTCGAGTCCTCTTGTTGCATGCATTACGAACATGAGCAACTTTGGCACACTCAGTACAGTGACCCATCCAGCATTGCTCAAAGTCAGACAACATTCTGTGCACCATCTGTGCATCCAGATAGCGACACCGCTGCATAATTAACCACCCACATCACACCTCTGTTAGGAAGCCTGCCTTTTTAAGACCTCAACTAAGTCTGCAGTAACAGAGGCTTCTAACATTGTTCAGTGCATACCTGCACATAGAAAACAACCAAGAGATTGCCTGCAGGAGAGGATGGATCTTGGGTGGCATACTCCAGGAGACACCTCCTCACAAACATTTCCTCCTCAATTTGCCAAGGAAGCACTACCATGCGATCAAGCAAGCCCATGTCTGCACAGTATCTGCAAACTTCTGACACCAGCACTTCCATCTCCACTGCCCAGTCACCACCCTGATGTTTTACAGTGTCACAATGAGTTCGTTGATACATGTAGCCTTCAGAGAGCAGATCAGAGTGCAGCCAGACTCGCAGAGTTGTGAGAGCCTCAGGTAGTGGCACTGCCCCACTTGCCTGCCCATCTCGTACACTAGCACGCAATACTGCAAGTGCTGCCTCTGGTCTATCCCTTTCAAGTAGAACCTTGACCACCTTAGGATGTATGCCATGGGTGGCAACCTCTGGCAGCAGAAGGATTGCCTCCTATCCACCAGTACCACAGAGAAGTATACACAGTTAGAAACAAGCCCTGTACTGAGTGGTGATTTCCATGGTGTTGCCAATTAAAAGAGACCACTCTCATAAGAATTGAGAACTTTCAATTTAAAAGGAACCTCAATAAAATTGAGACATAATCTGATAACAAGGCTATGGAGATTCCAAATCCAGCAAAATGCCAGTGAAGAGGAAGAAGAGGGAAACCAACTGGAAAAAAAAATCCAACAAAAGCTTTGTATTCAAAAGGTCACCACCCAGGATTAAGAAGCCCTTGAAATAATAATTTTAAAGATCCCGAAGGCAGAAACACCAAACAGAAACCAAGAAGAAAGAGGAAGACAAAGAACCAAACAAGGAAACAGGAAGAAACAAGATGGAGATGCTCAGTACACCAAGAAACATTGATACCTATGATATCACAGAGGAAATAACAAAATCAAACTTTGAAGGTAATAGTTGTGTCAGTTCCAGCAAAACCAAAATGAACAAAACTAGAACAAGTGCAGTCATAACCTCATGAGTGTTATCCACAAGGTATCACACCATCACCTTCATCATGAATGGCAGTGGTTAGCTACCATTACTCCCTACTGACTTTGTCAGCTCCTGAGCATAGGTATCATCTAAAAGCATATCATAATCCATTCAAAATTTCCTGAAACCAACTTTGCAAAAAACCTGCATCCTGATGTTATGTCCCATTTCCAGAAGCAACAGAAACACTCAGTCATGATTCTTGGCTAGCACTCAAAAGACATAGGTAGATAAAGGAGACGCATCATCCTGCCACAAATTCATGCATGTCTCCAGCTTGTAAGTACAGTGAAGATGTAAGGTCAAGGATGGAAACAAACCTCAAGTGCATGCTCACTGCAGTCATCCAGAAGGTAGAAGACAAGAGATTCAAGCATGAAATGCCTTGGTATACTGAATGTACGCACATAATCGTCCACAATTGATCTCCAATTCATGTGTGAGAGAGTCCAGTGACGGTCAAATAAGTAGTAAAGAAACTGATTACGAATTAAGGACTTTGCACATCAGAACTTACTGACACCATTCTCAGAAACCACATGACAACAGACCATAGCAGAAACATCCTACAAACTCTCAATATCCAGATTGACCCTACCAAAGTACAGATGTTAAGGATACAATTGCTTTCTTGGCAAGAATAAGATCTGAGCTCCCTTCGAGAAACAATTTGTCAACTGCAGCACGCACACTCTTGGGTGGATAGAGCACACCAGATTGCCCTGAAACTGCATCCTGCATGTATTTTAAAGATGGAGAAGTTTGTACAAGTCCTGTTTCTTGTAACCAGCCTGACTCCAGAAAAGCTTCGTTGTTTCCGGCTTCACCAGCACCATCTCTGCCCATTCCAAGGTTAGCCAATGCATCCTCAATAAACATGGATCCCTCATGGCCTGACTCAAACTGGACTGTGGTTTGCAGGCCCTCTGTCCAAGCCCTCTTTCGTGCTGCATTCCTCCTCTCTTCAACTGCTGTGAGCCACTGCCCAACGCTGGTGAAGCGTGGTGACAAACTTTCCAAGAATTGATGCCGTGCACACCAAGCCATCACCTCAGCATGCTGCACTCACCAAGTACAAAGATCTTGAAATCACATCACAAGCTATGAGATCAATGTACTCTCAGAGGCCAACACAGGGCTCATGCAGAAAATGTAGTGAAATCCACATGGAAGAAGGTTAAAACATCACATAGACTAATTCAAGTATGCTGCAGTGAAGACCATGCAACTTGGGAAGTCAGGGAGAGAAGTGTGTACCTGCACAACCTTGCGCATGAACTCCATAAGCTGCTGCAGCTCTGACAAAGTATGAGAATAAGAATGTTGCAAAAGTGGCGCTTCAAGCACCTCCAGAACCTGTATGATTCCTTCCAGTTTCCTCCTACTTCGGTCTATAACATCAGCTTTATCATGCATCTGGTTTGAAGCAAGGCCATCTGTGTCCTCATCATATTAAGGGAACGCATTGTTTTGCCCCACAAAACTAAGAATAATATGCTCTGGGGTTCATTTGCAGCTTGTAATCCACTCCAGACAAAAAAGTAGCTCCAACTTCAAAGCCAAGACCATCTCTACAAAGACATTTCGACACCTAAGAGAAGCTGTACAAAGAAACAAGGTATCCAAACATTTTTCAACCTAACATCCACAATCAAACATTCCTCAATTCACATAGACAATGGCTGTCCTCAATGCACAAGACAAAATCACAGAAGCATATAGTGATACACACAAACCTCAACATGGAATAGGAGGATACATATGCGGCCCAGGCCTGAAGATATACTGAGACCAGTGTGCTTACACCATTCCTTCACCACGCTCCCATCAAGCAGCATAGACACAAGTGCACTGCTAGATATGGCCCCTTCATCCATGCAAACATCTGTCACATCTGTACAGTGTGAAGTCAAGGGTTTCATCTTCCTCATGTCTCACAACTTCCTCAACAGAACATATCCACAATAGTTATTGCTCACAACAACTACCATTGTAGTCTTTTGTAGTCTTGGGAGCAAGAGTGAGAATGAAAGCAAGAACCAAGCTCTGCCAAGCTCCACCAAGCTCCAATAAACAAAATCCAAAGGAAAGAGAAAGCAAGCAGGGGAGGGGGGGTCCAAAAGACTAGTTTCAGGTTTCTGCAAAAGAGAACAAGAGTTTTTGAGGATACAATGGCAAACCAAGGCCACAAGATTGTTGTCCAAAGCCACATCAAAGAAGGCTCGGAGGCGGCGCACATCATCAGGAGGGCTGACTGTCTGGACATCTGCAGGATGATGATGATGATGCTCATCATCATCATCATCATCATGCTGCACCACCAAGCCTGCCTCTACACAGAGCTCGTACAGCCGCAGTTGGTCTGGAACAGACTTGTTGCTCACAGGGGTTCGACATATGGGACAGTAATCACATCGCTTGCGACATTCAGCACACAAACATGCATGACCACAGCCTGCGAGCACATGATGCACCGGTCGACCACAGCTACGAAGGTCGCGCGTCGCACGGCATACCTCTACCTTTGCTTCCTCAATCAGCTCTTGCGGGTCCAAAAGTGCCAACCGCTCTAGCACCTGCTCGCGGCGCATCTTCGGAATGTGTCCACTTCTCCCGCCCTATCACTACTACTACGACTACTACTACTACTACTACCAGCCCCCCACCCAGGTCTTCTTCCTTCCCACGCCTCCTCCTCTTCCCCACGTTTGTTTGTTGCCTCCGTCGCCGTTTCTCTCTCTTTTTGTATACTTTTTTTTTTTGGTTTTTGTGTTGTCTCTTCACCTAAGAAAAAACCAGAGAAAGAAACCAGGTACCTGACTTGCATGTGAGTGAGCGCGCTCTCTCTCTTTCTCTCTCTTTCTCTCTCTCTCTCGACGATTGATTCTATTGCAAAAGCAAAGCTCTCTGCTTGTTTCTCGTTTCTTGTGTCTTCAAGCATCAGCTCTCTTGCAACTCCAACGCAATGTCTTGTGGCCGTGTTCTTCTTTGCAGGTCCATCTCACGCTCATTTTCAGTCGTCGTCGCCGTAGTCTTCGTCATCATCTGCAACTCATCACACCAGAACACTTCTCGTCTTCCTCCACAACTCGCGAACAGTGACGACGAAAGGGTTTGGGTTTCTGACTTCCCGGAGGTTAGGGTTTTGCGCGCTTTAGGGTTTAGAGGTACCGCGGAAACAGCAACAGTCGTGTAGCCACTCACGCACCGGCAGAAGTTCGTTCTCTCTCGCGACTTTCGTAAGCAATCTCTCCAATCCCTGAGCTCGCTCTTTTCTATTCTGTCCTTGACGGCCTCTCTCTCTCTCTCTCTCTCTCTCGGTGCCTCTGTGCCTCGTTTTATCGACATATCTGTATATGTTTGTCGAGACTGTGAGCTTGTGACCATGGAGTTTGAGGGAGTGAAAGGGACGTGTGCACATGATCGAAGATGGTGCGATGCCCCGCTCAGATTGTTTTGTTCTTGCGAGTTCTTGGTGGTGTTGTTGACGTCTCAGTGTAGACAACGATTTTTGAATCTTCGCCGAGAACCCAAGCTAGTAGTAGTAGGAGCTATGTATGGGCTTGCTTGCTGTTGTTTTGTGGTCAGCTTGGTTTTCGGCCTTAAGGACCCCCGGGAGATGCACGATTGGATGTTACAGTAGCAGTTGGAGCGTGCTTTCTGTGGTTTTGTGGCCAGGTTGCAAGGGTTTTTCCGTCTTAAGGCGCCCGGGGAGATGCATGCTTAGATGTCCAACAACGAAGGAATCTTCCAAAGGATCCAAATCACGAGGTTATGTCTTTGTCAAGGAGAGGACAAGCTCGTTTCGCAAGTTTCCACTTCCGATGAAGAGGAACTTGGTTGCCTGATGTAGGTCTGAAATGGATTTGCCAGCAGCAGAACAACCAGAACAATTCCTTCTCGTTCATCTCAAAGGATCTGAGTGTATGGTCAGGGAGGAGAGGGAGACACAATGTCCAGATCAGGGAATCCTTCCTCAAAGCTAAGGCATCTATCTGATGGTAAGTCCCTTATGTTCCTTCTCTTTGATGATGGTGATTAGCATTGTACAGCAAGTGATTGCTTTCGTTTTCTGAGCATGACAAGCTGCAACATGCTGTGGTCTGCCAAAGAATTGGTAAGAATTGGTGTTTTCCATGCACTTTCATGCTTAGGTGGTCCATCTGTTTGAAAGAGCTTTAGCATCTAGTGCATAGAGTTATCTTGTTTTCTGTCTTCTCATCCTCAGTGTGAGTTGGATGTTGGAGTCTTTTGCAATGCCTTTCTGCAGATGTTCTGAGTGTCATTTCTGCCATTGTTTTTGTACAGAGCTTCCAGTAGTCATGAGCTGATAAGAAAAAGAGTGTGTAGCTATGCAAGAGAAAAACTCGGCACAACTGTACAAAGGAATTGTGAAGATGCCAACATCCAACTGCCACAAAGAATGAGACGAAGAAAACACACAACATAACAAGCAACCAGAGAATCTGAAGAAAGGGCTGCTAAAATTGTTTGCAAGTGTGCCTCATCCATGTATGTTTCTGTACCTCTGCTTGTGTCACAACTATTTTCATGCAGCGAAATCAGCAGTGGAAAACACATGGTATAGAATCTTTCCATCTGTAGTTTTTTCTGTAGTCCTCTATAAAATTAATGGGATGTGGTAGAATGATCTTATGGAAGACTGTTGGTTACAGTACACACAGATGACAGCATCTTTGTCTCACAACAGGTTGTTTGGTAGGAGGTGGGCTAGCCAGTCTCCAACTTCTCAGTCAGCAGATTCAACAACAAAGGCTGCTAGGCTAGAAGCATCTGAAGTTCACTAGTTTGCACCTTAAAAATGAGAATTCATGCATTTGTTCTTCTGGTCATTCTTCAGTGATTTTGGCTTGTCACTGTTATTCATGTCAAAGGTGATTGTGACATTTTCTGAGTAACACTCATAAGGTTATGACTGCAATCATTATTGTGTTACCTTCAAAGTTTTGTTGTCAAGTATTCTCTGCAATTTCATACAGATCCCACAGTAGTCCTTAGCTCCCTGACTTTCCTTTTCAAAGTGCCTGAGAATTTGGTCATGTTTGAGTCATGGTAATTTTTTCTGGGATGGATGCAAAAATAATTCATCACAGCAATATGGTGGCTGTTCAGATTCTTAGAGGCCTCCATGCAATGGAGATTGACTAATAGTAGTCTGCTTCATTCCCATTGTTTCCTCCCTATGCATTATGGTTATGTCAGGTGGAAATATTCAATAAAAATGATGGTGGACTATATTTTAAACATTTTTGGGTGTACTCTATACTGGTGGTTGTATGGAATTATCATGAATTCTAGTGGGTGTGTAAGGTGCAGGTTTTGTGATAGGTCAATGGTGAGGGATGTAAAGTACCTGCTTCAGGATGTTCCCAACAAAGATATCTCAAAGAATTCTTGGGACATTCTTGATGTCAGCAAGGCATGCCTCTGAGCTCAGAACTGTCCTATACATTTTTATTGTAGATTCTCTGCACATTGAACATTTTTTCCTGTTTACCAGGTTTTTATAGTTATTGTAGCATACTCAGGACACCGCACTAAGCACTTTGCAGGGTGATCAAAGAAAACTGACCAACTTATAGATACTCCTTGTGAGCACCTGTGCAGTTTGGGAGCATGCACAATTTAGAACATGAGTGAAAGACGACCTAGGAAAACTGAAAGCAAGGTGGGGAATAAAAAAAGCAGTCTTCAAGAGCAACTTGCCCATCAAACAAGGGTGGGAAGTTCAACCGCAACAGAATTGGCACATCACCTGGTGAATAAGGTTTTTGCTACTGATACTTGAGAAACTGCTGAAAGGCATCCCAAACAATACCATAAACTCAAAGACTTAAACTTAATGGAGTCATCAGGTCCATGATTCTTTCTCAGGATGAGTATGCACTGCTGTTTGGCTATTGATCATGGAAGAGAGTTAGCATAGTCAGTGGCATGGAACTGATTGTATTATGCACAGATTGTAGTGAAATAGGAGGCACAGAATGAACATTGTTTCTATTTCTTCATATAAAGCATGGAATGTACTATTGTGGAGAAATTGTAAGTATGTTTTATGTTACAGTACCTGGCTGGAGACTCATGCTGATGGTCCTCCCTCAAAATATCCACAAATTGTTTTGCCTGGGTTTGCCAGTGACCCCATGACTTCCACATCATAGCTTACCATTGCAGTAACATACAATCTAAATGATAATCAACTGATTGTGGTCTTTGTTCTTCCCTGCTGTCCTTTACTGTGTGTATTATCTATCGTGTTGTGTCTTTCTGTTTTTTTTTTTTTTATCTACTTATGTTATGTTGGTAGACATTAGTATGGCTGAGTTTCCTGTTGCTTCCAGATTTGCAGCAGAAACTTGGTACACAGGTTAGTGTTTTCACTGGCCTTTACCCACTGTAGAGAGCTGATGAAGTCAGTGGGGAAGATGTGATGATAGAGACGTCACTATCATATGTGCTACCATTGATGGTCCTTGAACAGCTGTGAGACTGGCACTGTAGTTCATACTGGTTTAGTGTTTATTTTGTTTTTTGATCATTTTTGGTTTTTGTTTTTTGGTCCTTTGTTCTCTGTTTTGTCTTTGCTTGTTTTGAATTATCTGTGGCTTGTTGAAGTGTTAACCTTGCTTTGATTTTTCTCAATCATTGATGTCTGTTAGCATTCAAAAGACATAAATAAAAAATAAAAAACTCAGGAGTATCATGATTCAAGCTTGTGAGCTGGAACAAGTCCCTGCACAAGTGAGCTCCTATGGTGAAGGCATAGAGAGTCATATGTAGAGAGTACTGGTTGAGGCCTCTTTGCCTTCTTTAAGCACTAATGTGAAGCACAATTGAAGTCTTGAATTTCATTTTGACATACATACGCTTAAGGCATAGTGGACCATCATTTGCAACCTCTAGCATTTCTCAAATTTCAAGAAATTTTGGTTGAGTAACAAAAGCATATATCCCTCATAAGAATTGAGAAATCTCCATTCTACTTTGGAAAGATTGGCAGGAGCTTAGGATGTAGATTTTGTAGAATGGTCTGCCTGAAACTTTGGGTAGATTTACATGTACTTATTTAAATCCACCATCATGAGCTGATGAAGTCAGTGAGTTGTCATTGCAGCTCAACATTCCTATTTTCTGGTGCAAGTGATAGACAATTCATGCGGGAATGGCATCAATTAGTTGTGGTGGAGGTAATGGTCTGACACTTAGTGAGTAGATCCTGTACATTTTGACTGCCCTCCTTGTTGTGTTATGTTCAGATTCCAAAATTGTGATTGTGAAAGTTTCTCTGCAATTTGATAAATATGGACAATAGTGCTCGCAAATAGGTAGCTATAAGGTTCATAGTTTGTATAATGTGCATCCTAGTACAACTCCAAACCTTTATTTAAAGTTGCTTTTGAACACCTGTCAATACTTTTCACTTGAAGGGCAGTTTAAACAAGAGTCAAAGTGTCTCTTTCTCCAAGGTCTCCAATTCTAACATCTAAGTTAAAGATCAAAGATGCAGAAAACTGGCAGCCTTGAGAGAAAAGACATCAGACTATGTGTTGCCTTTCACATGAAAATCAACAGCAGATGCTTCACATTGAGCTTTGGCATTCAAAATTTCCTTTGGCCTATGGAGGCACTTGAAAAGTTGAAGACAAAGTGCTGGGTTAGTAGGGGCATTATATTGAGTGGGAAACCCACAATGCAAGAGTCTTGAATTGTTGTAACCCCTTGCATTGCTTGTTTCACCTCAAACAAAAATTGATTATGTGTAGGGTAAGGACAAAACATGGGTGCATTTTGGGAACGAGGGCTCAACGTGATGTGGGAACTAGGGTGGGACTCAAGATTCTCTTTTTGGGAACCTTATGCACAAGGTGCTATCCTTTCTTGCGACAAAGATTTTATTAAAGGTAAGGTGTCATACACATACACTAGAAAATTCTACCATTGCTTGACATGAATATCACGATCAATTTGTTTTAACTTGCAGTGATTGAAAATTAGAGATTGTTTAGCCGGTGGATTAGGTTGCCCTTATAGTACACGCCAATTTCATCTCACATAGTTACATAATGATTTAGCAAACCCTGAAAGCTAAATTGTAAATGCCACAACCCTCAAATTCAAAACTCAATTAAAATAGCAAAAGTACTAATGTTAATATTCTACAACCTTCATTAGTAATGAGTTGAAAATATGGGTTGTCAAATTGTTGAAGATGGGTCACACATCTTAATAGGTCTTTGAGGAAGACCTTTGAGGAAGACGAGCAAGTTTGGTTAAAATGGATGAAGCTATGGTGAAAATCAATTTTTTTTAAAATTGTGCAATGTCAAGTATTATGAACATAGGACAAAAATGGGTGTGTGGCATCATGTGCAAACTAATGCATTGATGTCTAAATGCGAACATTAGAGAATGGGATGTTTTTCTCCAACAAATTAAGGATTCAAATGTGAACTTTGCCCTTCACATTAGGAATCTGAACTCCATGGCAATTACAATGCTTATTGAAATATGGACAAAGTGGAACAATTTTTCGGACCACAACCTTTGGGTCTAATAATTTGAAATTTCACTTGTTTATTTTAGTTGTGTTTGACAAATGCAAAAATGATATGCCCATTGCTTGAATTACCACATCTTGTCACAAAAAAAACTACCTTATTTCATAACCAACTATTTTATAGGTATTAGCATTCCATATTATGCCCAAATGGAAAGGAAATTGTTTCCTTGATGATGATGCCCCCAAGAACATCAAGATTTCGTACTTAGTCATTTTTTAATTTTTTATATTGTATCAAAGGGCAAACAAAACATTCATTTATATAGGTAATTAATAATTTCTTTTACAAAAACAACTCCAAGTAGTTCAAACTCTTAGATTCACCAATTTTTAATGTATGTAATTGATGATTCTTGTGTGTAGGCAAATGTGAGGACACAATATCCCAATATCCTGGGTGTGACATATATTGAAAAAAAAAAAAAACGCTTTTTCTAGCATCTTCACAACATTGTGCTTATATGATTAAAAAAAAAAATGACAGTACCTTTGATTAATTTTCTTAATATTTTTACATCATTACAACTTGATATCTACTTAACAATTCAAATTTTTTTAATGTGTTTGGTTCAATGTGGTGGTGTAATATAAGAAATGGCATGTGTTAACACTAATGATAATTTGTTTGTAAAGTAATTACATTGTGAAAGGTTTTTCATCTCAAAGATATTAAATTAGTAAATTTTAATTCAATAAAATGACTTTGTCCATTTAATGGTTTTGAAAGCATCTTTAGAATAACCTATTTACTAATCATTTAAGTCATCTTGAAAGCATAAGTAGGCACTAAATAAACGTTAAGTAAGCCTTAAGTAGGTTTAAGTAAATATTAAATAAACCATAGATAAATCTATGTAAACCAAAATAAATTACATAAGCTTTAAATATATATAATTAAACATAAATAGATATCCCTAAACTTTAGGATAACTTAGTTTATCTAGCTTATTATTAAAATGATAACCATAAGGTATACACACACAATAAGTTTAATCATCATTTATAACAAGAATTAACAATGATGTTAGATATTTATTTTTTGAATATGTTAAATATTATTTTTTTGTACTTAAATCAATTTTTTAATTATATTGAACCAAATGGTAAAGATGATAGTTGGTGCCAATGGTTTAAAATTTTATTGAAGTTTATAATTGTTGTTTTAAAATAGAAGTTGAAAATTAGTTCATATCCTATGAAAGCATTGCACAATTCATTATTTTAGGAAAAAAATGTGATGTATAAAAAAATTCCTTATGATTTTGACAATAGATGATTTTTTTTAGTTTATTGGTGATTTCAACTTCTTTAAACCAAAAAATATATTTTATATTTTTTTTCATGCAAAATTCTTGTTTAAAACCATTTAATTTCTTAACCACCTCCCAAACCACCTTAAAATGGTTGAAATATCATAACCTTCTTCATAAATTGTTTTAATACGTGTAACTAAGCTTTGGACAAAAGAAAATTATTTTAAATCGTAATTACAAATTAGTACACAAAAGTTTGAACAATGCATCATCACACATGATTTTTCTTTTTTTAATTAACAATTTTTTAAATGGTTAAAATTGAAAGCAATGGTAAACCAAAAAACCTACTTAACATAAGAATTATGATAAATAAAATAAACAAATGTCATTCATTATGAAATCTTAAATTTGTCATTTTTTACATTAACATTGTAAACAATAATCGTTAATTTTGTTCCATGTCAAATTCAATTCAACATTATAACCTTTAATGCATTATCATTGTAAAATTAAACAATTCATAACATTGCAAAAAATCAAAATGACATTCCAATGTTCAATCTAAATTTCACGCACTACTAAAATTCCAAATTTTTCAAACTAAGTTTTCTAATCCAAAGAAATTTCAAAGTGATAAGTGTAAAAAAAACCTTTAGATTTTTAGGACAAATTGATTTTAACATGTCTAATATCATTGGGATGGTTTTTTACCAATCGTAAGGTGGTGCTTTTGACCAAAATTTTTGATCGGTACCCTTTGACCAATGGTCAAATGTTATTAGTAACATATGACCAATAAAATTTATTTTTTATTAATCGTTTACTTAAAATGTGACATCATTTTATGTTAACATGAAACACCATATGAATGTTGCCACATGGTAACATTATATGTTGCCACATGGCAATTTTATGTTCTGCCATATGGCAACATTTGTATGGTGTCACATGCCAACATGTTATTACATGATAAAATGGCAGGTTGGTAAGTATTCACCTATGCTTTCCTTACACTGTATGTACACACATACACCACCAAGTATACAAATTTATGTACATGAGTTGCTCAAGTTTGAACCCAAAAACTTCATGGAGGCATCCAAATGCTTTAGCCACCAAATCACATAATTTTTTGTTAGTAAGCTTGTGCAACATTTTGTTTTAGCTTGTTAATTATAAAACAATTTGGAAATCCTAACTTTAACATTTTTTGTGTTTCAAATTTTCTTTCAAATGAAGCAAATAAAAACATAATCTTGTAACTTATTCAAAGATCTAATCAATAAAATCAATATATTTTGTAAATGTTCAAATGAGTTGTAAGAAAATATTTTTGAAAATAACAAATTGATAACAAATTTCAAAACTAGTTAAAATTTGATTCTTCCATTTCAAAATCCATTCATTAAATTAAATAAGTTACATGTCATAGGTAGATTAAGTATGTAAATAGGAAGGTAGAAGAGGTAGGTAGGTTGTATGGTGGAAGAGAGGTGGGACTTAAAAGGTAAGTAGATAATAGGTATAATACAATTGTAACTAAGTAGGTTGAAAGTACAAAAACTTAAGTAGGTTGTACAATGTTAAACAAATAGGTACATAACTTGTAGGGTCATAGTAGATGGGAAGTAAGAGATAGGCTATAGGTAGGTAATTAACATATAATTATTTAGTAGATAAAATGTAGATAACATAAAATATATATTAAGTGGGTAGGTGGAAGGTACATAAACCTAGGTTGGTTATAAGATGTTAGTCAACTAAGCAGATATGTTCTAAGACATGGTAATTGGGTGCGTGGGTGGGTAGGCAAGTAGGTAAGTAGTACATCTAGGTGGGTGAATGGGTAGGTACATAATTCATATGTAGGTAGGTAAATAATATTTAAATAGGTAGGTGAGTGGGTGGATAGGTAGGTAAGTAGGTAGGTAATATGTAAGTAGGTGGGTGGGTGGGTGAGTGGGTAGATAAGTTGTAAGATTGCAAATGGGAAATAAATATGTAATAGGCATTTAAGATGTTCCATTTGATTTAAAAAAATTAATCATTTTGATTATAGATGTTAATTTCTTATGTTCAATTTGATTAATTTGATTAAATGTTTCATTTAACTAAAATCCATTCGTCATTTTGATTAGGGTTCTTCAAATTAATTAGATGTATTGGTTAAATAATTCACTATAGTCAAGTTAGTTGGTCAAAAATTACATGCCTTGAACCTTTAGTTAAAATGGACATGTCCATTGGTAAAAAAATTGGTTAGTCACCTTGCGGTGTTTGAAAAACCTAGAATTTTAGTAATGACTAAACCTCTTGATAATCAACAAGCCTTTGGATTTTATTTATTTTTAATTATATGTTATTTTTTAAACAAAGTTCTTCAAGTCCCGAGGTCAACATATAGTTGTAATTACAACTACATGAAATACACTTTCATTTCGAAAAGGTAAACAACAAATGCACCAAAACAAAGGTATGATAGTTTTTTTTTCATTATCAATTTTTTTTTGCTACTTTAGAACTCCATTCTTTCATTTAAAGTTCCCCTCACATTAACATTTCTCCTTCCTTAGTTATCTTACTTTATCACAACTTGAATATTCCTTAGAACAAGGTATTTTGATATGATTGATCTTCCATCACAAAATGTTATATATATATTTTTGGTTGTTATTCAAAATACAAAGTGGTTTCAATGTTTGTTCTATAAATCTATATGATGAAAACAAAATAAAACTAACGTTGTTTTCTAATGGACTTGTATGCTGGATGATAAAAGGAGGCACATTCAAATTCAACAAATCACATTCTCACATTAATAAGCGAATGATTACATAATGATGACACAAGAATATGCAAAACTAAAAAAAGAATGTGCATTGTTTGAATTGGACAAGTAATTATCTGAAAAAGATAAGTGATTATTTAAGTAAATTATAGATGAAACAAATTGATTAATTTTTTAAATTAATGTTTAATTTTTTTCAAAAATAAAAAAATTGCATATTTTTTTTTAAAAAATTTAATGTGGAAAATCGCAAATTTTATCAAACCAATACATTAGAAATTTAACAATGCATACATTTTTGAATATTTTCAAAAAAAATGGCATAATATCCTAACACATTTCCAATAAAATGCCCCACACCTAACTCCATATTATTTTGCTTTAAAACGATAAATTATATAAATAAAATAATCTGACAACATTACATTAGTTTTTTTTAATTTAAATCATGATTACAAGTTGGCATAAAATCCATACAACCCAAAAAACGTTACATTATATTGTTATGTAATCATATTTTTTTAGTATTTCAAATCCCTTTAAAATTTCATTAAATAATGAAAAAATTGGTTAGATCAATTTTTAAATGTTTTTGATATTTTATATTCATTGTATACGTTTCAAACCTATCCAAATTACATATAGTAAAGGAACAATGGTATCGACAATGGTACTGACAATGAAGCCGCCCCTGAAGCCGGACGAACGGACAATCGCTAAGTAGTTAAATATAGCACTGCACGGGTCCGCATGGCGAGTAGTGATTGGCTACAGTGTTAGTTAAAACTTTCCCGCCAGTTCATCGACGGATAAGTGAAGCCACTTGGCAGGCAGGTAGGTAGGTAAGGGGTGGTTTTTGAGAGAAATAGTGAGAAGGTAGGTAAATTGGGTAGTGAGAAAGTAGGTACAAGAGCTTGGGAGGTAGGAAATTCGATAGGTAGGTGGGTCAGTAGGTAGGTTGTGGTTTTGGGAGAGAGTGGGATTTTTATTTCACCCCGTGCACAAACATTGTTGAAATAACACACCTATGCATTATGCACGGGGCACAACTAATGTTTTAGTAACGCATTCAAAAAATTATTATATAAATGCATCAAACATTTTCAACATTGTCTTTATTGACCATTCATAAACATATAAAATTAAACAATGATTACACCTTTTTTGAATTTTAATAGTATCAATTAATTTTTAGGCTTAATGAAAATAATTAGAGAGTTCAAACATTTAATATTACATGAGTTCAAAATAAATAAAAAATAATCTCATGTTAAATGCTTTTGATGTAACCATGGAACATCACATTCTTATTTACAATTTAATTATGTTAAATTATTTGTAATGTGTTTGCATGACAAAAAACTTCACAACATGTTTAAAAATATTGGCACATATTTTTTAATTTAATGAATTATAAATAGATTTTATTTTTAAAATTTGAACAATTATCTATAAAAATACATTATCACATACATTGTTGAATGATTTTAATAAATAAGTTTATATGTAACTTGTGAAATAAGTTATTTGCATAAGTTGGTAATATTTTTTGAAAAAAATTGTAAAATTGATTTTATAAGTACAATTATGAATGTTAAATTTTTTTTTTTTTAAAATCATGACTTAAACGTGAATAAATGATTGTGTTAATTGATGTTCCACTTTCACACTCATTTTGCACGAAAATAAACTCTTTCCCCACATCTTGTAAAAAATCCTTCCATTAAAAGCCCCCAATGTTTGTGTTTTAAAATTATTGCACATTAGATTTGATTGCAATGAATCCCCAACTAATTGATTACCCTTGAGGTGTTTAACATTGCATTTAGTTGAATGGCCTCCCAAGAAAAATTACAATTGGATCTATATAAATCATATAATGAAAATAAAATATTTAAAAGTGTTTAACTTTTGGTGAAAAAAAATTCTTGGATAATTTGGTGAAAATTTGCCTTCATGCCATGTTTTTTTCTTTACATATGTTCTAAATGAATCTTAAAATTTCAAATAACAAAGTTGATGCATTATTATAAATTGCAATATAATACAAATCCAATGTATAAAATGAACGGGTTCACATGAAAACATATGCACACTAAAATTGATAACATTTGGAATAAGACAACAAGAGAAATGGGTTCAACATTACATCTTGCGTGGTGGAACACCTTTAATATCTTAAGTCCTTGAACACACCCTATTATACCAATAGCTACTTGAGAACATTTTCCCAACCCATGCAAATTATATTCCACTCCTATTGAAAGTTATTTGGAACCTATTTTCTTTAAAGGAGGAGTTCTGAATTACCTAATGAAGTTAAAAAACATATAGTGTTTTTGTATCAAACGAACTTTCTTCAACCTATATATAAGGAATTCAATTTTTTATGTATGTTCATGATCAAACCACTTCCACCAAATTTTACCATAGTGGATCTAAACACATGGCCATTTTAGCCTTGGCATTCAAATTTGTAGTTGAGACACTAATCTTGGTAGAAATACTTCATGCATTTTTGTATTGCAAACCAATGATGTAATTTTCATGAACATGATATTCAACTCCCCACCACGATTGATGTTAGATTTAATGTATTGTAAATTTGGGCAATTGCCAATACATTAGATTTGTCAATGATTGATGTAGTTGTATGCTTGTAAATTTTTGATTTCACTTATGATACTAACAAAGTCTTTTGTTAAATTTTTGAAAGAGTGTTCATCAATAAAAAATCAAGTGGAATTTTTAGCATTTGGAAATTGTGGGTTTGTAAACAACGAAACATTGGATCAATAAAACTAGATTGTGTGTGAAATCATTGAATGACTTATATGTGCTCACTTGCACACATTGTGTTTGCAAATTGATAATCACCAAACTTGTATGGGTTTGAATAGTTTTTTTATTAAGGTTTTCTCTAATTTGCATCCCGTACATGATTATGCAATTAAATAAAACCTAACAATCATTTTTCAAAATTTCAAAATTCCTCTATGTGCCGAATGTAGATGTTGGTATGGAATGAACCTATGTTTTACTAGAATTGAAAGGTGGCATTACCAAATGAAGCATTACCTTATGGTAAGTCTCTAAACGTAGTTGGTATAATTCCTCAACTTTTTGGTAAGACTTAAACACCTCTCGAATGATCTCACGAACTTGCTCTTCATGCAATTCCCATTACTTTGCTCAATTTTTCTTTCTCCTCTGTTGATAAATCAAGAGTTATGCCTTTATGAAACCATACTCCATTTTGGGGTTATCAAACTCTTCCATCCAGTGTTGGCATGGATTGGCAAGTTCAGCCTTTTGCCTCAACATCTTCATTTCCTTCTCTAAAGTGAAATTTACATAGGATCACTGGAGTTGGAAAGCTTTGCGTAGGGTCCTTAATGCATAATTTGCCTTATTCGATTATAATTGAGTTGAAAGTAGGTGAGTAAAAAATTAACTAGCGAAAGTTTAGAAGAACGAACCTTGATGATGGTTGTGCCACTTTCATAGGGAAGACACCCATGATTCCACCTACATGAATTTGGAATATGTGTCGTTTGCAACATGAACACTTCTACTAAACAAAAAGGAAAAGGGGAACCCTGCATTGAAAAAGACACAAATTCTACGGCAACAAACATGTCAACCAAGGCCCTACAAATCATTAAATATCTAAAGGGAACTTTCAATGGAACTCAAGCCTTTAAATCTTCTTAAATCATCCCCAAGTTTGCTTCACATCCTCCAAATCTTGTTGTAATGACTAGATTTTTTAATGTAACTTTAACTCCACTTACTACTTCTACATTAATTCGATAAGCACTTTGTTTTGTCCTTATAGTCATTTCACCTTTACCTTTACTTCTTTGAACATCTTGTTGGTCAAACATAAAAACTAGTTAAGGGCCTTCTGGTTGGCTTAGTCCTATTCAAGTGCCTATTTCAATGGAGCCCATTCTAAATTAATGGAGTTCAATGTCTTAGTAATTTCAAAAAGTTGCTTGTGCAATTCCAATAGTTCATTTTGGAAGTTAGAGTTTTCAGTTTCCAACCCTTATACCCTCTTTTATGCACCTTCCAAGATCTCTAATTCTGATTCAAACAATTGTGTGGTCAATGCATCATGTCGGTTAGTCATCTGCAACTGTTGGAGTTGGCCTTTCAAATCACTCACTTATTTTAGGTTCTTTTAAAATACTTCTTTTGTTACTTCCTTTTCAATTATGATTTTCGAAAAGCCTTTGAGATGTTTTTCATGATCTGAACAAAATCTCTAAAATGAAGCAAATGTTCCCCAAAAAAATTCAGTGATGACACTACCAAAGGGGGTTATTGCCATATCAATTTCGGTAGGAGGAAAAAACATGCCTTAAACCAAAAAGGAAATGTCAAAGGGGCGACTTTAATGGAGGACTTGTGTAGGCCGAACATGACTGAAACTTCATGTCTTGTTTTTTTTTTCTTTGGAGTGGATGTGTCCAATGATCTATCTGCTAGTGTGCACTTTCCCAATTATAATATGGGATTTTAAAGATAAAGTTGCCCCAAGTTCCAAGATTGCAAAGCCAACATGAGTGTTGGTGGAATTTTTGGTTGTCGTGAGGTTTCCAATTGGGTATTCATAGCATCAACTTCTTCAACGCCATTAATTTCCTTGTCCAAATCAATTAGTGTGAGCTTAAAATGCACTCCCAAAATTTTGATGCCTCCTATAGCTTGAGTTTCTAATGGAACCCTAGTCACACTTTCATCCTCCTTCTCAAAATTAGGTATTATGAAGGTCAGGTTTACCAAAAACCAAATCCAGAACATGATGTCAACGATTTGGGCAACACCCAATTTGGTGTTGTCCCTATTCACTTTAGGTTTTGTCAATGTAAACAAATCTTGTAGTTAGATGTACAAGTTGTTGAACATAACCACAACCCAATTCATTTGAATTACTTACTTAATTCAAACCACCAAGCTCATGAACTTTTTAACTACATAGGTAAGTTGACTGCCCTATAGCCAAATTGCCTTAATTAATGTTGGTAGCTCGATTGCATACATCCCCTTGAGGAGGGAAATCTTCCACCCCTCATGGTCAATTAACATTTTCGATGGGCAATTTTCAAATAAATGGTGACCTTTTTCTCCCTCTTTTTTTCCTTCTCCTTTTCCTTGCTCGACTTGGTTGATATTTTGGTAATATTCAATTCCAATGGGCAGAACACCTTAGTCATTGTCTTTTTTACGATGAAAATTGGAACTCCCTAGACTATCAATTTGATGATGTATGGGTTGAAGCATGTGATGACCTATTGTAAATCCTTCACCAATGGTTGAATTGGACTTAGTAGAATGATGAACAAACTAAAAACTCCAACATATTTTGCCCACTCCACATCTTTTTTGGCTATCCATCACTTGAACTTATCCTTCTCTAAAAGTATTATCTTTCTTTTACTGGGAAGAATCACTACAGTTTTTTTTTTTTTCATTTCATGATCTATATACCATTGTGAATTACACGTTTCCACAATTTTTATTATTTTTCTATATATGTAAATTGAATTACATCCATTTAAGGCCACTTTGAATATAGTCAACCATGGCACGCAAATTGCTTACTTTATAATCTATAACAACCTATCAAAATTTTCTATAAATCAATTCTTTTATGTGAAACCAAAGGCTTGTTGAACAAAACATGAATCTTAATGTACAAAAATGATCTATCCTTGTGAAACACATAAATATTTCTGACAACATACAAGGTATGGATTCTACCAACTAACATTCATTCATAACATTGTAATCTATAAAATGGGTGTTCATGATCAAAGGATTGAAGCATTTGTGTGATTTGCATTTGTGTGTAACAATGGTTGAAGTAATTTGCATTGCATTAATTTAAATCTATTATATTGTTTATTGTAGTTCCTGTTGTGAATATAACTTTTTTTGTTCGTGATGCATGTGTGTTTCAACTCCTCCTTGTACTTCAAAAATTATGTTTTATTTCGTAGTTATCCAATTAAACAATACAAATTAAATTTGTCAAATAAATAGTTGTGTGAGTAATTATAAGTTTTTTATTATTAAGTTGTGCATGTCATGGAAAATAAACATGGGACACTTATCCTTTTCCTTCTAGACATGTTGTTGCTAATAGATCCTTCTAAAAATTGTATACATTGTGTCACCCAAGTTTTGGGTTTAGGATTGGGGAGTCCTAACTTGTTCCAAAGTTCTTCCATCATGATGTTTATGTTGGATCCTACACCCAATAAAATGTTTTCAACAATGTTATTGCCAACCTGAATTTGTATCACAACCATGTGAGGATCAATCACCATCGAGGCGATAACTAGATTAGGTTATGCTATAATGGTTTTTGTTTATCGAAGGCAAGTTTGGCAACAATGTATTGTTTCAAATCCAAAGTGATCTTGAAAAGTTGGCCCAAAGTAAAGGTATGTTTACCCTTAATAGTTGTTGGATGATATCTTCTAAACTCGAAAACCTTTCGATAATTTTAGTAATTATGATATCAATGGTAGATATAGTAAAATCAATAGGTTCAATAGTTTTGGCATATTGATTTTTGGTATCCAAATTGAAATTCCTTGTGAAATTGGTTTTAACTAGAGTTTGTATACTAGTTTTAAGCATATCCCTTAATGCCTCCTTATGTAGTATGTCTTTAATAACTTTTTCAAAATAAACGTTGAAATTTTTCCTCTTATTGCCAATCATTTAAGCTCCTATTCTTGAAAGGTTATTTTTCATTGAATACCACATTTTCAAGTATTTGACTACAAGTGATGACTACCAAAACCATGTAGACAACAAATTATTTTTTCTTGGGTATAGCTACCATTGCTTTTTTTGTAATCATTGCTTGAACTACATCCTTATGAGGAGAGTTGTAGATTTTATGTTCAATAGAATTGTAGTAAAACGTTGATGAATGATGGAACCAATTTTTTTTTGTTTTTCTGTGACCCCTTTCATTACCAGATTCATTTCCTACACCACCACCAGTTTGGGCAAAAATTTCATTCATTGTTACCTCATTTTTGTCTTTAAGTTTGTTGTTTGAGTTGTTCGAATTCAAGTGGCAACATTCCTTGGAATATCTCAATTTACTGCATTAACCATAGATCACATATGTTTGCCTCCTTTCGTTAGCCTTCTCGTGTTTAATTAGTGGTTTTAATAATTTTTTGTATTCATTGGTGTTTCCCATACCTTATTCACAAGTAATTACAACTTCCTTGTGTTCAAACAAAATGTCCATTTTCATTTTCGATATGGCTATTCAAAGGTGTGGCCATAATCTTAATTGAAAGAAAATGGTTAGTAAACTATCATCGACTACTTCATGTTGAAGGCAATTTGTTAATTTTAGTATAAGTTCAAAATATATTTCCACCTTCTTGTCTCCTCCTTAATTTATCGCTTGTAATGCCATGTACACTTGTTCATATGTCTGTATTTTTTGAATAACATTACAAAATGCCACCTCTAGCTTTTCAAATTTGCGAATTAGATGGGCTCTGAAAAAAAGTTCTCCCCATTCAGATATGGCATCATGGAAAGTAAAACATAATAGATTGATGATATCTACATCATTATTATTTCCATTAGCTTAAATGGCTTTACAAAAAATTGGTACATGAACATCGAGATTCGTTCCTATGATGTAAATGGGGTAGAATAATGATTTCCTATTAGGCGAAGGATTTGATGTTATAGTGGTTTGGATATGATACATGAAGGGTACCATGCATTCTATGTCACAACCTCACTTTGAAGGAGTGTGAAGATGACACTCACACTCCCAAAATGTGGACTTGGGAATCTTCTGAGACTCTTGAATACTCAAAGCTCAATTGTAGGGGTCAAAACACATTTTCTTGAGATGTTCTTTATACCATTGGAAAGGTCTCGAAGTGTAGATGTCGAAAATGGCCTCGCATGAGCCATTCAGACATCTATAGCACAAGTTATGGTTGAAAGAAGGGCCAAAAGTCAAATTGGCAATTTGACTCCCGACCACTAAAAGTCGGGAATCAACTCCACCCTGATGCGTGCAGGTGAAGTGTGACACACCATTGAAAAGCTCTTAAAGAGAGCTACAAGTTTGCTTCAGACCTCATCCCAATCAGAGGTCTAAGTTGAGAGTTATGAGCTTTCAAAGTCCCGAGAGTCTAAATTGAAATAGTTTCGGGACTCCAAGGGGGAGTCCCGGGACAAAAAGTCATTTGGATGTGCGTGCCACGGGCAAACACAAAGAACATTATATGGGGGAAGGTGATGGCTTCCCCTGAGTCTGGGCCGTGGTGAGTCTTGTGAGTTTAGAGATGCCCGTGGCTTGTCCTAGCACCAAGGGTGATCCAAAAAGTGAACTAACCAACTTGTTGGTTGGTTTGTTGCAAGTTCGAATAAGTAAATAAGACTTGTGACTATTCCTAGTCCCATCCTGGAGCTCTAGCACGCCCCTTTACCCCTTTTAGTGCTAAGAGCTGGGAGTGTGCCTCGAGTCCCAAACAATTTTGATGTTTAAGTAATTTAGACCCGATTTGGGTCTAACTAGGGATTTGGGAGCACATCATTCTAAGTAGGCCCTATCCATAATCTTGTTGGTTTTATGGCATATGTTTTTGGATTTTGGTGTCTTGGGGGTTCACTACTGCCACCTTTTGGAGGACCACCAGCAGCACCACCTCCTAGAGGCCTATTACCACCATTGCCGAAAGGTCCACCACCATCGTTGCTAATAGGTGCAATTCTTCCACCAATAGGAGGCCCACCAACATCTTGAATCTAAGTTGGTTTTTTTCTTCATACATGGCATGGTTTTCTACTAAGAACGATTTTTGGCATCCTAGGGTTATGCTTTCTTTTGAAAAATCATCATCCTCACCCAAAGGCTCCCCGTGAGCTGTTACAATTTCATTTTATGTAATTCCCAAAACTGGTTTTGATACTAATGTGGGGTTAGCTAAGGGATTGGACAAATTTGGAGGCCAAATTGTAGGAACACTCCCTATGCCCTCATAAGTAGAACCAAAATATGGTGTATAAGGTCCAACATGAGGATACATTGAATTTGGAAAACATATTGGATTTTGCTCCATGACATTTTTGATAAATGGAATAGAAACGTGTGGAATAATTAATTTTTTACAAAATATATTTCGTAGTGCTGAAAGATAAACTAAATTCTAAACATTTGGAACCAAACTTTGGAATATGTGTTGATATCGGATAAGGTTTATGATCTATCAGTATTGTTTGTGTAGGCGAGACTTTATTAGACTAATAAGGACAATTGTTTATTTGGTGATCCGAACTTTGACAAAAAATATAAGTTGAAAATGCATGAAGAGAGGCATGAATGTTAAAAATAGGGGTTACCAAAATTCCTAATGGATCTCCTCCTTATATGAAATATTCATTTTCAAGGATTACATGTTTCGTACTTCATCAAAAAACTCCTTTCCTTGAAATTGGCACAATTCATCAATTCGCTTATGGAGTCGATCAATTTTGCGTTTTCTAATGTGTGGATTTGTCAGAGTGTTCTCATGGTACTAAAAAGCTTTATTTTCATAGGGTCCCAAATTGGTTCCCATGGAGTTTTTGGTTTGGTCTTAATGCGTCATAATTCTGGTGGATGATTTTTGGTCAGTTATATAATTTTTGGTTCAATATTTTGATGAGTTTGTCCAATTTGTTTTGCTCCCCATTGTGAAAGGTTATAGTCGCCTTTGGGTTAATCTTTGGTTGCTCTAGTCATTTTAGGTTACTTACATGCCCTACTTCAACACTTTTTGCAAAACGTGTTCCATTTTTTTAAACTTCATACTTATTGTCAACATTGTTGACATATTATTAACGACTACAAAAAAATTGTAATCTACAGGTTATTTTGGTTTTTTCAAACTTTATTTGTCAAACGAAAACAACAACAAATTTGCGGTTTATTTTGGAATAGTCAAATAACTTTAACCCATATTTGTCCAAATAAGAATGAACCAAATTTTTGGATTTAATATCCATAATATGGTCCCTAATTGATAAGGCCACTTGGTGAATTACTAGGTTTTAAAAGGAATAAAATAAGGGAGCATAAAATAAATTCTTTTTATTTCCTTTAGGTAATAAAAACTTCAACACAAAAAGGTTTGTCCAATCTTAGTAGGATAACTTCATAAATTTTCTATAAAAACAAAACTAAAGCAAATACAAGGAAGAAGACATTACATATAACTAAAAGATTAAATTCTCACAAATAAAAATAACACATAAAATTTTATTTACAAAATTATGGTAGGAAAAAAATATATATACTCAAAAAAAATTCCACTATATAGTCTTCAAAAGTATAGAGCCTTAAGTACCTCTAAGAAAGAAAATTAGAAACGATTAAATAGGATGTTAGCCTAGTCCCCAAAAAATGGGTCCTAAATATAACTTAGTTTAAATTGGTACAAAATCCGATTTCAATTTTTGATAGAAAACATTTGGTGAATGAATTTTGATATGGAAAATCTAATTTTGGCAAAAACCTGAAATTTTTGTGGTTTCGGTAAAATCTACCTTCAAAAATGGTGCTCATTATTAAAAAAGGCAATACTATTAATAACTTCCTTCATGTTCAAAACTTGAACATTTTTTCTTTTTTCATTTTCACCCACAAGACCTTTCATTTTTTCATCCTCACTAATGGGACCTTTCATTTTTTCAACATGAACAAATGTTCTATTTACATAAAGCCCACAAACTAGGGTTTTACCATACACAAAAAATGTATTTTACACCCCTAACATTGTGATTAAAATGATTAATGCAACTAAATTATTTGTTGGAAATGATATACGTCCCCCTTTCACTAATTAGTATAGTTATTCAATGTGTAGAATGCTATTGAATTTTGAATAATGTAGCATTGTGGCAAGAAATGCTTCAACTAGGTTAACAATCATGTCACACCTTGTGCAAACATATTGTTTCTCATTTTTCACATGTGCATTGTTAGGGTGCACATAATATGCACCATCAATCACTCTAGGTTGGGCAACATTGCACTTCACTGAACTTAAATGTTTGATGAGATAATCAAGTTTTAAAACTAATAATTTATCTTTCCCTTCAATCTTGGAGCAAACCTTGCACTTCACCATCCTCTCATTGCCATCCCTACACAAACATGCTAAAACCAAATAAACCTTGAGAGCCATATATTTTGGTAAACCATATTAATTTCCCACTTTCAAATTATGAATTTTTTAAAATTTCTTTTTCATTCATTTTGGGTTCTATAGGATCTCCAAAAAAGTTATAGCAATTTCATCATATACATTTTCCTTTTTTTTCTTAGATGCATTTCACAAAAACATGTGCTATAGAACCTAAAATCACATTAGGTGACAAAGTTTTATGACATTTAGAAAATTAAAGTTTACATGTTTATGAGAAAGATATATGGCAGAAGATTTGAAAAAAATATGAAACTTGAAATTTGTTGGAACTAGAAAGGGCACTATAACTAAGAAACAAAATTTAAAAATGATTTGAGTATGCACAATAGACATAAACATTCCAGTTTTGGCACAACACACTTATGTTTTGAACAAAACTCGGGTGGCACGACACACATGATTCACATAACATTAATAAGATTTAGGTTTCGGAGAACATGCATGACATTCACAACATTCAAGATTCATAAACAAGTGGGATCAAATTAAAAAAAGGAAAACTAGGATTTGTAAGTAAGAAAAATTAGTGAAATTAATGATGAATTTTGACAAAGAGTGTGACATCAAGTTATAGTTGAAAATTTCATATCATTACAACTTGAAACATTTTAATTTTTGATATGTCAACATTCAAAAACCCAAGAACATATTCCATAATCTTTTATTATACTAAAAAAGAAATCAAAGTGCATGTGTACCTCATCATTGTGCCATGTTAAACATTAAAAAGTCACGAACACTAAAAATTTAATTTTAATGCAATATCACAAAACAAATGAATTTTGTGATAGTCATGAATAAAAATATTTGCACAAAACACTCATGAACTTTTAAGGCGTACCTTTAAAAACAAAAGATTTTGTTGTTGTAACAATCTATTGCGACTCTTGCCATTATAACTTGCCAAATTTGTACGTTCAAAACTAAATTTATCAAATATTTGTTTTTCTTCTAATCCTATTATAATAGTAAACCATAACACTTTTTAATGTCAAATTTCAAAAAGCACAAAATTTTCATCCAAGTTTTAATTATCATCTTGAGTGTTGTATGTATCCTTATGACAAACGAAATCTATGTAAGGTATTGGAAAAAAACGACTCATAACATTTATCAAAGATCATATGCATTGCCTTTCATACAATATAGTCTTTTGGTTTTCCTATGCGTTCTTTAATGTGCATCAACAAATAAAAAGAAAAAAAAAATAGATTTTTTTTTTGTTTTGCTTCATTTTAGTTTTGCTATAATCATTTGTCTAATTGATTAAAACACATAAGATCCTTGGTTCTTTTGGGCTTTATAGAATAATTATGGGTTAATACCTTCTAATGTTTTCACTGTTAGGTCCCATCCCCATTATATTACCCAGATTTGAACTTTAGCTTATCGCCATTATAACTTGCCAAATCTATACATTCAAAATTAAATTTATCAAAGGAAAAAATATAAAAATATAATCCTGTTATAATACTAAACCATTAAACTAGTCCTAAATTGATGAGTGTAGTCATATTAACAAGTACCATTGATAGTCATAACCATTGTTTAATTTGCATATTTAGAATAATAAAAAAACCTTACAAATGAGTTTATTTATATACTTTTATTTCATATACATATCCAAAAATATGTAAATCAATCTAGTGAATAAAAATACAAATTTTTTTAATGATATGTAACCAACACTTGCAAATGATAATTAAGTAGTAAAAACACCAAAAATAATAATTTAAATTAAAAAAAACATAGTTTTGAATATTTTTTTGATATAAACCTTGCCATTCTAATATCATCAAAATTTTCAACATTCTAAAATTTTGAAGAAATGATAGTTTGAAAAATTTCTTAACCTTGATTTTTTTTTAATCATTTTGGTTTGGGCTTCGAATAACTGAAAGTACATTAAAATTTCAAATTTAATATTTTGAAAATATGTAAAACTTAAAACAATCTCGTATTATCAATCAATTTACAAATGAATTTTAAGATCCTAATATGCACTAACATGACATCATTTTTCTTTAAGAACCTTCATTCATTATATCTAATTTATGCCTTTTTGACGATTAATTTTTATTTGTAAAAACTCGTTGCTATTTAATGTTTAATCTTTCTTGGGATGCTATTGAATGACGTAATATTTTTTTTCACAAAACTTAAAAGTGATGATATTTTAAATCAATTTTATGATGTTGTGTAATTGGCTACCATTCCAAGAAAGATTTAACATGAAATGGTGACAACTCTTTTAGAATTCATGGAAATTCAAAAGAAAAAAATTAGTTAAAAAACAGTTGCCAAATTGAAATTAGAGCCCAAATTTGGCAATGTTGTTTCAAAATGTTTTTCTTTCAAAATTTGTTGATTTGAAAAAAAAAGAAAAAACAGAACATTGTGACAATATATTCCCATTTTAGTATTTTTCATTTTGACAAAATTTTGCAACCAAACAAAAAAAAAAAAAAACCCCTTGAACTAGAACCATTGAGACTAGTCTTCTTTGCCTAACCACACAAACCCAATATTCTTCTTCATTTCAAAAGTGTTGAGTATACTATTTTTCTTCTCGTTAAAAAGTGTAAGGTGATATAAATAAATAAAAAAATAAAAAATTAGGGCACTATATTCAAAAGTGTAGGGTACAATATATGCTCCGGGAGCTTTATGTCATCATAGAATAATGGCGAAAGATATCTCTTAAAATCATAATTTTTTCTCTTCTTTTTTTTTTTCATTTTCTGAAACCAAATTCGCCAAGTTGCGAAATTTCGCCAGCCCCAAAAGAAAAAAAAAAAAAAGGAAAAAAAGAAAAGAAAAAACTGGGTTAAGTATCCGTGACCAATGCAGGAGCGCCGCGTGCGGCGTCGATGGTGTGCCAGGGTACAATCATGTGGCCCTGCTGTTTGGTTTCCAGGTTCTTGTGTTTGTGTCTGTCTGCTGGCAGCCTTGCAACTTCCGCTGTTCCACAGCAGCAACGACAGCCAGCGCCGGTGCCAAAGAACTGTGTCTCTCCTTCTTTCTTTCTTTTTCTCTCTCTCTCTCTTCTAACCCTCCTCCCGTTGTTGTTGTGCGGGTCCATCATTGGTCGGTGACTCTTCTCTTTCTCTCTGTCATGCGACTCCTCCCGCTTTCCCAACAGGTAGGCGGGGGAGGAGAAAAAGGGAGAGAGAGAGAGAGAGAAAGAGTCGGGAACAATCCATCATCAGATTCTTGGATCTGTGAGCCGTTTGCGGACGCTGACAGGGCTCTTCTCTTGATTTATTTATTTTTTTGGTTTTTTTTCACCAGTAACTCTTCGGTAGCTTTCAAACATTTTCTTTTCCACGACTCCATCATTAGGTTACTCTGCTTCTTGTTGAGATCTTTGCCTCGTCGTCAGTCCCGGTTGTAGCAGGAGCTTGACACCGGTGGTTTCCAAGCAGTGAGCGGTGAGACTGCCTGTTATCGCCTATCTTAGTGGCGGAGCGGAGGGACGGGGTGCATTGACAGAGGACTTTGAAGATTTGTTGTAGCAGAGACGAGAGATTTTCGTTTTGGTGTGACAGTTGGGAAAAGCGAGGCGGATTTCGGACTCGCATTGGTAGGTAGGTATCTTCTCTTCATCGCCATTGCCAAGGGTTTGTGTGTTGATTTTCTGTTTAGAATTGCAGCTGAAGTAGAGTTCCGCGGCCGCGGGCTGCATTCTTGTTGAATGTGGCTACAGCAGGTGCGTTGTCGGAGTTTCCCAAGGGGATGAAGGAGTCGCGTCTAGTGGCAAAGAAGGAATCGCTGCATTGCTTGCACAGAGCAGATCAGTCATTTGTCGACAAGGACTCTGTGCAAGTGTAAGACGTCGGGGCAGGGCAGGGTGGCCGGATCCGACGACATCATGAGAATCAACGCTGCTGCACGGTCTCCTGTTTCTTCGCCAGGGCAGCAGCTGAAGATGCAAAGAGACTCCTCCAAGCCTTTGGCGTCTGATGCCTTGCCACTTCCCGTTGGCTTAACAAATAAGATTTTCATGGTGCTTTTCTTCTCTGCCTCGTATTACCTGATGCGGCGATGGCGGGAGAAGATCAGATCGTCGACGCCCCTCCACATGCTCAACTTGGGAGAAATTGTAGCCCTGATGGTGCAGTTGGCTTCCTTCATCTACTTGATAGGGTTTTTCGGCATTGACTACGTTCAGAATTACATCAACAAAAGCAGCGATGGCTCTTGGGATTTAGATGATGTGAGAGGAGAAGACATTCCAAGGAGGCAACAATGCTCAGCAGCTGAGATCAGAATTCCAAGACCTCCAGTGCTGCTCAGAGGAAAGACTCTTGCTGATAATGCTGATGATGACATTGCTTCTGCTGTCAGAGAGGGAGCAGTTCCTTCTCATTCTCTGGAAGCTGAATTAGGTGACTGTGGCCGCGCAGCTTCTGTTCGACGGCAAGCTGTGGAGTTGACAACGGGTAGATCCTTGGAGGGCCTTCCACTAACAGGCATTGATTATGCTTCCATACTAGGACAATGCTGTGAGATGGTGGTCGGGTATGTTCAGATTCCTGTTGGAGTGGCTGGGCCTCTCCTGCTTGATGGATTTGAGTTCACTGTGCCAATGGCTACCACAGAAGGATGTCTTGTGGCAAGCACCAACAGGGGATGCAAGGCAATCTATCAATCTGGTGGAGCCACCAGCACTCTTCTCAGGGAAGGTATGACAAGAGCGCCAGTGGTGCGGTTTGCAACAGCTAAGCGTGCAGCTGAGCTTAAGTTCTTCCTTGAAGATGCCAATAATTTTGAGACACTATCAGTAATCTTTAACAGGTAGAGAATGTGCACCTCCTCACAAAGTGGTCTGATTCCAGATTTTATCACCATGAATAGCTCGATGCATGGAGAGAAAACATTCAGGGAGGTAGCACCCATGCATAATCTAGCCATCATAGAGTTGTGCTTGGTGTTAAAGTGAATAACACCAGCAGAAGAAATTTTTTCCTCTTTAACCACAGAGCCTAGTTATGTCACCTTCGTTTGATGTCCTCTACATAGTTTCTCCTTCAGGCTGTCAGTGGATCCCCATTCTCTAGGTACCAGGCATGTTTTTCACACTTTGCAGCAAAGAAGGTATTAGCCAACCTGATGGTGTTGTGTTGTTTGGATGCACTCCTGATCTCATAATTGATGTCTTCAAATTTAGCTTTCATGGTGTGCAGGACTAGTCGCTTTGCACGCTTGCAAGATATCTTCTGTGTCTTGGCTGGACGCAATGCATATTTACGGTTTAGGAGCTCAACTGGTGATGCTATGGGAATGAATATGATATCAAAAGGTGTTCAGAATGTTCTGAGCTATCTCCAGCATCTTTTCCCTGATATGGAGTCCATAAGTGTCTCTGGTAAGTGGTAAAAGAATTCTTGCAAAATGTGGATATGGGCTCCATTGCACTTTTGCTTTGGCTATGGTCTCCACAGGTCATCATCCTAGAGAATATATTTGCTTATGATACCAGATTTGGTGGTGTTGTTTTGAACTATTCATGTTTTGCCCTCCATTGCAAAAAGGGAGCTGTGCAACAACAGGTCAATTCTTCTCAATGAAATGCTTATGATGTGCAGGCAACTTCTGTGCTGACAAGAAAGCAACAGCTGTGAATTGGGTGGAAGGTCGTGGCAAGTCAGTTGTATGTGAGGCAGTTCTGAAGGGAGAGATCATTTCCAAGGTTTTGAAGACTTCAGTGTCTGCATTGGTGGAGCTGAACATGGTCAAGAATCTTGCTGGCTCTGCCCTTGCTGGTGCTCTTGGAGGTTTCAATGCACATGCTTCGAACATTGTCTCTGCTATCTTCATTGCAACTGGCCAAGATCCTGCTCAAAATGTTGAAAGCTCACATTGCATAACAATGATGGAAGCTGTAAATGGGGGACAGGATTTGCACGTCTCCGTGACTATGCCCTCTATAGAGGTCAGCATGCAATAATTTATATTCCTTGATGTGCACCAAAGGTGTTGTAGTTATGTTCCAGTTGTCAATCTCTGTGTGAGGACATCTTTTTCCACCCATTTTGCTAGCTGGTACCCATCCCTTGAGTTCCAGTTTGTAATCAGGGGACAGCATGCTTCTACTTGCAGGTGGGGACAATTGGTGGAGGCACACAGTTAGCATCACAAGCAGCATGCTTGAATCTACTTGGGGTGAAGGGTGCAAATTTGGAGTCACCAGGTGCAAATGCACAGACGCTGGCAAGGATAGTTGCAGGTGCTGTACTGGCTGGTGAAATTTCTCTCATGTCAGCACTGGCAGCAGGTCAGCTGGTGAACAGCCACATGAAATATAACCGGTCGAGCCAAAATGTTGCTGAGGCAGGAACAAGGTAAATCTGATATGCTCTTCAAATGGAAATAAATATCAGAGCTGTGAATAGAGAGAGTGAGGGGCTCTTCCTGGTTCACCGAGCCACTTTCACAAGGAAGAGATCTAATTTTACATTGGGTCATAGTTGGGAGTTATTGATCTCATTCACTGGTTCCCATTGATTTAGGGGCAGCACAATTCCAAAACAGAAAACAAAAACCAATGAATAGCACCGAAGAAGATATGTGACATAATTTCTCAGAGGGGTGAATAAGGGAGGATTAGAATAGTGGGGAGAAGGTATCATTGTTTTCAAATCTCTGTAAAAGATTTTGAAATTGTCTGACAATATTGTTCACGCTGTTTCTTTTGTCTTATTTGGTGGCTTGTGGGTGGGATGATCCCCTGGTTTTGCTTTAACTTTCTATAATTCATATGCTACACACCAAGGAGTGGATGAGGGTAAAAAGCAAGGTCCCACTGCTACAGCCCCATTTATTAGAATAGACAAAGATGTATAATTACAGCTCTTGAAATGCAATTGGAACTTTCATCTAAAGAAAGTGCTGGCAAAGGAGAGCTGATTATAATGTGCCAGTGTGCACTGTGAACCAGCTGGTACCCATGGCTGCAGCATGCAGGATGGATGATATGTGAACAGGAAACATTTTCTCATTGTATTTCTGTCAGATGATGTGTACACAGGAGTCACTTCCTCATTGTATTTCTGTCCTGTACCTATTTATCAACCATTGACATGAGGATGGTTTATCTATCTATTAAGGAGTTTGGTCTGTTTGTTGCATGGAGATCTTGCAAACCATAGACCCATTGCCCTACACCCTTGGTACGGGTGCACAGCCCTTGAGGAGCAGGTGGTTTTGTAATGTTTATAACTATGCGCCAAGATTTATTGAATATTGAAAGATTTTGTTAAAGAAAAGTTAACCAAAATCACATCCCAAAAAATTAGAGAAATTGGGGCAGCCCTAGTTACTATTGGGGAGCCCTTGGTAAGTGGGATTTATTGAACAATTTTGTTAAAGAAAAGTTAACCAAAATCACAACCCCAAAAATTAGAGAAATTGGGGCAATCCCCTGGGTACTATTGGGGAGCCCTTGACAAGTGGGATTTCTTGGAGGTGATTTCTTAATTTTTAGCCCTAAGGTGGGGAGGGGGAAGATACCGAATTATGGGTAATTTCTGTTACTGGAAAATATTTTAAAATTTTAAATAGGTTTTTCACAATTGGGCTCTAGCATACAGGTCCTGTTCACACTTGGAACAGTTACATAGTCATGTTCACACTACAGTGGCACAGGCCACACTAGTGTTGATTACAATATGTGGACAAGAAATACATTTATCGTTGTATTTCTGTCCACATCCACATATATCTACCTACCTACCTAGTAGTCACAAAGTGCCCTACTTGCCTACTTTCATGTTAACCACTGACATTCCAAGTTAGCCACTAACCTATGGTTACTTAAACCAGTTACACAGGTAGTTATCCACGTGGGGGGAAGAAGGCAGTGGCAGGGTTTACAATGTATGGTTACCAAGGTACGTTTCAGGGAATGACCAAAGTTGGGTAGGATTGGACTGGAAGACATGGACCATGTTGCTATTATGGAGTCTGATGCAAGGCCAATAGATAGATCTGAGTGTATGACTCAAATGAGCATTTTCTTATCTAGAAACAAATAATAGGCCAACACATCTTAGTGTACATTGGAATGAGCACTTCTTATCTAGAATAATCTATATTTTTTAATCAAAGCATACCCCGATATTCATATTGAAACACCCATTTCTACATGAGTTACAAATGTATTTTGTGTTGTGTAATTGGTTCATGTCACATCAAGACTTTATTTGGTATCTTTGGGAGTATCATTGCAATATCATTTTGTATTGAAAGTTTGCATTATCACTATCAGCATATCATGAATTCTCATGGATTCTAATATGCTTGTTGCTATCAAGCACATGGTGCCATGTGCTCTAACACTCAGTTGGCCAGTTTGTATGGGTGTTGCTTTCAAGCACAGGGTGCCCCTGTACTCTCCAACCCAGTTGGCCAGTTGGGGCCTTGATCTGCAGACACCCACTTTTGCAAATTGCGGTCCTTGAAGGTTTAGTGCAAACAGCAGAAGCATCAGCTAGAGGCATGACCTGCAAATACCCGATTTTGGGTTGCGTGTGCCAAAACCTGGGCACCCCCTGTCATGTGTGTCCTTTCATACAGAATTTTGGAAAAAAAGTTTCCCATTGTATTTTGAGTGAACATGTCGTTGTGAAACAGCCTTAAGCTTCATTGGCATACACTATTGTTCAATAAGTGCGGTGCACTTGCCAGTCAGCCCAGCCTGGCTCAGTTGCCGGTGCACACTTGCATTCTGTAAGTGTGGCACATGTGCCAGCCTGTCAAAGTGCATTCAACTCCAACACTCCTTTTTTCAAAGATCTTCAAGATTCTTTATTAAGGGTAAGGCATCCACATGTTGTTAAGTCCTGAGTGTGTTTACCCTTCTTCAGACAATAACTTTGGAGAATTTTCTCTTGTTTCAGGGCCTCACCTGGCACAGTTGCTGCCCTGTGGGAGGTTATTACAGCATACGAGCCTGCTGATGGGGGGAAGTAGCCAGATTATTCCTCGGCTTTCATTGCTGCTATCAATTCCTTCCTTGGTTGCTAGGTAAGGGAACACCCTGACAGAAAAACACAAGCTCTTGCACCAGCAATATGCATGCAGTCAAGGCCAGATCCACAATTGGGTTAACTCAGAACTCAAGAGCATGACAACAGTACCCTAAGCTTGTTATGATTCACAAGCCTTCTTCAAAGAGATCAGAAAACCAATTGTTGACTCCCAAAGTTCACAACAACTCATTCCCCTTTCAGACATCATTGACAATTGCCTATTTAAGCTTCATGAACAAAATCAGAATCTGCAACTGCTTATTTGTTCATCCTTTTAAGATAACATTGTTGCTGACCAACCTCTCAAGTTGTTCTCGAATGAACTGGAGCAAAAACTCAGCATTCCTATTTGACTTATGCACACCTACCTGTACCCACAGACATTGTTGTGCAGATGAGAGGCAACCTTTCACTGACAAAGTTTGAAATGAATTATCAGTAACTGACCTTCATCTCAGAAAGTCATGAAAAAGAGTACATAACCACAATTTGCCCAGACAAGGAGAGGACAGCCATTCTGAAGCCTCTTGATCAAACTCCAATAGCAACTGTCTGACACCAACATTCTGCCATCATGTACTCTGTGGATATTTATCTCCCCAAGAACATATTCCAAATTTCATAACTATATGACACATACAACCTTCAGAAGACCCACAATCTAACATAATCTCTGAACCTGAAGAGAAATCTCTGTAACAAGATTTCATGGAGGATGACAGATGCTTCCATGAAAACAACAGAGTCATATTATTATTTCACATCTTACTGCAGATTGCACATTGCTTATGAATTCAATCACATAACAATGTTTACAGGTGGCTCCCTGATTAGATTACTGACCTCAAGCAGAGTCAGTAAGAATTTCTGAGGAACTAAGCAGACAATGATGTGGCATGACCTAACCAGAATAATTGCCACTTTCCTGCAGAATGCTCAAACAGTATAGCAATATATTCACTCTACAGATTCATGAGTTGCTCAATGGATCATTACTGGCCTCTCCCGTTGAGCTTCATCATCCTCAGCTGGATTTGAAAGAGAATTGCAGGCATAATACCCACCAAGGCTCGTCAAACTGCAATTCAAAGCATCCTCCAAAGATTTTTCTGCATCGTTTGATTTCACCCATATACATACATATATCTCTGGTCTCTGTGACCACATTCATGCTCTCTATCTTCACTGACATAACCCATAAGAGAAGGAGAACACCAAAACCCTGAAGATGAAACATGAACAAAAAGAGAAAGAGAAAGAGAAAGAGAAAGAGAAAGCATCGATGAAGTTGCAGAGAAATCTCCACAACAACAATTAAAGGTAACACGACAATGAGTGCAGTCATAACCTCATGAGAGTCGCTCACAAAGTGACAGACCATCACCTTCATCATGAACGGCAGTGACGAGCTGCCATGACTACCCACTGAGTTCATCAGCTCCCAACAGTGGGTGTAGATAAGCATATAATAATCTTCCCAAAAACTTGGGCAAACCATTATACACAATCTGCGTCCTGAGTTTCTGTTGCCTTTCCGGAAGCAATGGGAAGACTCAGACGTGATGTTGGCTAGCACTCAAAGAGAAAGAGAAAGAAACGAAGCAATGGAAATGACCCAATAAAGGAAGGAGGAATATAAGAGAAGAGAAACAAGATGGAGAATTTTGAGAGTATAGGAAGATTAGAGAGGATAACAGTCAACTTAGAAAAGAATTTGCTACCTTCCATGCACCTACAGAGAGAGATGAGAAAACCAAAAGATTGCAACAGCATGGGAGAGAGATTTGTCAGTTCTTCTTAAGTGATTCAAGAGCTTTATGACTTCTTCAACTATTCCCAAAGAAGAATCATGCATAAGAAAGATTTATCAGTTCTTGAGTGACTCAAGAGCTTCATGGACTTGTTCAACTACCTCCTATTCCTGAAGAATCTGTGTATAGGAAGAAAGATTTTCAGTTCTTCAGTGACTCAAGAGCTTCATGACTTCTTCAACTACTTCAGACAAATCTGTGTACAACAAAAACTTGTCACTTCTTGCATGATCCAAGAGCTTCATGACTACATGAACTAATTCCAAAGAATCTAAGAAAGATTTGTCAATTCTTCTTGAGTGATTCAAGAGCTCTATGACTTATTCAGCTACTCCTAAAGAACTGTGTTCAAGAAAGATTTGTGGGTTCTTCATGAGTGATTCAAGAGCTTGAATGAATTCTTCAACTACTCCCCTTGAATGCAACTCAAGGAAAAGTTGTGGGTTCTTTTTGAGCGATTCCCAAGCTTCGTTACGTCTTCAACTACTCCCAAAGAATTGTGTTCAAGAAAGATTTTTGGGTTCCTCTTGAGTGATACAGGAGCTTCATTACTTCTTCAACTACTCCAAAAGAAGAATTGTGTTTAAGAATCCAGCTATTTCTCTACGGGGACATCACCAGCTGCTTCTTGTAACTTGACGACAACACACCCAGGCTCAATTCACCACCAGCAAGATACCTTTCTACAAGGAACTTAGCCACAATCAATCAGTAAGATTGATTATAGAACCCAAAAAAGAACAATACTCCACAACAACAGATCACAGCAATCGCACTTTGCAGAGGGAAAGCAAAACAGCATACCCATGCGTTGCAAGGCTTCAAACACGTCCAGACAAGAAAGAACCAACCTCTGCAGTTGCAGTCATTTTGTTGCTTGCAAGCTCCTTCCAAATCTCCTTGGCTGCTGCATCCATTGAAGGAAACGCTGTAACCTTTTTCTTTGTTTGGTTTCCTTGTCTCACCGCACACTAGCCTACATTATTGCTGTAATCCCCCGAAGAAAACATCGTAAGTCGAACTGGCATCGCCGGAGCCCACAACGATCATGAGGGCTCGAGAGTATCAATCCCTAACACAACGAATTTGTTCATTAGGGTTTCACGGCCGCCCTCGACTCCTCCGCCCCTGGCGACGACCGTCCGTCGTGATGCACAAGACGCGTGCGGCGGGCATCGTAATCGTCGTCCTCGTCTGATGTGGATAATAAAGTGAAGGAAAACGCGCGTTTGATTTACTGGTTGTGAGCTGCTGTGGATTGCGAATCGCTTCCGAGGATTCTTTTTCGCTTTGATTCTTTTCTTGTGTTGCTTGCTATCTCTCATGGTTGCACTCTTCTCTTCCGTCTCTCTCCCTCGATCTTCCCTGTACTTTCTGTGAAGAACTTTCTATTTTTTGAGGGTGATTCTTGGGAGTTTCTTGCGTCGTTTTGGTCTTCAAGTGCGTAGGTGAAGAGATGTTTCCTGTTCTTGGCGTGTCGCGAACGCAAGAGATGTGGTGAACTAGTCTGGTAGCAGCAGCAGCAGCTGGTATAAGGACTCTTTCTTCCCACAAGGACTTTCAGGATTTGGCTGCAAGCAAAGAAAGAGATCAGGTAGAAGAGAAGAACTAGGAGCGGAAGAGCGGGAGAGCGGATTTTGAGAAGAAACTTGGGTAAGATAGATATGGCGTCAGTGCCAGGTGGATTGGTGTCATTCGAGTTAGAGGGAAGAAACTGGGCGCCTCCGGCTCCCATTTCCAAGCCCGCCACGGGCTTGCACGTCTACAACAGCCTAAGCAGAGAGAAAGTGCCTTTTGTCACCAGAGATGGCTCTAAGCAAGGTACTTTTTTGGGGAAGAAACAGACTCGTGATCCATCTGCTCCGTCTGTAGATCGTCGTTCCAAAGCAATAGAGAACACAATATCCGAATAGAAAATATCAGAGCGAAGCTTTTGTACAAATCCGAGACTTTGCGGCAGAAGAAGATCATGGCTTGGTAGGGAAGAAGAAGACCTGGCTGGCCGTGAAAGGCTTGGTTTGAGGAGCATCATCTCGTCACTCTTGTGAGATCTAGCATCTATTAAGAAGCTGGACAAGTCTGCGGACTCATCCTTTGTTTCGCAACTGACAATGCATGCTGCTGCCATGGCACAGGAGACCTAACAACCTTCCTTCCTTCCTTGCTTTAATCTTTGCATTTCTTTCCTCATCCTCATCCTCATTTTGTTCTTATGTGTTGCAGTCACCTGGTACATTTGCGGACCTACTGTCTACGATTCTTCACATCTTGGACATGCAAGGAACTACGTGACATTTGACATCATCCGACGCATCATGGACGTAAGTACTTGTTGATCTTCTCTCTTTGTTTCTGTTGCAAGCAGCATTTTCATTACTATTTGTTGTAGATCTTTCTTGACTATGCTTTTGTTTTTGTTGCTGCAATAATTATTGTGTATTGGAATTTTTGAGGATGTCATAGAGAGCTAGATTCTTCATGGGATCATATGCTGTGCAGCTTGGAATGTGGAATGTGTTGTTTCATTATCATTAAATGCCTGGTTGGTTTTCAGGAGTATTTTGGATACAAAATCCTCTATGTCATGAATGTTACTGATGTTGACGACAAGATTATCAATCGAGCTCGCCGCAACTACCTTCTTGATCGTTTTCGTGCAACTGCAACCAACCCTGGCCAGGTATTTCTTGAATTTTCATTCTGCTGATTGATTTTGTCTGCTTCACTGATAATCTGAAGCTGATAACTGCTGGATGGATCTAGTGTTATGCTGTCTCTCAGTGAGACTTTGCAATACTCAGGGAGGTGGGGGAGGTTTTGTCACAGGTGACAGTTGAGTTTGAGGAAGCATATGCTAGAGAACATTTCAAGCAAAGAAAGCAGGTGTGTTTGTTGTTCACTGGAAGAATTTTTTTGACTGAGTCTTTTGTATAATAGCTCAAAAGACTGATGCTGCTTCCTCATTCTATTGGTGCAGAATCTACTCTAAATCATTCTGTGAACTTTTTATGGCTTCTGACCTTGTTCTCAGATGATCATGTTCTTAAAGTTTGCTGTCTTGTTTCTCTATCTTTCCTTGTAGGGTTGTTTCGTTGTTTTTTCTTGTTTTGTCTTCCTTTTTCTTCTTGGGTTTTGTTGGTCTTCTATCCTTTTGTAGGTTTTGTTGAGCTAACCAGCACCATGACCAAATCTTCTTCTTTGAGCCTGGTCTTGTGATTGAAACTCAGTACATTGTGTAATGTATGACATGGACCTCTACCCACTGCCAGGAGCTGATTAAGTCAGTGGGGATCATATGGGTTTCCTTGTTTTCTTGTTCACTGATATGCTGTCAGATCACCTTATTATCTGGTCATTTTTCAATTCCTTTCAGGTTGACTTTCTATTTTAGGAGTGGTTCTCTTCTTTTTCGATGACGGTGATATATTTTTGTATTTCAAATCATTCTAACCTTTTTATTTGGTCATTTTTCAATCCATGTTGATTTAAATTGAAAGTTTGAGAAGCTCTGTATGCATATGAACATTATGATTTTTGACAAGGTATCTCTGAAGTGTTGTAAAATCATTTCAAACTTTTGGAGTTCTGCAGGTGGAAGTTACAATTCGAGAGCTTGAAAGGGCAAGGTCATCCAGACAGCTGGATGAGATAGCAGATGTGAGTTTCAACTCTTGCAGTTTTCTCCCAATTTCACGTGATA
The DNA here is from genome assembly GCA_963920785.1 of Sphagnum contortum. Classification (NCBI taxonomy): domain Eukaryota; kingdom Viridiplantae; phylum Streptophyta; class Sphagnopsida; order Sphagnales; family Sphagnaceae; genus Sphagnum; species Sphagnum contortum. The sequence goes on along the minus strand of OY987285.1, from coordinate 16,499,739 downwards.
TAGCTGACACTCCACAAGTTTTTGCTCGACAGTTTTGGATGTTACAAGTTTGTTCCCATGAGCACAATTTGCAGTTGTGGACATCAGCCTTCAAGTGAATGACCTTGCTAGTTTGCTGGTTTATGCAGTAGCTTGAAATGCTAGAAGATATTAGCTTGGCTCTGAAGAACAGCATCATGGATTACTGCTGACATCAATGTGAACACTAATCTAGCAGATTGAGTATGTGAAGATCTCCTCTAGACTGACAGGGGTTGTGTTGAATGGCAGAAAGTGAAGCAAGAGGAGCTGAAACTGCAGAAGATTGAAGAAGCCAAGGGGAGGTTTGAGAAGCTCAAAAGGGAAGCCTGTGATTTGGGAGGCAAAGAAGGTGTTGAGAAGCTTCTATCAGGGGGCATTGCAGACATTCTTGCATCTCATCTTGATGTGAAGGGCAAGGCATCAGTAACAGACCATGCTATTTTCCGTTCCCATGCTGCCAGGTAGCCTTGCAGTGCTTGGGATTTGTGAATAAGTTATGTGGAATATGTTTCTTTGAGACCTTATGTCTTCCTCAATTCAACCAGTAGTCCAGGTTTGTAATGAGGATCCATGTACTAAGATTGTCCCTAGTGTTTTGTTCAGTCAATTAAAGTCTTATAGACATTGTGATTCTTCTGCTGTAATTTTCTGTGTGGACAATGTGTTCTATGTGGCAGCAGAGGTGGGGTGTGGAGGGTGAAATAAAGATTCCGAGATTGTTTGGTTGCAGGTATGAGCATGACTTCATGGAGGATATGAAAAGCCTTGGTGTGAAGGACCCTAATGTGCTTACTAGAGTCACCGAGTGAGTACCACAACCAGAACAATAGCTAACTTGTCAATACTGGTTGGGATGTGCTGTAGAGTGACTAATGCAGAGTGACAATCATGGTGCAGGTATATTCCTAAGATCATTGAGTATGTGCAAGTCATCCTCAATCATGAGCTGGCCTATGTTGCCAACAACAGTGTGTACTTTGACACAAAAGCCTTCAGGTATGTGATCTTGGTTAATATGGTTAGTATTGTCATTGTTAGGACTGTGCAAATAGTTTCAAGTGACATATATGCTTCTTGTAGGGGAAGATCTTATTGAGGGTGTTTCACTACATTCTATCAGCACATGGCACTACACAATTGCACATTGAGGAAAGGTTCTATTTATAGATGTGGTATGAAATTGTTCATGTTGGCAGGGATGCAGGTCATACATATGGGAAACTGAATCCTTGGGCTGTAGGGAGCTCTGAGTTGGCATCTGAGAGTGAGTCAAACTTTGAGACCACAGAGAAGAGGAGCAGCTGTGATTTCGCATTGTGGAAGGTGTGTTCCCTCAACTTGTTTTGTCTGAAGTCTTCATAGCTCTGGAGTTATGGTAGTCAGAAATGGGTTTGTGATCAGTGCTATTGTGTATTGTTTGAGTTTAGGTTGTATTTCTAGATGATTCACATCCATCAGATCATGATATATACTTTTTCAAGTAATGCAGAAAAGCAAGGAAGGAGAGCCTGCATGGAGATCTCCTTGGGGAATGGGACGTCCAGGATGGCACATAGAGTGCTCTGCAATGGCCAGTGATATCCTTGGTGACTGTATGGACATCCACTCTGGCGGACAGTAAGTACATTTCCAATTTCCATTGCTTTTGACATTGTGTTGATGTCAATAGTATGACATCCTAAAGTTGTCTTCTTGCTTTCTTGTTGGTTTACTTTTTTCCTTTGCAGAGGGGCAAGAGTTCTAATCAGACTGTTTTGGGGTTTCACAGTGACCTTCAGTTCCCACACCATGACAATGAGTTAGCGCAAGCTGAAGCCTACTTCAATTCCTCACAAGTGGGTTTTCTCTCCTTACAGTCTTCATTTCTGATTGGATTCCTTCAGTAGTTTCTGCCCTCTATTTGCACTATGCTGATATGAGGTTTCACAATGTTCAATGTTCAATTCTACACTCAGAAAACTAGTAAGTAAACAAATGCTTCCAGAATGATAGATGTAAGGGACACACTGCAAGAAGCAGCTCAACTTTTGAGTGACTAGGCGGGTTTTGGACCTTTGTGATTGCAGTGGGTAAGATATTTTTTTCACTCAGGCCACCTCTCGATAGATGGCTTGAAGATGTCAAAGTCACTGAAAAACTTTATAACCATTAAAGAGGTTGGTTACATCCATCCCTGCCTTTTTTACACCTTTTGTACCCCTAGAAGTTAGCAAGCACTTTCTTCATTTAATGCAACTTCTTTGTGCTCCTTTTAGTGCATTAGTTTGGTGTTTATTAGGTGGGAGGAGACAGGGCACATGAGTTTGGAAGGAGATTTCTGTTGTTGGGTGTCCACAGTAACAATGTTGAGAATTGTTGTGGGTGGGATGCTTCTGGCTTTGCAGGCACTGCAGAAGTATACTTCAAGGCAACTTCGTATGTTATTTGTGATTCATGCCTGGGACAAGGTAGATGATCAAGTAGTTTCCTGTCTCCTGCCATCTCCTAAGAGTCAGCAGCTGATGTGTAGACTGCTCAATAGTGACTCTGTATTAGGCCACATCATGTCTGTCTTTTGCAAACCTATTGTTTATAGGTTTTTCGATTGTTCTGAGGTAACAGTTAGGTGTATCACATTTTACCCCTTCACAATCTGTGCAGCCCATAAACTTCAGTGAGGCAGCAGTGAATGAGGCACTTGGAAAGGAAAGGCAGTTCAAGAATTTCTTTTCCAATGTACAAGTGGAGATGAGACAGGCGGTATGTCAGCTCTTACTTTTGTTCAATTGCAGCATGGATAGATCTTGCATCCAGGACCTATTTTATGGATGATCTTCCAATGAAGACCTATTTGTAAACATGATGAGCTGACAGATGGAGCCCAATTTGGGTGCACTACATAGTTGATCATCCATTGTTGCTTGATGGGCCTCCTCTACAGGAATATTTTTGTTGTGGTTGGTGCAACAGTTTGTGGTAGGTTGTGACTAAAGGAGCTAGTTTTGTTTTTCTGAGTCTGGCAGGCTTTAGAGGATGACCAAATTTGGCTTGATGATGAGAAACAACTTCAATGCAGGATACAAGAAGTGCAGTCTAAGGTACTCTCATCCTGGGCTCCACCTACTTGTCTTTCTGGTGTGATGTTCTTCATGGGCAGTGGAATGATTCCCGTGCAGTGCAAAGACAACTGATGTGGTTAGATATGAGCAGGTGCAAGTGCGACTGGAAGACAACTTTGACACTGCAGGTGCTGTGTCAGAGCTGCTCTTGTTGGTCAAGGATGTGCATTCCTACATTGACAAATGCAATTCAGTATGCTCCATCTTGTCCCTACCTGCCCTTGTGCTCTGGTGGCATTTTAAACTCGTGACACATAGAGTCTTACCTCATCAGCAAAGTTACATACACATGACAGGACCTGGGAAGATGTCTAAAGAAATATGAAATAAGCTGTGATTGTTGGACAAAGATAGGACTGGTGTTTGAAGTAATCAGTTTGATGCAGATGAGTGTAAAGCCAAGGATCTTTATTATTCAGATAGCAGCTGTCTATATTACGAATATTCTCTCTATTTTTGGTAAGTTTTTGAATGCTTTTATTGCAAGGCTTGTGCATTGTTCCTTGCTCTATTTGTGTGGTTTAGCATTTTATGGATCTTAACACCCAGATATGTGGTACCTGAAATGTCTGCTGATGTTCTTTATAGATGTTGAATAGATAAGGAGTCTCTTAGTCACTGCAGCCAGCCGCTTTGGTGGTTATATGGTCTATGGACATATTGAAGCATGGAACTCATTTTGTAGGCCATTTAGGAACTGTCTAAAGAGGTGCAACTCCTGTCAAATGGTCAATCTTGGTGATGAACAAAGTAGTGATCCTGGAACATTGCAGGCTTATCTGATGCTGGAAGAGGGGATATTGGTTTTGGATCCTCTGCGAGCCAGGGAGTTGCAAGTGCAGCAAGTCGTGAAGTTGTTGTGGTATGCATGGCGAACCCTGTGTCTCCTTTGGCACAATTAGTGTTTATTGGAACTGCTGCCCTGTAGATCTGGAGGCAACAAACCTTGCAAAATTGAGTGTATTTTACTGTATATTACATTTCTCCTTTGGATACATCCTTCAGAACCAGATGCAGGGGCTTTGCATATTGTTGATATGCCATGATTGTTGGGCTTGATCTTAAATTGTGAATTGGTTTGCTTTTCTGGAAGGGTGCTCAAGACTGGCATGTCCAAGCAGACACTAATTGCCAGTTAAAATATTTAGATGATGATACTGATAGAAAGGAGGGTAATTTTTTCCTCCCTCATTTGATATGTGGGGTGTTACAGGGTCCAATATTGGATGCATTTGCTCTTTTTAGGGACCAAGTTAGAACAGCCGCAAGGGAGGGTGCTCCTAAGGTACACTGATCTACTTACAGGCTTTTTGTGTTTCAAACAATGGCATTAGAGAACATCCATGATCTCTAGCAAAATGTTGATGGGTTTAAACTGGCTGGTGATGTTTAGCACCTTGCAGTGAACCTGTCCACTTCCAGTGAATGCAATAACTCTGATCACAAGGATGGCTCTTGAGGAAGAGAGGACTGAGTGTGGGAATATGTCATTTGAACAAAATCTACAGGAGACGTTACTGGAGCTTGCAGATAGGGTGCGTGATATAAATATGGTGGATCTTGGGGTGCGGTTTGAGGACAAAGGTGATAAATCCACCTGGAAGTTGGATGATCCAGAAGTACTCCAAAGGGAGCGTGATTCCAAAATTCAGAAGGATAAGGAGAAATTACTGCAGAAAGAAGTAGCACGAAGGGAACTTGAAGAAAGGAAACAGAAGGCTAGGGAGCAAAAGCTGCAAAGAAAACAACAACAACAGAAAGCAGGGTTTGTACCATCCCTTAGCAAAATCTGAAGTCTGTATGACTAAGTGAACTTTTTCCTTTCTGGTGGGATTTCATATTTTGCATTCAGGGATGGGGAAATTTGATCAAGTCAATGCAGGAAGTCAGCCAAGGATTGCTGATGTGGATGCAGAGAGGTGCAGACAACCATTCAAAGTGTTGCTTGAAACTAAAGTGGATGATCTGCTATGTACAATGTTTTGTAGGCAAAAAAATCTGGACAGCTAGGACATAGCAGGTGTATCAATAAAGGAGTTGTCTAAGAGGATGGGAGAGTAGTGTTTTTGATGGTCATCAAGTGCCCACTTACAATGCTGGTGGGAAGAAACTGACTCCTGTTAATGATGAAGGTTTATCTCTCATCCCTGGTTACCTTCCCAACTCCCCAAGAATAACTGCTAGATTGCTTACTACTTTTTCTTCTGCGGTTGTACTGTTGGAACTTGCCTGATTGCTTGAGATTTTTCATCTTTGGAGGAGTCAGGGGTAAATGAATATTCCTCCTTTCTCATTCCATCCTGAAATTTGTGTCTAATTTTTGGGTTGGACCAACTTATTGCCAGATTTTATAGAATATATGTGAAAAATCATCATTTTGTATGACTTTTGGGTGTGCGAGTTAGAAACCTGACTCTGAGGCACGAAATGTTCATCTGATGTGCAGTTGGGTGGATGGATTTGATCACATCAGTTGCATTTGTCTGCAACTATATTCTATTATTCAACAGCTGCAGAAGACTACTGAAGATGCTTGACCAAACAGATTTTTCCCTACTGGTTCATTGTACATAATGGTGAGCCTCAATCTTCAGCATTTATCAATGATCATGAATTTTTTTGAAGCATTTCACTGGTACAGTATGGCAGTGTGAAGTCTCCAGATATGGTGGATCATTTTTGTACTAAGCTTAAGGGATAAATGTTTTCCAACTTCCTCAAATCATATTATTGACTGAAATTTGAGATCAAGCATTAGTATGAAACAATTATGTACTTCAATTATATAAGGAGGGAAAAAAAATTCTTCATTTCTGCAAAGGTTGTTTGTCGCCACAAAAAGTGTTATTATTGCATTGGAAACCTTTTCAACATGGCAGATGAAAGCCCATCACTGGAGTCCTTCATTGCAGGACTTTATGATGGAGCTATAAAATTAGGGGTTTATGAAGAGCTGACATGCAACCTACACCCAGTAGTAGGACCTTTGTTTTGAACCCTCTGCTTCCATCCACCTCCACTCAGGATGCTGTGCTGCATTTGATTTGTTGCACTTGTCTTGCACTCACCTTTGCTTCTTGCACAAGAGAGAAAGTCCACCTTTTTTTCTTGCGCAAGAGAGAATCTGCCTTTGTTTTGTGCAAGATGAACTTTCTTTGTTTGTCATCGTTCTCAACTTTCATGCTGTGTGAAAACTCTTTATGCTTTGTTACAAATGGGCAGAGTGAACGAACACAGCCCTTCACCATTCATCAAAGGGATGGAAAGTGTGGGTGGACAGGAAACACTTTTTCATGGGGTCATTTTCCTTCTCTAGCTGCAATGGTCAGCTTAGTTGCTAGTTTTCTTACTTCCCTACTTTAGATCAGGGTCCAGGGTTTAGAAACCAGTATCCCTTACCTATGTACTAACCATTACTTGCCTGCATACTAAGGCCCACTTTAGGTGAGGATCCAGGGTCCAATTTCCTAGGAACCAATTTGGATTATTTTGAAGCAAATGGAATCCTTGAGTTGGACTTTACCTTGGTCCCTAGCCTGATTCTTTGTTCTCCAAATCAGGAGCTCTTCTTTTAGCACTGGTTTTTGGTCCAAACCACTGGATTTTCCCTCCAAAATAAGGTGCCATGTAGGGTTTACCTTCAATTTGCCAGTTTTTGGTTTTGGATCCTTGTCTTTTAAGGACTTGGGACCAATTTAAAAGTTTTTGACCAATAAGATTGCTTGAATTCATAGGTACTTGGACCTTGGACCCTCAGATAAAAGTCACCCTAACTACTAACCATTGACCTTAATTTTTAAAAATCTACCTAGTAGCCTCTTATCATCATATTACTCCTAAAAACACAAAGAATCAATTGCAACTAAGTCACCATAGCAACTATATGTTCAAAACAATGTGTTCTATTTGACTAAGTAATCATGTAGTTGTGGGTGTTTTATACGATTAACAACCTAGTCATAGATTTAATCATGGATTGGGGTTTTTGGTGGAATGCTCATATTGCACCTTTGGTCAATGTCACTTGTTGGTGAAGACCAAAGGCCAAGAGAGGAGCAAACGAAGTATGATAGATTTGTAGCAAAAGGGATGGAGCTCTTAAAGATGATGAACCATTAACAATGTAGTTGTAGTTGGGTTGAGCTTGAAGACTAGACCACACTTATCTTTTTCTAGTAGCATTACCATGGTAAGATCATGCCTGCAAACCTATTCAAGACTATAGCTCCTTCAAGCTAAAACATTTTAGCCATCATATCTTTCATTATTGTATACAATTGTTTTTTTGGTGGAATCCAAAGTGGTGAACAAAAACTATTCCATGCATATTTCCCATACACCCAAAACTTGCACTTTGCAAAACTAGTACCCACTCTTATGTGTAAAATTCTATGTCCAAAACTACGTTAAAGTATATTCTAGCCTTTAATGGAGTGACAAGATGTGAAACTGTATGAAACAAATGAAGCAAAAATTTAAATGATGCTAAAACATGGATGTTGATTGGGTAACACCTTGTTCATAAAGGGCAAATGGAAAACACATATCATATGGGAAAGAAAAGCTACACCAATGCATGACTATTTGGTGGTGAACAACCATTTTGAAAGGTTCATTTAACATAAGGAAAATAAAAGCAACTTGAGGCTTAAGGAGGCATGGTGAGTGAAACTATTTGGTTCATAGGCAAATATGTTTATTGCTCATTGGCAGGAAATTCCTAGAATTCAAGAAGGCATGGTGAGCAAATCTATTTGGTTTGGGTGTAATAGTTATATTGTTCATTGGTAGGAAATTGCGGCTTAACAAAAGATTAAAAGAAACTTAGTGCCAGGAATTTGCACATATTGCCAGTTTGATCATTTTGGAATTTGCAACAATGAAGTGATTTTTTTATGACGTTTAGCCACTTATCTACACATCATTTATGTAGCAAGTACTTGATTCAATTGTGTCAACATTGATCTATGTTAATGGGATTTTCGTGGTTTCCCATCAAAGTTTTTTGAAATTTATATTTTTAATATAGGTTTTGATCGAAAGCAACAAGTGTTTACAAAAAAATAAATATAATTTTATGTATTTGTGAATGAACATTTGAAAACAAAAATACATACACAATTTGTACTAAGTAGAAAACAAGATTAAAATGTAAATTTTATTCATTCAAGTTTGAAATGAAAACATTTAAAGTTCTGAAATTCTCTCATCTCTTTCGAATCTCTTAAGTGAAAGGTAGGTGTTTTGAATTATATGATGTCCTTGATTCCAAAAATTTGAGCTTCTTCATAGGAAGTTTAAATTATTTGGATAATCGTTTTTCCTTTTTTTCAAATTTTGCTCTCTCAAACTTCTCCCAAGTGATTTATTTAATATGTTCTTATACCATATTGAACTTTTGAAAGTTTGGAGGAACTCCAAAGTTGAGTATCGCAACAATTTGTTGGTTTTTCCTTAGTAGATCTCCGTTGGTGGTAGAGCATGTTTGAACATCATGTTACTAATCATCTTTGTGATTGCCCACCATGGAGGTAAATTAATAAGATTCAATCCAAACTTGAAAATCTTGCATGAAATTTTTTATAGAAGCTTGTCTTCAACTTTTAAAGTTTGAATGCAATCTAGACCCAGAGTAAATATCTACAAGGGGCATTATTTTGTTCTAAACTTTCCAAGATAGGAAACTTTTAATAGTCTAGGCCTTCATCATATGCCATATGGAGCTTATATGAATGTTGGTTTAGTGGTTCCTTTTGCTTCAAAAGAACCTTCAACTTTAGTTTCTACAAAACAAATTAACTAGTTTTAGCTTTTATGCAAAGTTTAAGAAATGTGATTCCCAAGAAATTTCTTATAGTTTTGTCCTACTATTTTTCAATATGATTGTCCGTGAATGGAAGTTTTCCTCCAACTACCAAAAATTGGCTATTTATAGTTAGATAAATGATTTTGATGATTCCCAATGAATTTAGTGTTTATAAGATGTGAGCAAGGTTACATCAAAGTTATTGGAGCATAATTAAGGTTGATCAAGGGTTGATTAATGTTATTCGAACATGGATTAAGGTTAATTTAAAACTAGATTATTGTTTTAAGGTTGATTATGTTATTTTGGTTCTTCAATTGTGTTAAGCAATTTTTTGGTTTGACATTTGAAGTTACCAAAAATGTGTAATAGTGTGCACAATGTTTAATGTCTAATGTCTAACAAGGAATTTATTAATAGGTGTTTAATAATGATATGAACTAAAGGTCTTGTTCCAAGATGCACATATTTGGACATGAATTAAATGACTGATGTATCAATAATACTAAGGCATTTGAAATTTGGAACTATGCAATTGCATAATTTGTGACATAGATAAATTTGTGATATGGGGAAGAAAACTTGTGACTTGTAAATCTTGTCTTCATACCTTATGTCTCACATTATGGAATTAAGGATATACCTATGGTCACCTAATTAGTGATTTCATTTTTAGGGTGAATTTTTTGCCACAATGAGATAAATATTTCTAAAAAAGAATATTATGTTATTATTTTTTTGTTTTTTGAGGAATTCTTTTGTCTAAAACCGTGGTTAGTTGAGCCTTTCTTTAGCATTCAATTCCTTTCCAAGGTTTCATACTTTGTACCTTTTGGTTTGAACTACAACAATGTAAAGGCATCAATTGTTCACAAACAAACTTGTGTATGGCTTCCTATTAATAAGTAAATAGCCGGTACATTAACTTGTAACTTGTGCATGACTTCATATTAATAAGTAATAGTTGCTACATTAACTTGTAAGTAATCTATTGAAAAACCAAAGTTGCATATCCAATGCATAGGAAAGCATAAAACTTTTTTGAGGAAAACATAAAACCTTCTTGCTTGAGAGCTATCCTAGCTTGTTTAAAAGTTATCCTAGCATGCTTGAAAGCTATCCTACCAATAGTAGGCTAAAAGAAAAAAAAATGTATGAATTGCACATAACTAATAATAAATGTATGATAAGGTATGAAGACAAGAACCAATTAGAGTTGGCAATAACAACATTTTGGTACATGGGAAATTATTTGTTAAATTAGTCCAAGCTATCTTGATTATTTGCATGGTAGGAATTCACATCATTATTTGCGTGGTGGGATGATTTGTATGATGAGCATCGATGTTGACACGTTCACACCAAAACTCCCATTTACAAAAACATCGACTATTATGTTCATCCCAATCAAATTGAAAAGACACTCAAAACAATCATGAGGTAAAGCTTTCCTCAAGATATTAGAAGGTTTGCCATGCTGATGTAGACCATAATGATCTCACCATTTTCATATTTCTCCCTAATGATGTGGTATTTGATGTTGATGTGTTTGGTACATTGATGGAATTATAGGTTTTCCACTAATCAAATTGCACCTTGGTTATGGATCCACTATTCAATGGGAACTATTTGTCCGTATCCAAGATCTCCCAAAAATTTACCCATCTGAGTGATTTCATTGGTTATTACATGTGTGACAACATATTTAGCTTTTGTGGTGCTCCCCATAGTGCAATCCTACTTCTATGAACCCTATGCCATAGGTCCTTCATTGAGCATAAGTAGAAAGCTAGATTGAGACTTTCGATCATTCAAATTCATGGCAAAAATTTGCATCGCACTATGAGTGTAGAACATGGTTTTTGCCACTACCATTGTATGTAGTCTTCATCAAAACAATGCCCTCCAAATATTTCATGATGCATTTCAACGTTGCAATATGTTGCATTTGTGGGTTAAGTTGATAAGTTCCTAAGTAGGTGCCTACAAACTTAGGCCAAATACCTACCTACCTATTTAAGTAAAAAGGTAAGTAGGTACGTCTTACCTTCCTAGGTTAAATACCTATTCATATAGATAGGTATTTAGCTAGGTAAATACATAAATCAACCTAGGCGGGTAAGTCAAATTAGGCACCTAGTTAACTACCTACCCACCTAGGTAGATGAGTAGGTTGGGGAGGTAGGTAGTTTAAAATTGTGCATTTTATTTTTTGTTTTGGGTTAAACCTTTTGAATGGCTCATCCCATGTGCACACATTTTAATGTGAAATTAGATGACCACACTCCTTGTTTATATAATGTTCAAACTAAGAATGAAAAACAAACAATATGAAATACGTTTTGAAGTTGGAATTTCTTCACAAACTAAATTGTGCAATTTTAAAATTTTCTTCATGTTTTTTTTTTCCTAGTTTTAGATTTCCAAACAATTCAAGTACATGGTTCATTAGATAATTAAATAATCATTTAATTAATCATGATTTAATTTAACATATACTTAAAATATAACCTATAAACTACAAATATTAAACATTATTTATCAATTATTAAATAACTAATAATTTTTTAATAATTAACTAATCAACTATCTAATTACTCACAACTTGTTGATACATAACTCATACATAAATAAATTATTTAAATATTTAAAAATATTTACTTACTATTAAAAATCTGGTCAAATTATAGATGATATAATTAATGTAAATATAAATTAATTATTATATTCGAAAACAATTATTATAACATTAAGAATAACGAACTAATAATTGTTACTAGAAAAACAATTCCTACAAAAACTATTTATTTGAAAACTAAAATTAAAATAATTACTGTAATTTTTATATAATTACATTTATGATTGGAAAATTTGTTATCGGTCAAATAAATGTTCTTTCTTCCATTGGTAATTAATACCTATAAATACAATAATATGCTAAAACTATATTAAATTTTTAAATTACTGTAATATTGCTATAAAAATATTTATCATAACTTAGTTAATTACAGATTCTTAATAAAAAACTTGCTATATAATAATAATCATTAAAATAATAATTTAACCACATTATACATTTTCCAAAATTTAAATTCAGATTTAAAGTTATAAATTACAGATTGTGAATAATTAGTTCAATCAGAAAAGAATTATGAAATTGCTATGATTATTTTTTTATCTGAAATAATTACAATGATTTTAAATAATGTAACATGAATTACACTAATTGATTTATTTTACTGTAAGAATATAAAAAATTTAATATAAAAAATTGTGTTGTAATTATATAGTGTAACTTATAATTAATAAATATAATCACTTATAGTTATTTATTAAAATGATATGTTCTGAATAAGTAGTTACAATAAATAAATATTGAATTGATTATATGAAAATCCATGTAGTTATGGTCATAAGATTAATTATTTTAATTAAATTATGATTATTCTAAAAAATTAAAAAAGAAGTAAATTTGGAAATTATAAATATATATTATAACAAATTAATTAATTATTCAAGTATTTTAGTTCTAGCTTATAACTAAATTAAGTAAATATAATGATTTTATGTCACTATACAATAATTATTATTAGTATAAATTTTCTTTTTTATTGAAAAAATTACTCTAGATAAGTAAACAATGGTAATATATATAATTATTTTTAGTGTATCTTTGTTTTTAAATACATTAATTACAGCAATTTTTCTCATTATTTGAAGATTATTATAAAATTCTGAAATAAAAATCTTAACTATAGGATGTAACTTTTCAATTAGGATATGAATTTTAATTTTTAATAAAACGTAAGTGTTGTAAATACAATAGTGTTTTTTATGATTGGGGAGTATCATTTTAATTAATGTGATAATTTATATTGTAATATTATTTACTTATTTTACATCAGCAGTAATAAATAATAAGTAAAATAATTTATCATAAGTCTTTTAAATTTTCAGAAAAGTTTTAAAAATTATGACATAGTAACAATTATATATTATAAGCACATAATCAAATATTCTAGTATATTGGAATGCAATTCTTACAATTATTAAGAAATTTTATTTCATTTAGTTATAGTGGCAATATATTTTTATTTTTTTAATATTGAAAATTACAATAATGAATAATTAAGATGAACTATAAATTATTTGTTTATTATAATTAATATATAAATAAAGAAATTATTATAGTTTTTTAGTAATTGTATATTAATTATAGTGATTTAACGTAATGAAATTAGTATAATTACAATAAAAATAGTATGAATATTAATTTTAATCATAAAACAATTTATTATTATTATTGATGTATATAAAGATATGTTGATTACAACTAAACACCATTTCATTTGTGATTAATGGGACTTTAATGGTTACTCTTTGATGATAAGTCCAACCCATATATAGATGTAAACCAATTTAGTCATAGACTAGTATGGAGCTAGTCATAGGTGATCTGGTTGATGTTAGCATGATGTCACATTAGTTGTAAAGTGCAAAAATCTAGTTGCAAAAACCAAACAATTACAAGTAGTTGTAAATGCATTGATCACATATTGGCCTTTTTCTTTTAGTGTTAGGGTATCTTTTGACATTATATGGGATAGGGCAATTGTATTATTTCATTTAAGGTTTAGGGTGTAAAGCATAATATTAGGTTGTGTAGGATATACGTTTATATAACATAGGATTCTACATTCAAACATAAAAGGTTTTGAATGTATAACATATGATTTATAATGTTATTATGGCATTTACAAAACTTCAAGGGCTGATGGTTTAGGGTTTAAGGTTCACCATTTAGGGTTTATGGTTTATAGGCTAGTGTAGCATTTCAATTGTACATATTAATTAACATTAATTTAATTTTAGGTGAAGATTTTAATACTAGATAATATGTGCTTTAATAATTGAATTTGTATTGACATTGATTAAATTACATGCAATTAATTATAATATGCCATAATTTTGATATTATAAATACCATTTAAATGGAATTAAGTATTAAAAAAACCCATTTACCACCACAACATCGAAATGAATCTTTTAAAGGATTAAGCTATCAAATTTTGCGATCAAATTTAAAAATAAATGTGTTTTAGGGTTTGGCAAAAAGGTTTCAAGGATGGTAGCGACATGGTGGAAGAATGAATTTTTATTGATTGAAAAAAAAAACACACACACAATTAATTTATCTCTACTTGTGTGTTATTACATTTTCATCTTATCCAACCACATTTTCATTGTTTTCATGAATTTTTTCAACATGCATGTATCAGTCTCATCCAAAACATATCAAATGATTAATTACAATTAGAATTTAAAAATAAAAATAAAATGACATTTCATTTGGATAAAAGATGAAAACAAATTGAATGGAAAAGAACTAAAAATTGGCTTGAAAGTTGTTGCACATAGTATTACCCTTTCAATTTCATAATATCCCAACAAACCCAAGATCATCCAAATTCTTCTTCCCTTTCAATTTCAAAACTATGCAAATTTTATGGAATTTAGCAAAATGGCTGTTATAGTTAACATTTGCACAAATCTTTGGTATGGAATATTTTCGTATATGATCTTTGATTCATAATATTATAAGAATATTTCCTTATTAAGGGTTAAATAGATGGGCCATGTAATAGTTATAAAGAACATTTTCCAAAAGTTTGGTTATTTTTTTGGCCATGTGATTATTCTCATGGTAAGGATCAAAAGCCTAGTAAAGGTTTTTTTGGATTTATTCCTATGACTAAACTGAACTTTTTGTGAATATAAGTATTCATCCTAATTTGTGAATAAATAAAATAATTTTTTTATATCTTAAACCTTCATTTGGTTTAAGAATTGTATTACAATTCTGCTTCCAATATATCATAATTTTTACTAATTATTAACTTTTAATTTATATGTATGAATCCATGTAATTTATCCACGTAAAATATTTATTAATTGATCATAAATTATCATCAGCTAATGTTTCAACACATGTAAAATAGAATTATTTATTTTATACATATATTATATAAAATTTCACTTTACATTTATGATAAAAGCTAATTGATGCACAAATAAACTATATATTTCCTATAATGCTTTACATTCTTATTTTAATAAGGTATAATACTTATAATATATCTTTTTTTACTATTAAAATTTATTTCAATGTATAATATTTAATTTACTCACATTGAATATTTAAAATAGATTATATATCAAGTGTATTATTTAAAATATTAAAGGTAAATTTCATATTACTTATATGAATATATATTAGTTTAATTAAGTCTTTACATGTTGTATTTTATTATGTTCATTTGTACCCACATTAAAATTTACTAATATTCATTTTTGAAACATATATTAGTCATTTTTTAAGTCTGGTAAATTTGGAACATACAATGGGACCCATTTTCCAATGACCCTAAAAAACCATGAAATCATGATAATATTTTCCATGTCATTTCCAAATTTAATCATAAACTATATCTACGTATTTCAATACTTGAAAAAATGACAACAAGCTAATCCACATCGGTGTCTTATTCTTTAACACACACCCGAAAACCATAATAGGTGAAATATCATTGATGGAAAATGGATGAAGTATTTCAATTTTGTAAGTATAAATCATCCATTAGTCATATAAATGATTTAGTAATCTATTATTCATATTTATTCCACATATATAATGAAATTGTAATATATGACAATGGTCATTGATAGAGTCATTTCAGACAACTAGACTTCATTGTTTCCTTGGTTGAAAAAAGACAAAAATTATACTAAAATGTTAGCTATGGAATTAGAGTCCAACAAATAAGTGTTTTCCCTTTTTAAAATGGAAAACCCCTCTCCAATAGTGTTGTGATCCCATGGTCAGACTTTGGGAATTATAATATTAACAACATCCATCAAAATGTTTTTTCATTGTTTGCCAAGCTTCATGGTTCCATGTTGTTTCATTTAGGCACCATGTATGTCCAAACACCCCATGTTACCATGCGTGCACTTTAAATGCCTAGGGTGCATTCACATTATATTTAATGAAAGTAGGTTTGTGCACCCATGTCTTTGCACTCCATTCTTATAATTTGATTCTATTTTGTGGTTTGTCCTTGTTGATGGAAATTTGACCATTCCACTATGATGTTGTTACATAGCAATGACATGGCAATTGACATGTGAATGATAGGGTCATACATGGTTGCCATGAAGGCCCAATGTCGTGCACATGGCAAAAGGCATGCCTAGTACCTTTTTGTGCAACTAGGTTTCATGAATTCTATGAAACCCTAATAATATAGCTCAAATTTCTTATATTGCACATGACAAACCAATGACTTAACTTCACATTAATTACACAATAAATTTAATATATTTTGAATCACCTTGTTTTTGGGATTGCCTTTGTCCTTTCATGTTAAGTTTTAAATTATCCTTATGGTCGTTAAAGTAGAGGACCAACATTCCAAATTCAACACAAGATGGCAACCATCCCTTTTTATTCATTCTCTCCCACAATGTTGTTTGAAATATACTGGAATTTAGCCTACATGGTTAATATTTCATTTTTTGACTCAACATTTTGATGGGAAATCCCACTTAAATTATAGTAGCATGTCAATCATGGTTAATATGTTGTTTTTGATGTGGATGCCCACTGTTTTTGTGGGTGCCCTTTAATTCACAAATATTGGTCAATTTTTTAATATACAATTAAATATTAAAAAACAATTACTTTTCTTTTGCCATTTTCATGCACATGTGGTCTTAAATCAGATTTGAGAAATAGTTGCAAATAAGTTATCCTTTAACTTAATATCCTTCCAAATGCATTACAAATTCTTGTTGTTACAACTACTTTTAGTGAAAGATGGCCCCCTACTTAGTTGTCTTGAACTCTATCCATGCATTCCCAATGTTTATTCTAGGTGATTGATTGATCTTTTTGCCTTTAATAACACACAGTCTCATGTCCTTGATTTCTTTGTGTCTTCCTCACATTGTGATTTCTGAGCCAATTTTGCCATTGTGCTTCATTAAGAATCTATGGGGCAATTAGACCTATAAAAAAATTTAAATGGTTTACGATAGATCAATGTGGCATTTTCAAGCTAGTATTAGTATGAGAAGATCAACAATTTGTACAATGCAAAAACCTATTGTCACACAAAATGATAGGAAATAATAGACTCATTTAGTTTTTAAACGTGTATTTAGAATGATACTAGTTTTATATTATAAATTGATCAATTGATTTTGGTTTTTAAGTCTAAAAAATAGCTTTAACGATTAGTCTTGCAGATTATAGGACTTACAAGGAGGAATTTTTAAATAATTACCAAATGGTCTTTAGACATGTTGTTGTGTATGAAAATTTGATGGAATGTTGATGCTTCTAAACCACATTTTGTTACTATCGCCTAGAATATATTATGTGCATGTGGCATTTTAGGCATGATGTTATATAGTATGAAAATCTTATGGAATTTTGTTATTTCGAAAACAAATTCAAAACTCATGTCAAAATTTTATGTGCATGCATGTGACCAACACCATCAAGATTATGAATAAGTATACACCTGATATAATTATTTCAGTTCTTCTATCAACTAATCCAACATATTACAAATTTTTTTGACAATTATCAACCTAAGTGCGAAACATTGGATCATTCACTAGTCGGATTTTACAAAAAAAAGTCTAAAACCAAATTCAACAAAGCCACTTCATCTTCGCTTAGAACAACGCAACATAACCTCCCCTCCCCCGCCCCCCCAATTACTTATCTATATATAACACAACACAATGCATTGGGTTGCCCTAAGAACACGTATAACTTTTGACAGCTTTTTTTCAGCCTTCTCATGGCTCATCACCCTCTGTTGTTGTTGTCCATCCACAAGTCCCATGTAATCAAATCGACAACATTGGCCATTGTAAACATTGCATATTGAAATTTATTTTCCAAGGTTCATTAGATTCTATGCACCAATGTTGTTGACGTTGTTAAATTTGGCAATATATATATGATTCACCTATCTTGCATATTAGATAAATTAGATATTATTATTATTACACGTTGAAATAAAACTTCATAGCAAATTATATTATATAATTGTAATTTAGAAATAAAATAGATTTTGAAAACTTGTAAGCGGTGGGAAAATTTATATAATTTATTTTTACATTCAATTTTTTTGTTAATATCATATTATATTATATTAAACATTTATATTATTAATAAGGGATGATATTAAATCTTCCACTAATTATTATTCTAAGTTATTAGCCTGATGCATATGGCAAATCTAATTAGTTTAGAAATTTCTACCCCTTGACATGATATTTTGTGAAATTATGTACACTAAAAAAGTTTAGATCAAAATGATGAAAAAATTATTGATATAAACTATAATTTTTTTCCTGAATTTACATCCCATTTTTCAAAATGTGTTGTTTGAAATTGATAGACTTAATGGGCACCATGTGGTCCAGTGCTTTTTTGATTGAAAATCATTTCATGGAATGATAATACCATTTTGGGACTTATTATGTTCATCACATTGAACTTCCTAAGGCAAAACTAGTAGACTTACATGAAAATATTAAGATATTAATATACTTGGGATTTACTAAGCTTAATATATAAATTAATATGTAATTTTGATGGAGATTATTTCACTAGAAAAAAATTGTCATTTTGCAATTGTCGTATGCAACTCCTTTTCAGTTGCATGTGACACATGCAATTGTTAGACCCCATAGTTGCATAAAACAAATTGCACATGACTAGTAATTGCATATGACAATATGTATGCAAATAATATATATGGCATGAGTTTATACTTTACATATATTAACATTATTTCGTAAGGGTGTCCCATGGTTACACATGTTCATTTGTGAAGTTCAATTATATGGTGACAAGTGGCATTTCAACATTATTTCAATATTCATCATTATTAATAAATTAATAATATCTCGACCATCCAATAAAATGTGAATCTGATTTTGACACATGTCCATTTGTGGAGACCAATTATGTGATGAGACGTGGCAATTTTAAAAACCCATTGATTATTATTTTTAATTAATTAGGTAATTAAATCATAAGTAGGGAGGTAGGTAGGTAAGTAGGTTGTAGGTGGGTAGGTAGGGAGGTAGGTATCAAGGTTTTAAATAATCCAATTTTGTGTTTGGGTTTAATCTTTAAGGTTGAGCCTTTTTCATTGGCCCATCCCAACTGGCATTTGGTACTTGGTTTGTGAACAAGCCAAATAAACTTATTTATATAAAGTACGACTTGGAATCCATTGGAAAAAATATGGGATATAAATTTCAATTGCAATTGAGACTAATGTAATTGCAACCTACATGCAAATAACCATATTGACCTAGTTTACCTACGAACTAAAATAATTGTATTATAAATATTAAAATTTAATAGGTAATCATAATATAATGTTATGATAATATTATGACTTTGTTAATAGATATAAATGTTAATATTTATAATTATAATAACATTTTACTAGTTATGATTTTTTTAAAATTAATGATAATAATAAATAAATAATCATAAATAATCATAAGTTAATTAATGTAACCTATCAACCACAAATATAATACCATAATTAAAATTATTATAATAAAATTAAAATTATCTATTAATGATAATATTGACAAAAATTATAATAATATTATAATAAGTATTAAGATTATTAAATTTTATTTAAAATAAATAATAATAATATAATAGTGCTACATAGCCTAGTCTAAGAATTTGTAAATTAGTATGTGTAATTAACCTACTAGACATAGGTATATTATCATAATCAATAACAATATAATATTATTAATATAATAATTATTAAATAATAAAAATGATATTATTATTTATAATAATAACAGTCAAGTTATTAATAAGTAATAATATTAATAATTATAAGTATAATTATAATTTGTTAAATCATTATATGTGATTAATTATAATGATTAAATAATATAATATTTTTTTTGGGCTAAAATAATCTGATTAAATTAACCATGAGTAAACTAATTATAAGGCTAAATTAATGATGCATAATTTATTTATTTTTCAAAAAATTAAGAAGTTAAATTTAAAATGGTCAATTAATTTTGGGTCAACTAACCATAGTTGAATTAACTACACGGTTAAATTTACTAATTATTTTAGCCATGTTTAATTTAGTCGTGTTAGTTTAGCCATTATTAATTGAATTTAACATGCTAGCTAATTTAATTTTATAGTTAATGCAACCATACTTAGTTTAGCTTAAGTTGGTTTAGCCAAATTTAATTTAGTCACATAATTATTTTTCCTATGGTTAATTTAATCAAAGTGAGTTTAGCTTCATATTTAGTTTAGCCTCTTAATTAATTTACATAAAACTAATTTATCCATGGTTAGTTTAATCAAAGTTAGTTTAGCCTCATAATTAATTTAGCCAAAATTAGTTTAGCCTCATAGTTAATTTAGCCAAAATTATTTTATCCATGATTAGTTAACCAAATTAATTTAACTTCATAATTATTTTAATCAAATTAATTTATCCATGAATAGTTTAAACAAAGTTAGTTTAGCCTCATAGTTAATTTAGCCAAAATTAATTTATCCATGGTTAATTTAGCCTAAATTAATTTATCCAAAGGTAGTTTTGCCATAGTTAATTTTTTCGTAATTAGTTTAACCATTTGAAGTTAGTTTAATCTCATAGTTAATTAGTCAAAATTAGTTAAACTCATAGTTAGTTTAGCCAAAATTAATTTAATCATGGTTAGTTTAACCTTGATTAATGTGAGTTTAGCCTAAATTTAACCAATGTTTTGCCTTGCATAACATTAGTTAACATGATTTTAGCCTTAGTATTAAAGCTATAAGATTACCATACATAGCTTAGGTAGATATACTTAGTATGTTAATGTAGGTATGTATTAGTTCAAGCCTAATTTTTATGACACATGTCCATTTTATACACTACTAGTTGCATGTTAATTACACACACAACTAGTGTAGTTGCAAACGACACCTAGTTGCACCTCATTGCATAGTGACTATTGCAAATGCCATGATTTTTATTAGTGTTTCCAATCAATTAAACAAATTTATTTAGAAGCCTAACAATTATTAATTACATTTTATTATTTAATATTTTATGAATATTTAAATCTACAATGTATTAAGCATGTCGACTAAAACAAAGGGGGTAGATTGGGGGAAATTTTTGTAATAGTGCTTTTTGTAGTAACTGCATTCATTTTGTCTTTAGCCAATTTAACATAGACTTCTAGTCTACTCAACAATAATTGATGGATACACTATACACATAATATGTACATTATTAATTTCAACCAAAATCTGATTAATCTCATCCTTCCCATTCAGACATAAAATATGGATGAAAAGGAGTAATATGTTATCCACGATTAGTTGCATCAATCCATGGATGATATCATAGTTGTTTTTGCAACTACAATGGGCTTTTTTTGCAACTATATTATATATTATGCCACATGTACAAAGAACCATATTAGATCACACATGATGCACATTTTACTTCTAAAAAACAAAGCATTATGAATTAAATAAATTTATCCATGGGTCTTCCATGCTACATTGACTATAGGTCTTTTTTGCACATAGAGCCATGGATAATAAATAATACATGACAATATGGATGCATCATATATTTATCATATGGTTGGGTTGACAATGTTTTTCAATTGTGACCATTGTTACATGTTTAACTATGTATAACATATCCCACTACCACATTATTGTCCACTGAATAAACAACCAAAAATGCATTGCTACAAATAGTCATCATTCCAAGTAATTGTACTATAGTTACACTAATTAAGACTTAAGAACTCATGCTTGAAATAATTTGAAATTTAAAAAACAAAAATGATAAACTATAGAGAAAATGTATGATCCAAATATTGAATATTGGCATCTTACACAATAAAACTATATATAAACCAAAAAAGGAGCTACAATATCCACATTTGACAAACAAAAAATTCCATTCCATTTTAAAATCAATTGTCCAAATACAATAATAAAAAAAGGAAAAGGTAAAGAAAACAATTTGAAATGAATCATGCAAATGTTTAAATTTAAGATCACACCATATCATCCACCCCTAAGCTATTGCGTAAGGCCTGAGCAGGCATGAAACTTTCTTCTCTATTCAATTCAATTGCATCTACCAATGTCATGTTGGGTTTTAAATCTGGAAAGTCGAATGGAGCTTCTAGCCCAAACACAAGACCACAAGTTTTGATGTTATCATCATATTTGTTTGTAACAACTCATTGACTTTTCATCTCCCTCCTTAGTACAACATTCCACCAAGGTGTCTCTAGTTCATTAAGAAAAAAAACAATTGTTAAACTTATGAAAGGAAAACAAAGGGTTCACCAAATTCATTCAACAAGTGTTGAAAATTTGCAAGTAAAAAACTTGCCTCATTTTGTTTATAAGTGGGGTTGACTCTATTCACTAATAGAAAACACCCCTTTTTTAACCAAAAATTTTCAACTACATGACATTTGCAATTATGTTTCAACTGATTTTTTAAAACTTTTAAATAAAATTATGGCAATTACCAATTAAGTTGATTCGTTGAAAGCATTTTCACTACATGGTCATTTGCCAAATATTCTCAACATCGACAATGTCTCCAAGTTGAACTTCCAACTTTGTTGTTAAACAATGTGAAACATGTTTCAACTAAGGGGTCATTTAAAAAATATTATTTGCATCTAAAGTTATTTAGTTGGCACAGAGTCAAAACATTGACTATTGTTCAATTATTTTGGATGATTAAATGTATGGATGATAAAATGTATTAGAGGATGGATGAAATACAATCTTGTTTGTAATTATTTCTTTCAACTAGGTTAAACAACTAATTGATAAATTTAATTTTATACATATAATATTGTAATATTTATTTTAAATATGATAACATTAAATTACATGTAAATTTTATTTGTATAAATGAATGGTTTTTTTTGTGCATATAAATATCAAACTTTAATTTCAAAATAAAGTTTTAAATTTTAAAAAATATGTTAGTACTAAAGTTTATGTTCAATACACATGAAATTTATTATTTCTATGTAGATTATTACAACATATCAAGTAATGAGACATAATTAATAATGTTTATTCATTTTTACACACATGATACCTTAATATTTGTTTAAAATTATGATAAAAATTTGTTAAACACTAATGTACCCTATGTCATTGGCCCAAGTTTGAATGCATTCAATTGAATTTTCCTTCCAAACCCCTTTTTGCAATTTGTTTGAATTTCCAACAATACGTACCCACTAAAAATTCAATAATATTATTCACATTCTAGGTCTCAAAATTACAAAATCAATTTTATTAAATCAAACTTGGTGGGGGGTTTCCAACAATACCAATAATGCCCCCAAATTCCAATATAATTTTCAATCTTGGTTTTTCAAAAAAACTCAATGAAAAAATGTTTCAATAATCAATAGATTACAAATTGTAGCTTCCAACATTCTAAATTAGGTCATTACACCCCTATTCATTGAGAACTTTTTGATGATAAGTTCCATAGCATAGCCTAAAACATCCTGGTTGAGGAGATATCATTATGACAAAACAAAACAAATTATTTTCTTTCATGGATAAATAAAGTAACATGTGTTATTGGCCCCAAGTGTGAACACACTCAACTCATTTTCCCTTCTAAACCCAATTTGTTGTAATTTGTTTGAATTTTCAACAACAAAATTCATTCAAAATTCAATATCTTCCACACTTTAAGTATGAAAATTATGAAATAAATTTCATTAAATCTAGCTCATTGACTAATTTCCAACAACAGCAAGTACACCTTTGGATTTGAGTAAAATTTCTTTAATTTATTTAACTAATGTTTATTAAAAAATGGTTTGATAATCAATAACCTTTGCATTATAGCTTCAAAACTTTTCAACCAAAGTTAGTGCACTCCTATTCATTGTTAGGTTTTCAAAGATATCAATAGCATTATATGAAGTAGTTTGGGAAATTTCAACATGATAGAATAAAACAAAACAAATTATCTACCTTCATTAATAAACTAAATTATGTATAAATTATCTTTTTATCAAATGAATGGTTATGAATGATGCAAATATTTTTTGCGCACACAAATAATAAGATTTGATTGAAGTAAATCTAAGGAAATTCTGAAATATAAATTTGTAATAATGTGCATGTTCAATACACCTATTATTATTTATATGTAAATTGGATTTTAGTTTACAACATATCAAATATTGATACACTAATTTTTTTGTGGAACTCTAATGTTTATTAATCTTTATAAACATGATATCTTAATATGTGCTTGAAATTGTAGTAAAAATTCATTAAACATTAAACTACATGAAAATTTTATTTGTGCAAATGAATGCTTATGTATGATGCAAATATCTTTTATGCATCTAAATATAAAATTTTAATTTCAAAATAAATTTTAAGGAAATTTCGAAATACGAGTTTGTAATAATGTAATTCAATATATGTAATTTATTATTTTTTTGTGAATCAAATGTTAATTTACAACAAATCAAGTAATGATACATATTCATAATTTTGTGGAAGTTTAATTTTTATTCATTTTTATACATATCATGTCTTAATATATATTCTTAATTACAATAAATATTCATTAATTATTAATATACACGTAAATGTTTTCTGTACACATGAATGATAGCATGTATGATGATTTTTTTTGTGCATATAAATATTACAATTTAATTTGAAAATAAAATTTAAAAACATTCTAAATATCAATCATATAAAACATCTTAATAATGTGTGTGTTCAATACATGCATAATTTATAATTTTTGTGTAAATTCAATTTTAATTTACAACATATCAAGTAAGGATATTTTAGTAATATTTGTTTGGAATATGTTTGATACATGTGTAATTTATAATTTCCATGTAAATTCAATTTTAGTTTACAACATATCATGTAATGATACATAATTTTTTAAATTTAATTTATATTCTAGTTTTTGCTATTACTTCCAATTTTCTTTCATTTACTAAATTTCCTTATTTATTTATTTATGATGAAATTATAATAATGTCTAGAGTAATTAGTAAAGATACTTAACATATAATTAGAGAAATTGTTTTTATTTAACACTACTATTTTATAAAATATTTTTTCTTATTTAATACTTATTATTCTTGGTCATTTAATAGTTCCAACAAGTTAGATAGAAATAAGAATAAGAATAACTAAATAACTAACCTAACCTAACCTAACTATTAGCTACAATATTATTATTAATGTTGTTGTCGTAATTGTAGTCAATTATTATTATCACAACATTATAATAATTAATTTAATTAAATTTTTATCTAAATTTTTATTATTTATATTTGAGTTAATTATTTGTTTTATGAAATGTTAATAAAATTTTATAATGAATTTCGAATTAAAACAATACTAAGTGATAATTAATTATTTAATAGATAAATAAATTTAATTGCTGATTTTTAAAAAACTAATCATCATATTATTTGATAAATGATGATAATATGTTTAATTGTTTAATTATATATTTATATGGTTAAAAATAGTTGATGAATAATTATTATAAGTAATTAAGATAAGTAGCTAGACCTAGGCCAGGTAGATTATTACTTTAGGTTTAGGCCTAACTAAGCTTAGATTAGCTTGTGCAACTATATTATAATTATTTGAGTTGCAATTAGGTTGCAATTGGGTTACAACTAGGGTAGACAACAAATGGTACCTTATCACTAAACATTTTCAAGTATTCCTTCATTTCAACACCAAATTGAGCGTTTTTTTATGTCATTGGAAACACAAAACAAGGTTTAAAATGTTTTTTGAACCTCGAAAGCAAAGAAACAAAGCAAAGAACGTAGGAAGAACGATTGATGTTTTGTCTCAAATTTTGTGTCTAGACCCTTTTTACTTCCAGCAACTATATCTTGTTCATTTCTCATTCATTTTGAACAATTTCAAAGCCTACAAATGTGCTATCTCAAAATCTATAAAAATTATTTAAAGTGAAAAAATTTTAAAAAAATAGTTGAAGAGCTTAAGCTTCAAAATCATACTAAACATATATGAACAAATCCAAGGCACAACCCCCTTCACTTTGAAAGGGCATATATTGTTCATTTTCCATTAGATTGTAGCATTTTTTAAAGATTTGGATATGCCAAGTGGAGGACTACAATTTTTTAAAAAGTTTCCAAAGGAACAAACCATGGACAAGAGAGTTATAATGATCCAATATCATTAAGTGTTCGGTGATAGGTGTGTTTACCTTAGGTCACAACTAAATTTTTTATCCCATATTGTTTGGTTTCCATTCCATGAATCCAAATTGTATAAAGGAGTGCACTAGGATTGTTGGAAAACACAATAAACATGAAAATCTAATAGCCATTTGGGATGAGCTAATAAAAAAGGTTCAACCCTAAAGGCTAAACTAAATGAAATAGGATTTCATTTATTAATTGCCATGTGATTTAGGTTTATGCCTAACATAGGTGCCTAGCTTAAGCCTAAATTAAATGGCCTATGCTTAGGTTTAATTTAGGTGCCTCGGTTTAGACCTAACTTATGTTTACCCACCATGTGGCCTAAACTATTGATGTGGATGTGCCACATGTCATTCAATTATTGATTGACCCCAAAATTTGTGAGAATGCCACGTGTCATTTAAGTATTCATTGACCCCACATTTTATGAATGTGCCACATGTTAACATTGTGAATGTGCCATGTGTCACCAAAGCACTGGCCAAATATTTGATTTACATAATTGCAACATAGTCGAAATATTCAACTCACATAATTGTAGCTTAGTTGAAATTATAATTATATTTTTGGCTAATGTGATGTTTAATTAGCATATGAAGTTCATCCATTAGTCGAATTTAGTTAACAACATCCTTTGACTATATTGGTAGAACAATTTTTAACTAAATTGGCAAGTAGTGGCTATTGCTATGGTGTTGACACATGTCATACACTTTCGATTGTAATTTCACTCTTGACTTGTTCTTTTCAACATTATTGGTTAGTAGTTGAAAAAAAAATTTCCTAGTTGTAAAAAGTAAATTGCATTAATATGTGTAGTTTTAAACTTTGTTTATAGTTGAACAATATTTTAAAATGTAGTTCCAAAAGGGGGGGTTTTCTACTAGTGATTGTAAGTCTCATTTTTCACCTATAGATAATAAAATTAAAAAATTGGTGAAGACATTGGACCACAATCCAATTATAAAATTTGCATCAAGGTTCCAATATACTAGGGTTAAGAAAACTTGGCCCCAAAAGAGGAGGCAAGCAAGGTGAGCTTGCAGGGACATGCACATGCTTTAAGTGCATCCCAAAGGGTCGGTTGGTAGTGACGGCCAACACGAGAAGTCATGACCCCGTTCGCGTACTTGAATCGTGTAGCTTGAGACTTGGGTTTTGGCAAAACCCAAATGTTGCTTCTCGTACCTTAATAAGCAAACCTTTTAGTTAAGGCTTGGTTGTTATGACCACGGCGCAAGATTGGGAAAGGAGTCATGTCAAGTAGCTTAGGTCAAGAGTAGACTTGACTTGAATTCCTCATGACGGGAATAATGAAAAAGTTCCTCCCAAATGAGGGGTTTCGTCAAATTAGGTTAGTTTAATCTTCATTTGACGAAGCATTGGAAGAGGGTTTTTAGGAGACCCTCTTGGACTTGTGAAT
Organism: Sphagnum contortum; assembly: GCA_963920785.1. Classification (NCBI taxonomy): domain Eukaryota; kingdom Viridiplantae; phylum Streptophyta; class Sphagnopsida; order Sphagnales; family Sphagnaceae; genus Sphagnum; species Sphagnum contortum. The sequence continues at coordinate 16,472,012 of OY987285.1, read as the reverse complement.
AAAGTGTTGGAAACTTGGGGACGCATAAGTTAGCTTGAGACAAGGCCCAAGCTGCAAAAGTTGGCAAAAGATGGCCAAGGATCCAAAAGAAAACAATAGCAATTGTGAGAAAAAATTCTAAGTGTCAATGAAAACATTGACCTTTTCTTCTAGTGGGGGAGAGTGTTGCAACCCCACTTTGAGGCAAGTGTGAGGATGAAACTCACACTCCCAAAAGTGGAAACTTGGAGTCCTCCGGGACTCCCAAAAGTGGGAACTTGGAGTCCTCCGGGACTCCCAAAAACTCAGAGCTTGATTGCAAGGGTCAAAACACCTCACCTTAAGGTGTTTTCTATACCTTGGAAAGGCCTTGAAGTGTAAATGTCCAAAATGGCCTTGCATGAGCCATTTGGACATTTGTAGCACAAGTTATGGTCCAAAGAAGGGTCGGGAGTCAAACTAACAATTTGATTCCCAACCACTAAAAGTCGGGAATTGCCTTGACCCAAGTGTGTTCAAGTGGAATGCAACACGCCATTGGATAGCTCTTGAGGAGAGCTACAAGTTTTCTTTAGACCTCATCCCAATTGGAGGTATGAGTTGGGAGTTATGAGCTCCCAAAGTCCCAAGAGTCCAAGCCGTGACAACTTCGGGACTCCTCCTTGGGAGTCTCGAGACAAAAAACCATTCAGATGTAGGTGCCATGGACAAACGCAGAGAATACTATGTAGGGGAAGGTGGTGGCCTCCCCCAAGTCTGGGTTGTGGTGAGTCAAGTGAGTCTGTGTTGCCCGTGGCTTGTCCCAACACCCAGAATGTTTCCGAATGTGAACTAACCAACTTGTTGGTTGGTTTTGATGCAGGACGGAGTAACTAAATAGTTGTCCCTTTTCCTAGTCTGATCCTGAAGCTTTCAACACGTCCCTTTCACCCCCCTTTAGTGCTGGAAGCTGGGAGCAGCACCAAGTTCTAACTATTTCCGTTCTTTAACATAGTTGGACCCTTTTTGGGTCTAAGAAGGAATTTGGGGTGTGTCACAACTCCACAAGTGGGAGCTCACTTGGGAGTGTGAGGGTTCATTCCCTCACACTCTCCTACATTTCAAGAACATGAAATGTGATTCATGGGTTTCCATCTTGGCTTACATCCTTGTAAGCCTTTGCCTTGGTTGTGAGCCCAAGGCTAGGGTTGTAATATGTTTTTTTCCTTGTTTAGATAATATTCACCATGTGGAACAATTTGGAATGACGTTTTTCATAGATCTTTTGTGGATATATATTGATAATCCACTTAATTGTTATTTTTCTACTTCTTTCGTCTTTAAAACTACTTAATTTTATTAATGGGCTTTATGGTTAATTAAATCATATGGATCTTTAGTCTGATTTTGTCAATCCTAGAGCAAAGGTAGAGATAATAAAGGACATGTGCGAAGTGATTTCATTCATTTTAATAAAACAATTGATGAGGATATATATATATATAATAATTATTTTTTTTAAAAAAAAAAAAATTTGTTCCAACTTTCCTCACCCAAGGGTGTTTTTTGGTTTGTGGAAAATTCTACATCAACATAACTATGGAATGGGAAATGTCCTTTATGTTGGTAATACATGTTGAAAAATGTTCAAAAGTGTGATAAAAATGTTTTGATGATACGAACATGATTTTTCAAATTTTAACCTTATGATTTGACCATGGTGTCATGTGTTCATGTGTAGTTTGGGGTAAGACATTAGTGTGTTAGATTTTCATTTAACAACTTTCATTATGGTTTTGACGTCATCCCATCTTTAATTTACTTCACTTTGTGTTGCATGTGTTACAAAAGGAATGGTTGAACTTTTTCAATAATCAATTATGTAGGTGTAGTGCAAAAAAATGGTTTGGTAGAATTGAATTTCTTGGGAAATCAACCATTCAATGTTAGGCCAAATAAGTAAATAATATTAGGAAATCAAAATTTTGTTGTAGTTGCGGTCATTTAATATTTCCACCATTGAACAAGGCTGGAATTGATGTAGGCTTATTAAATTTTTTTACATTGCAAGCAATTTTAATAGTTTCATAATAGAGAGTTTTGTTTTTCCTATCCTTGGGTTATTCATTAAACTACATTTTTTTATACATAATTTTTGGGGCAAAGTAAATAAAAAATTGGAAGCAATGAAAATTTTGGATAATTGTTATTTGAAATAATTATGAAACTATCATTTGTTGGCAAAAATAATAACACGTGATGCATAGTGGGCATATTTGTTGGATACACAATTTCATATGAAATGACACATATTTCAAATGCCCAATATCCATTCTTTTGCTAGTCAACATTAAACCACTACAAAAAGTTTGCTTATGACCAAATTTGATGCAAGTAAAAAACTAATGTGACGTAGTTTTGAGATTTTGTTAAAAATACCTATCAATTACCAACTTGGGTATATACCCACTTGTTCAATGTGGGTGAAAAAACTCAAACAACTAGTTTTGGTATGTAATCACAATTTTCAAAAAAATTGAAAACAAATAATTTATAATTGTTGGTTTGTTTTTGGTTCTTTCATGAAACCATTTTCTTTGAGGTTTTTGAAAAAATAAGAACTTGCAGTACTCTAATTTTGTTTCTTTTTGCTAAAAAAAAACCTAAACCAATGGTTATTTTAAAAATCAAATAACTACACAACATTGGCATTTAATAATGTTATGTGGGGTTTGTGGTTTTTAGAATCTACTATAGATACCCATTAATTATCAAGTTGGGTATATGCCCATTTACCTAGTAGAGGTGAACATTTCAATAAATTAATTATGGTATATAACCATGGTTTTCAGGTTTTTTGAAAACTTTAAAGAATCACCTAAAAATAACCACTATAATTTTTTTCATTTTTGGATGTAACTAAACATACAATTGTTAATAACAAGATTTAGCCAAATTTTATAGCCCAAATTCAACAATGGATTTGTTTTTAATCCTTTTATATTGTGGATATTTCATCAAACCTATTGTAGAAACTTGGTGACCCCTTGGTGATTTTCCAATATATAAATTGGAATATGATGAATTTAAGTCATTCTTAAATTTAAAAATGCTTTTGTATGTGTTGTTAAAGCTTTTGTTTTTTTTCACAAAATGACAAAAAATTGTTACAATAAAAAAAACATTGGGACTTTCACCTCCATGTGCAAACATTATGTGTAATGGTGTCACATTGACAAGAAGTGTCTACCACATAATGAAAAATATTGATTTGCTACTAACAACATCTTATCTCTGATGTAGAACTTGGATGTTTACCAACCTATTTTAGTTGGAACATATTAACAAACATCCAATGTTTATATAAAGGATAGGAAATTGTTGATCATTACACATGGTCCTTGTTTCATACCAAAATAACTTAAAATTTTGCCTTGTGATTTGATGAAGGGGCCATAACATCTTTGGAAATACGTTTTTGGTCCCTTGAATTCATCATTACAGCAAACTCAACAATAGTTCCCATAACCCCAATGTAAATCTTCTTGCCATTCAACCAATGAAAGATATTTATTTGTTATTATGTGCATGGACCAACTTGTCTATTTGATCACAACCCTAGAAGTTTACCAACCTTGTTTCATTTAATTAGGTTATGGGTTGAATGGAAGAAAATTGAACAACTTTTCAACATCATGATCAAGGAGAGGAGGTTATTGGTAAACCCATTGCCTAAACTCCACTTTTAAACACTTTCAAACATGTAGGAAAAACTATTCCCTTCATGATTTGCCATATTATTATTATTATTATTATTATTTGTTATTATTGCATTAACCAACAAGAAGCTATCCTTGATAAGAAATTCAAATGTTTACTAACCTACTTTAGTTGGAGTAGCTAAATGCGCATCCAAGTTCTTTATCAACATCATGAAAATTTTCACCTTTACAAGTGGTCCTTGTTTCATTTGCAATTAACTTAAAATTTTGTCTTATGATTGATGGAAGGGGCCAAAAAATAATTACAAGTTTTAGTACATGGCCATAAATGTAATACATTTCTTTAAAATTTATACTTTCTACATGGTTTATAGCCAAATTTGGTTAAATCTTCCTATGGATGGTCACCACTTTAGCTTCATAAAAGAATTTTAAAAAAGATACCAAGCATGGAAACACATTATGATGGTACATTCCATTAAAAAAATGTACTTGTTTTTGGTACAAATTATATTATTTTGGGAGTAGAGTTTTTCATTTCATCTAGCATTTTGAAAAATACATAAAAATAATTTCTTAAAAACCATTATTTCACAATTTTGGATATCTTTCAAATGAGAATAAAATTTCAACAATTTAAATTTTTTTGACACACTTACATTTGCTTGAATAGAAAACCTCATATGGATGTTTTATTGTGAAATGACACGAGCGTAACTTTTCAAATGGAATTAATTCACCTCATATTCAATATATGATTTAGTATTTCATGAAGTTTGATAATCATTTGAATGGTTTTTGGAGTATATTTGCACTTTGTAGTATCGTGTGATGAATATCACACTTTGACAAATACGTTTTTTTATCATTTAATATCAATAAAAATGTAATTCATTTTGAAAAGTTTCTTATTTGGGTGTTGAATTACTTTACTATGAATACAATTTATGAAAAAAAAACTAATATTGCCTTGGTGGAAGTTCAAACATGCACAATTTTAAAAGATAATATTTGTGACAACATTTTTTGGCCATTGCAATGTGCTTTCACCGTTATTTTATGCCAAAAAGTAAGTATTGATTCTAGTAAGTAACCATAAACATACAATTATTCATTAAATATTTGTAGATTGTATTGGTTTATAGCTAGCTTTGGCAAAATCTTCTTATGGATGGTTGGCACTTTTGTTGATACTTCCTATAGATGGTTGTTAGGTCTTAGTTTCATAAAATTTTCAAAAATAAAAAAACTATGCCAAAAAGTAGTTAAAGGTTCTAATAAGTAGGTGTAGACATTAAAATATTCATCAAAATTTTGAACTTTATACTAGTTTATAAATAGTTTCGACAACATATTCTTATGCATGATTGCCACCTTGGCTTAACAAAATTTCAATAAAAAATTTATTAACAAGGTTCTATGTATTGATTACAAGGAGCAACCAAGCCACAAAACCCATGCCAAGAAGGGGGTGGAAGAAATGTGAGCTCTCATTAAAAGCCCATTTGCATGTGTAATTGGATTCATGTGAAAGAAAACAAAGTCCTTCCAATTGTAATATGGTGACAAAAATAAATATAAAACTAGCAATGGCAACCAAAACCAATCTTGGCCATAAAATTTGTCGCCTAATCAATATTGGTCATGATTGCTTTCAATTACCATTTGGTGATTAAGAATGAGATTGGCCATTTAATTATGATTGAAATTGATTGTGGCTGTCCCAATGGTGATGAAAACACATGTTGTTCTTGGTTGCCATTAGATGATCAAGACTCCATTTTGATCATTTGATGGCAACAAAAATTGATTTCTCCCCCAAGATTAATGAGCTTAAATAAATTTTGGTTGCCACAAATTTTTATCATTTTATCATGGCTAATATTAATTTAAGCCATTTGAAAGTGATCAAAATTGATCTTGGGTGAAAACACATTCAAAGGAGTCATCCTATTGCTAGCTTAATACTTAGAGACGGCCATTTTATAAATTGGGTCCATCATTTCATATATTTCATTATATACTTCAAGTTTAATATTGAACAATAATTAGCTTTTGCTCCATCTTCCTTTGACCTTCCCCACCAACACCTAATTTAAATTAGTCGCACAATCCCTTCGACATATTATCATACAAATGCAAAACCTTGTGTGGTCATTCTACAAAGTATAAAATGTAAAATTAGGAAAATAAAAATGAACCTTATTTTGTAATAATATTTACAACATAGACATTTTTCAATTAACAACATTAAATGTTCCAACGAGACAATGTGAAATGAAGTTTTGCATAACATGACAAACATAGCAAACCAAAAGGTTTCCTTCAAGCTATCATTGTTGTAAAGGGCGTTGGGTACAACAATTCTGGTCATCTTGTTAATGTAGAGTGCCACAAGCACCCCAACATCCTTATCAAAGTAGGTCCACAAGCACATCAAAACATCCCTTCATGGTAAAGGCATGCAAATTTCCATTGCCCTTTTCTTGCCTTTCAATGAATAATTACAATGTTTGTATTATAGACGTTGATGATTGTTTCAACATTTCTTTTCTTCCCATCTAGTGTCCCTTTGCTTTGTACCAAAGAACAAGTATTTATGCTAAAGAATTTTGTTCAAAAACATCAATTACTCCAATGTCCCAAAATTTCCCCAATAAAAAACCAATTAGTTTGCCATTACTTTCTTCACACCAACCTTTGCACCAAAAAGCTCACAACCCACACCCCAATTGTAGACGATAGTGATCATGAATTAGGTTAAGAAGATAATTGCACCAAAAAACAACAAAGACTTGGATAGTTCACAAATGTCTTTTCATCTTGAGCATGGACCCATCTATTTGTTTCTAGCTTTATCATATAATTGTAAATTGCATCTATATTTCAAAAAAAAAATCCCTTTGAACCACATTTACCCTTTCAAACCTTAATGCTTTAACCCCTTTGTATAATAAAAAAAGTGACTGGCCTTTTGCTGCATTTATGGCTTTAAAAATTATTGCTTTTGACCTTATTTACATTTTAAAAAATTACCCCTCCAATTCCTGCTTTGTACCCAATTCAATTCATACTATTCAAATTTTCCACTTTTTGCCACATTTTTTATTCTTCAAAATTCCACCTCTCAAACATATTTTTCTTCCTAAAATTTGCCATGTTTGGGCCATTATATACTTTTGAAATTGTTGATGTACACTATATTTGTGTTGTTCAACTTTAACCTTTATTGTCACGGTTCCACTTTCCAAATTTGTTGTCATAAAGTGCATCTATATTTCGTAAAACACCATCATGAATCACATCTTCATTAAAAAATTTCCCCCTTCACAAACAATATTTTGTTGTCCCCAATTTGCCATATTCCACCATCTATATATATTTTTAAATTGTTATTTTACACTACGTTTTCATTGTTCAAACTCATCACTTCTTGTTGCATTTTGCTCTTCAAATTCATCATAGTAAAACTACATCTATATTTATGAAGAAAATTTTATTGTTAATCACACCTTCACGTTAAAATTAATTCCCTCCAGTTAGACATATTTCTCTTTCCAAAATTTGCCACATTCCACACTATGTACATGTTTAAAATTGTCTCTAAGATGACCATCATAAATCACATTGGTTGAAACCTCATTCACACTTTTGAAAAATCCCCCACTTTAAATTACAATTATACTTTTGATATTTGATACTTTAAACCCTTGTTTATGTTTTCTTCAAATGTCACTTTGAATGACAATTTTACTTTTAAATTTTATTGCTTTGGACCACCTTTTTGTTCTTAAAATTTTCCAACATCCCCTACATTTTTTTATAAATTTGAAATGTCACCGTTGATTGTATTTATATTTCTTAAATTGCCCTTGTCCCATGGGTTTATACTTCTCAAAATTAATGTTTTGAACCATGTTTGCATTTCTAAATCTTCCTACTTTTACGTGCTTTCAATTTATGGCCATAAAATGTGGTATAGATATACTCGTCAAAATTACTACATTCTCGCTTCTAAACCCATCACTTTTAATCACATCTTTGTAGTTAAAATTTACCACTTTCCATTACATTATTGTTTTTCAAATTTAAGCTAAACTGCTTTTCTACCTTCAAAAATCCACCAACCCCCTCCACCCTTTTTGTGTTGTTTGAACTGCTATTTTAAATTGTGTAAACCTTATATAAAAATTTAACTCCTTTTATGTTCAAAAAATTTGTCATCTTTAATTGAATCTATGTATTTTTAAAAATCACTACTACCCATTGCATTTTTTATTTAAAATATTTATTCACACTACATTTTCGCTTTAAAAAATTATTGCATTTAATTTCATTCATTTACTCTATTAAATTTTATGACATTTATGTTTTTCCCATTTACCATCTTTTGCCACATCTATATTTTCTAAAAATATTGTTGTAATTTACATTTATATTATTTGCAAAATGAACACTCAATATCTACCGCATCATTTATGATCAGACAAAGAAGAATTATTACTGAATTTCTGAACATATTCAATACTTTTTTGGAAAAATATTTTGTTGTTTTCCCAACAAGGAAGATTTTGGAAAAATTCACCAAATTTTCAATGTTACAAAATTGAAAGAAAACCATGACCATATTATATTTGGTTTTGTAGGAACGATTAATGCCAAGGAAAATTTCTTTATGCCCATTAATTAATGCTACTGTTCTTATGCCAAACATGAAAACCTTGATTCCAATACAAGTTGATTATATATGAGTCAAATGAGGTTTATTGGATGCATTCATAAGCAAGTGGTAATGGGTATAAGACTTCTATTGTTGACCATAGTAAGGTTACGCCAAAAGATCATCCCAAGCAAACCTCTAATCAACTATTGGTGGCCCTAGAAGACAAAAACATTGTAACTTCTTTTTCATTGATAATACACAACATTGTTAACTATTATTTATTTGTGAAAAAACGCTCTTCCCTATGGAAAGTCGTGTCCATCATATTGGATTTGATTTCTTGCTTATGACCGAACATTTTGGCAGATCTTCCTCAATTCTTCTTCTCCATTTTGAGTGATTTAAAATGTTATAGGAGCGCCTTCTCAAGCTCTACAAATCATCTTTGAAATGCAACCCCAAAAGAGTAGCCAAAAAATAGCAGTAAAGAAAATACGTTGTTTTGAATTGCAAAATGTGTTTTTTTTTTTCATTTTTTTTCATTTTGACCCTCTCCTACTTTCAAACCTCATAACTTTCTTATGTCTTGTTGATTTTAAACAATTTAAAGTGCTATAGGAACGCCACTTGAAGTTTTAAAAATCATCTTTGGACTCTAATAGCAATAGAGCAACTTAAAAGCAATTGTTTGAGTGTTCAAAAATCGACACCTTTTGTAGTGTTCAATGGTTTGTTCTTTTGAGTTCTTGACCCCCTTTATTTTGGGGGTTCATAACTCTTTCATTTCTAATCTATTTTCGATGATTTTTAGTGTGTAAGATGCACCAAGAGGAGGGGTTCCAATTTTGTATGGACACCAGAAACAATGGAGCACTCCCCTTGGATCAGGCCTGCCCTGAGCGCGCTTAAATGTTCGGTCATTGGCAAGTCTACCTTACATGGGTGAGTAAGGCACTTGGTGGCTACCAGATGAGTAGGTGCATTGTGGTTAAGCTAGGGGATAGGAATATACTGAAAAATGCATTTCCTGTCCATCCATCCATCCATCCATCATGGTGTGCTGGTGGGGATATTCGTTCACTCTGGTCCCTAGCTCATGTACTGCACTTGTTGATAAATGCAAACCCATGTATCAACTCAATCCCGGGTTGGAGAAGTCGAAAACCTGGGATTGTACTGAACTTGATTAATGCAGCCAACGTTGGTTGTGCAATTGTGGGTTTTGTGAATCGGTTGTAGTGATTGTCAATTGATATTATACAAGCTTGTGACGGGAAAAGGCTCTCTCTCTCTCTTTCTCCCTCTCATGCCAGCTTCTAGTACTTAGTGTCACCAACTAGTTCTCTTAGGCAAGAGAGATCTCCTTCATCTAAATTAGTGTGTTTCGATGATGGAGAGAGCTTCAAAGAGCGCCTCTAGAAGCAAAATGAGGAAAAACAATAGTTGAGGAACAATAAGAGTTCTATCTCAATTTGATTTGTTGGACACAGTTTTACCTTGTTCAAACTGGTTGCACATTTGGTGAAAGTGTTTAGACTGTTTAGATTGAAACCGATTTTTTGGGTGTTCAGAGTGTGGACACAGTAGGTAGATGTACAACAACATCTTATGTATTGGCAGGGCCAGAGTGTTTGTGATGCCTTGTTCTGGTTGTGATTTTGAGCATACCAACTGAATCCTGGTACCAAGTCCTTTGTAAAAGTTGCATATCAGGGGGATGTTGGTATTAAACATTTTGTCAAGCTTCATACCAGCCTGTTACACACATATACCCTAGTAGCTTGGAAACTTGGACACCATTTGTAGCAGAAATGTTGAAATTTTCAGAAAAAGGTTTATTTTTCTCAAAGAACAAAAATTTATGAGAGAAAATAGAAAATCTTTTTGAATGTTGTAGCCAGTAGAGAGAATTGGAATCCTCTCTCTAGATGGGAATGGAGGCTCCTAGTAGCAATAATTTTGCTCATCAAAATAATATGTGTTTGAAAGCAGTGTTGGGTGGTTCTTTACTTTTACGAAGAACCTCTAGTTGAAGTTCTAAGAAATAAACTAGAATGGTTCTGGTTCCAGTTCTTAAAAAAAGATTTAGAATGGTCCTGGTTTCACACTGGTTGAAAGCCTGTCTTCCCATGCGAAAAAGCTAAGCCAAAGTACACTACCCTTCTTTGAGGAGTGAGCCAGCTTTATGATTGCCACAATAATCCTTCCAATTTGTGTAAATGGAGACTTGCGTGAGCAAGCAGTTGCTCATAAATAATGTCACTGAGAGCCTCTTCTTCCCATCACTTCCCATCACGGGTATCGGATTGCGTGACAGATGCAGCTTGTGAATTGAAGTAAGCTTGTGTGTATGTTTTTTTCTGGTGTCAGAGCTTTCATTTTAAAGGATGGTTTTTAGAGATTGTGTTGATATGAGGCATGGGGTTGGAACAACCTTTCGAATGTAGTTCAATGCATCAACTGCATCATTCTCGTGCTTGGAGACAACCCAAAAGTCTCATCAAGTAAAGGCCCCCCAATTCCAAAGGCCGGGTTCATTCATGGGGTGGGTATTGGGAATGTCTTGCCAATTGAATGATGACTTTACCCATCTAAAACAAAAAGGCAAAGGCTATCATGAACTTAAAAACATATGAAGATCATGAGGTGTAGAAGGGAGGGATATCCATGATGGATATAATGTGCTCTTCCAAGTGTATTTCTCCCAATGTCGTAAACAACTCCCTTTTTGTTTCTATGTGTATTTTGAGGGATCTTTCCCAGCATAAGAACCCTAGGGCATTATGCTGGGGGAGCTCCCCGTTGCCATGTTCCCATGCAATGGAAAAAAATCTGAGGAAATAAAAAGAGAGTTGTTTGTGTACGGGGCCAAGTTCCAGTTCTCGTGCATTCCTTCTCCTGAGGTTTGGGAACACCGTCTCAGGCTCACGCTCTCAGGTGCCCCTCCCTCAGGAGAATGCACTCCTATGGAATTGATGCAAAAAGCGAAAAAATGGATTTGATGTGTCCCATAAATCGACCTCATGCAAATTTGGAGACTTATGATGAACACAATTGAATATCTCATAAGAGCATCATCTCCATGATACCCAATGCGGATTTCACTTGAATGAAAAAAGTAATAATTGAAAAACCTTCAGACAACACCAATCACATATCAACTATTTATTAATTAAGAAAGATAAAAAAAATTTGAAGGAGAGAGAAGGAAAATGAACCCTTAAAGAAAAAGGGATTAGGAAAGTTTCTTATATCCAAATTGAAAGTAGAATTAGAGAGAGTTCATAACAACAAGTGACACCATTCATGGCCAGCCTTCCAAATTTGACAACCCATTGCTCAAATTTGGACCATAGCACTGGTTTTTTGTTTTTTTTGGTAGCCAAAATGGCGATCATCCATAGGAAGATATTGAAAAAGTGATGATCATCCTGGAGAAAATTGAGCCAAATCTGACTATAAACCAGATATAAAGTTAAGTACAAAACTTTAATCATCCTTGTCTTGCTTTGGCTACCCACTCAAAACCAAATATAAAAAATTGGGAATTTTTAACTAATTTTTCCCCCCTCACTTTTGGTGATTGAAATCCACTCCCAAAAAAATTTCTTCTCAAAATTTCAAAGTTTTAATCAAATCTCTTTTTGGCAAAATTTTGCCAAGAAAAGAAAGGCTGATATGCAACCCATGAAAAATAGACCATTCATTCCCTTCCAAAATTTGGCAACCTGTTTGTCAGTCAACCAACACATGCCATAAGTCTGGTAAGGATGAATGGAATTGTGGCCTTCCGAATTTGTTTTGGCAACCCATTTTGTCAACTTTGAGAATACAAGTCACACAAGGATACACCAAGACACAAAACAATCAACGTAAAATAAATTGGAAAGAAATATTGTGCAAAAAGCTCATATTCAAAGGACCATCACAAACAATTGAGCAGTCCTCTTGAAAGTTTCACAGTCCCATGTTTCTATGATGTGTGCTTGCTTCATCAGCATGAAACTTGAAAGAGGTTAAAATTGTCAATCAAGACAATCTGGTTCAACACTTCTTTCTCGAAGAATTTTTTGGACCTCTAAACTAACACACCCCACTCTCTTTGATGATTATTATCATGATGGAGTAAGCTCTACGATTGAAAAAAGCATAGCAACAACAATCTCTACAGATGCAGCAGCAAATGGACGCTGACACCAAAAGAAATACAAACAAACAAACAAACAAACAAACTCTGATCATAAGTAAATGTGATTGGAGAGAGAGAGAGAGAGAGAGAGAGAGAGAGTCTACTATAAGAGGAGCCTCCAGAGTCCTCCCTCTTCACTTCTCTTGTCTTGATTCTAGTCTTTATCCCCATGGGAAAGGGGAAAGAGAAGAAATCCAGCTACCCAAATAGTATTTACACATTTATTACTTACCCCCCCTCTTTGATGAGACAGAGAGGAGCAAGGGTTTATGATTGTTTCTTTGTCAAACCTGATCATAATTTTTAATCTCCAGGGCTCAGGAGGAGTGAGCTTTTATCATTGACGACAGCCAATATTATCATCATCATAATCATACTAAATAAATAAATATTCCAGGTGAAAGGAAAGGAATGCAGGGGGAATGGAGTCTGGAGCCTGGAGGATCCTTTGATGCAACAGCAATCAAGTCAAGTCATCAATAATACTAAATAGTAAAGTGCAAGAAGAGGATCCTGTTGCTAAAGTCCAGACCTTTTGGACACACACACTGAGTACACTGCTGTGAGAAGGAAGAGAGAGAGAGAGAGAGAGAGAGAGAGAGTACATACATTGAATTGAACTACATTGCAATTTGCATAGAGAGAGAGAGAGAGAGAGAGTGTGTGTGTGTGTGCGTGCGTGTGTGCACTGTGCATATGCATTGCATATCATATGTATGAACCAGTGTTGTCCAGTTCTTAGTTTTCAGGGAAACCTCTGTCTTGGTATCAACTTTCTTTCTAATTTGATTTTCTATCATTTAATTTGCTAGAACCTCCAGTCTAGTTCCAGAACCAGTTCTTCACATTTCAAGATTCTCTCTATTCTTGATTCTTCAAACAAAAATCTTAGGGTAGGTCCAGTTCCAAATTGGGTCTAGTTTTGCCTACTTAAAAGCATAGTTTCAAAAACCATGAATTTTCTAGTTTACATACTAGCATTGTACAACCACAAAAAAAAGTTACCACCAAATGCCTGACTCCTTATCCCAAAGGTCTTCCAAGTTTGAGTCCAGCCCAAAGACAACTTATAAGCCCTAACAATTGTTGCAGCCATTGGCTTGAGATGATCTAGGTCATTCAATATAAAAGACGCGGATGATGGGAGAGGAAACCTCCTCGGGTTGGGTTGGGTTGGTTTGGTTTTTAATCTGTTCCAGAGTTGGTCTTGTCTGTGGACCTGTGCATGGTATCAACACTATGACCCTACCAGTATCAGCCTGCTAGTTACATTGAGGTAATAATAAGAATACTCTCCTTGTATCAATTTTACACTAGTCACAATACCAGGCATATACCTGCCTCATAGCAGCCAAAAATCTGTCCCAATACCAGAGCAACAGGGGTCTTTACAGAAGAGGAGGCCTTGTCCCCTAGGCCTTCCAGACTTGAAGGAGTGCCCAGGAAAAGCCTGAAGTGCATTCAGGCCTTAATTAATCCCACCCATCTTCTTCTACATTTGAGGGAGGGCCCTTGCACAGACCCTTATCCAGATAAAAGCCTCAAGGACAGGCAGGCCTTCAATCCTGCAGCCTTTCCAGGTTTGAGGGAGGGGTGCAGGAAGAGCCTCAAGGGCTGTTTGGGCCTTCAATCCTGTGGCCCTTTTTTTTCACGTTTGCAGGAGGGGCCCAAGAAGAGCCTCAATGGTGTTCAGGCCTTTATTCCACACAGACAAAGACCTTCCAGGATTGGGGAGGACTCCCAAAGACCTTCCAGAGGTTTGAGGGAGGGTCCAGGAAGAACCTCAAACCTCTGGAAGGTTCGTTCTCCCGCAGACCTTCCAGGTTTGAGGGAGGGCCCAGTAAAAACCTCAAACCCTCTGCAAGGTCCCTTCTCCCACAGACCTTCCAAGTTTGAGGCCCCCAGAAAGAACCTCAAACCTGTGGAAGGTCTGTGATCAGACATAAGGTTCCTGTGTTCCTCTCCTCCTCCTGTAGGTTCCCAAACAGGCTCCAAGTCTGCTGCTGCTGTCAACTGTACTCCAGTCTTTAACACATTCCTGCCACCACCCTTCGTAAACTTCACTTCCTCTCTCTCTCTCTCTCTCTCTCTCTCTCTCTCTCTCTCTCTCTCTCCCCCTTTGTTTTCCCACTGTGTCGCAAAACTCTCCATTTTGCACTACTGTAAATGCATGTGGTTGTTTGTGTTTTGTTGTCTCTTTTGCAGAATGTGTGTGTTACTGTCAAGTAGTGTTTGTGTTGTGTCAAAAAGCTTCCACTTTTCTCCATACCTGCAACACCCTGCAACACCCCAACTCCTTGTCGAGCTCATTGAGCACTCCCCTCTCTCTCTCTTATTGTCTCTTTCTGTGTGTCTGTATCTCTGTGTCGGTCTTCTCTCTGTGAGCACATTGTCGTCCTCTTCTCAATCTGTTCTTGAGCTCTAGGGAGAGAGGGAGTTCTGAGGCCTGCTGTTGTGGGGGAATAGACTTGAAGTACAAAACATTTGTCACCTTGATTGTTTCTAGCACTAGAACTTCTTGTTGTTTTGTCCATAGATCTCAAATTGTTGTAGTTGTAGATAAATTCCATCCTGGTGCAACTTTCATAGCTCTGGGGACAACTTTCATTGCAGAAAACTCATTGAGCTTAGAAGTTTGCTGCATGGAGTTTGAGCTGGAAGAAGACTTGGGTTTTGAGGTTTTACAGTAATGTCTTTGTCTTGTGGGTGTTTGTGTCTGTGGTTTCTGCAATGGTTGCGCTCAGGGATTTACATCATGCAGGTGTTATTGTTGTGGGAAGATTAGTGCAGTGGTGAAGAGAAAGGATCAAAGTGGTGAGAGAAAACATCATGGGTGGTCATCATCATCATCAGGAGCAGCAACAGGAGCAGCAGCATGCAGTGGTGGAGGTAGTAGAGGAGAAGGAAAAGCCAAGTCTGCTGCTGCTACAAGAGGAAGATGAGGAGGAAGACGAGGAGGAGGACAGGAAGAATGTGCTAAGGAGTAAGCCTGCGAGGTTGACTGATCATGGACAGGGGGAGATGATGACGACAAGGATGATGGGTACTAAGAGTGAGGTGGGGTCATTGGGCTCAGGAGTAATCAGTCCCAAGTCTGTGATCACTCGCTTCATGAGTCCAGGTTCTTCATCTTCCAGCAGCATGGAGCATGGCCTGATTGGAGCCAGAGGAGGAGGAGGAGGAGGAGGAGGAGGAGCATTGGTGGAGAGCAGTAGTAGTGGTCAGTGCAAGTGGTTGCCACCGCGGCATGACAGGGGGTACTCCATTTCTGATGGAGAAATCAGCGACTCTGACAGCACTTTTGTGGAGAGCTCCAGTACAACTCGCTCTTCCTCAAGGGAGTTTGCAAAGGTAAAAAAATGAAAGCAATGTGAAAACAAAGACCTCCTCAAACACATGTGCATGCATGTCACCTTGCATTCACTTAGATTGAGCTGCAGGAGCAGTTGGTTCAATGGTTTTGCAGATGATGCAGGGGTGCATTGGGTTTTTTCTTGACTCAAGAACTTTCTCTCATATCTTTGAGCTTGCTGCTGCAGAGTGGTCCATTAGAGTCGTTGCCAGAGACACATTCTTTGGCTCTTGATGCTGCTGTCAGACCCAATCCTGCATCAACCACTGGAGCAGCAGCAGCAGCAGGTACAAGAAGAATGGTGCATTATGATGATCCATGACAAGATTTGCTCAGGACAATCTAGACATTTCTTCTTTGGTTGTATCTGAGCGTGCATGAACTTCTCAGTGATGATGGGTTTGTTTTCTTTTTCTTCTGCAGGGGTTCTGTCTACCACAAATGCTCCTCCGGCTTTTATTGCATCTGCATCAACTATGGTGTCTATGGAGCTGATGCAGATCGCAACTGCAGCTGCTGCTGCAAGTGTTGTGGAAATTGAGGATCGATCTTCAACTCAATGCAGGCTAGATCATTGGGTGCAAGCAGCTGCAGCAGAAACAACATCAACAAGCCATGATCACCAACATTCTGCTGCAGAGAGCTTTGACAAAAAGAAAAAACTGGCCTATCTGAGAAGAAGCCAACCTACCACCACAGGTGTGATGGGTGCCAATGAAGAAGCAGCAGCAGCAGCTCAGGCTCCTCCTCAGACTAGATTACAACAAAGCATGAGGATAATGCCTTCTGCTGCTGCTGCTGCTGCTGCTGCAATGGATCATACAACTGTTTTTGTGACAGAAAAATCCTCCAACCACAATGCCAAAGTACAGCAAGCAGCTCAACAAGCTGGGCCCCAGGCTACTTGTTCTACAAGTATGGGTAATATGATCTTTGCTTACCCAGGAACACCACAACGACTCTTTCCTGGAGCTTTGCAGGCAATGTACTCAGGAAGTCCTACAGCTGTTGGGAGTCCAAGAGCTGGTGGCAATGGAAATGGATTCTACAGTCCTGTAAGCTCTTCAGGTATGCAAATTTCCATCATGCAAAGAAGCTCAATCTTTGTATCTGGATCATGGGGGAAATCTTGAGATCAGCAGCTGCATTTTGTGATCAATTGGTTCCTGCACTGCAAGAATCCCAAAGATTCAAACTCAAGCACATGTATATTCAACATTGCTGTACATACAAACTTTGCTTGAGCTTGGTGATCATGGTGGTGCATGGTTGCAGATCAGAAAGGTGCAGCAGGCTTGAAAGCTTCAAGTGGCACCAGTCGCTTCCATCAAGGATTTTTTTCAGGTCCACTCTTGAACCCCATCATTTCGTTGAAGCCAACACCATCAAAGTGGGATGATGCAGAGAAATGGATTACAAGCCCTGGCCATCATGAATCATCATCAACTGCAACAGCAGCCTCTGGGCACTCTTATCAACAGCAGCTTTATCATCACCATCATCAGTATCATGAGCCAATTCTCACAGGTGTGAATCATGATACAACAACAAACAACCCTCAGGGGTGATTTTTTCTTGTTTGCAAATTTCTTCTTGGACACTCCTCACAACCTTGAACCTCCTCACATGTAACAACACACACAAAATGCCCTGTGCAGCAATCCACTCTCAACAACAGTTCAACAGCAACAACAGAGTTGCATGATCTTGAATGACTTGATCTTGATTGTTGGCAGGGAGAAGGCATTCCATAGCAGGTGCTGCTGATCAAGGGCGGCTGCTTGAGTCAATGTGTGATGGAGCACCCGGCAGTCCTGAATATTCAACCTCAAATGCAGAGAAATTATCTGTGTCTCCAAGGAGCAACAGTGAGGCAATTGGCATTGGCAAGGGTCATATTAGGCGATCAATTCCAGCTGCACCCATGACTGCTACTACTACTACAACTCAAAAGAAACGCTCCAAGACTTTGTCATTTGGTGATCTTTCAAAGCGCTTTGATCTCTCTCGAGCAGTGGTGGGCCCTGGGAAATCAAATTCCAATTCCCAAGACATCCAAGATGATGTGTTGTTTGAAGAAAATAGACAGCTGTCACGGCCACCAGCAGACCATCAGCATCATCTGATGATGATGCCAAAGTACCTCTCCTCAGACTACAATGTTCCAGCTCAGTCTACTTCCTTCAGGAGGTCGATTGCATCCAGTAGAGTTATGGAAGGAGCTGGTCCAGGATCTTTACCAAACTTTCCTCATCAACAATTGCCAGTTAATGTATCGTCTGTTGATGAAAGCAAATCTCCAAAGTGCACCCATGATGCTTGTGACAGTAGTACTAAAGAGCAAGCAAGTTCTGAAGCACCTTCTTCCTCCTTTGATTCCTGCACCAAAGGTGAGTTGCTCTTCCATGGAAAGTGCAGAACTATTACAAAAGAATTCATTGGATTTTTTGATACCTTAGCAGTCTTGACTGTGCAAAGAAGAAATATGAGATGATGATGATGGTTCTATAGATGACATTTCTTCTTCTGCCATGGCTGAGTTTTCTAACAACAATGTGGGGATTTGGTGGCACAGATGAGTTTTGCAGTAGCAGCTCGATCAATGTGCAGATACCAAAACAAGGATTGTGCTCAGTATCTATGAGGGAGATTGGCACTGATTCTCCAACTCCTCCTACTTTACATACCCCACAACCATCATTAGGTCACAGAAACATGGCCACACAAATGACTCCCATAGAAAGCCAGAAAAACTCAATGTGCACAACACCCAAGTTTATCACCTCACCCACAAGAAACAACAACAATACCATGACACCTGCTGCAGCAGCAGGGTGCTTACTGGGTACAACACAACCACCTTTGTCCTCATCGTCTGCATCATCATCCCTACAGCAGCAGCTGCAGCTGCTGCCTGGGCTTGATTTGCTTGAACTCAACAGCTGCCACCTTGCAAAACTTGAACATTGCAAGTTAGCATGTGGCGATGATGATGACTTAGAGCTTACAATTGATCGAAACCCGATTGCTTGCAATGATGATCATACCACTCCTCAAGAGGATGACATTGAGTTGTTGGAACGCACTGCAAGCCTTCGACAGTATGATTTGGGAGACATGGAGAGGGGAATTCTTGCATCAAGAGCCACTGCTTGGGAGCAAGCTGAGCTAGCCAAGTGCACAACTCGGTAACTTCAAATCTTCTCAAAATACATTGACATGTTGCTTGCTTGCTTGATGATGATCTCAAGTGTGCAATGTAGTGAGGATCATGATCTCAAGTGTGCAATATAGAGAGGATCATGATCTCAAGTGCGCAGCATACAAGAAGACGACAGACGGGATTGCATTATTATGTTCACCCAATTAAATCTTTCAGTCTCTGAATTGCTACAGTGTTTGTTCAGATACAACCAGAAGGAGGAAAAAATTCTTGCATGGGAGGTGCTCGAGAAATCCAAGGCTGAGACTGAATTGAAGAAGACCGAGGTACACAATGAAATACAGTTTATTTTACTGTAGTATTTCTAGATGGAAATCTTTTTGTTGTGTCTTCCTGCAGAGTCATTGAGGTCCTCAAGAATTGCAGAAGAATATTTGCACATTTTCAAATTCATCTGTCTAATTTGCCACAGATGATGATTCCATGATTTCATGAGCTTAGTTTCAAGTTGAAAACTGGGTTTCTCCTGAAGTGCCAGATACTGAGCTCCCCTCTGGATGTGACTCTTGCTGCAGTTAAAGATTGAAAAAATGCGGGTGCATGCAATTGAGAAGATGCAGAGTCAAGTAGCTGCAGTAAGCCAGAAAGCAGAACAAATGAGAGCTGTGGCTGAGAGCAATCGTATTGAGAAAGCTGCAAAGACTTCAGCACGAGTCCAGCAGATCATCATCACTGGCCAGCTTCCCAGGCTCTCTCACAACCCCTTTAGATGTTGCTTCTCTTGATCATCTGGTCTCTCATTCTTCATTCCTTCTTTTCTTTCATCATCATTTTGTCGACCCCTTCTTTGTAACACATGAAAGGTTGCATACTTGGAAGGTGTTTGCACAAATCCACATCCTTCGGACATTCACAACATGTCCCTTGCAATTTTTCATGCAATCAGACCACTGTGAGACCCTTTCTCACTGAGTGGACTCTACCCATGATATGTAAGCTTCCGTACTCCAAAAGTGTTGGCACAAATCCACATCCTGTGGACATTCACAACATGTCCCTTGCAATTTTTCATGCAATCAGACTGGTGTGAAACCCTTTCTCACCAAGTGGACTCTACCCGTGATATGTAAGGTTCCGAACTCCAAAGGTGTTTGCACAAATCTACATCCTGTGGACATTCACAACATGTCCCTTGCAATTTTTCATGCAATCAGACTGGTGTGAGACCCTTTCTCACCAAGTGGACTCTACCCATGATATGTCAGGTCTATATTGTGAAGGCGTTTGCAGAAGTTCACATCCTTTGGTCATTCCCCAACATACTGCTTGCAATTTTTTATGCTATCATATGCAGGCACGGCCCCTTTCTCACTGAGTGAACTCTACCCATGATGAGCCTACTGGTATGAAACTAGCTTCTAAAGGTGCATTCACACTTGGTGACTTAACATTATGTGTGAATGCACCTTACGTAGCAAAAGGAGTGTTTCTCTTGTCTAGATCTAAACAACCCACAATTTTTTTGCACACAACAACATAAAATGTGTCCTATATTAGAGCCCATAATATGCTTTGAAAAGAAGGGGCGTGTGGAGTGTTAAAAGCTCCTCCTCCATTGCCTAAGCACTTCTCAAAGCTCCTCCTCCATTGCCTAAGCACTTCTCAAATATTACAAGAGCATTACTTTCAATCTAAATAATTTCACATGACATGTGAAATTCACCACCCAATAACCATAAGGACCAAAGGCCTTCTTGTTCTCTTTACCCCTTCAACAAATTTTCTCCTCCACTTGTCCAACTACAATTTTACCAAAATGAAAGGGGAGAGAGATTTCTTGCCATAGGGTTTATACTAAGAACCTCTCACAATCCCATTTGCAAATCTACAAATGTTATGGTACTTATCACCTCCAAGCTCCATGGCACCATTTGGTTTGTTCAAAAACTATCATGCCTTGCTTTGCATTCCAATTGCAAATAATATATTGGGAACTAAATCAAATCAAGCTTCTCAAGTCAATAGTGAAAATTTTATGAAGTATTTAAATAAAAATGTCCAAAATGAACAAGATTACCTTCACTTTGACATCTTCACTTGTCAAAAGTCTATATGACAAAGGTATATATGATAAAGTAACTCACTTTTATGAAACCTTGTGTGCGCTACTTGAATAATATCTTTGTCAATATTCCACATCATATTGATTTGACGATTTCGATTGATTGAAAGGTATGGATTTGGGAAACTAGGATTTGGGGGCACATGTTCCTTTTGTTACAAAATCATAATTTTATGACAAATGAAGCTATGTAATACGATATGATTATTTGGGAAAATTAATTGCAAATAGGATGTTTGCAAGGGTTGTAATCATGACTTTTTTGGGTGATTTATAGTCAATAGGTAAGTTAAAAAAATGGTGTGGTGAAAAGAATTTTTGAATATAAAAAATCACCCAAAATACTCACATATGTTAACGTGTGTGCCAAAAAAACAAAAGAGGTTTAAGTCTCCATTGCTAATAAGTGATGTATGTTTTTATGTTCCATTGCTAACAACACATTTAAAGTTTTAGGGTTTTAATTTTATGGTGCCACTAGAAGATTTATTGTGCCAATTCATGACCGTATGATTTTGTAAGTCACCTAATTGTGACCATCCAAAACCCTAGCCTGCCTAATATTCTTCTAAACTTGTAGCATGTTTAATATGTTTGTTCAATGTTCAAGTGTGTTCATTTATTTTGAACTACACTTAAGATATCAAGAAGATGGCAACAACAAATGGTCATTGAACATTCATTATGAGTTTTTCAATTTTTTTCTTTCACTTAATGGATTTGAAAATTGTCACAATTCGACAATGCAATGTTGTTACAAATTCACAAAATGGATTTGGGGGAGGGGGTGAGAGTTTTTTGTAGGTCCATGGCAATTATAAAAGGAATTGGGAGCTTTGACATTGATGCAAATAAGAGTGTCAAAACCCACAACATATGCTTGTTGTTATTCCCCTTTATGTTTTGACTTCTTTAATTTTTCATTACAAACATTTAGTTGTTTTTTATTTGAAAACAACTTAGATTTGACAATTTTTTTTGTTTATATATTTTTTATTGTCTTTATTTTGAAAGGGTCAAAATTTAGATTTTCTTTTCTTTCCAACTTCCAATTGTCTTTGATGCCACCATTGAAAATTCTTGAGAATTTTCATTTCAAGCTTTCCATTTTTTTATCAAGGTATTAACATTGCAAACACAATATTGTTTAGTTCTCCCCTTCTTGAGTTATTGTTTTTTTTGAGCCCTATAATTCTAGCCTAGATGAATCTCCATTGAAAAAACCTAACAGGTCTTATCATAAGTCTTGAATTTTGTAGGATTCTTTGGTAGTCAAGTTTGTTTAGGTAAAATTGATTTTAAAAGGTGGGGGTTGTTTGGTCTCCAAATCAAATGCAAGGCAAGGTTTGTTCAATTGTTGAAGGAAAGGAAAATTTGTTGTCACCAAAGTAGAATGTTTTGCATAAACATGTTATGGAGAAATAAAAAAATTGTTGATTCTTTCAAAGTTGTTGGGGACTTTTATATAACAAGGATTATTCTCATGGAAATAATGGAAGGATGTATGTTGGCAAGCACATTGAATCTATTTTGATTTTGGTCCAATATGGTTTTCGTCTTGGGTTTAAGAAAAACCATTTAATTTGTCACAATTTTTCACCTTCTAAAGCATAGTCACCTTATGTTTGAATTCAAATTAATCAAGGAATTATTTTGCATTTTGAAAATAAAAAATAATCCTAAAAGACATTGGATGAATAGGCATGGTTGAAGCAATCCATGATATCATCTTTAATAACACTAAAAGTGTTATGCACAAAACTTTTTTTTTATATATAAGTGCAAATGAACAGTACAATGGATAAATATCAATGAATTAACATCCATGTCTATGTCATGAAAGATTGGTGTCAAGTTCCAATTTTACTAACCTTGGAATTTGTAAAAGTGAATGCAAATGCAAATAATATTACTATAATCCTCTTGAAGTGCATGATTAAATATGGAGAATTTTCAAATTGAGGAGCTTGGCTCAAGGTGGGTGTGCCTACATTGTGACAAAGATTTTGTGTTCCAAGGATATTGCATTTGGGTAGTTTCATAACTAAAATCTAAGTTTGTTTTTTTTATCAGTGTGCACACTAAACTAATTTGGTAATTGTTATGTTGTCAAAACCGCCTTTGGTATCCTATATTAAATCCATGCTACAAAATTTTTACTCATTATTTGCTCACAATCCTAAAAAGTTTGTATGTACTAAACTTGTTGAAACTAACCATGATAAGAACAAATCTACTTGTGACAACTTAAAACTATTATGTGACCTTGAATTGATCTTGGGTCTATCATGTTGCATGCCCATGTTGGAGGTGATTCGTACCCTTATAAAACATGCCCAACATTGAAATGCCTTTATTATGGGCTTTGTGAATGCAGTAAATTTTGTTGAAGTTGAGTTGCTTTGTCTTTATATTAATTCATTTACCAATTTTTTAAATGTCAATATCTCCCACAATGCAAAGGGGGTAATGGTTGCACATTTAGATTTGAATCTAGTTTTTAGATTGTGGATGAAGATTGGGTTTTTTATTATTTTAAGTTGCAAACTCAATGAGTATGTGAAATTGGTGGATACTTGGATGGTTCAAATGTTGGGGTTTGTTGAAGAAGAAAGAATGTTCATCAATCTCTCATTCATGAAAAACAAGTTATGAAAATGATTAACTACTCACCTTGACTTATGTGTTAAGACATTTAATCAAAAAAATTCACATTGTCTAACTTCTCATATGATAATGCAATTACATTGTGAAAGGAAGTTAAGGTGAGATATTAAGTAGATTTGTAAATGTGATGGTGAAAAAATTGTTGTTTTGAAATTTATACTCATGCATTACAAAATTTGTATGGCATAGTTGTTCATTGGGTGTTAGGGTTGGATGTTTGAAAGTTGGGTGGAGTTTCAATTGTTGTGTTGGTGCAAGAATCCCTTGTTGTAATGGGCAAAACCTTTTATGGTCAAGGTTTAATTCCCCCAAGGTACAATGGTTTTAAGACAAATGTTTTTCATGAATATTTTTTGCTTGAATGCAATATTGAATCTTAATAAGGTGATTCATTACTCAAGAAAACTAATAATAGGAATATTAAAACTTATCATGAACAATTGGCTACTTGAATGTAGTATGGATCGATTCATGGAAAAAAACTAAAAGCTAATTGTGCAATTGTTATTTTTTTTAAAAAAATTGATTGACATTTTTCTTAGTAAAAGTGAACTATCACCAATGATTATAAATGTAAAATTTAAAAAAAAATCCAAATGTATGATCAATGTGAAAACAAAGGAGCCAAATATGCTTCATTGAAAAAAACTAGTTGCCTAAATGTTATTTTTTTAGACATGATGTAGCTTCAAATGTCTTCATTAAAAACTATACCTATAGCAAAATGCACTCAACCTTCCAATTGAGGGTAGCCATTTTGGTACTTTCCATACTTTGAAAAAAAACCCTTGGTTTTAATGCATATTATTCAACTTTTCATTACTTAAAACTAGAAAGCTTAATGAACTTGGGAAAAAAAAAACTTGCCTTTGAGATAGTAAAATTCATTTTGAAAAAAGTATTTTCATTTCTATAGATTTCAAATTTTTCAAATGATGTTTTTCCTTTTAAATATCTTGTTATTTAAAAAAATGTTTAACTTTCTCAAATTCCATATCATTTCATCAAGTGTTATTACGACATTTCATCTTTGTCGACCTATATACGATGGATGTTGTCTTGTTTAATTTTTCAACATCCTTCACAAACATATCATCCAATGTCAAATTTCCAAGCCAATTACTCTCATTTTCATCCATTGTTCAACTTTCTTAAATGTTTAACATGGTTATCCTTTAAAATATCTACCATGTTGCATTCAAATGGAAAATGAAATGCCTTATAAAAATATTAAAAAAAAAAAAAAAAAAACCATACACAAGTTATAAATAATGTATCCTAAGATGTTGATAAATTTTTAATATAAATAAGTGGTAAAATAGTTTCCATCATATTTGAACCATTGTTCTTTCTATTCAAAGATTTTATTTAAAATAAGCACACAATATTTCTTTCAATGAAAGGCATTCAATTTAAAACATAACTAGAAGAGGTTCATATGAAATCATGTTCAAACAAGTTGGGGAAATTTTATTACTAGATTTATTGTTATCCTTTGGCAACATTGAACATGAAACTTGATGTAATAATTTTAAGGGTTTTACAACAAATGATAAGGATGAATTTGAAACACAAAGATGCAAAGAATTGGGAAATCTTCATCAAATCTGATGATAGACAACCAAAGAATTAACAAGAAGAAAAAATCAACATTCAAAGTCCTTATATAGTGAAAGAAAGGAAAATGATAAACTAACTGATTATTCATCGTGAAGTACTTAGTGAACTTTTAATGTTATATACAATTTAACAACAAATGCTTTCAACATTGCTTCTTTTATCAGAAGAAACAACTAGTTTGATGTTATTTTAGTGGATTTCAAATCAATAATTTCTTATTTTTAAAAATGTTCTTGAAGACAAATTATCTTCTTTTCTTCCCTAACTTCTCGAAATTTTCACTTTTTACATATATTTTTATTTTCTTGCAAGAATGCAATGTCATTATTATCAAATTTACAGGCAATTCCAACTTTCATATGGTTGAGACAACATTTGCCTTTCATGTGTGCATTGATTTGTCAAATCCATTTACACTTTTTTGACTTGTTGCCAAATTTAATGAGGTAAGTTTTATTTTCCACTTATTGTGGATGTTGGCCCATTTTGTCCAACAAGTTTCAACATACATTTCTTAAGTATAAATCAAATCTTAAATAGTTGCATTTTCCCATATACATCTACTTCACATTATGACATGTAAAAAAACCCATATTAAGAGACTTGAATGTGAAGGTGTGTAAATAACAAACATGTTATTCATTACCATAAATGCCGTGATAACATGTTATGACATTTTAGTTTAAAATAACACAACAATGTATGGTTGACAACTAAGCCATATTTGATTTAATACCCCATCTTCACAACATATTTTGGCCACCACATAATTTTATAGGATTAATCATCATAACAATGTATTTGGAATTTGAAATTATGCAATTATTTTTACTAAATTTCATTTCATTGACAATCATTCCAATGCCACCAACATCGCAAACCTAATAAACATTTTGACATTTTAACATAATTTCAAAATGTTTGATAAGATGACTTAAATTTATTTTAAAACATCACTTTCATTATTTAAAAAGCTTTCATATACATTTGTAAACAACAACATTATAATTATATCCTAAATGTGAACCTACAGTCTAGCAAAATTCAAATTATGAGACACAAACAATAATAAAGATGAAAATATTCATTTCATTAATTTAATAAGACAATTAATGTACATTCTTTTTACAATTCGCCAACTCATTATGTCACAAAACTTGAAATACACACAAAATGCACATGAAAGGGCAACAAGGATCATATGTAGTGTTGTTACTTGAGATTGAAAAAACTTTTGAAATGCACATCTTATCACCATAATAAACACCTTACCCCTTAGAAATGGATTGTGTACATTATCCCAAATTACATTATAATAACTGAGGATACTTGACACAACCACAACTATCATAACTAAATATTCTTTCTCCAATTTACATTGAAGTTGAAATAAACTATGTATTTTCCACTTTGTATAAGTAGCAAAAGTAATAAGGTTGTCAAAACTAACTTCATGCACCAAATTTATGTCAAGCATCACCTTGACATGAATAAGAGTGCATAACAACAATGAGAGAAATGAATACAAATTGAACATCACATTCACAATAACAAAAAAAATGTAGAAAAACAATAAGAGGAATGAAGTTAGGTCAAACATCCAAGTAACATGAATAAAGATTATGTATAAGGACAATGAGAGGAATAAATGAATTCATGTCAAAATCATATTGGCATGAATAAAAAGTGTATTAAGGACAATGAAAGGAATGAATGAATGAATTGACATTGAATGTTACATCAACAATGAATTAGAATCCATGAGGATGATGAGAAAATGGGTTTTATGTTGAACATAGGAGGAGCATGAATACAAATGCATAAGAATGATGGAAGTAATGATTTTTATGTCATTCCTCACATCAACAAAAGTGTATGAAAACAATGAAAGTACAAGAAGAACCACAAGAATGTGAAGGATCCATGAGAACAATCAATCACTAGGGTAGTTGTAGTTGTTGTACTATCAGCTAGTGTGCAGGGTCAGGGTGAACCAGGACCCACACACTAGTAGTACCTTCAGCTTCATGAATCATGATGGGATCTTTACCATGGTTAGAAACAACCTTTAAAAAAAAATTCAGGGATTTTTACCATGGTACAAAGTGTGGGTGCTGGTTCACCCAAGGCCAAGAGGAGGCCAATTGAAAAGGAAATGATAGTTTTGGATGGACCATCATCATATATTATGATTGACCCATGTGGTGCCATTTAAATAGTCTCTCACTTCATATTGTTCACTTTTTCATGTTCATAGATGAAGATGCAAAAAAATGTTGATAGAGGCACAAATTGGGGAGTGGATGGACCATGGGTGAAGATGCTTTAAGAAATATGAGGGAAAATCCTCCTTGATGTATATAATGTATGCGGTGAGGGAGAGGAGAGGTAAACATTAACATTAAATTTGGATTTTCAGTGATGCTCACTAGGTGTGTGACCCTAAAAATGATTTCTCCTATCCAAGTTTAGTTATTTACTTTTCTTCAAACCCACCCATAAAACTAAAACTGGGACTACAAATAGGTGGGAGACTACTAATAGCAAACCACCTGGACCAATCGTAATGATGGGTGAGTCAGAAACAGGGAGCACCAGTCAGATCTATCTATCTATGAAGCAAGGTAGTTTGTTTTGTTTTGTTTTGTTTTGTTTCTCCTGGCTGAGATCTCCAAAACCATAGCCCTTCATGCCCTGCTTTTTAGTACCTTCAGAAAGCTCTGGATCGGTAAGGGTGCACCGACTTGGTTTGAGACTGTTTGGAGCTATGATGTGAAAGCTATTGACTATTGAATCGTTTTCTCAATGAAAAATTAAATACAATTGAAACTGAAAACTGTATTTGGAAATTGGGGGTGTTCTCGATGTTGTTGGAAAGCCGCCCCTTGGTGGATCAGAATTTAATATAGTTTATTTCACAATTTTCAGAGCAGAAGTGCTAAAGATATTGATTTGGGGGACCGGCAATTCCAACAAATTGCAAAAAAATGGGTTTGGAAAGAAAAATTAGTTGATCACTCAGTGCGTTGTTCACATTGCCAAATTAAACAAATTTAAATTCTGAAAATGTGGAAAAATAAAAGAATGTGTTCACACTTGGGCCAACAGCACTAGTCATATTTATTACACTCTTCTCTGGCAGGTGTTAGGCTTGGATGTGCGTCTTACTAGCCTCAGCAAACGGTGTGGTGTGCAAATCCAGAGGCCAAAACCAGCGAGCGAGAGAGAGAGAGGGAGAGGGAGAGGGGGGTGAGCGCGAGAGAAGAGACACAGAAGAGGAGCTCAGGGTCTTGACGACTTGAAGAACCCAGCTGCAGCTGATCATCATGTCTAGCGTCTTCCACCTGATTTCCATAGGTTGTTGTTGCTTGCATCCACTGGCCTTCACATGTACTCAGTCAGCTGCGTAGAACTTCTGTCCAGTTTCATGATCCTGTTCAGAGCTTTCTAAGCTGAAGCTGATCCTAGCGTGTAGCTGATGTTGCAAGGTTTCTTTGTGGTGCAGGTCCATCGCATTATTGTGAGAAGGTATAGCAGCTTGCTTACCCATCAAGTTCTTTCCATCAGCTTCTCGTGTCTTTTAGGGTTTTCCATTGTCTCGTTGTGAGTTTGATTCTGTCGTTGGCAAAAGGAAGCACTGAGATCAGGAGCTCAGCTGAGAGAGAGAGAGAGAGAGAGAGAGAGAGAGAGAGAGGTTTGAGATAGAGAGTACAACAGATACTGAAACGAGTGTGTGAGTTCATTGGGAGTTTTCATGCCTGCAGGCAAGATGGGCGCTGGAAAGAGCTGGAGTGATCTTCCAGGAGACGAAGCATATGGTAGTTTTTCACATATTTTACACAAGGTGCACATGCCAAAAGTCTCTTGCACAACTAGTCTCTCTAGCGTTCCATCATGACTTGCCTGCATTCTTTGTTGCATGATCTTCGTTGCAAGCTTGTCTCTCCACACTGATCAGTCTTGCAACAGATCATCAGTGTAATAATCTATTAGCTCTTCACAAATCAAAAGAGCTATGAGAGTCCTCTCCTCCTTAAGGATCAGTGACGACATGAAGAAACATTAGAAGCTTGTCAGAAGTGCACAAAGAATCAGATGCAAAAGCACAGCTACGGCTTTTTCTTGAAAGAACTATTTTCCCCCTCATTACTGCAGCTTTATTGTCATGGTGTTGGATTCTGAATAAACATCAGAAGCTTGTTAGAAGCACGCAAAGAATCAGATGCAAAAGTGAAGCTACTTCCATGAAGAAGATGTGATCTCAACAAGAATCAGGGTTTGCAGTTTTCTGCTTTGCTCCTGGCATTGACAATCATTTCCTCAGTACTGCACCTTCATTGTGATGATTCATAATGGTGATGCTGTGTGATCATGCGACTTGTGAAAATCTTTGTCTAGGGGTCTTGGAGGAGGAACGAGTTGTCCGAAGCTGGTGATGCAGGGAGCTGGGGAGGATCGGCAGCTGGAGGGCAGTACAGGAGACAGAATTGTGCTGCAAGAATCAACAGACATTCTGAAATTTTCTGATAAAAACATTGCTGACAAACATGATCGCCTCTACCCTGATGATCCTGAATTGCTGAAGCTTGTTGAGTCTTGGGGTGAGTTGGATGAAACCCTAAAACCATCTGTTCACAAGCTTCTTGAACATGAAGCTTGATGTCATGTCTCATGGGGGACAGGTTGGGGTAATCCATTGGTGTGGTGGCACTGTGATTTTTTTGTTTGGAAAATCTGGAGCAAAAATTGAAAGCACAAAACCTGCTCACATGAAGCTTTCATGAAGCTTGATGTCATGTCTCGTGGGGGCTTGCCGGGGCTCTCTGTTGGTGTGCCATGGTGGTGTGATTGTCTTGTTTCGAGAAATTCTAGAGCACCAATATTCCAGTTGATGGGATCTTGTTGGTGTGGAGATATATATGGCAGAGTCGAAATTCGGGAAGAACTTGGGTCCAAACGTGCGGTGTTGGGCTTACAGTTACCTTCTCTATGACAAATCAAGCTACCGTCTGATGACTCAAGGAGCATCAATAACAGAGCGGATATTCGCATGGATTCTCATGCCTCTCATTCGACCACTTGTTGGCAAAAACTTGAAACTCGATAGACCTGGAACAAGAGAAAAGTCCCTTGCAGTGGTGGAATCCATTTTCAAGGAGGTATGAAAAGCTTTCCCTCCTCCAAGATATAGACTTTTGATCTTTTAAAATCCATTGAAATGTGTTTTTGTGCTGGAAGGGTTATTGATGATGATGATGACTGTCTGACACTTCATGAGCAAACGGACTCTCAAAAGGGTTATGACTGCACTTATTGTCATGTTATCTTCAAATTTCTCTGCAAATTTCAAAGCTATTGTGGGCTGGTTTGTGCTGGAATTCAATTTCCTTTCATTTCTCTTGCTGGACAACCTTCTTCATATGTATTTTACCTGGGTAGAAGAAGTACTTGAGGATTATTCTTCTGTCAAGCCCACTAGAGCTCTCTCTCTAATCTCTATTGTGGGTGATTGCTTGGGTGGGAGCTTTTGAGCAGGTGGATGAGTCACTTGCTAATGGTCATGCATTCATATGTGGAGACAGATTTACAGCTGCAGACCTCACTTTTGCTGCACTTGGTGGGCCAATGGTCGTTCCTCCAGAGTATGTCATGTGTTTCTTTTGTCTTTGCAGCACTTCATTTCAGTCACCATTTTGTATTCATTCCCACCATGCACCAATACCATGAGTTTGTTGGCAACTCATGTGCATGCTTGCTTGCATAAGGCAAAAAATCTGTATGACTGTAAAGCAAAAAAAATTTGTGTGCAAAATCTGTATCATGAAGTAGTAGTAGCTATGAATGTAAACCCATTCTTTGTTTGCCCTACTCCTGAACCCTAAACCCTAAACCGTGTTGCGGGACAATGCCCTCTGCGTAGCTGAGCTTTTGGATTATTCGGGGTCATGGGATTGTGAAGATATGGTGCATGGGCACCTTCTATTGAGGAATGCCCCAAAGAAATGGCTTCATCAATGCTGCGTCTCAGAGATACTGCTGCTGGCAAAGTGAGTTCCTGAAAGTCTGATATGGTAGCTCGATTCAATGTTGGTCCACATAATATTCTCTTTGGGTACACTTGCAATTGTTTCAAGGTGCAATGATGTTGCACTATCATTTTTAATTTGTTGCTTGAGTTGGGACTGCAAAAGACATGTATGTATGCAGTTGCATGTGTACTACTGGTCTTTGCAGTTTGAAGGTGTAGGGTAAAGCCCCAGGGTGGGCCTATGATGAGGCAATAGCCAAGTCCATTTTGGGAATATACTCCCTCCCACTCATGGGCTTTACCCATAGTAAGCACAAGGTGAATGTGCTGATGTTTAGGCAGATCACAAGGTGTAGGAAGGGGAGGGTTCTTACACCTACTCAATAGTGGGAGGGAAATTCATGAATATAAGATGCCCTCCAAAAACACCAGGAAATTTTCTCCGAGTGCTTTACGAAACTCACAAATCTATGATGGGTTGGTTGGGGGTGGGTGTTGCTTGCAGCACATTCTAAAGATGTATGAGACAGAGCGAAACAAGGTTGTATACAAGCAGTCCCAAAATCATTAGCAAATGCATTATTTATTATTCAAGGTCATGAGGTTATGACCACACTTATTGTCGTGTCACCCTTCCAAGTGTTTGTTGTCAAGATTTCTTGGCAACTGATCTTATAAGATGTGCTTTTGTTGAAGATTATATATATATCTGATTACTGCAGTAAGATTAGAATCCATTAGCATCAAGTTCCATGAAAAAGGTGGGTACAATAATCCTGGCTACTAAAGAGAGAATTCATCACTTGGTAACTTATCCTGTAAAAGCCTCGTCTTTCCACCTCACACTACCTATGTAAGTGGGTGGGCATCATAGGTAAGTGGTTAGGGTATGTAAGTAGGCGCTTGGTGGCTATTAGGGAGGCAGATACATGTGGATGATTTGTACATAGCTAACAATCGACCTTCCCCTATAAGGCTATCCCCTCTGAACCTGCCCTTCATGTCGAGTGGGGTGCATGCTTTCAAGCTGTGTCTGAATGCAAAACTGTTGTAATTGTAGACTAATTGATTTTGGGAGACACTGGACACTCCCCATGGAGCTCTCTGTCCAGGCCTATTTTTGAAGCACTGCATGGTTCTATTTGTTCTGTACAGTTTGTGCTCCCCTGCCTCACCAAATTAAAACTTGTTCTGACAAAACAGCTAGTTTTATTTTTATATTCTGCCATCACCTGGATTCTTTACAGGCACTGCAGGGAGACCACTGACAGTCCAAACCAGTAGCCTAGTTTGCAGCAGTTGCTAAGTGGAGGGGTTTCCTTTTTATTTCTTTTCTTTTTGGGCAGAACGTAAGACAAAACCTTTGCAGAACCATGCACTGCCATGGACTATCACCTGCTCAGTGTGCTGGACAGAGCTTGATGATGGGTATGTAGCATTTTTCATGGATCTTGAATTAGTGCAGACCAGGCTGGTTGAAAGTTGAAATCTGTGTTGCTTCCAGCATCCAGTTGACTTGGTTAGGTACTTGGTTTGATACTCGTTTTGGAAGGTCTTCTATCAAAAATTTCCAAGTGCTGCTGTTGCAGCCACTCTTTTCTGTAGTTCAAGAATTTCACTGAAGATGGAGTGAACCAATTTTTTTTTTCTAAATTGAATGAAAATTGGCATGCGAAAAATCTTTCTGCAAATTGATCAATAATCGATCTTGCTACCAAGGAATAAAATCACCTTGTTGACGTGAAAAGATTGAAGACCGAAGGGTAAAGCTACTTGATCCTTGATATTGGGGATTGGCATGAAAGTTCTGAAAATTGTCTACTTGGACGGAAACTCGTTTTTGGTACAAGAGCATATTCATGTTATATTCTGAAATTGCAAGAGAATTTCATTGATTCCATAAGAAGCAACCCTTTTCAGGTTATTGGTAAACAAGATTTGCATGACAAAAATTTCAAACTCTGCATATCTTGCAAATAACTAACACATTTTGTTGCCATTTTGTTCCATGGAAGACCATGTGGTGTGTACAACAACCACACTCTACTGCAATGGACCTTGTCCTAAATCTCTCTACATGTGGAAGC
The DNA here is from genome assembly GCA_963920785.1 of Sphagnum contortum. Lineage (NCBI taxonomy): Eukaryota > Viridiplantae > Streptophyta > Sphagnopsida > Sphagnales > Sphagnaceae > Sphagnum > Sphagnum contortum. Next base: position 16,438,441 of record OY987285.1, on the reverse strand, counting down.
AAATGGCCTCAGAAAGTCTATGATCCAAAATACTAGCATGTGAGTGGGGGTGCCACCCAAAGGCCTAAAAGCCAAATAATGCTTTGTTGAATATGTCAGCTCTCCTAAATTGTGCATTGTAATCAACCTTTTTTTTAATGGACCAATTTCCTTCATAGTGAAGAGAAAGCAATTTGCATTGAACATGTTTTTGTTGGCCTTGTCTACCAAGGCAAGGATATTGTGTTTAGATTCATTATAGAGTATAGGTAGTAGCTTAAGGGATTTTGGCACCTAGGTAATAATAATAGGTCTATTTTTATATGAGGATTTTTGAAAGATGATATTTTGGCTATTGTGTTGAAACTTGAGATTACTTATAACAGAGTTATAATATTTTGAAGGTTTTTGGCTTCTTTTAGAGGATTTTTTTTGACAATTATTATATTTTGGCATGGTGAAATATTTGAGTTTCCGTAATTCTTCTTTTGCCTTAAGATCCGTTCTAAGGTAATTTGGCAAGGCGGCCACCGTGTGACACACCCCTTGTTATATAGTCCTTTTGGTACATTCACTAGCTTTTCACCTATTTGCATTAATTGGCACAATATATATATACATTAGAATATATGTTCCCAAGGGAAAGTCGAACTCGTTCATAAGGACTAGGGACCAGCCATATTTTTTGGTGCAAAATTTTGCACTTAATGCAATATAGAACAGATTTCTCTGTTGCAAGACTCCTTTTTCAATTACAAAAAAAGTTTGCCAAAATTTGAGGGAATTTTGTTTTTGCCTCAATTTTGCCATATTTCCGCATTAAGTCATAATAGCTTGTTGCCACAAATAGCTGGTTTCCTGACTTTTACTACTCACCTTGCCAAAACTGGGATAAGACTTTTTGTGGATAGTCACCAACCCACTTTACCTTACCTCACAAAATTACAGGAAAAAAAAAAAAGACCTCTTTTAGGGACACATCAAAATTACATAGGTAGTTGATATAATTTTGCAAAAATTCGACAAAATGAAAAATAATATAATTTATGCCATGTACTAGGGTAATGCTTGACTTGTTTCATTCATCAAAACTTGAACTTCCATTGCAATAGTAAAACACTGAATGAATTTTTTTTTTAAAAAAAAAAGTGTAGTTGAATGGTTCAAAATTAGGTCAAGATTGAGTCCACTCAAATGCTTCAAAATTTGACACTACCTACTGGACTTAGTCAGGGTGATCCAAAACTCCTTTCCCTCTTCCCTATGCCATAGGGACCTACCTACTACTGGCTCTTTTACAGATCAGGTGTAATTGGACAAAACAATGATTTTTTTTTTTCCAACACAAAAAAAAAAAAAATGTGGCTTTTTTGCAACCAAAAATTTGGGAAAATTTCGGATTTTTTTCTTCCTAGTAAACATTTGATTGAGTTTCCTCTTTAAAATTAAAAATTTCCAATTTTATTATTGAAAATTAATTCTATAAATAAATAAATAAATAAATAATGTGTTCCTATGTGGAATAGGCCCTATAGGGCCGTTCCATCATAAATATAAAATAGTTGAATGTGTTCCTATGTGGAATAGGCCCTATTGGGGCATTCCATCAATAAATATAAAATAGTTGAACGGGTGATGTTTTCATTATTATCGTCACTTATTTATTAAATACATGTTACATACCGGTAGTTGTAGAGTGTGAAATTTATCATATGTAAAGCACTTTGAGAAATGTGCTAATGTATTTGGAGGGCACCTTTTTTCTATGAATAATAATACTAATGTAGCCCTATGACATGGATTTAAGTGTGAATAGCACAATGTAATTGCTCCAAAGTGTGATTGTGAACAACACCTTGATGATAGAGCCCAATTGTGAATTTAAAAAAAAAAAAAAATTCTAAATTAATTTCCAGCTTTACCTTAGGGAAAGCCTAGAGGTGTGTGGAAGGGGGGGGGGGAAGCATTCCCAAAATGTTATCTAAGTCAGCCGAATTTTGGGAATGGCCAGGGTGCTTTAGGGTACACACATCACCCCGTATTGCAGATGTGTGGGACCGGAGACCTTTTCTCCTATTTCATGGATTATGACAAAGTTGTCCCAAAGTTGTCCAAGTCTTTGTTCCAGGATCCACACTCACCCAACGAGCAAGAAATCATTATATATACTAGTGGGTACCCATGACCTTCGGACACTGTGAAGTCCCCCGGTTTCTTTAAACCAAGAGAGACACACACAAAGTGCGCAAAGCAGCTAATTTTATTTTTATTTTTATTTATTTTTTGTGACGAAAATCTGTTGAAAACATACATGGTGAAGCGAGCATTTTGAAAAATTTCCCCAAAAAAAAAACTAAATCGCCACATTTCCAGGAGGGGAAAAAAAAGAGTTTTGAAATCGCCACATTTTGAGGAGAAAAAAAACAGATTTTGAAATCGCTGAGATTTGTGGAGGATTTGGGCAGATTCCAACCTTTCTTCTTTTGAAACACGTTTATGAAGGGCGTGCTAACCCTAACCCCCTTACCCCCAAGGAGGACGACCGGACGGACGTACAGACACCTAAAATATTATATATAGTGGGTACCCGTGAAGTCCTGCGGTTTCATTTTAAAAAAATTTAATGCATTTATTTATTTATTTATTTAGTTTCTATTTTCTTTTTCAATAAGATTCTAGTTTTTCTAATATGTTTTATAATGAAAATAATTTAAAAAAACTTTTGTATTTTTGTTTGATTAGATGCAGGTTTGAAGTTTGGAAAAAGAAGACAAACCTCATTTTTTTTTCAAGTATGGTTTTTTTTTTGTTTCTTTTGCTCTCTGTTTTGTTTCTTATTTTTTGTCATCTAGTTTTCAATTTTCTTTTAAAATTATTTTACTGTATTTCCCTTTTTTGTTTCATGTTTAAATATATTTATTTTATATGTTTTCATTTGTATCTATTTCTAAGTGTTTTAAAAAAGTTTCTAATTGTTAAAGTGTTTTTCTGTTTTTATTTTTTTTCTAGTTTTTTCCCTTTTAAAAAAATTTGTGCTGTTTTTTTCTTTTTTGTTACAACTTTGTTTCATTTTATTTATTTATAAATATTTTTTCTTCTTTTTTAATTTGAATTTTCTTGTGTTGTTTTTAAAATATTTCTTCTCTTGTTTCTCATTTGGATAAACTGCTGCTGCCGCCATGAGTCGTCCTCCTCCTCCCGTTCCATCATCTTCTTCTTCCGGGATGAGGAACTTGGATGGATGGATGACGGGACGGATGGATGGAAAGAACGACCGGACAGCACCGCAAGCGGACAAAACCAAGGATATTATATAAGTAGATATGTATAAATTATATATTTTTAGCACAAATAAACAAAGAAATCCATTGGATTTGTTTTAAATTATTTTTTTTAACACAAATAGACAAAGAATGAAATCTGTTGTAGAGATTGACTACATCCATGGCCAACTGGGATGGGTGCACTTTTTTTTTTTGCTTCTTCTTTTGGGTGGTTTTAGAAATTTCATTTTGCCGATTTAAAAATTTGGGACATGGATGAAAGGTGCATAACTTCCCACAACAAACTCCAAAAGGGCCCTCCTTTTTATTTTGTGTAATAAACTACTTCTTTCAACAAATATTGGCGACAAAGAAAATGCTATGAAAAATGTGCCTACAATATGATGTAATTGGATCAGATTACCATTAGCACCACCTTGCAAAGAGACAACCAAATCCTATAAAACTTAGGTCAATGCAACTCGTGGTGCATTACCTTAATTTTTAGGCATTGTTTTCATAAGGGGAGGGACTATTGTTTCCGGGCATTGGTGGTGGTTTTTGCATTAAATTGCCCGGTTTACACTAAGGTGGTTTGAGTGCGATTTTAGTCAAGTTCATATTAAGTTGGTCATGGTTAGGGTTAGGGTTTCTTTTCAAGCATTCCCATAGGTATATTAGTTCTCAGAAATGTAAAACATTTACCCCAAAATGTGCAAAAGGAAACTTTGTCCTTGTGTGGTCAACAACCACCTAGCCCAAAGACTAGAACAAAAGCTTGAGCTTTAAGACATGGTGTGAAATAAGCCTCCAACATATATTGTTTACTAACCGCATCTTTGGGGGAGATCTCTTTTTCAATGGACTCTTTGGCATTGAGCATGACCAACACCGGTCATGCCAAGTCCATGCGGAGCTCAACACACAAAATCTCCCTTTCCGTGAACAACAACATAATTCCTCACTTTTAGATGTATCATGTTAAGATTAAAAGAGACAACGTCCCAAGCATGAATGATGGAACAATTCATCACTCTTCATAAAAACAAACGACCTTTTCCTTTAGTTATTTTGCGTTCCTTTGTACTCCACGTTTGTTGTCTAAATTCCACATATAAGTTCTTCATAAGCATTTCAATGGTTTTCATGTTATTTTGGTTTTGGAACAAAGAAACAAAAATTCATTGTTGGTATTGAGGAAAATTCTATATGTTGCATGCCATCATATGGGGTCAAACATGGCTAGTAAGTAGAGATGCCATTGAAAAACCTTCAAAGGCCCTTGAGTGTGTCAATACAAGTTTTATCAAGCCTAATCTTCATCATGTGTTCCCAATGTAATGTTGAAATCCTAGTGCAAATATTTCACTTTACCACATGGACCTATAAATATTAATTTTCATTGATTTCAATTTTTAAAAAACCTACATGAGTAAGAAGGATTGATAACTAGGTCTAGATTATTTCATAGAGGAAAATAGAACCCACTTAGGGGAATTGATTTCAAATGCTTTTTCAAACCAAAATACCCTAGTACCTCGACCAATTCAACACCAACTATATTTATTATTTTCAGAAGTGTTGAAATTTTCAAAAAATATTTCTTTTTTCAGAAATATGTTTTTTTGAAGGAAAATCAAGCATTTGATGAAATTTTTGAGAATACACTTTTTGTCAAAATGAAATCCTCAAAATTAATTCATTATCTAAGAGTGGAAGTGGTCAAGCTAATGCACTTTATTCCAAAAATTGCCCAATAAATCTAGACATATGCTTTTATTCACAAATTGATCATATTGAAATAGTGAAAATGTAGACCAATCCTTAACCCTTTCATCATCATTCATACCTACCTAGTACTAGCTAAAAAGTTTCCACAAAGGTTCCAAAAATAATTAAAATTAAAGGTACCCATAAAAGTGTACACTTTATACCAAAGGCACATACATGGCTTTAGCCTATGAGGTTGGCCCCAATTGGAGTTTTTCTTACTACAATTGGACTTTCACTATCCTTTTGTAGTTAGAAATCCTTTTGAATTTATCACATTGTGCAAGATTGGATGGTGGTTCTTTAGAACATTTCAAAAGATACCCAAAGCCATCAATTTGTTGCATAATTTGGTGAAATTTGTGATAGGTAAAATGGATTCATTGGAGCAATTGTGGAGTTTCAATAAAATTCCATGGGTTTGTGCAATGAAGCAAAATAGAAAGAATTCTAATTGCCCAAAGTGCACTACCATAAGTGAACAACCCATTGCAAAAATGCATGTGGATGTCATTGACCATATCTCATCTCAAATACCTATTGTGTACAAGCCAAAAGAGGTTGAGCTTTGAGAGTGGTATATGGGATTTGTGAGGACTTGGTCATGTGATTTTCCATGACCAAGTTTAGCACAACAAGGGAACTTCCTTGTGGATGAAGTACTAGTGAAAGCATCCATGATGTCCTCAATGTCATCAAGTGAGGTTGGAGAAATTTTCCAAAGTTCATCATTTACATAAGCATACATGGTCATGTGGAGTGACAACAAAACTAGGGTGTGCAAAATGGTCCAATTTTGCCATGAGCCAAGGGAGGGTTGCTATGGTTGGCTATTAGAACTTGAAATGTGATTGGGAACTTATGTTGGAATCTAGGAAAATGGCATTGGCATGGTTTCCAAAACTTGGAAGTAGGAATTTTCAAAATTGGGAAAGGAACATGGTATAAGATGGATGCTTACAAACCCTAATTTGTTCCTATGGTTATTGATGATATCCTACTACTTTGGTAACTTTGACATTGACAATATTATTTTTAGAAATGTTGAAAATTTAAAAAAAAAATTCAAATAACAAAAAATTGTGAAGGAAAATATAGATGTTTTCAAGAATATTTTATATCTCTTGAAATCAAAATTTCATAATTAATTAATTATTTAGCAAACACGTGTCAAAGTTGTCAAGGTGCAATGGTAAACAATATAGTTCCTATGAGTGTGTGTGTGTGTGTGTTTTTTTTTTTTCAATTTTGTGATGTTGCCACATGGTGATCAAACACAAGGAGATTTAGCCACACTATGAAAATAAAGATTTATTAAAATCCTTTTATATCTTGGCTATATTCATGAACAATGCCTAGAAACATGGTGATTTTTTAGATTTTTTATTTTTATTTTTTTGAAAAATGAAAATATTCAACAAAATATTATTAAAACAAATTTGCAACCAAAAAAAAATTGTTGGTTTTAACCATGAGTGGAACAGTCAATGAGATTTGACCCCGTCATGAAATTAATCCAACAAAGGTCTATTGAGACAACCAAAACATATAGAATGGAAATGTGTACAAGCCAAGCAAGTTTGACATGTCCTTGGATTGTGTACAAGCCTAAGCAAGTTTGGCATGTTTTTAGATGGTGTACAATCAAAATTGTAAAATAAAAAAAAATCAACCAACTTGTTTATCCATGAAAAGTGAGTGAATGATGAAAACAATGATAATTTCACATATGATATTATTATTTTCTAGAATAGATGAAATTAATACACCAAATATCTTATAATTGTAACTATATGTCCTTGATGACCATTGATGACCTTTGAGTGATTTCTAGGGAAATAAACAAAAAAAATGTTGAATTATTTTTAAAAGGTTCATAATTTCTTTTGAAGGAAAATAAATCCCACAAAAACCTTTAGGGTTGAATCTAAATTTGTGAAATGAAGATTTTTGAAATTCATCTTCACTATGATGGTTGGTTGAAAACCAAATGTGGCCCATAGAATAACACAAAGAATTTCAACTAGGATTTTCAAATATTAAATGCACTTGGAAATCATAATGCAATAAAACATCCACTAGAACTCAAATGTGCTTTATTAAATATTGTGACAAAATTCAATTTATTAGAGTGTTAACTAAGTATGGAATTAGGAAGCCCATGGGTATGTGGCCATATTCATCCTAATACAATTCCAAAAGCCCTTTTGCCCATTTTCTTTGGGAGTGCTAAAAAAAACCATATATTCCCTAAAGATACACAAACCAAAAAAGAGAAAGAAAGAAGAGAAAAGAAAAGAAAAAGACAAGGGAACAAACACAAAAGGAAAAGAAAAGAGTTGGAAAAGTACAGAAAAAGAGTAAAAGGAAGGTCAATTACACTTTGGAATCGTGCCTAGGCTCCTTTTGGCTTATTACCCTCGGATTTCTGGAAATAGAAAGTTCGTAGAGAAAGAAGACAATTCCAGGAGAGTATTCTGGCTGGAATCGGCATCCCTCAACCTGACGCGGCAAAACCTGCGCCTGGACGGGTAGGGTGAATAGAAGTGTAAAAATAAAAAAATCTTGTGGTCTTTATTTACTTTATTTACTGCAAAAGTTAACAGGTTGTCTTATTCATCCCATTCTCTCCACCTGGATGATTAACTGCCGGATAGTGCAGTTCAGAATGCATCCATGAAGGCGCTAATTTAGTATCTTAATGAGCGAAAGAATGGACGGCGAAAAATGTGTGTTGGCTTTTAATAGGAGCACGGAATTCTCGAGGCGAGTTTCGGCCGACCACTGGATGAAGAGAAAAGTGGTGGGAAAAAGATAAGAGACAGGACCGAGAGCCGGTCGACGACCGTAGGATGGAGAGCTTTCGGCGAAGAGAAAAAAGTACGCAGCAGTAAAAAGCGCATGGGGATAAAATCATTGGCAAAAATAAAAATATAAAAACAAAATATCTCGTTTCCAATATTATGTGCCGTCTAAATTATATTTTATTTTATCGATTTTGTGATGTTGCTCAAGTGGCGATCGTGCATAAGATATTTAGCCAAATTTGGAGATATTCAAAATATGAATGTAAAAAAATAGTAAGCACCTTTTTCACGTTGCAGGGGTAGTTCTGGCGATTTTTGGCGAACGATTGATTTTTAGTTTCTTTCTGGCGCTTTTTTTCCAAAAAATGGTACTGACGACAGAATATTCCTTCTCCAAGATATTTTTCGCAAAATGTCGAAAATTCGACACAAAAATAAAAATAAAAATCACGGAATCCAGATAGGCGTCATGGGCGGGCACGTGCGCGGTTATAGGGGGCGCGATGTGGGATGGTTTATAGACCTGCCCGGAATAGACCTGCCCCTATAAAGGCTTGCTGCTTGGGCTTCCTCCACCCATTCCCTTCTTTCTCTTTGCACAGTGCGGCTCACAGGAACGCACGTACGCTCTCTCTCTCCCCATTGCAATCTATGTGTTTTCGCGTGTTTTCTCGACCAATTTTGTTGTAGAAGTAAGCTCACAGAGGAGCTCTTTGCGCAGGTCCTTTGTTGCCGGTCAGAGATCGCGTTTATTCGCTCCGATTTGAGCCTGATTTGGTCGGTGGGCGGAGTGTTGTGTGTCAGAAGAGCGGGGGTTTCCCGGTGTTTTTTTTGGTTTGTTTGTTGGGGTTCGTGTTTTGGGAGAACCTCCTCCCTGCACTTCGCGGCTGACAGGAACGCGGTTGTGACTGAATCGATAAAGCAAGAAGGCGGGGGTTTCTTTGGCCTGTGTGTCGGCGTTGGATCCCCTTCTTTGTTTATTACGCCTGCATCTCTCTCTCTCTCTCTCTCTCTCGCGTTCTCTTTCTCTCCCTCCCGTTTGTTGGTGCTATGTTGGTTGGAGTTAAGAAATAAGCCGTTTCTTCTGCGGTTTTAGCGTTTTGGTCGTTTGCGTCTGGAGAAGTTGGAGGTGATTGTCTTCGGAGAAGTAAGACAATTGGAGCAGTGCTCAGCCATGGCGACGTTCGTGCTAAAGGTGCTTATTATTTCCTCTTTTTCTCTCGCTTTGTCTGTGTCTGCGAGGAGGAAGAACATTTTGTGCATGGTAGTGAAGAAACCATTTTTCTTGTTGGAAAATAGAAGTTCTTTGTGCTTGTTCATGGTGGGCAAAGAGATCTTATCAAAGCTTCTTCATCGGAATAGCCACCGCTTGAACTGCTGTTCTTGTTTAACGTGCCGATATAGGAAATCTTTCTTCTTAGTCAGGCTTACAGTGCATGCGTTGTCCATGATCGAAATATGCCGTGGCTTTGTTTTCTTCCTTACGGTGTCCAGGAGCATCTCCTCAGTATCGCATCTTGTGATTGGCAGTGCATCGTAGTTTTGGCCAAGAAGGATCGTTTTCTGCTGCATAGGTCTTGTTTGTTGCTTGCCGAATTCTTTCTTCTGTTGTGCTGAGGTTCTCCTCCGCCTTCCTGATTTGCAGATAAAGTACGCGGACACGCTGCGTCGGATCACGGTACAGGCGTCTCCTTCCTCGAACGGACCGGATTTGTCCTATGTGCAATTGGAGGACATCATCCGGCAGACTTTCAAGCTACCTCCAGCATCGGAGATTGCCATGACTTACACAGACATGGAGAACGATGTGGTGACGATGACAGGGGACCAAGATTTGCAGGATGCTTGTGTGCATCAAGGCCTGAACCCTCTCCGTTTGCAGGTCACAGTGGTGGGGCCAGCAGCTACGACTATAGACTACACAACAACTCCCTTTGCTGCCCCCCGTTTTGGTCATCACCACCACCACCATGGACCCCATCCTGCTGCAGGTGGTCCTCATGGCGGTCCTCCACTTGGACGCCAAGGCCGACACCATGGTGGGCGACCACAGCAGAACCCCCTGCTACCACCACCACCGATTTTCAAGAGCTGGCTTGATTCTACAGTGAAGCTTTCTCAGGACACTGCTAAGCAGACAGCTGATCATGTGGCACAAGTGCTACAAGCTTGTGAGCCTTTGATCAAGAATGCTCCCAAGCAGGTTATGTCTGAAGTCTTGGAGTCCATAACAAAGGCAATTGCTGCCATGCCAAATGGAGGTGGCAACAACAGGGATGACCTGGTGACACATCCTTTTGCCACAGCTCCATCTCCATTTAGCCAAGCTTGTTCTATCAATACTGTGTTTGGCCAACCTTGCCTGGCCCCCCCTGGAGCTACTGCTCCTTCTCCAATTGAAGAGCAGACCTCCTCAGCAAAGGCCCCCAAGGAGATTGTTGCTGCCACCACAGGCACGCCATCTGCAATAACTGCCCCAGAGGAGCAGCCAGTGCTCCATAATGGTGTGCAGTGTGATATCTGCAACATGTCTCCAATTGTTGGACCTCGGTACAAGTCCCAAAAGTGAGTAGTATCTTTCCAGAGCAGAGTTTTTCTGCTTGAGCTGCTGTATCAATTTGTGTGCTATTTAATAAGATGCTTTTCTTGTCCTTGTTGCGGTCTTTACGAACTTGTGTTAATGTGCTCCACAGGCAGTTACAGACATTGACTTGAATGTGTAATTCCTTGTGCAGAGAACATGACTATGACTTATGTCAAGCTTGCTTCAAAGAACATGGGTGCACTGAAGACTATGATCGAATTGATCGACCACTGTTTCGCCCTCGGCACCTTCACCCACCCATGTTTGGTGGCCGAATGGTACAGTTACAGTAGTGATGTTATGTGCACAGTAGGCCACCTGAATGTGGCTCGAATTCTATAATGCACCTTCAGTTTTCGACTCAGTTTGCTGCAGTTGTAGTTGCAGATGTTGTGCATGTTAGGATCTTCTTTCTGATTTCACTTGTTTACACAAATTGTTGGTGGTTCTAATGCAGATGCGATGCCCAGCTAATCCCATCTACTATGGGGGAAGACCTGCCTGTTCCATGCGGGGTCCTCAACATGGGGGAACCAGTGGTCCCTATGGTGGAAAACCAGAAGCTCGCTCCATGGGGAGTGTGCTTGGATCTGGTGGAAAGTTGGATGCTCGATTTGTCCAGGATGTGACAATCTTTGATGGAACTGAACTTGCACCTGGCACTCAGTTTACCAAAATATGGCGTCTGCGGAACAGTGGTTCAATTGCATGGCCACCACAGACTCAACTTGTGCATGTTGGTGGGGATGAATTGGGATCTGTATATGCAGTCACACTAGAGGTAATTTGTTTAAAATCCTCATGATCCTCTTTCTGTTTTGTTTGTCCCTTGCATGTGCAATAGACTGGAATTTGGAAATATAGGTCCTGCAAGATTAGTGGGTTAGTCCATATCACTTCTCTTGGTGATAAGAGGCTGTGGCCCTTGATTTTCATTATCCCTGTGTATCATCAGATTTGGGGTAGCCTTGCATCAGAGTTGCAGGGAATGGAGACTAAATCTTTGAATTTGTGTTTTACAGCTGCCAGAGAATGGATTGGCTCCAGATGGTGAAATAGAAGTGTCTGTTGACCTTGTGGCCCCTGAAAGACCTGGTCGGTATGTGTCACACTGGCGGCTTGTAGCACCTGCAGGGCCAAAGTTTGGACATCGTGTGTGGGTTCTAATTCAGGTACTTAAGCAGCAAAAAGCTTTTTGTTTCAGAAAGACTATTTAAGCTTTATCATGGAATTCTCATTTGTATGTGAATGAAACTGAAAGCCTTCAAATTTTCTCCTCTTGCTGGTCAGGTTGTTCGAGAAGGCAAACAATTGCCACAAATGGTGGAGTCACTGGTCACATCTGGGCAGGATACTGCAGATCAGCGGAAGGAAACTGAAGTACCAACCGAAGAACTAGTAGTTTCATCTGAGACAATAGCCAAGACCACCTGTGTTGGCCAGGGAGAAGTTGAAGATGGAGCCTCTATTATACCAGATAATGTTTCTATTGTGTTGCCACTGATTAGTGAAGAGGATCTTGTTGTGTTGGATGCGAGTCCTGTTGCAGTCCAGCCTCAGGAAGTTGCAGAAAAGATTGAACACCTGGTGAAAAGTCAAGAATCGCCTGCACCAGTGAACATAGAGTCTCAGACAGATGATCCAGGGAAGGATCAGGATGAAGCTCAGGATGCTGATATGGAAAGTAGTGAGCTTGGAAACTTTTCCATGGTAGATATGCCACTCCCATCTACTGAGAATGGCTTTGAAGGGCTCTCTAATGAGAGGGAGCGACTTAAAGCAGCAGCAGAAATTGATTCTGTGGATGCTGTGTTAGCAAACCTTGAAGCCATGGGGTTCACACAGAAGAACCTCAATTTGGATTTGTTGAAGAAAAATAATAATGACATGCAGCGCACCCTTGATGACTTGGTGAGTGCATCGGAGTGGGATCCCATGCTCGAAGAGCTGGAGGAAATGGTATGTGTTTCATTCTCTCATTACTGTTTTGTGTTGGTTGAGTTGGTCTTTGGGACTGGTTTATTTGACAGTTAAAGTACACAGAAAGAGAGGAAAAGAAAAGGGTTTGATGTGTCTTTCAGATTAGTAGCCTTAAAAAATTCACCTGGTGACTTGATTGTGTGAGCAGGGATTTTACGATACAGAGATGAATCGTCGTTTGATGTTCAAGAACAAAGGCAGTGTAAAGCGCGTGGTGAAGGAACTGGTTCAGATGTACAAGGATCCTTCCATTAGTGGAAAGGAGCAGGTTTAGGGTTGAAATTTCCTATAAAAGGTCTGCTTGAATTGCATGAAGACGAGAACCCTGAAATGACATCATGCTGTGTTGTAGATGACCAAAAGAGACAATTGAAGGTGAGTATGTTGTTGTATCATAGACAGCTTGCAGTAGCAGTGCCAATCCTTTTTGTTTTGAAAAATTTAGCTGTCTGTTCACTCGTGAAACAGCTTCAGCAAACTTGGAGCATTGCTTGATGATGGACAACTGGCTGCAAGGGGTCCAACAATGGAATACCTGCATAAAGCCAGAGTTTGCAGGCCAGAGTTTGCAGGCAAGACAAAACTTTTTGCCGATCTGTTTGGAGAGGAGACTGGTTATGTGACTGTCATTTGCCACCAGAACCACAGATTTTGATTGCAGGCACAGTTTTTGCTAGTCTTTTATTGTGAAGTATACAACAATGTAGGAGTTGTGAAGGCTATTGCAAAACCCTCACTTCTTTCACAATGGAAAAAAAAAGTGTGAGATTGTGGAGTGTGTGGGGGTACAAAAAAAGGCAGGGAGGACAAAAATGTTCAGGACTCTTGTTGTAAAAAAGAGTGGAAACTGAGAGATATGTCCAGGACAACAGTGAAGATGTACCAAAGTGCCATATGTTAATACACTTGATTGTGGTACTTACCTGTTTATAAATAAAGAGGCAACAGTAGCATGCTTTAGCATGCTTGTGTAAACAATCTTTATATATATATATATGGTTTTCAAATTGCTTTCTTCTGTGTTGTGTTAGCTCTAGGTGGTTTTAGAATTTGAAAGTTTTGGAATTCTGTAATCTATGCAGAAGTAGGCAGTAGCTTAGTCAAATGATTAAAATAGTTTAATCCTATGTGCTTAAAGCTTCGGAGCCCAGTTACACACCTGTCTCTCATCTGTTTTGCGTCGCCTTTTTATGTATCCATTCGGAGCCATATATTACATTTCATCTTGATGAATGCCATATTCTAGAACCTTCCATCACTGAGTTTTTTATTTTCATGATTTCTTGTAGCTAAACAACTAAAGTTATATTCGGTTCCAGTTTTGGCAAGAGGATTTGTCAATGGGTCTTGAAGATTTGGAACAAGAAGAAAAGCTGCAGTACCCAATGACAAATCTGTGAACATTTGAATAAGAGAGAAATAATGCAATAGTTGAGGAAGAGTTACTAAGTGAGAGGTAAGCAAATGAGAGAGAGAAAAAGCTGAATGAGAAAGGGAAGCATACTTGAACATTATAAGCAAATCAAGTGGGAAACATTTGAATGAGAGAGTGAAGCAAAGCAAGAGATACATTGCGCAATGTGGTATCCACAAACCACAGAATTTTTTTTGGGGAGTAGTTCCCAAGCATTTTCATACCCAAATTCTACAGAGCGAACACAAAAGGGACGAATCCAAAGACAGAGAGAGGAAGAGCAAAGAGAGCAGTCCAAAATGGGTCCAACAGTAGAATGATCTTGCAAGAGGCAAAAAAGCATTGTGTTTCTTTGCAAGAAGAAAACCATGTGAGGTACTCCAGAAAAGAAACTCTTTGTCAAGTGCAGTTGCAAGAAGATGGATTTCTTGATGGGTTTCTTGACATGGATTTTGTAGGCTCTTCTCTAGTTTTTTGTTTGTATGAAGAGAAACAGAGGAAGGACTGGCCCGTGATGATGGGGATGTGAAGATTTCCAAGATTGGGAAGAAACTCAGCATGGCAAACGAGCGTTGCAAAATGTCTCCCATTTGTACTTTGAGAGAGAATGGAGAATTGTGGAAGAGTGTACAGCTTTCAGAGAGAAGCTGCTGCTGCTGCTTGCTTCACTCCAATTTTGCCAGGGATGTTCTTTTTTTAAAAAAATTTTGCTTCTGGCTCTGGGGTCTTTTTTCCTGCAGCCATCATTGAACCCAACAAGCTTGTCATGACACTCTCACTCTGTCTCTCACTACCTACCTGCCTGAATTCCTAAACTGCATTCTCTGCAGTACCTTTGTAACTTCAACACACTTGGAGAGCGCAGTAGTACAACAAAGAGTTTGTCGCATAATTAATTAGTTTTGAAATTTTCATTTCAACAAACAGAAATATTCTTGAGGATTCAATATTTTCTTTCACAATTTTTTGTTATTTCAACATTTTCTGAAAATAAATATAATTAGTGTTGAAACTGCCAAGGTAGTAGGGTAGTTGCTGCTGCAGGGAACAAGAATAATGCAAACTGCTGCCCCACCCACAAGTGTGCAGTGGTGGCTGTAAGAAAGGCAAACAGACTACAGACAGATGCACACGGTTTTTGTGTGCACATTGGAACAACAACAACAACAACATCAGAAACATCACAGCAGGTGAACTAACGCTTCTAGGAGAATTACAGCAACAAAAGCCACCCATTCTCTGCAACAAATTTGTTTTGGAGATTGGTCATGGTAGAAAAAAAGTTGTGATATCATTCATTCCTACAAGTATGCTGTAATTTGTGTGTCAACAACTGCAGCGGTGGTGTTTTGTTGGCTCTACCCTTCAGGGTAGTAGAGACAATGTGATGCACCCAAAAATGGGTCAAAGTTTGGTATCCCTACGTTGAACGTTCTAAGGTCATGTGGAGTCCTCTATAGAGAGACACTTCCAGCAGAACTGAAGGATCCACTTGGGCGGCTTCACTATGCTAACTACCATGTGTTTCTAATTTAGTATGTTGAATATTTATCATCCTTATGTATGTCATTTAAAGGGCAGAGCCATTATGTGATGAGCTGCTTGTTGTGGTGTCGTGTGGATGCAGCAAGCAAGCAAGCAAGCAAAGAGTGAGAACCCCATTCTGATTTGATGCAAATCATCTGGGATTTGGAGAGAGGAAACGATTCGGAAAAATGAAGTTTTGCAGACACCAACACAAAGATACTTAAACTTATTTGCAAGCCAACAGACAAAATCTAAAGTACACTGTCCCTTTGCAACAACTAATCGTTGATTTGAGGAGGATTGAAAGAAAAAAGCTTTGATTTCATGAAAGCAATCTCAACAGTTCCTGAGTCCAGCTGACCTTCACTTATTAGAGCATCTCCCACCCATGCCATACACCCCCCCCATACCAGCCTCCCTTCCATTAGTGTGTAGCAGTGTCTACCAGTAGTGGTGGGCGGTTCTTTCTTCCTTTCTCAGCGGGTAAGATTCGGGTATAATGGACCCTGGGCTGAAGGTTCTCAAAAAAAAATCCAAAAGAATCAGTTCTGACCCTGTAGCCTGTAGATTCTCTTAAAACTCACTGAACTTACCCTGAAAACCACCGGTTCTTTCAGGAGCCAACCCCAAAATCTGTTTTTTTAATTTTTAATTTTTAATTTTTGATTTTTTAAAAAATAATTTTTAATTTCCTTTTTTTCAATTTTTATTTTAAAATTTCAAAACCCATGAAGCAAGGAAGCCCACCCAGTTTGAAGATTTTCAAAAACCTGGAACCAATGGATTATTTTATTCTGAAATCTCTTTAAAAACTCAGAACCAGAGCTGACAAAATTGTGTCATTTTGGGCACTTCGTTAGCCCCATTTAGGGCCACTTTAGAGAAGGGTCCAAAGACCAAAAGCCCATAGACCAATTTGAAGTGAAGCAAATTGAACCTTGAATTGGACCCTTCTTCACATTTTTAAGACTTTTTTTTCTTAAGGTAGAAGGAGTGTGTGTTTAAAGGCTTGGGTTCAATTTGAGGGTCCAATATCAAAAATGTGTGATTGATATGTGAGAGGATTAGGTTAACCTTTGGTCTTTTCTTTTTTCTTTTTCTTTTTTAATTTTTTAATTTTTTTTTAAATTTTAAATTTTTTGTTTTCACTTCCATTATATGCACTTGTATTGGAAGAGCTGAAAATGCACTCTTTCTAGCAACCACCTTGCAAGGATCCACAAACACCAGCCATGCTAATTCTAATTGATCCAAAAATGGGGGAGGTATTATGCTTTTACAATGTCCTCGATCCATAGATGTGTCTTCCATTCTCATAGAATTTGAGCAACAAGGGTTTAAAAAAACAATGAATAAAATAAAATAAAATAAAATGAGCAACCTTGGACCCTCACTAACACTTTGGTTTTCCAAAATAATTTAGCTCTCCTTTAAGCTATTTGGGCTCCATGGTACTTCACACTACTAATGACGATGATTAAATTATTTTCTGTGGACTTAGTAATTTTGTTGTAATCAATTTTATGTTTTCAAATTCTCCAAATCATGAATTCTCCTTGAAGCTTCTTTTTTTTTTGGTTTGGACCAATTGGTTTTGCCTCCAAAATGATGCCATGGAGGTTAAATCACAATTTGATTTGTCTTGGTTTGGGATCTATTTGTGTCAAATGATCATTTTAAAGAGGTAGTAGATACTTGTCCGACCTATTTTTTATCACCCTATTATTATTTAATTTTCTCATATATATATATAAATCACCATATATTAATTATAATCCATTCTTTCATATTATTACATACCTTATGTTTTAATTAAATTGATTATTTGAGTAAAATATACCTTATTCCAACAACCAATACATTGCATCTTATATTTTTACTCACATATTTTCTACTTTTTTTTACTATTGTTCCCCCCCGGCCTTGGGACCAATTTAAAGTTTTTGACCAATATGAATGCTTGATTTCATTGGACCTTGCTCCTTGGACCCTTGTCCAAACTGGCCCTAGACTAACAAATTGTTTGGTTTGGAGTTGTAAGAATGCACAAGCAATCTAGAATTTCAGCCCCTTTAAATAAATGACTATTTAGTAATGGGAGTGATTTAATCCAATTTTAAAAGATTTTGTGTTCAAAGATACAAACAATCTTGAATGCATATATATGACCTAAAACTTAATATCTAAACCATGGAATAACTTTGGAGCACAAAACAATACTCAATCATGACTATCCTAAAGACCATGCAAAGACCCCCCCCTTTGTGAACATTGGATTTCATCCAAACCATGCATCTCAATCACAAGATAATCGACAAAACAAAACAGATTTGAGTAAAAATCAAGGTACTCAAATTCTCTAGTACTTTTCAAAAATGTTGTCACTACCAAATATTGTGTTGGATGAATTCAATGTTTCTCAAAGATATTAGTTCCAAATGCAAAATCGTTGAAAGCTAGAGTAGATGAAAATGAAAAAGATCTGAACTTGATAAAAAACAAAGGACATGGGAGCGAAGAACTTAGCCCACAAGAGGTTGGAGTAAAGGCTAGCTTGCAAAGTCAGAATGTACAAGCATCAAGTGAATAGATATGAACTTTTCATTCAAATTAATTCTACAAAGAAAATTATAACAAGTTTTTATGCCATCATTGGATCCAACAATATGTAGTCCCAAAAATAGCAAGGAGTTCAAGTAGATTTGGTTTTCACACATTTCAATAGGTTGCAACCTAATGTAACATGAAATTACAACTATTGCCCCTACACTTGCAACAAACAAGCAAGGCAACAAGAGTAAACATGACTTCTACTTCTCACCAACAAGGCAAATGGGCAATTGAGTCCTTAGTAGAAGATGTAATGGATGTCGTGAAAAGAGGGCAAACTTCTTTGAGAAAAAAAGTAAACTTGCAACATACCTCTAAACTCTCTTTCAAATAATTTGATGAGTGCGACAAAATCAAGAAAAGTTGGCCCATAATGTGTGTTAATAGATGAAAAGGATGCAACAATGGTGGCTTGAAACTCCGTATGCAAGAATGCAAACTTTCAATTAACGTGCAATATCTCAAAAATGTCAAAAATGCAAGTGAAATCATTATCTAAGTACTTAGACCAAGCCCACCCTTTTCAATGATGGAATTCTAAGGAATAGTGTGTGGTATTTATTCAAACTTTGACATCCAAGACTAAATATTAAACTTGTAATAAGTCTAGAGGTCTAAAAGGCATACATTCTAACAAATTAATCATGCAATTCATTTTATTTTTATTTTAAAACACTACACACTCAACACAAATATAGCCCAAATCACATTTAGAATTCAGACAAAACATGGATTCAAATAAAAATAATAATTAAATGCAAAGTTCTGACAAAAAAGGCTTCAGAACATGTTTCCAACACTATTCCAAGGTCTAGAAAATGGTTGACAATAAATTGTGCTATAAATGTAGCATGGGGCTTTGTGCCAAGGCTTTACATTTTGAGAGGTGAATGGATCATAGATGATTATATTAGATAGTGCAAAAATAGGAACATGTATATGGCAATGCAAAGCAAGGCATGGACCACATTTATCAATTCCAAGAATTTTTAACGCTCTTTAAAAGATTAATTCCAAGTGGTATCTTTCAATATAATCGACACCATTTATCTAGATGGGCATGGTTCCCATGTATGGTTATACACAATAGGGCAAGCACAACTATGTGGGTGGGACATGATCACATGATCTTTTCACACATCCCATGCTTTATAACCCTTAAATGTGAATTGCTTCAAACCTTTCAAAATGGCTTTCAAGAAAGATTAGGGCAATGTAATAGTTAAAAATAATCATTGCAAACTAAACAATTGTGCTTTGGTTGGCTAGGTAGGAAAGGTTTTGGACTAATCATTGTCTAAGAATAACATCAAGAATGGATTTAAGGTTATTGGAATCTAACCACTCAATTGTAGGGCCATGGATGATAAGACCAAACCAAATCATATGATGAAATATACATAGTAACTCCTACCAACATTTCAAATGAAAAATATGATGATTTTGATAGAATAACTCGTGATAATCAACAATGTGTAAAATGGAATTACCATACAGCCATCAAACATAACAACAAAAATAAAAGATGTCAAAACAAGGTTGATGTTGGGGACCAAAAACACCTAAATGTAAGATCTTATATCTACATGAGCCCATGAATCCAATTGCCACACATGAAGTTGGCTCACCAAAAGTTGTTTACAACTTAATTATTGACCTTACAGGTGAATCAACTTGTGAAATGTAACAAATCCAAAATTTTGCAAATGCAACCCAAGGGCATCGCATCTCACAAATATGTTGTTTTTATCGCATTTGCTTGGAAAGAAAACAAGGGGCAAAAAACCATTTCATAAACTAAAAGCAATCACATGTAGTAATATTTAGTGAATATTTAAATATTTTACAACAAAACCCATTGGACAAAAAGGTAACATTAAAAATCAAACAACATAAAAGAAAGTAGAGGGAAGATAAGAGGGAATAGCAAGTTATTGATTCCACATTCAGTTTACATGTAACTCAAAGGTTTGTAAACAAGCATGCAAGAACAAGTTCCATGTCAACTACCTTAGAGGAAATAGGGTGTTAAGGGGTAAAAATCTTCAAACTATTTAACACCATAGGCATAGTAGTTATGGGAGGCTTGGAGGCCCCATGGGGCAACATCTAGGGGCATTGAAATTATTATAAAACATTGGAGAGTAACTATTCCCTAGTTAGTTTCATTTCCTATTTTGCCCTTTTATATTTTATTTTTCTTCTAACACCTTTAAAGTAACTTACAAACAAGATGGTTGGTTTTTTCTTTAAACAATAGACCCTACCTTCATATTTTGCTCTTCACATGTCTTCTTACTTATTACTTGAGTAATTTTAGTAAGCAAGTGAAAATAGTTCCCTTTTTGAGTATGAAGGTGTTGACCTTGTTCCTTTGGTCTTACCTCTTGGAGAATGGTAATGATTGGGGGCCGCAAATTCACCCCTTTACATAAGGGATAGATGATGTTACATAAGGGATAGATGAAAAAACATCAAATGCATAGGGTGATCCAAGATTTGATTAAATAACATCAAAGACCAAGATACTATTACAAAAACATATTTGTTTTACTACTAGCATTGTGATTGACATGAATGTAAAATCAAGTTCATTTTTGAAAAATTATTAATTATGTTTGATTCGCCTAATGTGACCAATGTGATTAAAACCCATCATCTAAATATAAATAATTATGACTATAATGTTAATTTTGATCATGCAACAATCTTAAAATTTTAAAAATATTATTGATTTTAAAATTGAATTTTTGAAAAAAAAGAAAAAAAGATTACAAATTTCATGTTCTCATTTGTTGTTTGAAATGTTTCATATAAAAATAAGAATAATGGACAACAATCGAAATATCACAAAATGACATGTGAAAAATTGAAGATGAAATTGAATTTTTATATTTAAAAATAATTTTAAAAAATTAATGTATATGAAAATTTTGAATTAAAATTATAATTTAGGAACATGTGATTTTTAATTATATAGTTTTAGAATTGATTTCAGTGTGAGATTTTTCAATCTATTTTTTTCCCCAATTCAAAATATGAAAATAATGTAATTTTTAAATTTTGGGAATTCAAAATATTATAGAATTTAGTTAACTAAAAATTTCAATAACTTAATTATGATTGAATACATTTGAAATTAATGTAATACATTTTATATTTTGAAATTAAAAGGAATTATAAGTTTCAATGTAATTATGAACCTAAAATTATGAAATATGCTTACGATGAACAATATTCAAAAAATACATGTGTTTATATATTTTGCAATAATAATTTTTGGATGTTGGAATCATAATTTGAACATGATTGTGTTTTGGAGTCATCAATAATTCAATCAAAAAATTACTACTACTAATAATGTTATTATTACTGTTATTTAATTTAAAAATCAAATCAATACTACAATGTTTACTATTAATTTTAATCATTTAAAAAAATCATTTTTAGTCATCTTAATCAAACAAACTTTAGTCAAATTTCTTTTTAAAATAATAAATCTATTTGTCCATTGTTTATAATGATTAACATTTTTATCATAAAAAAATCATAAAAACATGGTTTTGTAATAAAAAGTAGACCTAGGATTTGACCAAAGCAGAAAGGGCATCAAGGGATTAAAGGACCCATGATTTGATGAAAACAAGATTAATCAACTAGGAGGGTTTGAGATTTCACTAGAAGAAGAAAAACATCAAAGGATCATTGAGAGGACTTAAGATTTGATTAGAAAAGAAGAACATCAAGGGACCAAGAGACCCAAGTTTCAACCATAGTAGGGTGAAAAGCAAACACTAAAAAAAATAATGATGATTTTTGCAAAGATTCAACTTGATTAAAGTGTTCATATTGATTAGAGGAGATGTTCACTTTGATCATAAGTCTAGGGCATGAAAGACACATGGTTTATTTATTTATTTATTTAGACTAAAATAAGATTTTCGACCAAGTGTCAATTTGGACATATAGTCAAAAGAAACATATAACAAAATCAAGATGACTAAATTTTAATCAAATTGGCCATATGTCTTCCAAGAAATGCCTAGCCTATCATACTTTTTTTATTACATGGGAAAATAATAAGTGGGTACTAAGTGGGTAATAATTTTAATATAATTATATTATAATAGTTAGATTAACTTATTTAACCTATTTGTTAGATCTAGTGTAATCGAACAAGGGGTGACTGCACAAATTTGTCCTGTAACTGTGCATTTTGTATGAATTCCAGAGTGACTGATCAGAACTAATCCAGCCGCCTCATTGATGAGGGTGGCGGATCTTATCTTCTTTAGAAGAAGGGTTTGCTTTGATTGTGCATGGGATGCATGGGGAAATAACTATCTGGTTGTTTTTGGGATGGGATAGCAGGGAGATGACGACGGGATTGATGGAGTGAATGTGGTGTTGCATTGATGAGTGATGGAGGAGAATGTGGCGGCGAGGAAATCTGAAATGAGACAGGCTTGTAGAGGAAGCTAGAGCAGGAAACGGGCGAGTGTGCAAGGATGGAACGGAGAAAGAAGAGGATGGGGTGCGGGGTTTGGAAGAAAAGGGACAGAAATTAGAAGTAACAAGGGGAGTTGGGAGCATAGCTAGCGAGATAGAGAGAGGGAGATAGGTTTTTGGTGGCTGTTAGAGGAAATCCAGTGGAGAAGAGAGTGAGAGTTTTGTCTGGTGATGAATGGATAGAGCTGTGGAGGTCTTTATAGTGTAGAAGAACATGAATATTCAGTTCTGTGTTTCTGTCATGGAGAGCTTGGCTAATCATTGAGTTTTGTCCGCTGCACCAGTGTCTAGCCAAGTAGGAACTACTCGATTTCTGATGATCATAAGAATAGAGGAAGCTTGTGCTGTCAGAGACTTTGAAAATCATGAACTATGAACTTTTGATCTATGGAATTCAGTTTTGTTGATTTATGTGTATAGTGGCTGTGTTTGTGGAAATCCAGTAGAGAAATTTTGCATCGATGTTGAGAGCTCTTCATTTAAAGTTTGGTAAAGTTAGTAGACAATGGATTTGGATGTAGATTAGAGTCATTGGTCATGTTGTGTATTTTGACAGACGATCAGCCAGTCTCAGCAATCGACTGAGTAGACTGGTGCAGAGGGGTCTGGTTGTTGTTTTTGGCCTCTCCTTTTTGGTGACACTAGGTCTACAATTTTTTAGTAGGTTATCTATATGAAATAAGCTAGGTAGTTAAACTGTAGGTAAGTTAGGCAAGTTAAGTGATTAACAAAGTAGCTAAATTAAATAGGAAAGTAGATAGGTGGGTGAATGGGTAGGTTAGGTGAGTAAGTAAGTAGGTAAGCCCATGTAGCCTACCCACCTATCAACCCACCTATATTATTACCTACACATATTTATTTATGTATCAAAATTTGAAATAAACATATCAATGAATAAATTGAAAACAAGTTATCACCTTTTTAAGGTTGTGGTCCATTGCAACCTATTCACATGCCTAACTAGTTAATATAAGATATGTGAAGTAACATATGGTAAGGTATGGTAGGGAGTTGTGGGCAGGGTAGGCTAAGGGTGGGTAGGGTAGGTTAAGGGAAGGGAGTTAGGTAAGCTACTTACCTATTTTGACCTAGTTACCTACATATCTGCTTATCTAACATTAATAAATTATTATCAAAATTATTTAAAAATGAATAATAATAATATTTAAAAACATTGGACAACATTTATTTGGCTAAAAACATTGTTGTTTGAAATTGACAAAAAGATTAGACATATTGATTACAATCAATATGGTGGTCAAAAAGGCATTAGTCAAAACATATGGATCCAAAACAATGTGTCCAAAATGACACTTTGGTCAAGTTGGATGTGAGGCGAGAATACAAAAAGGAGGATTTTTGGAATGATTTTTTTTTTAAGTAAAAAAAGACCATGGTGGAATATGATGAACATTTTTACATAAAACATCAAAAAAAATTTGAATTTCGTTCATTCCAAAAAGGGCCAAATCTTGTTCATTTGCCGAATGTTGACAATACATTCAGAGGGTGCAAAGTGTTTGCTCATAAGGTTGCAATATGTTTTGCTTAAGATTTTTTTCAACAAATGTAACCACCTTATCTTGAGGACACATATTTTCCTCATCTCTCTACCAGATTATTCTCCCATACTGAGCCATAAAAATGTGACCTGATACCCAATTAGAGTGTCAAGATTCTCATTAGGGTTGGGCATCAGTGTCCAATTAAAAATAGTGATTTTCTTGTTGCTGGCCCAGGGTACTAAGGTATGTGTTTTTCTTCCAACTGTTCCCACAAAAGTAAAAATAGAACTGCAAATAAGTGGGAGATTACGGAAGATTACTAATAGCAAACCACCTGGAGCAATGATTATGATTGGCCAGTCAAAAATAGGGAGCAAAAGGCAGATCACATTTATTACACTCCTCTCAGGCAGGTGTTACTAGTCTTTGCTGTGCCATTATTCACCAGACTCACCAAATTGTACTCACCAAAGTGCTGGGCCAAAACCATTTTGCTGAACCAAACCCATATGTTTTGACTTTTCTTTATCCAATTTTAATGTGCAGCAGGGTGGGCATACTAAGCACAACTTGCTGGGAGGAAGGCTCTTATTATTACTTTGACCATTCTCCAAAACACACAAGTTTCAAAGTAAGAAAAAAAATGAGTGGCATTGCAAAAAAGGTCTCTCCCAAGTGCAGTTAGATCTTTGAAGAGTTTCGAGAAATTGCACTTCTTGGGTTTCTAAAAGTAGTAGCAAGGATTGCAGAATCCAAGAAAGGGCGAAATTTAGTTAGCTTTGTGGAAGTAAGTAAGGAAGTAAGTAAAGGTGCATTCACACTTGGTCTTAGGGACTCTAATGTTTAGTCCCGTAACACCATGCTAGTCATTTAAGACTTAAACCTACTTACCATGAACATTTTATGTTAAGTTAACATTCACTTAAAAAATTATTAAGGACTCAGATTTTCACATTGGGTGCCACCTAGGATGCCACCTAGATTTTCATTTAACACTAATGACTTAACATCAAAAAGTGTGAATGCACCATTTTAAGTACAAAAGGGGAGAGTTTGGGTGTCACGAGGAGCTTGATGTGATCAATCTCAGGTCTCCACTTTCCACCACCCCTTTGCTTTGCTAGTACACACAATTGAAGGAAGGAAAGCATGCCACCCAAGATCTCAAAAGCTTGCATACACGTTAACTCCGCCAAAAATGAAAATCCCTTTTGATTTTGAGAGATTTTGAATGATTTTTTCCAATCACAAAATCTCATTTTCATTTTTTCCCCTCTCTCTCTCTCTCTCTCTCTCTCTGTGCACAAATTTTTCCATGTATCTGGAACTACTCTCATTATAGTGCGGAATCTGTGCTCTGCATGCATCTGGATGGCACAATCTGTGCTCCACAAGCAAATGGTTGGCAGAATCTGTCATCCACAAGCAAACTGCAGGGCATTTTTGAAAAACAAAATCTCTCTCTCTCTCTCTCTCGGCACAAATTTTTCTGTGTGTCTTGAAGGCACATTATCAAGAGGAATCTGTGCTTTGCATGCATCTGGATGGCAGAATCTGTCATCCACAAGCAAACGGTAGCGCATTTTTTGAAAAAAAATTCTCTCTCTGTGTCTCTGTGTCTCTCTCTCTGCGGGCATGATTTTTTCCATGTATGTGGAAGTCACATTATCATGCAGAATTTGTGCTCTGGTTGGATCTGGATGGCAGAATCTGTCATCTGCAAATAGTAGGGCATTTTGGAAAAGCAGAACTCCAGAGGAACATAGACTGTGAGTCAATGTTGCAGTTTGAACGGGGGAAGAAGAAGAAGTCTGAACTGAGTCTGAAGAAGAAGAACTTAGAAGAACAAAGAGTTGACACCCAGAAAATGGGAAAAAAAAATGTAAAAATCTCTCTCTCTATCTCTCTCTCTCTCTCAAACACACACACACACACACACTACACATGCAGTCATTTCTTTGTACAGGAAAAGGGGAAAAATATAAAAAGTTTCAGGGACATATAAAAACAACAAGGACAAAGACAAAAAAGAATTTGGGAATCTGCACTCTCGATAATCTGCCTGACAAGCTCTTCTGTTTGGTACTGGAAGAAAGAAAGAAAGCAGGTACTTTCTTGGGATGGGATTTTATTGCTTGCACAAAACAGAATTTTTTCTGCAATAATTCATTCATTCAGCCAAAAAAAACAAACAACAAAAAAACAAGGATGTGAAGAAGAGAAAATCAAAACAAGAGATAAGCATCAATCTCTTTTCCACCTTTCTGAAATCGTGGGTCCATGTGCAAAAACAACAATAGGAGAAGTTGTCCTCCTCGAGATCTTCTTCTTCTTCTTCTTCTTCTTGGCTACGGATTACTGCAGCCGAGGAGGAGGAGGAAGAACAAGAGTAGTACCCAAATCCGCAACAAGACCCAAAATCCGCCCGCCAGACAACCACCCACTCCACCAACCCCGTTGTGGAAATTAGTCAAAGTTGGGATAATTGTTGTTGTTGTTGTTGTTGTACTTACCCCAAGTGAGCTCCCAAGTGTGTGTCAGACAGACACACAGCTGGGATGGCTTCACACAATCTTGCCAAGGACGACGACATGTAAAGACAACCAACCCCAAGCAAAAAAAAAAACACAAAACAAAACAAAACAAAAGCGTACTTACTGACAACCCGAATAATACTGGAGCAGAAGATCACGCCAACACCCCCACCAGTTCTACTTAATCCTCGCACTCACCACACAGTTCAAACTCCAGTCCAGACTCGGGAGCAAACGGAGTAGTAGTGAGAAAGAACTTGCTCAGTCTGCTGCTACTCTAGAGACTTTCAGAGCTTTTCGGTTTGCCTGCTGCTGCTGCTGCATTTTGTTGTTTGTACAGTTTTGTATCCAAAGAGACAGAGACAGACACAGAGAGGTAGAGAGACAGAGAGACAGACACACACAGAGAGCACAGGAAAAGATCGGAGATGGCAGGTGTGATGACGACAACAACGACAGCAACAGAGATGTGCAAGCTTCTAAACTTGGTGCCTCATCCTGGAGGAGGGTTCTACAAAGAAAGTTTCCGTGATTCTGATATCAGCTTATCCGCCGATTCCTTGCCCCCTCGTTGTGCGGTTTTTTCGCCCTCCTTTTCTGAGCTTTCTTCTTCTTCTTGTCCGTAGACTCTTTCTCTGTATTGGGTATGAATGATCTTGGAGCTGATTAGCCTGGATCAACCAATGTTGATTGATTGATTTCTGCAAGTTTTTGTCGTTAATCTTTGTGTTGTTTTTTTCAAGCAATTGTGTTTGTTGTGATGTGTTTTCATCAGTGCAATGCTTCATCTTGCTGATCAATAGAAGGTCTACAGTTTGCAATATTGTTGTGATTGATTTGCTGATGGTCTTGCCACATTGGGTGTGCATTTTGCTTGCAGTCAAGGTAGAACGACCTGTGAGCTCTGCCATCTACTTCCTCATGCCAGCGGGCACTGTGTCATGCATTCATCGGATTCCTTGCACAGAATTGTGGCACTTCTATGCTGGTGATCCATTGACAGTAAGACTTGCAAAACTCTTTCGCAATATCCAAGCTTGAGAGAGAGGGAGAGAGAGAGAGAGGGAGAGAGAGCTTCACATTCGCAATGCCCTTTTGTTGGTGCAACTCTTCGGTAGCATCATCCAAGCTTTTGAGAGCTTCACAAACTGCAATGCCCTTTTGCTGCACAATTCTTTGGTAATATCCAAGATTGAGAGAGAGCTTCATCCAAGATTGTGCATGTCATTCTGAGAGCTTTGCAAACTGCATGCCATACATGATCTCATGATTTTGTGAAGCTTCCATTTTGTTTTCCTGGAATTTCTTCTGCAGCAAGCATTGTGCTGAAGAAATCAATGGGGTTGCTGTTGTTTTGAAGAAGGCTGCTCTCATGGGATGATGGATGGTGGGGGGAGGGTGGGTGGATTCTTTTTTCTTTTTTCTCGGCAGGTTTTTGAACTTGATGAGGAGGGCAACACGAAGCACATTGTGTTGGGAATGGACATTGCAGCTGGCCAAACCCCACAATACCAAACAAAGCCCATGGTTTGGTTTGGAGCATATCCCACCAAGGACATTGCACAATTCCCTGAAGATGGAAGCAATCCTCTGGTGAAAGCAACTCCAAGAGATCCTGAATATCATTACTCCTTGATTGGTTGCACTTGTGCTCCTGCTTTCCAAGTTGAGGATTGTGATCTGGCAACTCGATCTGAGCTCTTGGCTTTGCATCCTGAAGCACATGAGTTCATTGAGTATCTTACCAAGGACAACTAGTGCAAAGAAGCAAAGCACAAAACCCGCAACTGAATCATCATCATCATCATCATCATCATAATCTTCTTCTTCTTCTCTCTTTCTTGCTCTTATTAAGCATTGCACTCCAGAAAGAAATTTGTCAGCCCAATATCATCATCATGATCAGTATATCACCATGCTTTTTGTTGCGGTTTCTCTTGGAATTAAGAGTATTGGGGAGTGCTGAAGTAGGGAAAAATCTCTTCAACTCTGGCATGTTATTATAACTCAGGCTGCCTCAGGGGGGGGGGGATAGGTCACAGGTTTGGTGTATGATTGAGAATGTAATGCACATATATAAACAAATATATTTATATACTTATAAATTTTCTGATTAACACCTTGTGGAATTTTATCTAATATGTTGATTGATTGATGTTGTTATATTGATCAATTGATCAAGTCTTATATGTAGATTTTCTTTTTCTTTTTCTGGGATCCAGATTCTATGGAAACATTTTATCCAGTATATTGTGTAACTTGTTCTTCTAATTTCAAAAGCTTTTGTCAGTTACTGTATAATCAATTCACATGTTACTCAGCTTCTGCCATTTGGTTCTTGAAGGTATTTTTGCTTAGTTGAAGGCCTACTTGCAGTTGGGTTTTCAATCATGAAGACAAAATGTTGGGTTTTGGGGTTCTCCTTCCCAACTTGGAAATGCATATACACTTGAAGAAACAGACATTGAAAGATTGGGTTTTTGGCAAGCACTGAAGTTTGAACACAAACCTTGGGTGGCAAGTGCAGACAGTGAGGAGGTACATGAATTTGTATTACCATGTTTTTAACACTTGCTTCTGAAAATCTGCCATGACTTTCATGATTAAAGAAAAGTAGATGTAGTAGTAGTGCACATAAAATTGCATGTTGATTATGATTTTGGGTTATTAAGCAAACATACATCCTTGTCTGCACAAGCAATAATACTGAAAGGACACAAGTCTGCGCAAGGACCCAATTTTCTAGATACCAAAAGCAGACACTGCAACAGGCAATGGAAGAACAATTTGTTACTTCTCTCATCAATGTTTCTATTAGGATTTTGTTATTGTTTGTCAAAGTGGCAAATCATTAGTAGGAAGGTTTAGCCAGATCTGGCTATAAACCATATGTGAAGTACAAAACTTTAATCATCCTTATATATTTTGGGCTACAAAATGAAGTTTCAAAATAGAAATCTGTTGGATTTTTACTATTTTTTCCCTCACTTTTGGGGATTCAAAGCCTACAAAATTCACTTTAATTTTGGTTTTATAAATTTTATAATTTCTCTTTTTTGGCGAGACACTGCTTCTCATCTTAACAACACTAGTGCTCTTAAAATGTCTTTATATAATCCAACAACATAGGTGAAAAGACCATATGGAAGGAATTCCTAACCCTAGTAGGATCATTAAAACCACTAAAGCAAATCTTTCACCCTGACTGTCAAAGGACACACAGTTCATAACAGAGCTTCACAGATTACACCATCAGAATTGGATATGCTAATTCAAAAAAATAAAATGCTAAAATAATTCTGGACCAAAAAGACTTGAAAACAACTCCAAGACAAGCCCCCCTCCTCCCAAAAAACAAAAACAAGCAATAGTTTGGGTTGGGTACTAAGAGAGTATAATACAAGAAGAAATCTCGGTCTTTGCCTCATTTCTAAAGCCTAGGATGCAAGCTTAGGATGCAATTATATAACATTTTACATCTTCAGGTTCTTCCCTCTCTGAACAGAATCAAGACTCCACTATTTTGGGAGAGATTGCTTGTCCTTGAGGAACACATATTTTGCTGGGGCAAGAGCACAAATTCCAGAGTGATTTTTATTCTATTCATGTACACAATGCCAGAATACCAGCAGGACAAAGGGGCTGCTGCTTGCTGTTGCTCTCACACAAAATGCCAAGTTTTTTGGAACCAAATAAAAACTTGTGGTTCAGAAGGTGTGTGTCTGTTTGGAGCTCTAGATCCTCCTGGTGGTGGCTTTGGACATTTTGCTTTTTTGCAGCTCTCAGCCAGCAGGATCCTGAACAAATGTCCAAACTCTGACTGTTCTTGCTGGTGAAGTGGCCAGTGCAGACACAAAGTAGTACTACTGATCCCAGTTTTCAAGGGAGCCAGCCACAAAGATCAACCAGATGATCATCCATCTGGAGCAAAATCCTTGCACTGGCAAAGCTTGCAGTACACACAAAAATGTGCACAGGTTTAAAAAAACCTACAGTCTCTTCACTTTCTCTCACACTTGCACCAAGGATGGTATGTCTCTTAGAACCCAACTGATACTTCTGTCATGAACCACCACCACCACCACCACACCTGATATCAAAAGGGCCAATGCAGCTAGACCCCACCCACCCTGCAGATTATAACTGTTCTGGACAACTGTAGATTTACATTTGTGCATGACAGAAAAGGTCTCCAAATTCCTTCCCAAACTCTGAACAAAAATTACACATGTAAGGGACAAGTTCCAAAACACAAAACAAAAGGATCACAAGAATTACGCAACTAATGCCAGTTCAAAATTCCATTGACAAGTGCCAAATGGGTAGTACCTAAACACCTCCAACATTCAAAATGTTTAGCGGGTGTTCCTCCCTAGTCCAGCTAGTTTTGAGAACATTTGCTGACATGGCATCCTTTTTTTTCCGTATAGGATAATGGCAGTCCTAGAGGCTCTTCCATGTTTTGAGTGCAGTAGCCTGAACCAGGGGACTGAAAAACATGAAAGAGCCAAGAGGGCTGCCATTATCCAGTGTAATGAATGGGCAATTTTTTTCATTCGTCTGAACAGAATTGGAAAGAAAACCTGGCAATGAAAAATATCAGAACTCAAACCTTACACATGGATAGAATTCTTCCACCATGTATGATGATGCCTGGCCAATATTCTGCCTGACAAGGATCCTCCAAATACAAAGGAAAGAAATTGCCCATTCTTTACAGCTCTCAGAAGCACAGAAGCTTCAATCCATAGCCTGACTAACCCGAAGCCTCATTGTTCTTCTTGACCTTGTAAGTCCGTAGCTAAAAATGGCTAGCGAGGTAGGTAGCAACCTTGACTATGTACAATATTCACCACCTTTCACATGACTACAGGCTATAGCATGCTATGAACCTAGTCTTGGCACTCAAGGTCACAGAGTTTGCTCACCAGCAATGTGAGAGTGCTTTCCTGTTGCATTCTTCAGGCCAGTGTATATAACTGGTAAAAAACCGGCCCTTAGCGAGACCTAGCCTAGACTTAGCCTAAACCTAACCTAGATCTTACCTAGAACTGTGACAACCCTAATTGAAATTGAGTACCTAATGCAACTGCAATAAAAGCAATAGCCCAATATTTCATGGAGGCACATCATGGTGCCTGGGTGCATCATTGTGTAAGGTTCGTAAAATATCATTTCTGAAGCAAAGGAAATTGTCATATTCCATTACGATTTTTGTATGTTTTGTTTTCGAAATACAAACATATTCTCTGGTCTTTTGGGCTGCCCAGAAAATGACATACTTCACATGCAGTGGTGACCTTGTTTGGGACTCCAGGAGTAACAAGTACTTAGTTCATTTTTGTATGCAGGATTAGGTTGAGTTGTATGGCATCTGCATTAGAGTCAACAACATATGATTGTCGTTGGCAGGCAAGTGAAATCCTGAGTGCATGAAATCCCCTCCTTCCTTTACAACTTCCAAATAAGAGCAAAACGAGTATAAACTAAACGAAGTCAGGCTTGAAAGATGTTAGGAGAGGGGGTAACTAACTAGTGCAGAGGAGCATGTTGGTGATCTCAATGACCAGCAAAACGGAACTTGTGTGGGTGGGCAGCATCATCACAGGGACCCATCCATCTCTCAAATCTCGGTCCCCTGTGTGACAAGATTGTAGATTGTGTAAGCACCCATGATCTCCGCTGACATATTTACTACTCGTACCTTGAACTTGTGTCACAGCAGATTGGATGTGTTCAAACTGCCAGAGATCTGATCCCCAGTTAGTGAAGAAGAAGAAAACACATGGGGGTGGTGGTGCTGTGATCCCTATGCATAGTGTTGGCACATAGTACCTACACTAATTGGAAAAAACCAAAAGGCAACAACAAAATGTCAGAAAACCAAAGCCCACAAAAAATTTCACTTCCAATTGGAGATTTCAACATTGCAGCTTGTTGACTCTTTGAGGAACAACAACAACAACAACAACAACAAAAGTCTTAAGAACTACACACTTTGAGTACAATTATGCTTGGACTTTTTTTACCTCTCCCTCACTCCCCAAAACACTTTGACCCCATCCATGCAACCTTAGTACCATTTATTGAATCTTTTTGTTTGTCCTTCACCATCCCGCAATCCCTCTTCCACATCCCTTCAATTTCCAAACTATAAGTGAACTTGGCCTTCCAAAGAAATGTGATTTTTTTCCTTTCAGATCTTTGAACATTAAGCGTGCCTAATATCCTAGGCCTTTTTATGGGGAAAAAAAGGGGGTCTCAAACCGAAAAATGAAGGCTTACTTACTACATACGAGTTTGGACTCTAGACAACTACTACCTATATAGCATATACCATAAGTGGATAGTGGGTTAGGCATAGATTAATTCGAAAATGAAGTGTTTAATGTTTTTTTCATGAGATTGCCTAATGTTTGGAGATCATTTTCAAAGAGTGCTTAATTTTCGAAAAATTCTTCGAAAAGACTTGAAAAATGGTTTAAAAAATTGTCTTGGAAATTAAAAACACTCAAGCTTTAATAAATATAGAAATAATCATCAAATGCCTCATTTCATATTAGAAAGAAAGACGTACCTATTTTTTGATGGCCACATAGTCTTGCATGAGTAAATGACAAAGAAACAACATGTTGGAAACTACTCCATACTACTTGGTACTTATACTAAGTCCAAACAACTTCCATAGGTTCTTGCATTGAGTCAATTGCATCATTTTAATGTATCTCATCTCCATCAAGTTCTCCTTTTGACTTTGAATTGTCATTGAGGTTAGGCCGGCCCTATCTTGAACATGCATATTTGCCACAAATTTTCTCATGCTATAGCTACACTCAAATCAAAATAGATGTCTAGGATATCTTCCACAACAAAATCCTTTTGCAAGATGTGCCTAATGTAAATTAATGTAGAAAAATTATACACCTGTTGTATCTTATTTTTAAAAATTCAATCAAAAGTGCCTTTGTTTTTGAAAAAAGTTATTAGGCATGCAACACCTAACTAACTATCCACCTACAATAGTTTCAAAGCTTACTACCCATCTAGGGTTTTTAACCAAGGTGTCAAAGAGAAAGTGTTTCAAACTCTTTTTCGATGAGAGTATTGAAGTGAAAAGTACAAATAAGAAGCAAGGTCAATATTTTGCTATGAGAGGGTATTCTTCTTTGTGTCCATTGCCATATCCAACCAAATTGTCTTCCCACAAACCTGATTCGGATTTTTGCGTTGTGTCCAATTTTGCATTCCATTAACCTCATTTTTTCACCAAAATAATCAAGTTCACATCTTTTCTCTTGTTGTTCTATAGAAAGAGGTGGCCTTATTATGTACTTCATATACACTAAGGATCTTGTAATGAGGAGTATACAAATTGTGCGATGCCATTTCAAACAAGGAGGAATGTGGGTTGTGTTAGAAGAAAATGAAATCCTATTACAAGTGGCAAGTTTTAAACTCATTGCACAAATGTGCCCATCATATGACATGCAGTTGATGCAAGTTATCCAAGGTCAAATTAGTATAGTAGTACTACCAAGTAAAACTCAATACTTTCTACTTTTTGGAATAAAGAAATTTGATCAAAGGATTGACTTTCTTGTCAATTGTTTGGAATAGGCAAATAGTTTTCAATACCTAATCATGAGTCTAAAGTAGGGATTAGGGCCTATTGCAACCTGAGTCACCTTTAAAAATTACCCAAGAGGGATATGGATCAAGCAAGAAGGGATTATGACCTTGAAGGCCATTTCCATTCTTGAGTGGTGGCATGTTTAAAAACCAAAGGATAAAAAGAAACCAAAGTCTTCAAGCAAGCTTCAAAGCCTCAACCTATGCTCTCAAACATGGAGTAGAATAAATAAAAAAAAGATTGCATTTTGTTTGCCATGTATGGAGCCATAAGTCATAATTTGATTGTCCTAAGAAGCTTACATTTTTTTTGTAAATAGTATGTTCTAAAATGATTTTTTTCGCACGTTCCATTACAGATTCCCATGAAGTTCCCTTCCGTTCTCATCGAGTTTCCACAAACTCTAAAACACAAGAAGGTGATTGTTCTTTCCCCACGATTGTAAGTTACAAGATTTTGTGCCCTGAACTTTTCTTTGCTTGTGTGTTTGCAGCTGGTTTTTCCTGCTTCTTGTGACATAATTATGCATGAGTGCGCACCAAATTCAAGTGGAAAGTGTAGGAGCATTCAGCAGCTACAAGCTAAGAATCTACCATAGTTTCTCCTTTATAAATCATGTTTCAACTTGCTGCCCCTTTTGCTTCTTTCTTAAGAGATCACTCTCTATTAGTTCAAAACCTTCAAGGAGAGTGTGTAGGAGCATTAGGCCAAGCTAGGAGCTACAGGCTACAAATTAGCCAAAGTTCAACTGTTATTATTCAAGGAAGAACCATGTCAAACTTAATAAGCTAAATTTTATTGTTTTGTAGTGGTGGTAATTCATACAAGAAAGTTGCAAAGTGGTCTCTAATCTTGCATTGGATCGAGTAATTACCAATTGAGCACGGTGGGTCTTGGAGTTTAAGTAGTAGTTATTGTGAAAAGGAGTTGAAAGCAGTTACTTCTCTTGCAAGAGTTATATACTACTATTTTGGGGCTAGCAAATATAGAGCTTTGCACCAGCGTTCCAAAAGATGCTTTAGCTTGGATTCTAGAATTCAGAGAAAAGTTTTAAAATAAAAGAAAGCTACTAGAGGAAGACCATAGGAATAAGATGCCTAGTAAAAGGTTAGAGCTGATTTAGTATAATTTTGTTTTATCATATGTCGAACAAGTTGCAAAGTTTTGTAAGCACAAAGTAGATAAGTTTGTTGTTCGATTTTATTTGAATTACATATGAATACGTTTCAATGTGACACACTCTCCTTCCTTCCAAAACATGCTCACAACACTTACTTCACAAAGTCTATACAAGCCCTGTGCAAAGGAATACCCAAGTACAAAGGCCTTGGATTTGGTTCCTTGCACACATATCTTTTGTATAGAAATCTACATGCACACAAATATGTAAGAGATAAGTCTCCACTGTCCATATAAAATAGAGAAGAAATCATTCAAGATCATTCAAGACCGATGGCAATTTATGCATAATCCTATTCTTTGCAAGGTTTGCAAAGTTCATGCTTGATTCAAAATGGAAAGGCAATTACGTTGTGAAAGCTTCTCAAATTATGAGAAATACATTTTTCTTAGATGTGGCAAATCATGTCAAAGTTGAAAAACATTCAATTACTTACATGAATAATAAAAGACTATTTTATGACCTTGCAGATTAAAACCTGCAACCAAGCAAAACTTTCAGAGCCAATACTCTAGAGTTGCAACACATGGCTACAAGAACAAGTCCAGTTACATCATGACATGCATTAGCTGATGAACACAAGTGCAGCAGATTCGACTTAATTTCCTCTAAGAGGTGAAATTGCTTGACCTCTACAAGGTTGCCAAATGATTTAGTGTATTAAAATCGAATGACCTCTACAAGGGTGCTAAATGATTTAGTGTATGAGGCAATTAAATCAATTAACCTGTACAAGGGTGCCAAATGATTTATTGCATGAGTTGAAATCCATTGATGTCTACAAGGGTGCCAAAAATTTAGTGTATGTGGTGAAATCAATTGACCTCCACAAGGGCAAATTATTTAGTGTCTGGGTCAAAAATCTGTTGTTGATGATTTAGTGTATGCATTTGTAACATTCTGTTGCAAGAAAAGATTTTTGTTCCAAGTTATCAAATTCAATCTTTGGTTGAATGGGTTTGAGAAGGAGGACGAAGCAGCTTAGACCTTGATCTAGAGCCTAGTTCTCTGTGCACCCATACTGTTTTAGCTCACCAAAGTTCCATTTCTGAGTTTTCTTTCTGAACATACACCTGTTCAATATACTCAAACTTTTGTGTCTAGCATACTAGTATCCCATACTACTCTATCTTGAAATAAATTTCTAGTACCTTCACTCCATGCTTGGATTTCTAGTACCTGTACTTCTTTTGAGAGTTTAAAGTAGACTGTGCTCAGACGGTCTTATACCTGCAGTTCATGTGTTGCTCAGCTTGGAGGGGCCAAGCAAGCATGGGCTGAAGCTGGAAGCTGCTTCCATAGCCACTGTAAGCATGGCTCTAGATCTGTTGTCGGGTGGTCCTGGAGCTTCGTCTTCTGCGCAGTAGTAGCTGCTGGACCTCCATTGCAGCTCCCAAGATTGGAAGCTGCTGGGGTGAAATATGCAGGTGGCAACATTGGACCCACTGGCAGAATCCGTACAAGATGACCCTACAGAAGAAAACAAAACCAAAGGCCACGCTCAGAGGGTTCCGATGAGAAGGAACTGAGATCTGTGCAATTGCAGCAAGCTTGAAGAATCTCATTACCTGCCCATTGCTGTCGCTTCCTCCATACAGCGTCGTTTGCAACACGTCGATGTTTCGAGGCTCGGGATCGTAGAAGGTGTTGATGAGAACGCCCGCGGCTTTCAGCGTCACCACGCTGTTCTTCAAGTAGGGTTCATAATCATAGAAAGTAGGATCTTGTACAGAGGAAGGCAGAGCAGCTATCCGCGTGGTCGGAATACCAGGAATAACGGTGACAAGCTCGTCGTCGTCGTCTGCAGCACGAGGTAATCGTCCTTGCTTTACACGCCCCCGCATGCGCAGGAATGTGCAGAGCAAGCTCGTCGCTGGAGATGGGAACCAAACCCATCACGGAATCTTGAACTTGTCCGCTACCATCTGTTCTACAACCAATGCAGCCCATCATCACATTGTTCAAGCTCTTTTCTGCTGCAGCTCTCACGGACAACAGACTCTGAAGAATTCTTCTTCTCTCTTTTGGTTATAAGAATTTTGATATCTTAGGGTTTAGGGTTTAGAATCACGCCTAAGGCGAAGAGCTGATGGTGGGTTTGTGGGCTGGGGGAGGGATCAGAGACGGCGTGGGGTTTAGGGCTGGGACTTCCTTTGCCTGTGACCAACCAAGGAAACGGTGGCAGGTGAGACACACTG
Organism: Sphagnum contortum; assembly: GCA_963920785.1. NCBI lineage: Eukaryota > Viridiplantae > Streptophyta > Sphagnopsida > Sphagnales > Sphagnaceae > Sphagnum > Sphagnum contortum. The sequence goes on along the minus strand of OY987285.1, from coordinate 16,400,951 downwards.
GAGGAGGAGCTGCAAGACCATTCTCTTCCACTGCTGCAAACAGCTTCTCCATCATCTCTTCGGCCACTGGCCATCCAAGCTGGACGTGGTGGTGGTTCTATCACGTTGATGCCCTGCAGATCGATTACAGCTGCTGCAGTTTCTACAATTCTTCCGATGCTACAGGTTCTGCTGATCAAATTTGTTGAGCAAGTCTCCATTCTGGTGGCAAGAACTTCTTCTTCCTTGAATCATATTGTCAGAATCGAGATAGTTCTTCACCAGTGGTGTGCTTAAAGGATATGTTCAGGGTGCAGGAGGCCCCAACCACTACCCTATATATAGGCCTCTATGTCTTTTAGGCATAGATGCTTTCATATACAGGGACATGCTAAAATGAAATAAAAGTTCTTTCCTTCAGAAGCTTGTTGCAGCTTGAATGAGGATACTGTTGACTTTTTTGATTAGCATATGTCTCTTGAGTGCTAGCCAACATCACGTCTGAGTCTTCCCATTGCTTCCGGAAAGGCAACAGAAACTCAGGACGCAGATTGTGTATAATGGTTTGCCCAAGTTTTTGGGAAGATTATTATATGCTTATCTACACCCACTGTTGGGAGCTGATGAACTCAGTGGGTAGTCATGGCAGCTCGTCACTGCCGTTCGTGATGAAGGTGATGGTCTGTCACTTTGTGAGCGACTCTCATGAGGTTATGACTGCACTCATTGTCGTGTTACCTTTAATTGTTGTTGTGGAGATTTCTCTGCAACTTCATCGATGATAGTTCTTCACCCCAAGAGAAAGACGCAACGCAAAGACTACGGACGGCTTCTTCTTCTTCGTACCCAGAACTGGGCTTCTTCTTCTTCGTACCCAAAATTGGGCTTTTCTGAGTACAAAACCAAAACCGGGCTTCTTCTTCTTCTTCTTCTTCGTACCCAAAATTGGGCTTTTTCTGAGTACACAAACAAAACCGTCTTCGTACCCCAAATTGGGTTTTTTTTTAGTACACAACCAAAACTGGGCTTTTTCTGAGTACTCAACCAAAACTGGGCTTCTTCTTCTAAGTGCCCCCAATTGATCTTTTTCTGAGTACTCAACCAAAACTGGGCTTCTTCTTCTAAGTGCCCCCAATTGATCTTTTTCTGAGTACACAACCAGAACTGGGCTTTTTCTGAGTACTCAACCAAAACTGGGCTTCTTCTTCTAAGTGCCCCCATTTGATCTTTTTCTGAGTACACAACCAGAACTGGGCTTTTTCTGAGTACTCAACCAAAACTGGGCTTCTTCTTCTAAGTGCCCCCAATTGATCTTTTTCTGAGTACACAACCAGAACTGGGCTTCTTCTGAGTACACAACCAAAGCTAGGCTTCTTCTTCTTCGTACCCAAAATTGGGCTTTTCTGAAATCAACAACCGAAACTAGGCTCCTTCTCCTTCTTACCCAAAATTGGGCTTTTTCTGAGAACACAACCGGAACTGGGCTTTTTCTGAATACACAACCAAAACTGGGCTTCTTCTGAGCGCCCAAAACTCGGCAAGACTTTGAGATATTTTCTTCTGGAGTACTTAATACTTAGGGTAGATAGGCCAGTGCGTGAACACTTAAGGGCTGGAAGAGCTAGTAGCTCGTTCTCTCGTCATTTTTACCTTTCGAACTCCAAACAGATTAGGTAGCCCTCCACATAACGCCTCTATTGCCATTTATACAACAACTGCATTCCATTGAAACATGAGTGAGATACAGATGCCCAAAACAAGGGGGGTCAGAAAAACAAAATTGGCTTCCTTCTGAACATGCTTTCTCCCATGTGCATCCAATGTGCACTATATTACTGAACATGCCAAACCTGACTTGTGAGCCTGATTTGTGAACATTATTTTCCTATCACCAAACAAAATTTAATTTAATTGCATTCAAGTTCTTTTATGAAAAAATATCCTCAACCATGTGGTGTTTGCCCATAGAAACTTTTTTGTTCAAATCAAGATTTGTATATTTTAATGATTATGATCTGATTCGTACTTTGTATATAACAATTTTGAAGGTGCCACGCTAGGGAGCTTCTCCATTGTCACACTTCAATTTGTAGCAATTTTGATGGCTTGAGCACTATCGCCATAGTCGTTGAGCTCCTACTCAACTTTTCACATTCCTTGTCATGTTCAAGCATTGGAAAGCTTTGGCAATCTTGCTCATCTTCTTGAACCAACTCTTCTTTTCATGCAACTTGCTACCAACAACTAGAGCTTTTACTCACCTTCTTAATGGTTTTCTTCACATGTGAGCTAGTAAGTCCCAATGGGGAGCTTGGTGACAACTTTTGATGTTGTTGTGGTCTAACTTGTGATGAAGCTTTTGACAAATTTATGGAGTTCGACCTATACGTTTTCATCATTTCATGGTCCTCTAACTAGACCTCTTCTCACTTTTCTTGGCCTTGCATTCTCCCATTTTGAACTTTGTTGTTGCCATGTTGATCTTTTAATCTTACCATCAAAGTTCACTAACTATTGCTAAAGCTTTTGATGGTTTCATAGTGTTCAACCTAGACCTCTTCCTCATATCATGGTATTTTACCTAGACCTCTTGCTCACTATTTTTGGCCCTACAATAATCTCCTTGCTTTGAATTTTGATGTTGCCATGCTCATTTTTTTGATCTTGTTGTCGAAGCTTTCTAACTATTGTTGGAGCTTTTGATGGTTTTATGGAGTTTTCCTCATCTCTTGGTACTCTACTTAGAGCTCTTTGTTCTTTATTCTAGGCCCTGCATTTTCCCAAGTTTGAACTTTGATGTTGCCATTCTCATTTTCTAGTCTTGTTGTTGAAGTTCTTTGATTATTGCTAGAGTTTTTGATGGTTTTATAATGTTCAACCTTGACCTCTTCCTCATCTCTTGGTACTCTAACTAAACCTCTTTGCTCTCTATTTTTGGCCTTGCATTTTCTCAAGCCTGAACTTTGTTGTTGCCATGATCATCTTTTGATCTTGATGTGGAAGTTTTTTTTCATGTTTGGACTAATATAAGTATTGGGGCTTTGGATGGTGGTATGGTGTTCGACCTAGACCACTTATTCATCATGATAAGGGCCCATGTGCTCCTACTTTTTCAAGCTTCATTTTTGCCATGTTCATCATTTGGTTTTCCTATTGTTGGGAATCTTATTCATTTCTTGGGTGAACTATTATAAATCTTTTGATGGCTTGATGATAATCAACCTAGACCTTTTTTTATCTCCTTGATTTTTTTACTAAAACTATTGTTCATCCGTTGGTCTTCAAATTAAAGTTGTTGTTCATGGTGTTAATATTTTCACTTGACTTATTACTCATATCTTGAAGTTGGTTATGATTGTTATGACACATGGCACAATGAATATTTTCCACATGGCATATTAATTTGATTTTGGAGAATATATATATATATAGTAGCTAAGTAGATCATACATAACCATAGGTAGGTAGGTAGGTTTTAAAACTTACATACCTACGTATTTATTTAAGACCTACCAACCTACTTACAGATGTAAGTAGAAAAGGGGGACCAATTTATTTACCTAGGTAGCTAAGTAGGTAGGAAATCACAAGACTAAGTGAACTAAACAATAGCCATGAAATTGTTTTTAAAAAATTTATGTTTGACCTTTAGGTTAAACTTTTTTGAACTCAACCCAAAATGACACTTGTACTTTATGTGAAAATATAAGAAAACAAACCTTTTTTATATAGTTTGTAACATGGGATCCGAAGTCAAAGCATATGGTTTAAATCTTTTAGTTGTTCCTTAATTGCAAATTGAGTTGCAATTGAGTTGCAACTATTACATTTTAGCATTTAGGGTAGGTTAGATCCAAGGGGCAAGGTCCATTGTTTTTGGTGTCCAAACAAAACTTGAACCCTTTCTATTGGCGCATCTGGCAACACTAAAAATCATTGAAAATGGAATAAATGGAGAAAGTTATGGGCCCCCCAAAGTAAAGGGGGTCAAAAACTCAAAAAAACAAACCACCCAATGCTATAAAAGCTAGTTCCCAAACACCCAAAAAAAACTTTGTATGTTGTTTTGTTGCTATTAAAGTTCAAAGATCATTTGTAGAACTTTAGGTGGCATTTTAATAACACTTTAAATTACTTTAAATGAATAAAAATAAGAAAGCTATGAGGTTTGAAAATAGGAGGGGTCCAAAAGAAAGAAAGAAAGAAAGGAAAAAAATGTGTTTTGTAAGTTGGAAAACTTATTTATCTTTTTGTTATTTTTCATTACTCCTTTTTGTTTGCACTTTAAAAATGATTTCTAGAGCTTGAAGTAGCACTCCCATAACATTTCAAATGACTCAAAATGAAACACATATGATATAAATAACTGATGAATATGTATCCTTATTAAGTTATAAGTAGTTATATTATAGTTATAACATAGTTGAACAATAATAGCTTAGTAGTGGCACACTAGTGGTCATACTAATTGTTTCAATGGGAATCACAATTTTAAATTAGTTGCCACCTACAACTATAATGCAATTCTTGAAAAAGTTAAACATGGTTTATTGCATATGTATGTACGTTGTGTATAAATTATCATATAAAAGACTTATTTTCAACTCACTTGCAACTATAATACAACTAATTGTTTTTTTAGTGACATTTTATTTATTAATACATTGTATTTCTAGGAGGATAGTTGCACACTAGTTGTAATACCCAAGGGATAGTTTGACGCACCCCCAAGCTCTTTAATGGACTCAATTGTGAGTTCAAAGATGAAAACAACGGAAGGAGAAAGAGTTGGGGCATTCTTTGGCTTGTAGCACTTTAGGGGTAGAAGGGCGTGTTGGAGCTCCGGGATGGGACTAGGAAGATTGACAAGAAATTCACTTACTCACACGGACCTACACAAAACCAAATAATAAGTTGATTAATGCATAGTTGGAGCATTTTGGTGCACGGATGAAAACGGGCAACCATGGACTCACAAGACTCATTATAGCCTAGACTTGGGGGAAGCCACCACCTTCCCCTTTATAGTATATTTTGTGGCTGGCCATAGGACTAACATCCAAATGGTTTTTTGTTTCGAGACTCCCAAATGGGAGTCCCGAAATTCCCAAAGTTGGGACTCCTAGGAGCATGCAATGTGACTCTCGAGCTCAATCTTGGCCCGCACCTTTGCATACCCTTGCCTTGGTTGTGAAGCTAAGGCTAGGGTTATGACATAGTTATGACAGAGTTGTATATGAGTTGTTTTTTGAATTTTAGTTGTAGGGTAGTGTGGTTTTGATGGACGCAATTTTTCATAGTGGAAATTTAACACAACTCCCACAAATTTATTAATATTTTTGATTTTTTTTTGTGATGTAATTAAAGTGGCAATCATCAATAAAATGATTAAATTAAATTGAACAATTAAGAAAATGAAATCCAAAAAATTGAAAACCTTTTTATAATTTGGGCTACCTATTAAAAAGATAAAATCTAGTGATTTTTAAAATTTGAATTTTCTTGAAATTTGAAAAATAAAAAACCAAAGAAAACACAAATTTTTTGTTGATTGGAAAAATTCATCCAAAAAAAACATTGAACATACCTACCACTCATATTTCATGTTATATAATTCTCTGAACAAATTTCTTAATTTGGTTTTAAATAATTATGAATTTTTTTAGTGTACCATTACATAAAATTTCTTGTTCTATTAAACATGGCACTAATGTTGAATGTTAAGAAATAATTCTCAAGAAAATTTCCTAATGTATGGTACATGTTCCGCATTAAATAATTTAATTCAAGACAAAAAAGAAACTTTCTACCCAATGTTACATTGTTGTATTTTATTTAAAATTGCATTTTTCAAGGCTCGATTTTTAACCAGAAAAATTTAGTGTTTTTGTTTTCAATTTTGTGATGTTGCTCAAATGGTAATTGTTCATAAGCTTATTTAGGGTTTTTTTAATACTACATTATATCGCAATTTACAAGTTTGTTGAACCCATGAGGAAAATAAATAAAAATTGACATTGAACTCATAAGTTTAGTGCAATTATGGATTTGTTCATAGTTCAATATGGAAAAAAATCGATTAATAATATTAAAAAATTATTCATACAATATTATACTTGCAATCTTTAAAAACTAAAATGAAATTCCATGTCAACCAATAGTTTTCGTCATCTTAGTCATTTTATTTTAATAAAAAATATAATTAAATTTTTGGTATAAATGATTACTTTGATCTTTGAAGACATTTTTGTCCAATTTCCATTGTCACTAAAATTTTAATCATAAAAACTAACATAAACACCATGTTATGTAGTAGCAATGTAAATTTTTTTTAGAGTTGTCAAATGGAAAACATAATGGTTGCATTGTTGAATAGAAAACATTGCACCACTTATGCAAGGTTGTTCAAATTGTTATTGAGTTTTGTTCCTATGAAAGACGAGAGGATAAATATTTTCTTGTTGAGTAGAAAATGGAGTTTCTAAACAAATATTACAAGGAAATGTGGCCAAATTCACTTTGTATTTTATTAAATTTTGAATGAATTTGGACAAATTTACCATGGTGAAAGTGGCCAACCCTTTAGTGAATGGGGACTGATGGCTATGGAGTAATAGTTGATCAAATTCATTAATAGTTAATTCATTAAGTTATTTCTTCGTTCACAAGTAAAATCAATTAAGAACTTATGTTAGGCTAAGTTAAATTAAGTTGGAAACATAGGTTAGAATGTGAACCTAGGTTAAACATTTAGGAATGTAAACTAAACTAAGATAGGAGCCTAAGTTAGGCACTTAGGAACCTAGATTAAACTACTTGGCCTAGGTTAAAAACTTAAGCTAATTTATATTACCTAACATAAACAAAATGTTTAACCATTTAACCCATCAACTTAGGGTGTAAGTGTGAACATTTGAACCACTCACCTCCATGTATAAAAAACAAGTCCTTAACATTGGACCATTATTTAAATAGGTCAAATTATCTGTCACCACATATTAACATTCTTTTTCAAACCTATCAAGGTATTTACCCTAAGTAACTTTTTTACCTATGTTATTTTGTTATGCTATGGTACATACTTAAGTAATATAAAATATTAATAAGCTACCCTAGGTTATTCATAGGTTATTTAAGCTACCATAGGGTAGTTGCAAATTATAGTGTTTCATTTTTTGCATATTTATGGACTTTCTACAAAATGTACTTTATTGTTCAAATGCCACAAATGCATTATAAAATCATCAATTTGACACAAATATTTATGGATTAAGATTGTTAACTCGAACAAGAATATTTATTGAGGGGTGAAATTCAATAAACATACACCAATCATATAGTAAAATTTAAAATGGACATATGGCTATATTCTAGGTCTTGCATTAACATTCAAATGCATTTTTTATCATGAATTTATCTCAATATTTTTTATAGGGATTCAATATATGATACATGATAGAAAAAAATATGGATTGAAAAAAATTACAACAAAAAATTTAACCAACAAATATCTATGGACTTTTGAATGACTAGACTTATTTTCAAAAGTCCCTATCTTGGTCAATTTTTGTTGGATTGATTTTTCCCCCCCTTAACATGTATGTAAAGAGCTGTCTAGATGGGTTGCATTTCCTATAGACTTTATTAGTTAATTAATTACCACAAATGGCCCACTCAACATTGGTTTTTAATTGTTTGTTTCATTTTAATGTTAAAATATGAACTTTTGGAACTAGGTCTCTAGTCACTTTTGAACTACCCTAACATGCATATACTCCATAGGCTAGGTTCCTAAGCTAGATTTCTTAAGTTATTCCTAAGTTAAATGTAAGCTATTCTAAAGTATTCTTAAGGTATTGTAAGCTATTTTATGTTATTTTTAAACTAATGTAAACTACAATAAACTAGGTTCTTAGGATAGTCGAGCTTAGTTGTTCATAAGTTTGTGCATGTGGCTATTTTAGGTTATGATTCCTAGCTACAATAGGCTAGGTTTTTGGGCTAATCCTAATTTTTCCTAAACTATTATAATCTAATTTAGGCTGTGTTTAAGGTACCATAGGTTAGTCCTAGGCTATTTTTACATAACTCCAAAACATGGCATATATGTTTAACCTTATAACTAGATTTGTAATCATAAATGCAACATATGATTACATAGATAATATGGACAACTTGTTTATCCATTAGACATGTTTTCTTTCTTAGTCATAAATGCCATGTTTTTAAACATTAAATTGGGTTGGAAAAATTATAAATTGCCATGTGGCAATTGATTATTTAACATTAATTTTTAAGTTTTAGTATTTCAAATATTTGAAATAATAATATTTTATATAAAAAATATTTTTGTATTCAAGCATTGACCATGTATATGTCAATTTAAAAGTTCATTTTAAAATGTTTTTCAAAGATGTATACATCTATAATGTAAATACAAAGTTGAACAAATATTTTTTTGGAATGTTATTACATAATAACTTTTCAATGCAAAACAATTTGAATGCCAAATAGTCGAACGTAACTTAGAATAACTTATGGTGGATAACCTAAAATAATTAAGAATAACCTAATATAATCTAGAATAATCTAGAATAATCTAGAATAACCTAATGTAAAATAATTTAACATAATTTAAGGTGGAATGACCTAGAATAATTAGGAATAACTTAGGGTAGAATAACTGAAATAACCTAGGGTATAACATAGGATAAAATAACATAAAATAAAATAATATAAGGTATTTAAAGTAACAACATCAAAAGAAACCATTTCATTATAATTAATTATTTCAAGTAATAGTGAATTGTGCCAATTGAAAATGAATGTGAAAACACAATCAATTAAACATTTCATGATCCTTGTGATGAAAAATTTAAATAGCCAAAAACTGAGTTTTAACATATTAAACCTAAAAAAAATTTGTTTCAATAATTAATATGAACTTAATTTTTTTTTTAGTCTCAATGATATTGAAGAATCACATGTTTAAAGTATATTTAAGTTTTTTTTTCAAAAATTCAAATATACATAAATACAGTAGTCATTCGATTAAGTCCACATTTTTTTAAGTCCGCATCGCGGATAAGTCCGCATTTTGTAGGGCTAAAAATGCGGATCAACATATACGGAAGTGTTTATTGTGATCGTGTAAATCCAAAATCAAAAATCGTCATCTACCTACTTCCATCAATTTTTTCTCGCGAAATCTTTGAAACTGCTTGCTGAATGGTATTTTTCACTGAAAACATGCTGTTAAACATTTCATCAATCGATTCTTGAGCTAGAAACTGCGATCCAGGAAGAGATGAGCAGTATAGGGCTAAGTCCGCAACATTCGGATAAGTCCGCATTAGGACGCCCAAATCAAGGTGCGGACTTAACCGAATGACTACTGTAAATAAATAAATAAATTTAAGAATAAATAATTAATAAGTTGTTCGAAGAAACATAAAAGGCTTCAAGTAGATGAAATATAAATTAAATTTTTTTTCTTGGTTAATGCCAATTTAAAATTTACTTATGCACTTTCAATTTCCAATGTAAAAGTAATATTAATTTTTTAATGTAAAAATAATTTTGAACACAATTTCACCAATCAATTTCAAAATATAGTTACATACTCTTAGTACACTAAAGTTTTTCAAATTTTGTATACAACATATTATTAAACTCAATATTTAATGCCGATAATGGCTTCACAATGATCGAAAAGTTTCAACTGTACATTCTTTTATTTATTTGTAAAAGTATGATTACAACTTCAAGGACCACTCTTGAATTTTCCAATCATGTTGCATTTTAAAAAAAAATTTATGTAAATTGTGTTATGTCTTGGAAGAGGTTGCTAAACAAAGTGAGGAATGGGGAGATTATAGGGTGTATCTTGTTAAATTTTTGTTTGATCAAGGGAGATTAGATGAACATTGAAAGTGACAATGAGAAGAAATTGGACACGAAGGTTACAATTTAAATGACTGGATGTATGATTTTAATATATCTAACCCATGGATTGGTAACATGGTGGCTATCATCTTCTTTGTACACAAGTTACCAAGGTGTGCATTGCATTCGACTTCTAGGATTTAAATTCATGATAAGTTGGTGCAAAAAAAGAAAGTGCCAAATTGGATGGTACCTTTAGGGTGCATTCATAATCATAGGGATGAACATTAATATTCAAATTTGCAATTTTGTACTTATGAAAAATCACAAGAGGAGCACAATAATATGAATTGTAATAAAAAATAAAAAACAAGAAAAACTTTATTACTTGCAAAGTTTCAATGCTCAAAAAATTGATGCATTGAAATACAAAAAATCACAAAAAATATAAACACATGAATGTTACATGCCACATGTAGTGCTTGGAAAGGAATTTTACTTTGGCACCTTTGGTTCCTTAGACTCTGAATGCACCCACTAGAAACCACTAGGAATTTTCTTAGGAATGACTAGGAAATTATTTATTTTTAAATAATTAATATTTAAAAATTCTCCATTTTCTTAACGGTTGAAGTTTATGTATAGGGGTGTTGTTGGTGTTTTTGGCTTGGAGTTCATCACCTTAATTCACTAGAATTTTGAAGCTTGGTGCTTAAGGCGCTAAGGCATCGGGCATTCTATTGAAGCACAAATAATTAATGCTTCACAATCCAAAATTGAGCATTGGTGCTAGGGTCCTTGCCTCGTCTTGTGTGTGTTGGGCCTAGCATGGTCCCTAGTATATGTTTCAATCTCATTCAAGTTTGTTATGCGCATTCTTTTTTCCTGCATCTTTCTTGATTATCATAGTCATTGCCCACTCACCATGGCAGCATCTGTACGCATATTCAAAATTTGGACTACAAAACTTCATAAGTTTGAATGTACGTTGCAACATGGGTCACATTTTGATTGTGTCCAATTTTGTAGCAAGATTTCATTTCGAAACAAGCTATTCATTCTTCTCTTGTTCAATGTATTAACAGATCTCTTGTTGATGCTCCAAGGAAAGCAAGGTAGACTTGCAACATTTTGTGCAACAACAAAGGCTTACATGCTTTGGTTTGAATGTTGAGTCCTTTAGAGATGTTGACATCTCAAAGGAAGAAATTTGCAAACTCCTATGCCCAAAATTTGACATGAACAATTAGAATTCAAGCTTCACTTGGACCAAGAGTTGTAGGACATTATTGTAAACCTAAACACACATGTCTATGAGAAACAACTTTTGTTTTGGAATGACACCATAACCCTGGGGTTTGTGCATGCATTAGTGGCTGAAAATTCCATAATCGGACTAAACTGAGCAATCTCCACACTTGCTGCTCACGGGAAGCCAATTGCTCTGCAAGCAATAGCTGAAAAAGTTTTCTTGGTCACTTCTCAAATGGGTTTTACTTCATGTCTTCATGTCCAGGTATGTGTGGAAGTGTGAATACGGACAGAGATCTACATGTGACAGGTGAAGGCACATTTGAAAATTGACAGTACAAAACATATGGAATATATGTAGGTTCTAAAATTGCTGGTACAACAACCTTACCAAAACTTGATATCAACTTTGCTTATTGAAAGAGCTGCATCCATCTGCCATGTGCACCAATATCAACTTCAGATTTTAGCATTTGAGAATGAAGAACATACTCATGCTCAATTCTTCTTTAAGAAAATGATCATATTATTGGTACTGGGTACTAAAAATTTCAACCACCTATTAGACAAGTAGGATATCACTCAAAATATTTGTAAATGCAATATTAGGCCATATACATATATGCGAGATACCAACACTAGCTAATGCATACATATATGTATCATTGATGCCAGTTTCTGGTCTATAGACCAATACACTGCTGTTATGAACCTTACCACTGCTTATAACAGCATCGGTAAATAACATTTGTTTGGAAATTTGGACATTAGGGTTGTAAAGTTCAATCCTCAGTTTGAAGCTATGAAAGTCACTTATTGAAATCAGATACCTTTTCACAACTAATATTTACTAGTGATGGGAAGTTCTTGACTTGTGTATGAAGAACCTCCGATTCCAGTTCCACAGAGAATTGGAACCCTGGGTCTGCTTCTGGTCAGTTCTAGAAAGAAAAGAAAAACAAAATTCAGGTTCCAGTTCCAGTTCTCGGAATCAGACCCAGTTCCAAGTAACGCAGTCTGGAACTGGTGATTAACTGATGGTTTACCTCTGGGTAAACCCTTAGTCCCAGAATTTTTTTTTGCAAAAATAAAATACTCAAAAATTCCAGTTCCAAAACCAGATCCAAAATTAAACCCAATTCCAGTTTGGTTTTTACTAATTGGAACTGGAACCAATGGTTCTAAGCTCTATAACTGGCCAAACTGGGTAACCACCCAACACTGGTATATACCAGCATTGGCTTGGTATAAAGCATGCTCCTGGTATCAAGGACCCTAGCAGGCTAATAACATGACCTGAGGCAATACTAGCCTTGTAGGGACCTGAGGTAAATATCAGGCATATATCTGCCTTATACCAGTTTCAATAGTAGATGAATAGCTGTCTCATACCAGCGAAAAAAGGAATAGAGGATCTCCACCCAACTCAGTATGTGACCCTGCAATGGAAGTCTTGGATGAGGTTCAATAGTCAAATCCAGTGAATCCACTGGAAGAAAGCTGGGACCTTGGTGTGAAAAAACCAATTTCCTGAGCTAAATTGGCATATTTTGACTTTTTCGCAATAAATTTTATTGTTTGGAGTCGCATACTGAGCACCATTGGAGATGCTCTTAGACCGAACATGATGATCAAGCTGGAATGAAAGTTTGGAAAACGACTTGATACCGGGACCAGGCGGGTTTTATTTTATGTAATAAACCAAATACCAGGATTGGCTGGTATGTTCAAAAGTCGGTACCACACCAACATTCGTAATTTGTGCAAGCGAATATATGCATATGACATTGGTCAGCAGAAGAGCCATTTATGCAACAATGAAAATTAGTTGTGCCTGAAAATTCTGCAGTCTTCCAAGAAGAAAGAGTGCACACTACCCCTGCGATACAGCACCCAACTCCCAGATTTATTGCAGCCATAATTGACATATATTGAGATATATAGTTATATTTTTTGCATTATTTGTTCCACCCACAACTACTAATAACTACTTCACATCCTTCTCCTTTGAAAGTCTTCACACCATATGATGTGCAGCTTGTGCTATGCAGGAGTTGTCTCCAAGATAGTAGACTGCACTGATTAATCCTTCATGATGAACTCTGTAGTCAATCCCCACCATCTCATCCATGTGCCATTCATTGTTAAGCAAGTTACCAGGTTGTTCAGATTTGCAAGTGTTGGTTGTCCATCCATCTGCATCAGAACCTTTATCATTAATAATATGAAATATGGCAATAGGAAAAAACCCCAAACTACTTGCTTTTCACATTCTCTAGTTGCAACTTCGCCAAGAAAAAAAAGAAATACTGGGTGCGCTATATCATGCTCTTTGCAAAACTATGAACTTTTGTTGTTGAGATTTCCTCTAGGAGCACCCTAATTAGTGAATTAGAGCTAGCTAATTAGAGCTAGTGAAGATAATCCCATATGTACTCTGAAATCAAGCATCCAATCACCTTGTTTTTTGGGTGGTGAATTTTCCTGTTCTAATAACACTTGAAAGTAAAATGGGAATATTCCATCACAAAATTCCCCAATGCTTTAGAAAGATGTTCGGTTTTTCCTCCAAAAAAAATTGAATTTTTTTTTCTAAACAAATCAATAAATAAATAAATTTCCGACAAGCCAAATATCCAATGAACATCACCTAATGACAGACGCCCGCTAGGAAATATCATGAAAGAGGTTGTCTGACTGCAATTAAATCCATCCATGTTACATACATGTCATTAAGTGGACTATTACACAAATGACAATCCTCTCAATACAAACCCAAACCACAAAATATACTAATGAACACAAACAGACATTCACTCACTACAGAAACTTACATCCAGGTTTCACAACTTTGTATGATCACTTTACTTTGATAATTGTTAAACATATTATTTCATTCCATCAGTTGGACCTGCAAAATTGGCATAAATAAAGAGTTCACATTTTTGTTCAAAGGCTATCTTTCAATTTTCTCAAGCATCTGGTATCAAATCATACAACAAGTTATACCTTTCTTGCAAAAGAAATTACCATGCCCAAATGTACTGATGACGAGAAAATTCTTGGTAACATGTAAATTGTTTGAGTGATGACAAGTCCAAATTTTGAGTGTTTTACAAATTGTTATCAATGAAAAGGGTAATTGTTGTCAAAGTAGAGCTTGAATCATGGACATGACAAGAGGAATGAATGAGATTATTGGGATGGAATCATGTTAAATTGAAAAATGTTTTCATGAATTGATAAAAAATCCCAAATCTCTTCAATCCAAAAATGATTTCTGAATTGAATTGATTGGTTTTTGTACTAGGTGTTAAAATCAGACTTTGATAAATTTTGGTTTTGAGGGTTAATAATTTAATTCACATTTGAGAAAACATCGGATCCAAAAAGCTTAGAAGACTCTAAATTAGTGTTTTTGTTTTCAATTCCAATCTCTTTCCAGAATGCAGATGAATGAACATTGTGCTACTATTTTGTTTAACAAGAAAAAATCATTACTTTCAGTTTGTTAGTTATTTAAGGCCCTGAAATCTTAAGCTCCAACTATTGACATTAAAAAAATTGTTGTTTAAATGTTAAAAATTTCCAATTGTTTAGAGTCAAAGAATATTATAAATGGATGAATTATATAACATTTTGTGGCATATTTAGTGCAATGTTCAAAAAAAACATTTGTGATGTTGCTCAGGTGGTGATGATATATAAGTATATTTAGCCAAATTGGCGAAATTCAAAATAGGGAAATAGAAAAACTGAAGCACCCTTTCATACTGAAGCAATTGTGGCGATTTTTGGCAATTTTTATTTTTATTTTTCTTTTCTGGGAGATTTTTTTTTCCTGAAAAAAAGATGTTTTGACAAAATATTCTTTTTTCAAAATCTATTTTTGAAAATGGACAAAATTCGATACAAAGAAAAAATCATTGGTCAATTAGTACCGATCAAAATACAAGGCTTGTACGCCTATAAGAGAATATGAGAGACAATGCTTTGGTCGTGAGGTCTATTTTAAGAAGTGGCTTTAAAATTGTATTTTATATCTTGGGCATCCAAACTAGGTTCATGGATACAAAGGTTTCTACTATTTGAAGAGCAAATTTATTAGAGAATGGCAAGCTTGGTAGGGTGAGGTACTCTTGAGGGAGCAAGGGCAACCTGAGGGTGTGAGCCCCAAGGTGTTGCCAAATCCAACATTAGGAGAACCCACAAGTACAGGAACCTCCAGGCATGTAAACCACTGTCTTTGTATGGGAATGTAGGAACATTTTAGAATAGGAGGAGGTCTCCTCCCCCGGGCTTAACCCCCTTAAGTTCTTCTGCTGGGGGGATATCCCTCAAAGTACACAAAGCAACAAAAAGTTTAGTTGTTCATGTTTTTGAAAAAGAAAAAGTATGTTTAGTTATGAACATAAGGCATTGACATGTAATTAATGATGACCTTGGTTGAGATTTAAGCAATTTAAGGAACTCTGAAAAGAATAATATTCTCTCAAAATCCTTCATGGCAAAAGTTCTAAATAATAGTTTTGTAAATTTGGGAATAAGGAAATTGGGAGAGAACATGAACAAAGAAGCAATCTTGTACAGAATGAATGCAAGAGAAAAAGTAGATGCGGAGAGAGTAAATGAAAAAGAGTAAAGTTTTCTGTTGCAATTTTTTTTCTCAAAATGTTCACAGGCTGTTGGAAAATTTGAGGATAAAAAGAGTAGAAAACTGCTCTAATGAGAATAATCAAACAAATCCAGACACGACAAGCTGGGAACTTTGTTGGAAAAGAAAGTGCCCCGCAGAAATCTTATAGAGGCATGAATCCACATGATAATGGAAAAGTTTAAAGAAAAGTTTAACTTAACACTACCCAAAAATGAGAGTATCCATAAACTTAGGAACGAAATTGAGCACAAAAAAATGTTATGAAATGATTATGCAAACAAACAGCCATTTAGAGCACAAGACCTGAAAAATGGGTATTATAACTCACCAACTAAAGATCCAGGAGAAAGAGCAGATGCTGAAGAGAAGGCATGCCTACAAAAAGTAATACACCAAAGATTTGTTGCCAAAAGATGCTGGCAATCCAAATTGCGCAGGCGTGCAGCATATTGAGCTTCCTGTGCTTGCAAGTTAAGGCAACAAAATTTCAAGTAGGGAATCTTATGATGGGCAAATATAGTTATAGCTAGTGGGGCCAAGTAGTGTTCCTTCCAGAGAGGAGGTAATGCTTTCTTCTCACTCCTGCACTGCCCACATGGTGGGAGTATCCTTAGTGTGCAAGCATCAAAACAGGTGCAACCAATTCAATAGACTTCAGGCTTTGAAGCAAAAAGTCTACTTAAGTTTAGGTTAGCCTGATAGTGATGCCTAACTGGAAACTTGGTTTCTTTCTGAAGTTTTTTTTCACTGTATTTGATTATATGATTCAACTCTAATTTGCCTGAGATTGAATATTTTGAAACCAAAAGACATGTGATCAGGGTAAATTTTGATGGATTTTTTGATTAAAAAAATCATGATACTTGGGGGAGTATCACAGAAAAAAAGTGAAAAAAATGCTGGGAGCTTCAAAAAACAAGTGCTCACATGCACAGGCATTTCATTTTTTGTTTGATGGGTTCTTCGGCTTTTTAAGTGTCCAATCTGCAATTGTGCATTCATATACACTATGAGTCTGGGCAGAGGTTTTTACCAACTAGTAGAATTGGGGCACCATTATACTCTACACTTCAAATACTGACCCTGATGATGCTTTTAACTAAATATGCACATATATTACGGCCCACTGTCCAGGGTCCAAATTCGTAGGAACCAATTTGGACTCATTTGAAGCAAATTGAATCCTTGAGTAGGATCCTGCCTTGAACCCTAGCTTGCATCTTGGTTCTTCAAATCATTAGCACTCCTTTTGAGCTCCCTTTTTTTTTCTTTTTTTCTTTTTTGGGGTGCTTCTGAACCAATTGATTTTCCTTCCATGTAGGTTTAGCCTCGATTTGCCACTTTTTGATCTTGGACCCTCATCTAAAGGCTGTGGGTGTCCAATTTATAGCTCTCATACAATGAGATTGCTCTATTTCATTGGACCCTGGACCTTGGACCCTCATCTGAAGTGGCCCTGACAGTCACAGCTCGTGCACTAATGTACTTGGTTGTTGCAGATCTTGACAAGCCCAAGTATGAAGATCATCAAGGTATCAATGCCCATGAATCAGCTGCTTCGAAATTTAAAAATTGCACAAATTGGAAAAATTAGACTGACGAATTTCGTTATTTATTTCAGCTTCGAGCACAGATCAACATGTTATATGACAAGTCATCCGAGTTTGCAGTAATATATATTGTTAGGACTAGTTCCGAGTTCTTGTGGTAGAGATCTTGGAGGTTGGTTTCAGTGTCAATAGTGTGAAGCTGATCTGCTGGAACAAATGTCACAACTGATCTAGACACATTGTTTTGAGCTTTCTTTCATATGTCCTACAGTATAATGCCAGATTTAAGTGGGGAAAGTGGGAAGATGTGATGATCAGGCTCAGTGAGTTTCGTCAAGACTGATCTTATAAGTATATATTTGATGTTGCTGAAGAAGTCTGAAAGTTTATGAGCAAAAGCTAAGTGATGGGTATGTCTTGGTGTTGCAGATCTGGTCTTGTAAATCGTAAGAACTTAGTGAGCAATTCGAGCTGAGCTGCAACTAATTTCTGGAAGCCGAACTGCGCAAGATCTGTTGCTCAGCTTGGGCAT
This sequence comes from Sphagnum contortum, assembly GCA_963920785.1. Lineage (NCBI taxonomy): Eukaryota > Viridiplantae > Streptophyta > Sphagnopsida > Sphagnales > Sphagnaceae > Sphagnum > Sphagnum contortum. The sequence continues at coordinate 16,383,097 of OY987285.1, read as the reverse complement.
TTGATTATGTGGAGAAACTGAAGAATATTGAAAGGGATTAAGAAGGGATTGGTCGAGAATTTGTAAAGCGCAATGTCTCGAATAACTGGGCGCTCATCAGTGGCGCCAGCTCCTGCAGGATCGACGACGAGGTCGACGACAATACAAGATGAGAGGCAAAAACTGCGGACATTGACGAACATAAAGCGAGGGTTTCTGAAATCGATCGACACGTACGCAGTGGTGCTAGTATTGCTTGTCACACTCACGTATCCCACGTTTTCGCAACCGCCAGGTTCCTTTGATGACGATGGACTGATGAGAACCTCTTGCAATCCGCGACTCGTATGGTTCGTCTACTTGAACAGTTTCTCCTTCTTCCTCTCCATGACAGATCTGTTATTGTGCTTAAGCGGCAAGTATGCACCCATGAGCTATCTTTGCAATCGTGATCCAGCTGTGGAGCGAGGTGATCCGAGAACAAAAGAGGAGCTAGCCAAAGAGGAGCTAGGTGATCCGAAAACAGAAAAGGATCTAGTCAAATTCAACAAGCAACTGGCACATTCCGTTCTATTCACGCTCACCAAACTGTTGGTCATCAACGTTTTGTTTGTGCTTTCGCTCACTTGTTGTCTTGCAGCTTATATTTCAGCGGGTTCTGCTGTCCAGCAACTCCCCATCTCCAATCGGTTGTCGATCATCATCCCAGGTTTCGGAGGCTGCTTATTATATTTGGTCTTCGTGGGATGGTTGTTCTTCGACTTTGCTTTGTTCTTCAGCTTGGCTAACTGCGGATTCGCTAAACCCAAATCCCGTGGATCCAGATTTATCGACTGCTTCAAAGATTTTTGCACCATGATCTGTTATTTCCTCTCCCGGGGAGGCTCTTCCTGTACAGGGAAGCGATTTCAAGATCTAGCAGATGGACTTGCTGAGACTACAAGACAGTGGAGGGTTCGGCAATTATTCAACGAGCCCTTTGACGAGATCGACTGTTATTTTCAGAATTTTCCTGCGCCAATATCAGCTACCAGGAATAATACTCCCCATGAGCCAAACGCAGCAGAACAAACTAGCCAGCAGCAGCAACACGGGAGTACCGAGACGTCTAACAATGCAGCAGCAGCAGCAGATTTCAGAGCTCCACAATCAGAAGAAGAAGGAGAAGAAGGAGGAGAAGGCCATGGCCCGGAAGCAGAAGCAGACCTGCATGGCCCAGTTGCGAATAGTCGGACGTCGCTGGGCGTTAGATGTTCCAGCTTTAGATGTTCCACTTGTTATGGAATCCCTTGTGAATGTGGGACTGGACTGACGCAGTCGTAGGATGGATGTCACAACAACTGATCCATATGTTGTCATACTTTTCTCATCCCTCTGCCTCTCCTCCTCCCATCTCCTATGCCATTCATTCATTCATTCTATTAAAATTATGATCCTTTAAAGTAAAAGATAAAAAAAACTCAAAAGGAAAATCTCAAAACATTTGAAAATTGGTAATCAAATAGTCAAAAAATTCTTTCAACATTGCTCCATTGCCTTTGGCACACAAAGATGATTTGTAAGCCTTAAGTTGACGCTCTCATAATAGTTTAAATTATTGAAAACAAACCAGAGATGAGAAAGTTATAAGCTTTGGAAATAAGAGGGTTAAAAAAAAAAAAAAAAACAAATTTTTTAACTTGGAAATCTAGGATCTTTTGCAAAGGATGTTGTGGACATGTGAAATTGTGATGAATTCATTTTTCATCGAAAAAATTACGTCCATTTATAATTTTCATCAATTTTGTTTCATCCTTCAATTTTATTGAAAAATTTGTAATTATTCTTGTTTTTTATTAGAAAATTGAACTTTTAAAATAAATCTCTTTTTATTAAAAATTAAAATTGATATTCGGTTGTGAAAAACCACCTTTGAAAACCAACAATTCTCGCATTTGCATGAAAACTGGATGGATTTATATATATTAAGAAACTTTTTAATCTTGGCTAGTTTTCTAAAATGAAAAATAAATTTCAAAAGAACTTTGTTAGGTTATTCAATTATGTCCCCTAAAATCAAAATTTTAAGCTTCCACAAACCTAGTTCATAAAATAATGAAACCACACAAAATTGGATCTCACCTTAGAAATGGACACACCCACACAACTTGAGGGTTCCAATAAAATTACACAAAAATATAATGGATATTGATTACCTCTATTGGATATGTTGTCACAACACAAAATTAAAACAAGATTACCATTCTTTTCTTGCACTCCTCAAGAATGATAATCCAATAAAATCTAATTTATTTCTAAACACATTCAAATATCCACTATATGTAGTTAATATACTATGTCAAAATTACATGGAAAACATGATTACAAAGCAATTGGCATTGTAGTTTTAAATCCCATATGTGACTGGCCATGTTTATATAACTTGTAGTCCATATGGCCTTGTGGTATTTATTATTAATCACAAAAAATGGCATAATTATAAATGTCATTTGTGACTGTTTTCCATGATTGTAAAACATGTTCAATAGTATAAATTTAATTTAGAATTTTAATTATACTCTGTTTTGATTAGTGTCTAGCTACCTTGTTGTAACCTAGGATGGATTCAAAATTTTACTAAGCATTTATGAATTAACACATAGTAATTTGAAATAATGAAATTATTTTTCCTACCTAATTATATGATGTCACATGATAGTCAACTTTTAGTTAAATAATGACACTTGGGACCTCACTTAGGCCACTTATTAAGTGAAGCACTTTAGGCTAGATGACCTAGCCTACATGTTAGGCTAGGTTAGGTGACTTAACCTAGGTTTCAAATAACCTATGCTATGCTAATCACCTAACCCTCCTCCTAGGAAGAAGGCCCGATTTATATTCCCTAAGAACCTAGGAGGCATGTAGGATAAAGGTAAATGGATTTGAACCGATGACCTTCATGTTGAGGGCCAAAGTCCTTTACCATTACACCACCACATTTAATTGTAATGAATGTGTTATGGACCAGCTACAAACAAGTGGAGAATTACAAGACAAGACAAGTTTTATTAATCCATCAACTGGTGTTGGTCTGCTGAAAGGTTGTTCCCTAGACTATCTCCTTTTATAACCCTGAACCATACTAGTCCCAAAATATCCTAGGCCATGACATTGCCATAAGTATCCCAAAATATCCTAGGCCTTGACATTGCCAAAAGTATCCCAAAATATCCTAGGCCATGACATTGCCAAAAGTATCCCAAAATATCCTAGGCCATGACATTATCCCTTCCTCAAGCGACATCTTCCAGATGGAACCGGTTTGTTAAGATACCGTTGGTGAAACCGATTAACTAAGTCTTGGGCATGAACTAGGTTTCCAACAGGCTCCCAAGTAGCTTCAGAAGGAGGATAACCTCGCCAAAAGACAAGGTACAGGAGCTTTCCACGAATCTTCTTAGAGTCCAAGACCTCCTAAACTTCAAACTCTTCTTGGCCTTCAATTTCGACTGGAGTTGGGGGTTCTCGATGACGTTTTGGGATCGGGTTTTCATGATAGGGCTCAAGCAAGGAGACATGGAAAACATTGTGGATTTTGAACTCGGATGGAAGCTCCAACTGGCAAGCCACTAGACCAACTAATTTGGCGATTTCGAAAGGTCCGAAACACTTGTAATCCAACTTGGCACATGGGCGAGTGGTAGCAATGTTTTTTCTGAGAAGCCAGACCTTGTCTCCAACCTTGAAGTTTGGATGGTCCTTGCGTCGGCGGTCTGCTTGCTTCTTTTGCCACTCCTGTGTTAGCTTAAGTTTTAACATAAGGTTCTGTTGAACCTGTTCAAGCCTCGTGGCCCTTTCTTCAACCGAGGGGTTTATGGAATCCCTAGGAATTTCAAGGCTGAACCTGGGATGAAAACCGTAATTGGTAAAGAATGGACTGATCCCGGTCAATGCATGCGTTGTGTTGTTATAAGCAAAATCTGCTTGAGATAGTAGATCCAGCCAGTCGTCCTGCTGGTAGTTCACAGTGCAGCGAAGGTATTGTTCGAGTGTCTGGTTTGTCCGTTCGGTTTGTCCATCTGTCTCGGGGTGGAAAGTTGAAGATAGTCGAACGTCAACTCCAAGAAACTCGAATAGGCAACGCCAGAACTTGGATGCAAACTGAGGACCTCTGTCGGACATAATTTCCTTGGGGAGTCCATGAAGTCGGACGATCTCGTCGAGAATTAACTGAGCTGTCTCTTCTGCCGTGATTGACTTGGAACAAGGGGTGAAATGGGCCATTTTGGTGAGTCGATCGACCACAACCAAGATTGAATTCTTGGCTCTCACAGTAAGGAGGTCCGTGATGAAGTCCATTGCAATAGATCCCCAAGGTTGGCTAGGAATCGGCAGGGGTTCTAAGAGTCCAATATCAACCCGGCACCCAATAAGGGAAAGCTGACGCGCTATTTCGTTGTTCAGAATATGAACTTCGAGCGAGGGATGAGGCCTAAGGCTAGCAGAACCAGACTTTACTCAACCCCGAACAATTTCGAGTTGCAGCAACAATCAGCACCTTCCCAGACTCATACCTTGTCAGGGACATCAAGATGGCAACTCAGGACGACACTTGGGCTACCAACATCAAGAAGGAACTCTAGGAACGACCAAGGAACCCAAATCGTGATGATTTGGATCAGTTTGAGTAGCAAGATGGACTTCTCCTTCGAAATAACCTGATTTATGTACCCGAAGGACTTATACGCCTAAAAATCCTGAGAGAATGCCACGACAACACCCTGGCCAGTCACTTTGGGATGGCACGGACTCACGAACTAGTGTCAAGGAATTATTGGTGGCCCAAAATGAACAAGCTGCTACGGGAGTATGTCAAGTCTGGTGATACATGTGCTCGATCCAAGGCTCCCAAGCATCGCCCGTTTGGACTCCTTCAGCCCCTGCCGATTCCTAGCCAACCTTGGGGATCTATTGCAATGGACTTCATCATGGACCTCCTTACTGTGAAAGCCAAGAATTCAATCCTGGTTGTGGTCGATCGACTCACCAAAATGGCCCATTTCACCCCTTGTTCCAAGTCAATCACAGCAGAAGAGACAGCTCAGTTAATTCTCGACGAGATCGTCCGACTTCATGGACTCCCCAAGGAAATTATGTCCGACAGAGGTCCTCAATTCTGGCGTTGCCTATTCGAGTTTCTTGGAGTTGACGTTCGGCTATTTTCAACTTTCCACCCCGAGATAGATGAACAAACCGAACGGACAAACCAGACACTCGAACAATACCTTCGCTGCACTGTGAACTACTAACAGGACGACTGGCTGGATCTACTATCTCAAGCAGAATTTGCTTATAACAACACAACGCATGCATCGACCGGGATCAGTCCATTCTTTGCCAATTACAGTTTTCATCCTATGTTCAGCCTTGAAATTCCTGGGGATTCCGTAAATCCCTCGGTTGAAGAAAGGGTCACGAGGCTTGGACAGGTTCAACAGAACCTTATGTTAAAACTTAAGCTAACAGAAGAGTGGCAAAAGAAGCAAGCAGACCGCCGACACAAGGACCATCCAAACTTCAAGGTTGGAGACAAGGTCTGGCTTCTCAGAAAAAACATTGCTACCACTCGCCCATGTGCCAAGTTGGATTACAAACGTTTCGGACCTTTCAAAATCGCCAAATTAGTTGGTCTAGTGGCTTGCCAGTTGGAGCTTCCATCCGAGTTCAAAATCCACAATGTTTTCCATGTCTCCTTGCTTGAGCCCTATCATGAAAACCCGATCCCAAAACGTCATCGAAAACCCCCAGCTCCAATCGAAATTGAAGGCCAAGAAGAGTTTGAAGTTCAGGAGGTCTTGGACTCTTAGAAGATTCGTGGAAAGCTCCAGTACCTTGTCTTTTGGCGAGGTTATCCTCCTTCTGAAGCTACTTGGGAGCCTACTGGAAACTTAGTTCATGCCCAAGACTTAGTTAATCGGTTTCACCAACGGTATCTTAACAAACTGGTTCCATCTGGAAAATGTCGCTTGAGGAGGGGATAATGTCATGGCCTAGTATATTTTGGGATACTTTTGGCAATGTCATGGCCTAGGATATTTTGGGATTAGTATGGTTCAGGGTTATAAAAGGAGATAGTCTGGGGAACAACCTTTCAGCAGACCAACACCAGTTGATGGATCAATAAAACTTGTCTTGTCTTGTAATTCTGCACTTGTTTGTAGCCAATCCATAACAGATATATTTGGCTAAACTAGGTTATATTATGTTAAACTTGGTTATAGTATGTTATTTAGGGTAAACCTAGTTATATTAGGTTAAACTTGGCAAAAATAAGTTTTTTGGGTTAAACTAGGCTGTATTATGTTATACTTGGATAAATTAAGATATATGAGGCAAAATTTTGCAAAAGTAGGTTAACTTGGTTAATGTAGGTTATTTAAGTTATATTTTGCTATAATAGGTTAAACTTGGTTAAAGTAGGTTATTTAGGTTATACTTGGCTATACTAAACTAAACTTGATTAAAATTGGTTGAAATAGGTTATTTAGGTTAAAGTAGGTTATTTATGTTAAAGTTGGTTATACTAAGTTATATTAAATTAAACTTTGCTAAACTAGGTTATATTGAATGAAACTTGGTTGAAGTTAGTTACTTAGGTTAAATTTGGTTATAATAGGTTATTCTAGGTTGAATTTCATTAAATTAGGTTATATTAGGTCAAATTTGATTATAGTAGGTTATAATAGGTTACATTTGGCCAAACTTGCTTATATTAAACTACATTTAAATAAACTTGGGTTAAAGTAAATTATGTAAGATGAAATTGGCTAAAATTGGCTAAAATTGGCTAAATTTGACTAAATTACTTGGACAAAATAAATTTGAAATACCTTGAAGCAATTCAAAAAAAAAAAATAGCAATTTTTTTTTAAAAATGCATGAAATGAACCTATTGCAAATTGTAATTAACTTGGTAGCTCTAACTGTTTGATAGTCGTTATTAAGTCAACATAAATACGAACAACTTCAGAGTACCTTGAAGGAGTTCAAAACCAATAATAACCAAAGAAAAATTAGAATTTTATAAGAAAAAATTAATATTAACCTTGACATTTTACATGATAATCATCATTAAATTAGCACATGTAGACACAATCATACACATAAATGAAAAAATGAGGAGAAAACTTACCTCAATGAAGACCTATAACCCACACATTGCACTTTTGCCTCTAAAATGTAACAATGAAGTTTTGTAAAGCCCTAGTTGGTGCACTCATAAGGTAATAAATCACTCCAAACATACTGAAAATGGCAAAAAAATATGGGCTTGAAATGAGAGAGAGATTTAAAACTACTTTTCAAAAAACTTGAAACAAACTATCATTCATCACTTTCTTGTGTTTTTTGCATTGTTCTTTTACTTCTGATGACGCTGAAAGAATGTTTGTAACCCTCCAATTTGTGTGTTCAATGATAAAAAAATTGTTCAATTTGGTTAAGGAATGAGAAAAATAGTGAAAGTGCTTGGTGATAAATACATGTTTGATGATGGGTGATTTTACCCTACTACCCTAAGAATTAGATTTTAGTTCTCTCATAAAACCAACCCGATCCTATTATAAAAAAAACATAATAATAAATTCTCAATAACTCAATTCTCATGTTAGTCAAGTTCTCAAACTAATTATCACCAAATGTGATACTTATTGATTTTCATTTTGAGAACCAGTCTAAGAATTGAGGGGTCCTAATGAATACCACGCAATAATGGTCAAGTGATGTCTCAAGGTGGCATTGTGAAAAGGTTGTGCAAAGGTATTCTAGAAGGCCACAAAACCCTAAGACTTTAAAACCTAGACCCATTTAAGACATTGAAACCTAGGGTGACCCTCAAGGGTTTCCTCCACCAAAAATAGGTGGGCAGAAGGTTCTAGGTTCTCCTTCAATTCTGCCATGGTCAACCGTTCACAAGTAAAAAGTTTATATCAAGTTTTTTTGTTTTTGGATCTGATCAAGTTCTTGATACACAAATCCAGAACCGTTAGTTCAAACATGCCAAGTAATATGTTACATACCCCTTTATACCCTTAGTGTGTTCATAATGTGCATAACATGGACTCAAAACATGCCTAGGCATGGCAAGGTGAAAAGAAACCAGGCACTTTTGTACTGACAGCATTCATTTCCTTTGGCCTGTTTAATGTTTTCCGAATAAGAGTTACTCACTTTGGGAAAAGATCTAGACATGAAAGTTATTCTCTTAGCTTGAACAAAGGGTAACAGAGGAACTAGGGCACCTCCCGGGTATGGTCCAAAGTTTATATGATGAGGGCAAAGGTTCGACCCATGACAATGCATACCCTGGTTCATATCCAGCCCAACCCTAGTGTGAGACCAAGACTTGTGTATTCCAATCAACAATATATGTCTTCAAGACTGGTTACAAAAGACCCAGGACACACACCACAATCAACAGCCAGAGAGTGCAATTGAAAACTGTGTATTGATGTTTCCAAATCTTCCAAGAAGAAAGGGGGTGCAGAATCCATATGGGAACTGAATAACCAACAATTGCATCACTGGTGTTGACATGGTGAGCAAAAAGTTGATTTCTGAATTTGAATTATTGTTGCAGCATCTTAGACAACTACTACATACCTTCAAAGAACTCCTGCACCATCTACACAGCAGGGTTTTAAAATTTTCTTTCCTTCCAATTTTGTAATTTAGCCAAACTGGCAATCATTCACAAGAAAATTTAGCCAAATTTGGCTATAGACCAGACACAAAAGTACAAAAATTTAAGAAAACCCACGAAATTTTATCACAAAAATCCTTTTTATTTGTCAAAATAATATGTTTTAGGTTGGAAATATTTTTTCAGGTTGGAAAAAAAATGTAAAATTTTGCCCAAAAGAAAATGACTAAAATACAGGTTGTGCTCTGCTCCACAACAATAGTCTGTAGATAGTAGACTCTGCACTTATCAATTATTTAATGATGAAGTAAATAATCAATCCATGCTGATATAGTCGAATATTATTATTTTTATATCAATTATCATGTTTTCCAAAATTTCAATCTACTAGGTATATGAGGAGGGGAGTTGCTTGTTGAACTGTGCTGCCAATACCTCTCAAGTTTACCCCAGTTGTATACCAACATTTGAGTATGTGCCAGCCATTCCTCTTGTGTTCCATCTCCCATGTTCAACCCTGTGTTTGCGTACCGACACTGTAAGGACCCCTGCTTTTCTTAAGGAAATGGGCTCATTAGTTGTTCAGAGAGAAAATATTGCAGGTTCAGGAGTATGTATATATGTGACTGAGCACCCATCCATGCATCATCCATTGGAAACCCATTATCAACCACAACTTAGTCACCAAGGTTCCACTATGGTGACCTATTATGTGCACCCTATTACTTCCCCCTCACAAGTACCTAGGCAACCACGGAATGCAAGTGTTTACTATGTAAGTAATGCACTTTGTGGCTATTAGGTATGTAGATACATGTGGATGGTTGGTACATAACTAACCACTGTGGTTAGCTAGGGGACAGAATTACAATGAAAAAGTCATTTCCTGTCCACACATCATCCATCTTGCATGGTGCACTTGTGAGGTCTGGTTCACTGAGGCCCTTAACTAGGCCACACATTCATCTGCTTTGTATCCTAGTGTCAATTTATGACCTTGAGGTTGACAGAGCTTCAATAAGTTTGAGAATCAGAGTGTGAGTACAATTCCCTTGGCTATAAGTGTGCCCATAGTGTGGGTAGGAAGTAAGAACCCACCATACAGAATGAAGTGTAGATGTATAATAACATTCCGAGACAAGAGCATCTGTAACTGAACATGTCCCCATTCATTTGCCCATAGGCAATTCATGATTAGAGAACGCATGGGATCTAGACCCTTTCTTAACTATCACTCTAAAAGACATTGGGTTTTTGGGCCCTGCCCCCATAGGGACAGGGACTATCACATTGGATCCAACTTTTGGAAGTTTTACCTTATTAGAACCAGTTTCACATTAGGTGAACTGGTTTCTGTGATGAAAGTGTTTAGACTGTTTAGATTGGAATGGATTGTTTTGGTGTTCAGAGTGTGGACACAGTAGGTAGATGTACAACATCTTATCTATTGGCAGGGCTAGCATGTCTGTGATGCCTTGTTTTTGTTCCTGTTCGGGGTAGTGGTTGAGTAAATTTGAATAAATTAGGGTTGAGCAACATTAGAACGAGAATGTGGAATAATTTAGTGTGATTATTTCAATAGACTCACACTCATAATCAAAATTCAGACATGAAACAATAATAATTCAAAGCTTTTGAATCAAATGGCAAGTCTATGTTACTGACACATGAGATGTGCATTGTGAACCTCGTGGGCTGGGAGAGGTGTTGGGTACACTCTGAGTTTTTGTGATTTGGTTCCTGACTTGAGAACGTTTTGGAAAGTTTTAAAAGCAATTGAATATCCAAAACAATTAGGCTTTTTGGAGTCTGAATAGTTTTTCATCATCTTCAATCTTTGAGATGATGAACTAATTTATTCTAAATATCCTTTGTTTATAATTACTGATTATTTTGAACCCAATTCCAATTATTGGTGTAGTAAGAAGAATGCAACAGTGATAAAAAAAAGTACAAACCGACAGACATTGTGATGTAACAATTGGCATGTTTAGTACCAAAACAGACCACAACATGGATATTATAGCTTAACATTAGAAAGGATATTGTTGAAATATATTGTAAACTATTTAATTTTAATTTTAGTGATATCTTCAATACACAAACTAATTCATGGATGCAATTGCACTTTTAAGTCTTAAAACATTTTCATTTCCATCTTCAATCGGCAGAATTGGAGAGCAAGAACCCAATCAATTTAATGTTCAACATGTGAACAAAATGATAATTTTTTGTAATGTTTGAACTAGTGGAATGATCATAAGGTTGGAAAAGAGTCTTTTAGATTTAAAGACCACCCAACAATAAAAATCATGATAAATGTATGAGCTTTTTTCTGACTTTAGACCAAGGCATGAATGGGAATGAAAATCGTATAAGACCCATATTTTTGTTTTTGTGAATTATATTTCATCCATTAACAAATCATCAGATGAAAAATAATATTAGTTTGGTTGGGTTTGACTATTATGTGCAACATCTTGCATGACCTAATGGTCGACTTTTGTGTTTCAAGGAAAAAGAAAAAAGATTGGGTGAATAACCAATTGCAAGGTGGTCATGAATGCCAACGACCTTGTTGGATTTTTATTATTGGTTTGAGAATTATATTGATAATATATTTAAATATTCAATTATTTCATAGCATATTAAAAAATTGTAACTGAGGAGGAATGAGACTGAGAGAATAGAATGTCAGTGTGCAACACAAGCCTACAGACAAACTCGTTAATGAAATGACAATGCGAACCAAGCACAACTTGGGAACATTGAAGTCTGGGAAACTTGTAGAACAAGATCCAGGAGGACTTTCAGAAGAAAAACCCCCAGCAGGGGAGGGAGGCAGCAGCCCCATCAAACATTAAAGAAGTTCAAGAAATACAAGGGGGGCAAGAAGCGCCACACAATGGTGGCGCAATCAGCCCCAAAGATGCCTAAGTGGCACCATTCCGCCTTAAAGGCTTGATCAAGCCTAGCTTGAATACTAGGGTCCCGGGTGGACCGAAGAGAATTAATGGCCTTCCAAGTGGCCATTCCAACCTCAACGGTAGCAACCCAGGCTTGCTGAAGGATTTTCCTAGAGGAATACTGGTTATCAAAATGCTTCCGGCATCTCTCCGTCCATAGGAAGTAGAGGATAAAACTACGAAGGATGTCAAGCGGTTGTCTGATATAGGAGAAGCCTCCTACATGGTACCCTTGGATCCCAGGGGGGTCATCTTCTCTCTCAAAAACAGCTTCACCCAGCATGATGAATGGCCAGGAAAGAGTGATGTCATTGGGCGCTCCCCATTTTTGCCAGATGTGAAAGAAGGCCTCCCAAGCCCGTTTTGCAAGGGGGCACTCGAGAAGACAGTGTTGAGGGGATTCAGGGACCTCCTCTGTGCAAACCTTGCAAGTGGGGAGGATCCCCATGCATTGTAGCCAGGTGCCAACCGGGAGGCCCCGATTTAAAGTGAGCCATATGAGAGTACCGACCTTCCGGGGTCGGGCGTTATGCCAGATTCTGGCTATAACTTGCCTGACGGTGGAGTTCTGCAGATTTAACCTTTGAATGAAGGAGCAAATGTAAGCGCTCTGGGTGGAGTTCCTTACGTTTCGGTAACCCCGCTTTGTGGAATAGCCAAAAAAAGGAGAGTCACCCATTTGCGAAGAGGCTTGCCAATGCCACTCTCCCGGGTCCCAGGGAAGCCCATCAATGAAACCGGATTCGAAAATCCAGAGTAAGGGGAGCTTAGTGAGTGATGGGAGCTCCCTGGCAACTTTATATGGGGCTCCATGTCTTTCTTGAAAGAGGACCCTGATTGGGTGATAACCTTCAGGGGAGAGGGTTATCATTTGGGAGTTCGCAGCTCTGATGAGACCAGTGGGGGTTACCCTTTGGAATTCAATGGCTTGCACCGTGTTGGGGGTGACCCCGGTTACATGGTATATCCATTCTAGAGTGGTGTTATTTCCAGAGTTTCTTTCGCTGATCCAGTCCCCTGCTTGAAAGCGGTTAGTGTAAATTGCAGGATTCCATGGGATGCTCGCTATGATGATTTCTCTGTTGTTCCTGTTGGTGGCGTGGTAGGTCATACGGAGGTCTTGGAGGCTTTTCCATGCCCTTCCCTCCTGATCCCAAAGATCTTTGATTCGGGTGCAGCCAGAATTGGCAATGGCTCGTCCTTCATTGCGACCACTCACTCCCAGAGGGTGACCAGTTGTGTTGAGGATGAGAGGGGTGCTGAAAATGGGCTGTCTAAGAACCTCCGCATGGGATGCGGGTTCGGACTTTGTTAGACCAACTCTTACATTGAGCAGATGCTGAAAACCAAAAAAAAGCAACCCTATAAGAAGACAGAAAACAAGAAGCCAACATGATATGGACAAAAGCAACAAACCCGGGTTGATGTGCAAAGCATTCAGGTTGATCTATGCTAGGCATGTACCTATCTAGATAGGTATATTAGGTAGGTAAGTAGGTAGGCGCCTCCCACTCTTGGTCATTTATGTAAAACTAATGTGAGTTCAAAATAAGGTATTTGTTTATTACTTTGGAAGTATATTTATAAAATGTTTATAAAATAAATTAGGCACACAAAAAATATTGACATTAAAAAGAAGATATATTTGAAATTATGAAAATTTTATTTAAATTTTTTTATTGTAAATACATATATATATACATGTAAGTAGGTTTCCACACCTACTAATTTCATTCTCTTTGGGTTTTCTAAATACCTTATTGGGGTCACTTTTGACATGATTTTTGTTAAGGACCATCAAAGAAGATGTCATTGAAATAATATTATATATCGTGGATTTTTGTACTAATTATTTCAAGTTATTCTCAATTTTTAGGTTATGTAATTAAAGCACATTACACTTAATACATGAACAAACATGCCTCCCGCGAAATTTAACATTTGGGAGAAGCCAATAAGAGAGGGGATTACACTATTTATCGCCTATTTCATTATTGGTTTTGCAATAATACCAGTGGTAGTTTTTAATCCTTTGCAATATTATACATAGATTTATGAAGTTTGTATATATGATTTCTATTAAAAATTTTGGAAAAAAAAAAAGGGTTGGTACCTTAAATTAAAGATGTTTCACCTTCATTTATAAATAAGAATAGCTATTCATAAATTACTCAAAATAAGGTACATAAAACCACTGATCTCATTTATAAAGAGGTGACTAAAAATTATACCCTTTGAACACATGAAGTACCCAAGATATACAAAGAGTGTTTCCACCACCCCACCCGCCCACCTTTCCCCCCTCAAAGCAAGGAGAATCTCATGATGGATTCAGAGTTTAGAGCTGTAACTGGAGCATAGTTGTTGAGGTTTTAGAGAGCAATTGATGCTTTCAGCTCATCACGCTCTTGGAGCTCAGCCCATATATAAACTACTAGTACCAGAACAGCATACCAGTTGATCAGGCTTACACTGCATGAGTCATGACTAGTTGGGAGTAACTGCTACTGAATCTCCGACTACAATTTCGACTGCATGCTGCTCCTGCTGCTGCTGCTGCTGTAACTCATATCCAATGGGTCGTTGAAGCTGGTGGCCACGGATCTAGAGCCTGATTACATGAGGGAGCAGAACAAGAGTCTTGAAATCTTGAGACTAGTCTGCACAGAGATGATCGTGTCCACTCCCAATTCCGTGCAAGAATTAAGCAACTAGTATACTGCATCTACAGATGAAGGTACGCTCCTCCATTCATGTACACACCATTAGAAAAGATGTGCCCATGATGAACTGAAGAGTTTCTTTCTTACTGTTGCACATGAAGCTCATGCGAGGAAGTTGACTTAGTACAGTCATGTATGTCAGTTTGGGTGTGTCGGTATTATATAATTCATGGGTTACAAGTGTTTTGTGCGCCATTGGAATTCGTGAAGCTAGAACAATTCAAAAGAGTATTATAACAGTGGCAGAAGTACAAGACAAACTCTTTAGGGATTCAAAATTGCCAGATCTAAGCACTGTGTGAACGAACATGAGTGATTTGAATCATATATTTGTTTTATGAGCTTGTGGAAAACTCTGAAAGTTCAGACTTATCTTAAGTGAGCTTGTCTGTGTCTTGCAGATCTATTTGCGGAAATGCACTATGGAATGCAAAGAATAAACTTGGATTCTATGCTATAGTTTCTCTGTAGCTGGATATACAGTACGCGTTGAATCATACAATGGCCGCAACTGAAGGAGTTCCCTCAGCGGATGACCCTGCTTTAGAGAAGAGATTGAAGGAAACGCGAAAGAGCTTGCAGAAGTCGATCGATGCATACGCAGTTATCCTTGTTTTGCTTGCCTCGATAACGTACATCGGGTTTTGCAACCTCCAGGCTCATTTGACCAGGATGGGCTGAATGGAACATCTTCCAGACTCAGATCGTTCGTATACTGTAACAGCTTCTCATTCTTCTTCTCCATCACAGATTTGTTGTTGTGCGTAAGTGGCAGGCCCGATCTCAATACTGCGAGTCCTACAAGCAATAGGCAATTGGCGCGTTCCGTTGTTTACAGGCTCATGAAACTGTTGGGCGTCAACTTGTTGTTTGTGGTGTCTCTCAGTTGTTGCATGGGAGCTTATATATCAGCTGGTTTTGTAGTCCAGAAGTACTTAAACATCGCCGACCTGAAAACCATCCTCATCTCATCTATTATCGGCGGGTCTTTTTATATTGTCTGTATTTTGTTGATACTGGTCTTGTGCACGTTTCCCACGCTACAGTTCTTCTCCACCTGCTCAACATGCTGTAGACCTGATTCAAATGGTTCCAAAAGCCGGTGTTGGCCCTGGAAAAATCCCTGCGAAAGTCTCGAGGGCTACCTCAAGAAACTAGATAAAAAAACTTCTTGGCGATGCACCGAAATCGGACGAACAACAAACAGCTGACATGAATAGCCCTGACCAAAACGGTACTACTCCTGGCGAATCCAGCCAAGGCGATAACCCACCTGTTCCTAAGATTACCGAACCACAGATAGAGGAGGACAAAACAGTAAAAGCAGCGGATGTTGCGTCTTCATCTAGCGCGCATGCACCTGGTAAGGCCCCGATGACCGGCTCCTCCTCCTGGAAGACCACGGATAAGAATCCGGCAACGAAGGAGATGTATGATCGCAGTAAAGGAGTAAAAATAAAATAGAGCTGAGAGAGAGAGAGAGAGAGAGCGCCCAGCGTTCCCCCTAGTGTTTAAACTCGTCCAAAACGGTTTTACCCAATCTTGTGTGCTGGTACATGGTGTAGGACTTGCAGTGTAACTAGCATAATAATGGAATTTCTTTACATGGAGTGTAAATTACACTACATATAATAATAAAGCACTGCCAGATTTTTTTCCTTTGTAATTTTTTTTTTAAACCTGCGTTTTACTGGAAGGCCCAATACAGCCTGCACTAAGCCTTTCGAATTTCAAAAAATTCAATTTTATGATTAGTCACTTTTTTTAAGGAAATTTAATTTAATTTTTTTTAATAATAATAATAATAATAATCTGTTGCTTTACGTAGGGGAAGGTCCACCACCGTTAGGGAGCCTTCTGAATTTTTGACCTCCTTTAATCTTGTAAATTTCAAATTCGAAAGGTCCCCCAAAGAAGGACCTCCATCTGCACTCTGTATGTGACCTTGCACTGAAAGTTGTCCAATCCAGTGAATTCACTACCGGCTGGCTCAAAACAAGCACAGCTACTCAGAGCCCTCTCGGAGCCCTGGAACCCTCAAATAAGCGCAGTCAAGTCATATTTACTGACTGCTCCCTGTTTCTCATTGGGTAGATAGTTTGATTGGTCCAGGTGGGTTGCTGCTATTAGTAATCTCCCACCTATTTTGTAATCACAGTTTTATGGGTTGTGGTTTAGGGTGGAGTTGTTGCATTTTGAGAAATTTTCTTCATTGGAAATTTTACCAAAATCAAAATTTTAAAGAAAATTGAACTACACATGAACACCTAATTTTTGTCATTTGAAATTCAACAACACTCATCACACACTGTCAAATTTCTCTGCCAATTGGTGTGTACAATGTCTTACCCTCCAAAATGCATATACCTTGCAAAACAATGTTCTACTGTTGAATGAAGACCATAGCCATTGAATGTCGACATGTTTTGTAACTAGTTGAACTAGTGGCAAGCACTTATTTTCGGAATGCCCTGCGCCTTGCGCATTACATTGTACATATGATTGCTGATCTTTGCAGCTGCATTTTATGCCAATAGCAACTTATGAAGGTAAAATGATCTCTGAAAGGGAGTCAAATTCAATCCTGTATGAACTCCAAAAGCAAGTGCCGGATGCTAAAAATAATATTGAAATGAGTCACATAACTGTCACATAATGTTTAAAGATGCAGATCACCTTGGGTAAAGGCCAGAGTGAACCAGCCCCCATGACTGCATCAGTTGGCCATTCTGTCCATAAGATGGGCTGGATGATTCACCTCTTTTTTATTCACCTCTTTACCATACATTAGCCAACATTCTACCATAGTCAGTCTTTTTTGGCTACTGACCTTTGACCATTTTTATTTTATTTTCTGTTGCCAATTTTTTCCCAACCCTGATCTCCATTCTACCCACCCACCTAGCTACCCTACTGATCTAAAATTTAGCCCTACCTACGAACTAACAATTAATCTTATACTTACCTTGGCAAAACTCTTATTTCCTCTTGGCTAAACTTTTATTTTTTGGTTAAACCTATTTTTCTTCTTGGCTAAACTTTATCTCTTGGCTAAACCTATATTTCTTCTTGGCTAAACTTATAATTCTTGACTAAACTTCTGTCTTTTGGTAAAACCTATATATCTTATTGCGTAAACTTTTATCTCTTGCCCAACCTATATATCTTACTGGCTAACTTCTATTTGTTGGCTAAACTTCTATCTCTTGGCTTAACCTATATTTGTTCTTGAACTTATATTTGTTGGCTAAACTTTTATCTCTTGGTTAAACCTATATTTGTTGGCTAAACTTTTATTTCTTGGCTAAACCTACATTTCTTCTTGAACTTATATTTATTGCTTAAACTTTTATTTGTTGGCTACACCTATATTTCTTCTTTTTTGGCAAAATCTATGTATCTTACTAGTTAAACTTCTACCTAATTTTTATTGTAGAAATTAACTAAGAGAATAGATACATTTTTTGATAATGTCACTTTAATTATTAGCAAAAACTTTTACTTATTAACAAAACCTACCTATCCACACGCCGTCATACCCACCTATGCACTTGCAAATTATGGACTTTGATTGCAAAAATTATAATGTAAATATAACACATGTCTTCTAAAATTCCCAAACAAGAATATCTCATTCAAATGTCATATAAAGGTGAGTATTACATACTTGAATCATGTACAACTAATTTACCACCTTATAATGTGTGGGTATTGCAAGTTAATTGTACAATAATCACCAAGTCAATATGTAGGTACTATTTTTATTTTATTTTATTTGGTGACATTTAATTGGTCTTGCATGTAGGTATTACAAGGTTTAGAATATATAATAGTTAAAAGTTAACATGCACTAATACAAGTATTGCATATAATTTCATGTATTTTGTGGGTATTAATTACATAACTATGTTAAAAGAAGGTATTGCAAAAACCCTATTCATTCTAGTGGGGGATTTGACCACTTAATGTGGGTATTGTCTTACCTTTTTTCATCAAAATGATGACTTGCTTTAATGGATTTGTTTTATTTATAAATATCATTTGGATATTTTTTATTACATTTGGTCCATTGGATCTAGTTATTACATTTGGTGGACAAGATCCCCCTAAGTAACCTTTGATAATGAGGGATTAAATTTTTGCAATACTTGCAAAATTAATATTTATTAACTAAAAGGGGGCTTTTGGTGAGTGTACACAATATAAATTTATGTAGGTATTGTGATAAACTTACTATGGTAGATTGATAGTATTACATTGTAGTAATAAAGGCAAAATTACCTTAATGATCACCCTAACACTAATTGCAAACAATGTAGGTATTGCAAAATTGGGACATGCCCACAATCAATGTGTACATGTAAAGATGAAATTATTGTGTTTGGTAGACAAGATGTATAACCTTAGATGATGAAGGAACATTTTTTGCATTATTAAATCAAAAGGGGCTACATAACATGCATTTACTGAAATATTGCAATTTAGAGTTGGGGCATGCATTTAGGATCTGACATAAAGTCATAAGGTATGATTTTGCAAATTGAAAATTTTAACCTTCATCTAAAAACTAAATAGTTTCATACAAAAAACCTAAACCTAGTATTGGTAAATTCTTTTTGCATAAACCATAAATTATGTAGACATTACAACCTAATGGATGCATAGGTTTATATTTGAAAAATTAAGCAAACCTATACAATGAACCCAAAAATGTTGAGCTAAAACCTTTGTATGCAACAAAATAATCCTCATTGACCCTAAATTAAATAAACACAAAAGGAATTGGTTGCATAACTTTAATGGTGGAATTTAACAATTTTTTAAAACCTAAATGTTAAACCTAATTTTGGAATTATTTTTGCATAACCCTAAATTGTGTATAGACTATCAACATTGGATACATAATTGTAATGAAATTATGAAATAGTTTTATATATGTACCAATAAAACTTGTGTTTTAAACCTAATTTGGGGGTGGGGACCCAAACTAGTAGGAAGGATTTTTATCATTCATACACTTGCCATGGAGTCACCTTCGTTATCCTCTCTTTTAATACATTAAAAAAAAATGAAAATAGGAACCTCCTTAGGTACATGTGTGTATGAGAATACATAAATTCACTTTAAGAATATTCCATGAAAATAATATAAATTTTAGGGAAAAGGTGGGCTTAATTGCCCTAAACCTTAAACCCAATGTCCCCCTATTTATTTGAAACATATATTAGGCAAAAGTTTAGATTAGGGTAGTATAACACAAACATGAGTTTATTGGTTGTAGGTATTATAATTTGAGACATTTCATGGAGAACCCAACCATAAACAAAAGAAGATTAAAAGTTTGTAATACCCACAAAGACAAATTTATGCACCAAGGGCATGGAAATGGGCAATGCAATTGTATGAAAATATTAATTTATAATTTTCCTTTAAGGTTGTTGTGCGGGTATTTCATGATAAGGACAATGAAGGTATTGTTTAAATGTTCTAGCATGGGCATAAAATGTGCTAACATTATTAGATGAGGGTATTATTCATTTGGTTTATAGTAAAAATGTACTCCATTTGTGGTGGATGGGGTTAACTATGTGTAACATGGCATAAGATTATCCCAAAATTACAGGTCAAAATAACATGTTAATTAATAACCAATAATTAAATATAAATATAAATAATTATTAAGTAATAATGAATAGCCAAAATTAATAATTAATAAATAGTAAATAGTCTAGTATCAATCATTAATAATATGTAATTAATCATTATTAAATACTATTCAGATTTTAAAAATAAGCTAATAGCATGCAAGTAGCCTACTAAATTTAAATATCTATTAATACATATTTAAGTACATGGCATAATCTATTACTTAAGTAAGTTACAATGTAAAAAAACTGAAGTTTATTACAATATGGTGACAAAATATTTCATTTTTTGAAATGGTCGTGAAATTGTAACAACTTGACTTCTCAAAATGGAGGTGACGAGTTAATCCTTACTCTTGCAACCTTGGCTAACTATGCTACCTTGGGTTTAGATGGCCTTGATAGAAAGCCTAAATTAATTATAGGAGGTAGGTATGTAAATAATTAATATAATAACTTATTATGATATATTATGAGATATAATAATTAATATTATATATATACTTGTTGTCAAAATATTGTTGACTGGTCAAAATTCTAATAAAAATGGTTGGGTCTAAATCAACTTGTCCAATATGGCACTTTAGTCAAGTTAAACATGGTGACAATTAGGGTACTTTTTTATCAATTTTTCTAGTCGAAAAAGTCACGTTTTCTTATAATGATAGCATCTATTAACTTTTATTTATTTTCTTATTGGTTCTTGTATAAAAGAGGGTGGAACAATTTCCTTGTTTTGGTTTGGTTGGTCTTCCAATCCACTTTGCCTCCTATAAGGCAAATTTAACAACATCATGATCTAGATCCTTCTTGCCCCAACCTCCACCATGTTAAGGGTATGTGCTTTAGCCCTCCAAAAAGTACGTACTTTAATTTTTTATATTTTGCCTAACTTTCAAGAAAGTATGAAAGGTCAAGGTATGTGTGAAATGCACATGTCTACTTCTTGGGAAGAAGTGATCAATGCATACAACTATTCAAGGTCATCCCAAACTAAGTTCTAGTTTGTTGATTTTGTGCAAGTCGTAGGTGTGTACAACAAACTACGATTTCTTGGAACTAGATGAAATTTCTCTTTTTTATGAATACCTATATTGTATATACAAACTAAAATATAGAAATTTCCTAAACTTTTGGTTGTAAAGTTGATCTCTTGCAACCTTTTTTAGTTGTCCCTCTACATCCAGCCTTGAATTTTGGTTTTTTGTTTCTTCTTTGATAGCACTAGGATTTGATCTTTGATGTTCAAATTCTTATAGCTCTTCTTTGGTTGATGTAATGTTTATATTTTGTTGAGCTACCTTTTGGGGCTCCTTTTTGGCTATTCTAAAATGCCCCCTTGTTCTTGTTGATCTATTAGGACTACTTATGTTTTTGATCTATAATTTTAAACTCTTTTTATGTTGCCTAATCTTTGCTGGTTTAGCCCATATGCTTTCAAAATGTTGATGAAAAATTTGAGATTATTTTCTTTGCATTTTGGAAGCTCTAACATGCTAAAAGAATTTTTGCTTGTGAGTTCAAAAAAGTGAATTTTGTATTCGAATTTGCACCATAGCCTTATGAATTAGGGCATGCTATTTTTGGCAAGATTGGGATGTGCATAAATTGAGGGAAAATTTAAAGCCCCTCCCCAATTAATGTGTAGTTGCTACTCTTCCATTGGATTCTTATAAACCCTAATCCTTGTTTATGGTCAATTGTGAGCTATTTAACATAACCTAAACTTGCTTTTGTCATTTTAGTGTTCAGTCCAATTGCCTATCACCAAACTCTCATTTCCACCCCCAATTTGAGGCCCTTGTAAAATTAGTTCATTTTTTTTCCAATAACCAAACACTAAAAATATCTCCATGTTTCCCCCTAGCATAATGAAATTCAACTTGTACCCCATCACCACACCCAACCCTTGGAAAATTATTCAAAAATTTTAAAAATATGCCCACCTAAACCCCTAATACTGAGCATTAAAATCTAAAATCTGATGGTTGATCATCAATATGAAAAACTCTGAACAAAAATATGCTCAACCAAGCATTTGATGATAGGTTAAAGAGAGAATGCCCATAAGGTTTTTTTGTGTTCTAACACAAGCCAACTACTGTACTACATGGGTATTGAACATACTCCAATCCCAGCTAGAAAACCTAACCTGAAACTATAGTAGGACCCATCCACTAAACAAACTACAACTACAACTATCCATGTTGCAAAAAGTGTAGTAAATGCACAGAATAACATGGGGAAAGTAGCTATAAGCACACTTATTCGGCCTTCATGTGTTAGCACCAATGGTTTCTTTTATGGCAAATTTTCACTATTTTTGCGAAAACATTCTTGAGAAAAACTTGGAAATAGGTGGCTGATCCAAATTGATCAAAAAAACTATATTGCCAAATGATGAAATCCTTTGAAAACATATCTAAATATGTCAATTTTGTTTATGCATCACAATCTTCGAGTTAACTTTACATTTTGTGACTATTATCTAGTTAGTTTTAGACCTATGTTGCAAAGTTTGCCAAACACTTTAATGAATGACCTTACACACATGTGAAAGCTCTCTTCCATTGTATGGACAATGCCCATTTCAAGCCTCAGTTGTACAAAATACCCATATGATCTGAACTTGTGCCATTGGGCATATCAATACAAAAGGGAACGGTTTTCTAGAAATTTACATTCATCAAAATAGTTATCCTCTTTATGAGGCTTTTCATTTAAAATAGAGATTTTAAAAAATCTATTCCCCCCAACAATTGTGGGAACTCAAATTTAAGCAATTCAAAAAATTTGAAATGTCCTAAACCAAATTTTGGATTGGCCACATGGTAGCAACACATTGGTAATGTGCCAAGGAAAGGTGAAAAAGGATTCAATTAAGTGATCAAAGTGTCATGACTCCATAGTCATGTAGCCATCAATAGGCTCAATATTATAATCCTATTCTAATAATAATCACTTTTAGATATCATCATACATCTCCTAAGGCTCACATAGATAGCCCAAATGCCTTTTTGAACATTAGTAGAATTCCAATGATGAGAAATTTTGAAGAACTGGTATATGGGAGATTTTATATAAAAAATTTATGGTTTTCATTGAACAATTGATTTTGCATAATCTTTCATATGGTCATTTGTAAACAATTCCAAAAGAAATTCATACCTATCTCATTTCCACACTTAACTTCTCACTTTTCTTTTTAATAATTACCTCCTATCCGTCTTTATACCTATTTCATTCCTTTTCCCTACCCAACAATATGAATATGAAAAGAGAAATTAACACATGCATTTTCATGTTTATGATATTTATATTAATTTAAAATAAATTTGATATCAACATAAATAATGATAAATTATTGAAAACAATATGGGAGCATAAAGGGAAACAAGAAAAAGAAAAAAAAAAGTTGATTATCATTGGCAGTGCACAATATCGAGGAGCACAAGTTAGCATTAAGGATACTTGAAAGCTCCCCTTTAGTAGGGACTGACAATTTGAAGTTAAATAAATTTATTTTCAGGAAAAAATTACTTGAGCTAAATTGGTCATAATTTAAACACCATTATGACATGATGACTTTGCATCACAGGGAACAGTTAATGTAATGAATGTTTTTAGGCCAGATGAAGAAGGTATCATCCTAAAATGAATGGCCTTTTATGGTTCCAAGTGGGGCATTATGGCTTGTCAATGAACTAATGAATGTTTGATATAAAGGATGATGTGGGTTTTGAGTGTGTTCCCCATGCAACAACTTCAATGGCATGCCATATCATGCAATACCCATATCAAATTACACAAACCTTCATCAAGCCAAATGATTACTGTAGTACCAGGGGCCAATTTGACACTAATTATAATATTTTCAGAAATGATGAAATTTTCATAATTGTTTTTTTTTTTAGAAATCCTTTTTCTCAAAAAGGAAAAAAATAAAATCTGATGGAATATTTTGGAAATATATCATTTGTTGAAATGGAATCCTCAAAATTCATGATTTTGAATATTGGTGAAAAACATGTTCAGACGCCAGTTTCTCTTATAAATCTATAATGGATTCCATCTTACTTGAGGGATTTTGACATACTAGCATTTCTATAATTGGAAAGGTGAAGATTATAGTTGCATTCTATATCAATCATCCTCAAGAACTTACAATTTTACATCCACCGGGACTATCACCAAAAAAAAAAAGGTACTAAATTAACCTCCATATTGTTTTGTTAAAGTCTCAATGGAGAGTAGGATGGATGAGTTTCACTTCAAATTTTGTTAATGAATATTCCTCCCTATCCTTTTGTGATCTAGTTTGCTAATCACAAATTTTGATTCACAAATCATTTCACCTTATAACTTATGGTCAGCAATTTGAGGAATTATACAAACATAAATATTTTGAAATTTTGTGCCATAGATCATCCCTCCTGCATGATAGCTTACAATCACTAAGTGATCGATTTGGGTGCTTTTTATATGTGTAGGTTTTGCTTAGAGTTTTATTTATTATTTAAACTGCATCTAAGGTATTGGAGAAAAAAGGGGTGGTCTTCTTAATGGTAGTATGATAGTAAGTCCAATGATTGTGGGTTTATTTAAGGTTGAACTTGGGGGAAGCTTACGTTATTACATTCACTCCATTAAGTTGGTCATGATTCGTGTATGTTTGTGAAGGAAAGCTTTAACCTTATGAGCACAAAGACATTGAGTTGTGAGCGTAACTTGCTACTTGGAGTGATTTCTATCCATTTGAAAAATGAAAAATGTGTGTATACATTTTTATTTGTTGAATCTAGTATTGTGACATGTACCTAATATTTGCGTAGGGAATTACTAATGATATGGTAGTATGCCAATTCATTTTTATTTTATCGATCCATTGGCGACATGTGTTTGTGATGAATGATTTATCCATGATTTGTATGAACAAAATCATGCATCAACAAAGCCATGATAATCAATTCACATTGGCAAATTTCAACTTGTAATTGAACCATTGTAAATGGAATAATGAGCCTCTAGTTTAAAGGCAATTAAGCAGAAGAAAAAGGACAACTTGCATGTTTGCCAATGAAGTTTGCATGGTAGTTCATGACTTGATGATGAATTGAACCAGGCACACACACACACACACACACACACACACACACACAATCTCAATACTGATTTCTTCACCAGTCTGACAAAGCATTGAGCCCACAAAACTAATAGCTGGGGACTCATTGTGTTAGCCATATGGGCCACCAGCATGGAAGTGATTCTGTGTTCAATTTCACAGACTACAAATCGTGCTGGATATTGCCAGTGTTCTCTCCTCACCACAGCACTCTTAGTTTATAACTCTAGTCTCTCAGACATTGTAAAAACTTGTCTCTTCCACGGAACTTCTGTACTACAGACAGACTCCAGAACAGTTTCCCTCCCAATAATGTTTTGGGCATCTAAACTCATGTTTTGAATTTGCACAATTTGTAGCATCTAGTAAGTTAGGTAGTGTAGTCGACATAGTCAGGGATCAGCTTGCATGATAAGCTGCAATCTAGTGTTGTACATGGTACTTAACCCCGCACCTTCTGAAGCAAGTGTCATTGGCATACTGGGTGCCTGATGTACTAAAAATCAGTGATCCCAAATCAGAACCCTCCATCTCCTCCATCCGACCAAGTTTGAATTTGACAAGAGGTTGTTGACACTTGACACCAAAAAAACTATTGAAGAAAACCCACAACATGCCATTGTGCTCTATCTAAAGTATATGTGTAATGTATCTAGGGTGAACATATGACTGTGATTCACGTAATTTGGGATAAACATGAACTCCTAGAGGATATTTTACTTATCTTATGCCAATTGCTTATGACAATTGTAACACGATGGTCATAAATATATTTTCACAATAGTCATGTTTAAGGTTATAAAATGCCAGATGCATGTTTATTGTGCATTAAATAGTTCCCTCTCCATGTTTTGTTACATACCAAATGTGGATCGCTGAAAGAAAGGAAAATGTTACTAGAGACAGTGCATTGAAGGAAAGTAATCAGATTAAGGATCAGCAAAAGCTCCTTCCAATGCTACCTTTTGAAAAAATTCAAAATAAAGGTACTATAAATGATTGGCTCTGCAGTTTTGGTTGACATGGGCTGCCACTAAATCTTCAGGCCTATCCTTTTTGAGGTAGGCCTGAAAAAACTCTGAAAAAACTCCCTTAGAGCCCAAGACAACATTATCCACTTCAAAAATGTAGGATTCCATAGAGACTTTTCATCTAATGCCATTTGCTTGGGCTATGATCTCAAACTTACCGCAATGGAAACCCAAAGCCAAAGCCCCAAGCACTATGGGTCCATGGGTGATTTTAGGTTTCATTATGCCATTACCCAATTTCTCAAATGTAAACCACCTTTAAGTACATTGGTGATTTCCACCACTTGACTTTTTTGTCTCTCCTTAACATCCATTTTCCTACAAATAGATAGCTTATTCCTTCCCCTATTCAATCCCATATTTTTGTTTTCCTCAATCCTCTGCACTTATATCCCCTCCGTACTTATATCTTCATCACATCATATTTTCATGCATTCCAAGTAATGAACTTTGCTTGAAGATGTTGTCATATTCGTCCCTTCAAAACCTTTTCAATTTCAATTTCAAAATCTCAAAGAAGTGAATCCTTAATTTTATTTTGTCAGATTAACAAACAGTGTACTACTCCCTTTCATGGATATCTTTAATCCTTGAAGTATTGAACTAGATTGAATGAAGAAGGACTTGATACTAATCCCCTGAAAACTTTTAATAATCCCATTTGGTGAATAGGTACATGGTAAGAAAGAAGAAAGCAGTAAAATAATAGAACACCACAATAAATGTTGTGCCAAAGCCATATTATTATTACCCCACATTGACATAATATTTGCTATTCTTCATTCAAAATCTCTTGTGCAGTGTGTCAATGGGGATGCTTAAAAAATAATTCTTGGATGCCTCTCTAATCTTAGACAAACCATGGACTTAGGCTCATTGTGAACTTCCCAATGGATCAAATGTCTTGTCATCCACACGAGGCTCACTTAAAGGGCGCAAGGCATAGTGGGTTGCTCCAACTTGAGTCCTCGGTGCCTCATACCCACCAAGTCTCACCTCACAATGTCTTCATGCTACTTTCCATTCTTAATGGTCTTTTGCCATTCTTCCAACCAAGCCTTACTTCATGAACTTGGCAAGCCCAAAGTCTCTTCTGTGACTTGATTTGCTCTTCGCTCTTATATAATGGCCTCACATCAAGCCACCTTGGTTCAACCCATGTCAAACTCCCTCACCACCTTGATGTGCTCTCTTCAAATGGTCTCAACACAAGCTCACACTTAAATAGTCGGTTCCACTAGAACCCAATGCCAAACCTCGCTTAAGGAAGCATGACATTTTACCCTCAGTAAAATTTCTGCCTCAAGAGTGGATGGCACCTTACACACAGACATTCCTCAAAGAGAAACCTTGTCTGTGAGCTCTGCCTTTCTCTCAAATGAATTTTAGCAGTTCAGGTACCCCTCCGCATCTCCCGCCTTGCACGGGCCCTAATTCCCAAAATAGCCCTGTTATCTGTCCTTACTCTACACAAACAAACGTACCCAATCAAATTTAGGACCCACCAAAAAGACCCCCCAAAAAAACCCCCTCAAACCCTATGGTCCTCTATGAACCCTAGGCTCCCCCAGTTCCTTGGCCATACTTCTGTCATTGTGGACCCCCCTCCTGCTTCTCTCCACTCTTTACCCCCCCCCCAGTGGACCAATTTCAAATTCTTGCCATCCTAGGCTCTAGCATAGGTACCCTAGTTACCTTGGCAACTTTGACACATGTCTCTCGAATAATTAATTAATTAATTAATTTTGAAATTCTCATTTCAACAAATACTAATATTCCTAAGGATTCAATATTTTGCTTCACAACAACATCTTGAGCTTTGAGAGAATTTTTTTAATATAAAATTTTCAACATTTTTTGAAAATAATATAAATTAATTAGTGTCAAAGCCACCCAGGTAGTAGTACCATGGTAATAAAAATTCCTTCAGCTTTCTATACCCTATTTGCTCAAAAACCCTCAACCCATATGACCCACTAGGCTCGCCCACTCACCTCCTTAGCCATACTTCCCCAGGCACATCCCCCCCCCCCCCCCCCCAATGGACCAATTTGAAACTCTCTTTAGCCTTCCTAACAAGTTCCTAGCATAATAAAATGCCTTCAACTTTTGCCACTTCCCTTGTGCTCAAAATGTGAATCAAGGGTGTCGAACTCTTGGGGTGCAATTAGCAACAAGTCACCAAAATTGTTGCAATCTTCTCTTACTCCACTCCATAGCAATCTATCTACTTAGGTGTCTTCTAAGCGTTGCGCTTTCCTATTGCACTGAAGAAGGGAACTAGTTAGTTGATGGGTGTTGAACTCTAGATCTTTGGGTACAAGTAGGAACAAGTCACCAAATTTGCTGCTATTTTACTCCACTCCTTAGTGATTCGTTCATCTATCTAGCTCTAGCTCTTTTCTGAGCATTGCTTTCCTATTGCACTGAAGAAAGGAACTAGAGATGGATGGGTGTTGAACTCTTTGGGTGCAATTAGGAACAAGTCATAACATTTGGCGCTATCTTACTCCACTCCACAGCAATCGATCTATTTAGGTCTTTTCTACGTCTTGCTTTTCTATTGCACTGAAGAAGGGAGCTGGTGATGGATGGCTGTTGAACTCTTTGGGTGCAATTTATGAATATGTCGCCAAATTTGGTGCTATCTTGTTAGTCCACTCCATAGTAATCTATCCATCTTGTAAGTAGTTATTGCTGTTGTATTGCAGTGGAGAAGAAGGGAACTAAGTTAGTTATGGCACAAACGAGAGGAGGAAAGGCGGTTTTGAAGAGAGGAAGTGCTGAAGGCGGTGGCAAGGCTGTGGCCTTAGACTTGGTGCAGCTCAAGAACAGGATTCTAGCAGCTCTGAATAAGCTAGCAGATCGCGATACCCAGCAGCTAGCAGTGGAGGAGCTGGAGCGCCTAATTGCGGATCTGTCTCAGCAGCACCAGCACCAGCTGAGTACCTCCTCCTTGTCGCTGTTTCTTTCCTGTCTCTACGAAACTGATGCACAGCAGAAAACAGTGGTGAGACGAGAATGCATGAAGCTGTTTGGAGCTTTGGCCACATTCCATGGACAGGCCTTGGTACCCCATGTGCCCAAGATCGTGGCTTACATTCTCCGTCGCCTCCAGGATCCTGACTCCACTTACATCCGCGATGCTTGTGTTGATGTTATGGGTATTCTCGCCGCGTCTCCATTTGATCAAGCTGCTCATGCTCATGCTCATGCTCCTCGTGGGGGCCGGGCAACAGCAACTTATGATGGTCATTATCAATTGAGTGTGATCTCCGTTAACGTTTTTGTGAAGCCTTTGCTTGATGCTCTTGGTGAGCAGAACCGGAATTTGCAGGTGATATGAGCTGCAAGTCGTCTTCCTATTTGTGATTTGATCATGTGCTGCTGCCTCATTGCTCTTGATGTCTGTCCCAGCTGCTCTAAAACCATAAACCTATATGACTCATGTTCAACCTATTGTTGAATGGACCTCCTAGAGAAAAAATAAGTGCTCAAGTTGCTCGTGTTCTCTCTCTCTCCCTTTCAGGCATTGGCCTTTTGTCAGACTTTGAGTGGGGAACATTTTATGTGCAGGTGGGTGCTTCTCTGTGCCTGGCAAGGGTCATTGACTGCACCAAGGATCCACATTGTACAGCCACTCTGCAACAGCTATGTCCTCGCATTGTGAAGCTACTCAGCAGTCCCAGCTTCTTGGCCAATGCCTCTTTGCTTCCTGCTGTTGCAGGGCTTGCTCAGGTAGGTATCTTCTTGAGCCCTAATTTTCTAATTTTACCTTTCAGAAGAGCAATATAGTAGTGGTTTGGAAGGATTTTCCAACTCCCTGATTGATGAACAATCCCCACATTTGAATTCCCCTTGACATCATGCCTGCTCAAAACTGACAAGCAATTGTGTGACATCCCTGTCATATAGCAGAACACTAGCATACTGCCAGCCTTGATGTTCCTGCAGTTTGTGCAAGGAGTACTAGATTCTACATTTTATCTGAAGAAGGGAAATGCTTTGTGTGGTGTACTTCGTGACGGGGATTTGGCACATTCATGTGCCACCATCTTGTCCACCGCAGCCTTCTGATTTTGCACCATTCTACTAACAATTTGGTCTCTCCAATGCAGGTGCCTGGAGTGGTAGATGATGCCTTATTGGCAACCCTAGTTTCCAGTGTTGAAGATGAGCTTGAAGCTACAGAGTGGGCAACACGTAAAGCTGCAGCTGACACTCTGGCCTGCTTGGCTACAGCTTTGGGCCCAGCTTTGAGCCACTCCAAGGCTTCATCTACTGCTGCCCTTGTAGCTTGCCGCTTCGACAAGGTATTCTGAAGTCTCTCTTGAATCCATCTTTTAGGGTTTGAATCTGTTTCCACTGGTTGTCCTTACACTGTTATCAGTTGCTTTAAACCCTGAGAGGCTGGCTGCTTCCTTTCTCTTGTTTTTTGAAGTTCTGTAGATAAAAGAAATGTGTGGTTGGCAGCAACTATTCTAGACTTTGATGGAGCAAAGTGGTGGGGATTTGTGATACATCCAGGTGAAACCTGTTCGAGATAGTGTTGCAGAGGCATTGCAACTATGGAAGCATATCCCAGATGTTGTTGGTGATTACACTACTGCTCCACCCTATAATACAAAAGTTGCACAACATACAAGTCTAGCTACTGGATGCACAGTAATGAAAGAAAATCTGTTTTTCTTGCTTGTCTGCTGCACCTGTACAATTGCCCTTTGCACTGCAAATCTGTTTCCTTATCAGAGAGGAAGTCTTCTTGTATGCAGATAAGAGTTGTTTTTACAGCTTTTGGTTTTGATTGGATCCTATTGTGAAGGTGTGGGAACAGGACTTGAGAACCTGAATTTGTCATCACCAATATGGTGTACTGATCGGGAGGCATCTGCTCTCAATACCAGAGGTGGTGGTAGGTTGACAGCACTCATAAAGTCAGGTGCAGCAGTGAATGCATCGTTTCCTGCAACAAATGTCAGTTCCAAATTTGTTTCAGAGAAAGTGGGAGCTAGCTTTCAGAGCAAGAAGAAGACATCACCTTTCCTTAGTGACAAGAAACTCAACCCTGATTTCTTTGGCAAGCTGGAGAATGGTGTGAGAAGAGTAACTGCAGGTGACTGGCAAATTGAGGTCACTGCTGTCCCTGGCAGACTCTCAACTAAGGGTCTTTCAGCAGAGAATGGTAGTACTACTACTACAGGTGACAGTGATGGTGCATTGTTGGAGCATCGTCATGGCAATAATGAGCCATTGATTTCTGCAACTGATTCACCACCGCTTTCAAATGGGTTTGGTGGATTGCTGAACCCTAGGGATGCAAGTTTCAAGGATCAAACTCAAACCAAAAATGGTAGGCAAGCAAGTGAGCTGGCTGAAAAGACTGATTATCTAACTATGGCTATGGAGTATTTGTGAGCATTCCAGCATAAAGAATCCTGTGAGTTTTACCAGTGACAGTGATGGCTTCTTCAAACTTTAGCAAATATTTGAGAGGGATCATTTGCATTATCGTGTTGTTTTAACTTGTTTGCTGCAATATGTGCAGGCATGAATGGCTCACGACTGAAGGCAATGACAACTCTTGAACATCCAGAAGATGGAGGAGACCCATGGATGGACACTCCAGGATCAGGAGCACATGATGATCCTGAGCAAACATCATCTTGGGATGCCAGTATGCCTATTACCAGCCCTGGCAGCAGTTCTGGCAGCTATGGCGATGAGGCTGCAGCTTCTTCTGCTATGTGTCCAGACTGGGCAATGGTTTGTCGCCGACTTCAGAACATGGAACACCAACAATGCATTATCATGGAAACACTGCAGGTCACTTAAGCTTCCTTCCCCAACTAGCTTGTTACGGGCAAATCTTGGTGTGATGATCCTGGATCAGTACACTGTAGAAGTGCTCTTCTTGTAGGGCATAAGAATTTTCCAAGTAGCATCAAAGTTGATCTAGCATGATTTGTTTTGTTGGGTTTGGCAGGAATTCATGGTCGGTGTGCATCAGAATATGCAAGGTCTTGAAGGACGGGTCCAGAGGCTGGAGCGTGTGGTCAATGGTATTGCTCATAGTGCAAGCAGTGGTACATTAGAGAGAATGTCTACTACTGGTGCTCCGACAACCAGTGAAAATGCAACTGGTCGTGCCATGGCAAGATTGTTGGCTGCTGCTGATTTTGTAGGTGCCACCAAATTCCACAAAGCCAATGGTGGAAGGACATTGTTTGCAGATTCTGAATTTCGGATGAGCAGAGACTCATCATCATGGAAGAAAGCTGACTCAATGACATCTGATGCTTGGGATGATTTTAGCATTGGAGCTCATCCTCAATCAGCATTGCCACAAAATGGCATGTCTACACGGCGAGTCAGTTCACAAAATTCATGTATAAAAAATTGTATACGTTTAGAAGTCAAATGAAAATGGAGATGATTGGAAACATGTTCAGAATTGGAAAGGAAACTTGAACCCCTTATGCTAAAAAAGGTTCTGTTTTGTTTCACATGAACACTACTTTTGTTCTTTCGCAAAATTTGTTCAATTGTGGGCTTTGTTTTGTTCTTTACTCAAATGATTTTCAAAGGTGAGCTCAACTACCATGAAAATATTTCACACATAAAATGAGAAATTGACTAACATGCAACATGACACAAATACATTGTAGTTCAAAATGTTTGTTGGATCAATGCAGGAAAAAAAGGAAAAAAGTGGGCAAACATTTGTTTTAAAATTGTATTTCCATTCATAGAAATCTTAGTCATAGATATGAAGAGTCAAATGGGTATGTATGTGGCCATGATCTTGTGGCAACTACTCTTGTGTAGAACCATATGAACACTTTTGAAATAATAGAGGATATTGGTACAACTACATAAGTAGAGTCAAAACCTCCTTGAAATAAATTTTGTAGTGTAATTAGAGAGTGCCTTAATTTGGTGTAATTTTCTATAATATTGTGATATGAATAGTGAAATTATTCAGAATGTAGCCTATGATAGTTATGATGATTTTCAACATGTCAAGTTCATATTTTCACAAAATTTCATTTCACTATTTTGAGGATTATTTAATGACACAAACTGACCTTAGGGGGTAAGGTATATCCAAGGTTTAGTCATGAAGGTGGGCACTCCTAATAACAGAAACTATGACGATAGTTGACCAATAAAGGAACCCCATGCAACAGCCGTTCACAAGGCCAATCAAGGCATATAACAACACAAAATGGTTGCATAAGTTGGCCAATTAAATCGCCCCAAGTGACATTGCCACGTTCTACTTTCTTTGGACTTCAATAAATTTCTACTTTTATAGCTGGTCTATAGCCAAAAGTGGCTTTATCTCCTTTTGGATGCTCACCAGTGTGGC
This sequence comes from Sphagnum contortum, assembly GCA_963920785.1. Lineage (NCBI taxonomy): Eukaryota > Viridiplantae > Streptophyta > Sphagnopsida > Sphagnales > Sphagnaceae > Sphagnum > Sphagnum contortum. Next base: position 16,349,579 of record OY987285.1, on the reverse strand, counting down.
TACGTCACAAAATTGAAAAGACTTCTCCTATTATTTGGCGACTTGTTGGAAGCTGCCCTATAAATATGGCGACCTTAGTTTTTTTCTTTCCTCGTAATGTGGCGACTTGGGCCCATTTTTTTCCCAAAAACATCCGGGTTTATTTTTTTCGCCAGGTTGCGAAAAGTCGCCGAAATAAATAACAATAATAATATTATTATTATTGTAGGCCTTCTAAGTTGGATCGGGTTGGTCGGTCCTTCTCTCGCACCCGGTGTTTTGCCGGGCCTCTTCGTCTTCCTCCGACCACGCTCCTCGCTCGCAATGTTGCAACGCTGCCGCTGTTTTTATTGCGGCACAATTTGCTTCCCGTCGATCGTTTCTCTCGCCTTGCATTTGAGTGTAGAATTCAGTACGCTGTCTCCGCCGTTTCCAATTGTCTTCTTGCATCAAAAAAAATCTTGAAGAAAATTTTCGGTGCGCTTTTTTAGCAGCAGAGGAGACGATCCTGTTCCGGAGCTGAAAAGGGTTTCTTTTTGGACCTTCGCGGGCTTTGAGATCAGGAATTGTTCGGTTTTCTTCACCGGATTTTATTTATTTTTGTTCATATTTTTGGATTTCCCTGCCTACCTAGTTTCAAGGGGTTTTGGATTCCTTTTCGCTTGCTTCCATCTGGGTTTTCTTGTAGTTGTTGTTGTTGTTGTGGGACGGTTTCCGTTGGCCGTGGTGAGCGATAATAATGGCGGGATCTTTCCTCGACAAGATTGGCAATCTTTTTGGAGGAGGCGATACTCTTCCTTGGACGGACTCAGAAATGATCGCGGTAAGTTGCGGATCTTGTTCATGAAAGTTGGAGTTGACCTAGTGACGTGTTTGTAACACTTCTTCCTGTCGCTTCGTTTTGCTTCTTGCGGTACAAACATCTTCGGAAAGCTATGATTTCCCTTCCGCCAGTTACACGAATGATCTGTGTTTAGCTCTATGGCGAAGGGTTTGATGGCATTCGACGGTCGGTTTCGAAAGTTTTCGGATCTGTTCTTGTGTTACACAAACCACTATGTTCTTGTAACTTGTAGCTTTCTCTTTGGAGGTGTGATTGCAACGGAGCAGTTAGGTCGTTGGATCTGATAGCAGAAACTTTGCATGTTGAGGGATGGTCAGACTTGTGAGGTCGAAGTGAACGAGAAGACAAAGGTTTCAGGAGGAGACTCAGGCAAGAACGAGAGCATCATGAGGTTGGCCTGGGCTTTGGTTCATTCACGCCATCCCTCTGACGTGCAGCGCGGCATAGCTATGCTCGAAGGTACTGGTCCTCATCTTTAGTTCTCTCCTGTGACTCAACTCCACATCTCGTGATCTGCATACGGTGTTGCCACACATCTAGACTGAGTATTCTTGGGAAAATTGTGTGTAGATGCTTTCTGCAAGGGGTTAACATTTTTCCTAGTTACAGAAAGCTATCCAGTGCATAGCACTTAGCATTAGAAGCACATGGCAGGGCTGGTGCTATCCAGTTCAGTTTCAAGCAATGCTTATAAACATGAGTACATTTGGTGTGTTTGCAGCATCTTTGTCAAACAGCCAAATTGGGGGATTGGAGAAGAGGGAAATTCTATATCTGCTTGCAGTTGGCCAGTTTCGAGCTGCTGAGTATGCAAGAAGCCGTCGTTTGGTCGACCAGGCACTCAAGGTAGGCTATGTTGCCACCTGCAGGTGGATAGACTGTTCTTTTCAGGCTTACAAGGAAGTCTAGAATCAATTTCTTTTGAGGAGCATCATACTCTTGCAAGCAACACACCTTGAATACGACACGTTAAAGATGTGTTGCCAAAGTTCTTTGTCCTCACCCCTTTCTCATTTTTGTGTCTTGCAGATTTCCCCAGACTTTCGGCAAGCATCTGCTCTCAAGCAAATGATCGAAGACAAGATTGCAAAAGGTAAAACACTGCATTTCACTCCAGTTCCAGCATGGTCTGAGTGTTCTCTTTCTCAGTAGAGATGACTGAAATTTGAATAACAGCCTTCTCTGACATTGCTCTGAACTTTGATTACTATTGAAGTCTCCTGCAGGATACAAGTTGACCCTTTGTGTTTGTAAAATGCTCAGTTGTCAATGTGGGGTTTGCTGTTTCAGATGGTATGATAGGAGTAGGCTTGGCAGCTGGAGCAGCAGCTCTTTTGGCAAGTGGAATTGCTGCAGTAGTCGCAGGATCACGATCCCAGAAGAAGTAGAACTTCAAGAGTGAGTTTCCACCAGCAGATGTTCAGGCAATATATATCATCTTCAGGATTGTAGTTATTTTGTGACTTGTATGATAAAAATCCCACATATGTACAGAACAAAATGGCAATTGCTACAATTGGTGTGTTTGGTCTGGTCACTTTTTAGAGTAAGAGCTTGCTAGTTGCTGTGGTTTGATGAGCATGGTTTGATTGGGATTTCTGTAGAAGGTATACCAGAGTGACACTTGGTATTATTGGTGTGTTTGATTCATCACTGTTTAGAGTAAGAGATTGCTAGTTGCAGTTTTACTTGCACAGTTTGATTTTTCTTTCTGGAGATTGTTAAGTATGGAAAAACTCTCACTACACAGATGAAGATGTATCTGTAGATTTGGGTTGCAAGAAAGAAGAGACTGGAGGTCTGGCTCTCCCATGAAAAAAGCAAACACTGCTGCCCATTATTGAGTGAACATCTGTTTGGTGTCATTTCTCCCTTTTAAATGACCAATTCCCATGCTGAATCAGGTGATTAGCTTGGGTGCCAACTCTGTAGACCTTGCAGCTGTTAATGCCAGGGAGCGGCCAGGGTTTGGCTTATTTTGCATCTTCGCACGGTCACAGGCCAAACCCTGCCTGCTCTCTGGTTTTGTGTGACATTTTCCAATTGGAAAAAAATACACTTATTACATGCATCCTTGTGTGCACAGAATAATAACTTTTCATCAACTTGTCATCTTTGCACATTGCTCCATGCATAGCACGCAATTCCCAAAAAAACTACATCCCATTAACACACCTGATGTCCGGCCGTTAGCCATGTCCGGATTAGGGTTGTAGTCTCTCTGGGGAATCAATCGCATCCGTTCGATGTCGGTTTTCACATCCCACCCGTCGCTATCTGTCAGTCTGTCCAAGGCGGGTGCAAGCGTCGTGCTCTACCTCGGGTTCGGATCTTCCGCACGAGCCATTAGGGTTTCCAAGCTTTGTCGCAATCGTGAGAAGTGGAGCGCGCGAATGCTGCTAAGTTTCAACGTCGGTGCGAACGCGTTGCCATATCTTGTGTTTCGTTTTCAGTAGACTGGCGTTCTTGTAGATATATAGAAGAGAGAAAGGCCAAAAAAAATTTGGTCCTATTTTTTTGGTGTGGAGTGGTTTGGTTGTAGATGAGATTTTAGAGAGAGAAAGGCACAGTGAGCGAGCGAGCAAGAGCGACAGACAGACAGAACAGACATACGCAGAGATTTTGTGGCGTTTTGGGGAAATGAACTCGGATCAAGGGAAGTTGTTCATAGGAGGGATCTCGTGGGAGACCACGGAGGAGAAGCTCCGGGATCATTTCCAGTCGTATGGCGAAGTAGCGGAGATTGTCATCATGAAGGACCGTGCGACGGGCCGTGCGCGAGGGTTTGGATTCGTGGTGTTTGCAGACCCAGCCGTGGCGGATCGAGTGGTGACGGAGAAGCATACCATCGATGGCAGAACGGTAAGGAAAGGATTTCCATGTCTCCAATGCTCTAGAAGTCGAGACGATAATGTAAGAATCCAGAAAGAGCACCGTGAGGAAGAAGAGAGGATAAGTTGTAGAGAAAAAAAACAAAGTAATGTGATGCGCAAGTGTAGTAGTAGGATTAGGGTTTGCGAATGTGTGTAGAGAGCGGGGCTTTGGAGAGGATGTGTCAGGTGTTGTGTGGGATGCAGCAAGTTATATAACTAGTGTAGCTGTCTCTTTTCTTTTTTTCCTCCACGTTATTTTTAGGTGGAAGCGAAAAAAGCCGTGCCCAGGGATGAGCAGCAGAATGTGCCTAGGAGCAGCAGCAGTGGCCAAGGGCCAGCGTCGTCCCACACTAGGACAAAGAAGATATTTGTGGGAGGCTTAGCCTCTACAGTTACTGAGGATGACTTCAGAAAGTATTTCGAGCAGTTTGGTACTATCACAGATGTGGTTGTTATGTATGACCACAATACTCAAAGGCCTCGTGGTTTTGGCTTCGTCAGTTTCGATTCTGAGGAGGCTGTGGAAAATGTTCTCACCAAGTCTTTTCATGAGCTCAACGAAAAGATGGTGGAGGTTAAGCGGGCCACTCCCAAGGACGTCTCTGCAGGCACTGGAAGGAACTCCGGTGGTGGCTTTGGAGGTGGCAACTACAGTTCTGGCTACAGTCAAGGCTACTCTAGTCCTGGAGGTGGTGGCAGCGGCAGCTATGTTGGACGTGGGGACAGCCGCTATGGGCAGGCTGCTGGTGCAGGCAGAGGTGGTTATGCGGGTTATGGCGCAGCAGGCTATGGAGCTGCAGGTTACAACGGTGGTGCTGGCTATGGTGCAGGAATGAATGGAGGATATGGAGGAACAGGATATGGTATGGGCACAGGCTATGGTAGTGCAGCTGGGGCAGGCTATGGAAGTGCTGGATATGGTAGTACTCCAGGTGCAGGTGGGTATGGCAGTGGTGGTTATGGTAGTGGAGGAGTAGGTAGTGGGGCAGCTGCTGCAAGTGCTCCTGGAGCAGGAAGAAGTGCTTGGGGGAGTGGAGGGGCTGGTTATGGCACAGCAGGAAGTGCCACCGGCTATGGGGCCAGTAGTATGGCTGGCTATGGAAGTGCAGGTTGGGGTTCAGGTGGGACCGGGGCCACTCAAGCAACTGGAAGTACTGCAGGATATGGTGGTACTGGCTATGGCTATGGAAGCAGCGAAAATGGCTATGGCTCTGCTGCCGGATATGGAGCTCGAGGCAATGGCTATGGTACCACTCCAGCTGCCTACGGGAGTGCAGCAGCTGCAGGGACTGGTAGTGGCAGTTATGGGGCAGGATATGGTGACATGTATGCTTCTGGGTATGGAGATAATACATGGAGATCAGCAGGATCAGAGGCTTACAGCAGTGGTGCAACAGGGGCAGCAGTTGCTGGCACTGGGGGCTACAGCATGGGGGCTGGAGCGGCAACTGATGGTGCAGCCAATGGGACTGCAGGTTATGGGGGAGGGTATGGTGCAACAGGAAGGCAGACACAACGAGGTCCTGATGCACGCTTTAGGCCTTACCCAGCTGCTGGTGACCGCACTGGCTAGTTACTATTATGGGGAAGCACCAGTTTCCAATAGGGTCCTTTGCTTAAGAATCATGTTTTGTAGCTTCTCTTAGCAGAGAGATCGATATAGGTTGCATTATGTAATGTTGGGGTCATTGTCATTTGCAGCTTCTCCAACTTCTGCTGATGCTGTTTCTCCTTCAACGCAGGAGAACAGTGGTCAGGGAACTTTTTTGCTTTCCAGGCTGGAGTATAGCTGTTGAAGGGTGGGAAGAACTTGGTCCTGGATGTATGGCTACTTGATGCAAATTCTACTAGACCTGTGTCTGGAGTGTAGGAAGTGTACTGCATCCATGGTGATAGGTGTCCTCATTAGATTGACTATTGGCATAATGAACAAACTAGTCTCAGCTGTGACCAATTAACATTTTGCAGTTAATTTGGTGAGGGTAAAATGTTCCATGTTAGAGTTTAGATTTCTTCTCTACACTGACAAATGTTCTCAACAAGAATTCTATTCCTGATTTTTTGGGCTGTGATCTGGTTGCATGGTTCTTTTACAATCAGAAGGTTGGAAAATGTGTTCACACACATTGTAAAACTACATGTTGACTGCATATTTCAACTGCCGAGTTTTAGATCACAGCTTTCTACCTGAGAGAAACATTGTCTGTTTCCAGGGATATCTTTTGCAAAGCTTGTGTTCGATAGAATTTACTGTGGGGAATGGAAAATAAGAAATATCAAGTGACAGAGTGTAGTGTATATTATAATTTAAGGGATAAATAAACTTTACTTTTTTCTTTTTTCTGGATTGTCCTGCAAATGTTTTTGTTTCCCATTTTATTTTCTTCCATATTTGATGTATACATTTTATTCTTCTTAATTCATCCTATGGTTCTTTCTTGTTTTCCTTCATTCTTAATGCTTTCCTACTTAACACTGTTTCCTTTCATTTTTTTTTCATTCTTTCACTTCCATCAAATCCTTTGGCTCTGACTTTTGTTTTGTCTTCACAGAATTGTATTTGGTAAAGTTTGATTTGTCACTTTTCCCCTTCACTACCCTCTTGTCTGAGCACTTGCCTAAGATACGCCAAAATGACAAGTTCAAGTTTGGATCAATGGTGAGCATCAAGATGTTGTCCTTGAGGAGAGAAGGCTCCAGTATCAATGTGAGGGAGCATTACAATTGCAACACAAAAGGAAAGCTGAAGGTGCACATTGAAAAGTTTGCTCATGACAGCTTGCTGTTTGCAGCTAAAAAGCTCTCTTGTCTGCATTGATCACATAGTTTTATGATCCTCTTGCTGCTGATGTTAGGAATGATAGTGGGCACATGTTCAATAAGATGAAGTTGTGTTGTTCAGGTAACCTGAACAACACAGTTGCAGAGCATTATACATTTCAAGGACTTAATCTGAGAGGACTGATCTGATAGATGATCCCATAAAAGTTTTGCAAAATGTCATCTGGATTTGGGTAACCATTTCTGACCCATCCCTTCTTTTTTGTGTTCTGAAGTTTGCCGACTCTTATGGAGAAGTCAATTGAAAATCCACAGCAACAAGAATGGATGAGCCCCAGCAGTCCAAAAACAAATTTGACATCACAGCTGAATCATGTAACAAGATGTTTACAGTGGTATCAGTGGTTTTTATTGGGTTCAGTAAGTAAAAATCCTGTTGAATTCGTTAATAAATTAGAGTTAAGTACATGTGTTGTTGAATTAGTTTGTGTAACACACAGAAGCAGTGTTGAAAAAAAACTGCTAAAACTACAGTAAATACAATATTTTGATCATATGCATGAATCAAATTCAAGTTGAGGTCAAATTTTGTGTGAAGTGTCTTTATATACAATGGTTTTCAATGCTTACAAGAACAAATTACTAGACTTTCAGTAGTCTCCACTCCACAAAGTCAAATCTCACATGAAGGGTGTGGGTCACCTAACCCTTGGCAATGATAGTCCTGTTATGCTTGAGAATTTGAACCATGACAAACAAGGGATTCCATTTCATGTTTTGATTCAAAGCCAAAATCTCATTCAAATAACTGAACTTGGCAACTGGGCAGGATGAAAAACACCCGCCCCCAAAACTTTGCACATATCAATGGGGGCACCTGCAAAGGGGACCTGAATATTATAAATTCTGCATTGGCAAGAGGCAAAACTGAATGAGAAATTTCTTTCCATTAACTTAATATCAGCTTCTTTCTTCTAGAAACATGTGCACCAACAACATCTAAAGTTTGATGAGGTAGGGACTGTATTGTACATTAGAGTAATTTAGCCATTTCTTTCAGAACCAAGCTTTTTGATTGTTTGCTTTGCTACAGAGTTTGAATGAACACACATATAATAGACAAACCCAACTCTTCCTTCTTTAATAGAAGGCCCCACCGGAAACTACTCGCTTAGTGCACCTTGTGGAAATGCACATGTACACCCTGACATTTGCACACAAGGGACATCCGCGGTTATGGGTTTCTTTCCAGATTTCACATTTGAAATGCACACCTTGTCGTTACACCTTGTCGTAAAGTATACGCGAATGATATCCATTATGCCAAGCCTTGTTGTAGTTGTTTATAATGGCACACATTTCCAGTTTCTAAATATTAGTCAAATTTTTAATCCTAACCTGACAAATGGATCCGACCTTTTGATCTTGTATTTTTCTACTTAGTCCAAGACAAGAACCTACTTAGGATTAAATTGACCTCTGTGACCTGACACTTTCTTTCTTAAGGTTCACACTTCACAATCATGACCTCAATTGGATCAAGTCAAATGAAAAATTGACAAGTAGCTTGTGGAACACACATATGCTATCGTACTAGCTATTTTCATGTGTAAAGTATTACCTAACCTTTTGCAAAAGGTACCACCCTAGATTGACCTTTTTTCTGATTATAAATCTCTTAACTAAATAATTTTGTGGGTTTGAGGGGTCAGTTGGGCTGTGGATGGGTGGGGCTAGATAGAGGTGGGGTATGCCAAATGGGGCTGGAGAATTCATTGGAGGCTATGCCACTAAAGACAAGGAGGGAATTTGATCACACAAAATCCATATGACGTGTTAGAAGAATACCTTCATTGTTTAGTCACTTGAAATGCTTCAATACTATATTCATAGGAGGCCAGAGGCTAATAATTGAGGATTAAGACAAAGCCATTTTCTTTGAGAGCTTGATCTAATCAATGACTTGGCCTATCTACAACAAAAGATAATAATTTGTCCACTTGGAATTGTGTTGAATTTTACATGAACAGTTGGTGGTGCAATAACCCCATGCACTCACTACTTTGAAGGGTGTCATTGAATTGTATCAAAATTTCACGCACCTAAGTGATTTAATGGATCAATGCAAAGTTGGTTCAACATGATCTTAACCTAAATCTTGTTTTCCTCACACTATGTATGAAAACAAACTATCATGCACTTGCAGCAATTGATGTGGAACTAAGTGTGACAAGGTTGAAAATTATTTCCTTTGGTAGTTCAATGTTTAGGATGTGCCTACAGTACTTTGTCTTAAAGGGGCTCAAAATGTTCCTGACTGCTATCTGATGATGGTAAAGTCATTTCCTTCATAAATTTGAATTTTGTGATAAATGTCTCTTTTATATTCTTCTGGTTAAACAAGAGAACAATCCATACCAAACCTCTAAATCATACACTCATGGGTTCCCTGCATTTCTGAAATTCATGACTTCCACTTGAATCATTAGACTTGACTCACTCTTGAACACAAATACACCATATATTTCCTACATTGAGTCAGCTCTCAAAATAAACATAAAACCAATTGTGTGGAACTGTTGTTCAAGGCCCACAAATGATGATAACACAGAACATGGCAGTGGAATATAGAAATTTGTGCACATAAGAAAATACCTCAAATGCACTAACTTTCACACTGAAAATAAGATGCACTACACATTGGCTGACAACCTCAACAACTGACAAAGCACACAAAAGTCTATCAACTAAACTTAAGCAATAGAAGTCCTTCTGTCCTTCTGTTTTTGAAACATTATGTTATTCATATATACATGTAGTATTTTTTTTCTGAAGCACAACAACAGACCCAACTAACAAGCAGTTGGCACCCCCAAATCAAGCTCAGTTGCAAAGGCTATTCCCGCCTATCAAACCTTTGCAGGCTTGTCGTTTTTGTTGCTTGCACGGTTCAGTTCATGTTCTGCACAGAACAAGAAAACCACATGTTCTGGAAGCTCCTCCTGAGATTTGAATCCACAATCATAAGCCTCTAAAGATGTAGTAACTATTACTAGCCTACATTCCTACCCTTTAAATGTTTTGCACTAGGTTTTGTATTTTTTTTTTTAACTTGCCAGCTTACTAGTGAAACCCTGAAGCTGAATTGCATGGGAACCCCACAACTTGTTCTGACACCCCCAGAAAAGTTCATTGGGAGGGGGGTGTTTAACTTCTTGTGACGAGCAGGGCTTTGAAAGGCGTTAAACTGACTTTGGATCTCTCCATTTGCAACAGAATCAGGAATTCAAGAGACAACTAGAGTGATTATAAAATGGTCAATTAAAGAGAATGACTGCTTTTGTTTGATCGGCCAGCACAATTGTCCCAAGTGATGGCATTCAATATGCGCTCTCAATTGATATTATTCAATTTTTCATGTTTATGGGTGGGCATAGGGAAATGATTAACAATATATGTCAGATGCGGTAATGTGGTTAATCACTTGTAGAGGCTGGAACAATGAGGTGTGGGTGGAGATTATCTTACATCAGACATAGAAAACAAGCTCAAAAACATTACACATTGAAAATTTGAACACCAGGTTCTTTGGGTATGTCTTTCTTTCTTCTCTTCTGCCTGCAGTCATCATCAACCACGCCACCTTAAAAAGATAACCACCCTTGTTTGCTATTGGGCCGCACCTCACAAATATGAATAAATTGCAGAATAGTTTATGTAGCAACATAATTAGGATTCAAGGCTGCTTAAGAGCATCTCCACCAGCACACAGAAGTACAGTGGCCTCTGTACTAATTCTCATCAGTACTCAAATGAGTGGCTTCTTTTTTTTTTTATTGGCAAAATTTCGACCTGAAAAATATTATTTCGACTTCTCAAAAGGATTTTGCATGGAAAAAATGATCCAAATTCGCCAAATTTTGAAGGAAAAAAATTTCCAAGTAGCCACATTTTTATGATAAGTTCTGGTAGGTAGTCAAGAATATAGATCGATTCTGTTTTCTTCTTTTTCTTTTCTTTTTTTCTTTTTTTTTTAAACTCTCATCTCTAGTATGTCGCCAATTTTGGCTATAATTTTCTCTGTATGATCGTTACTTTGGCTACTTCACGAAATCCTTTAAGACCGACCAGATAGTCTGAGTGCCTAGAGCTCCGTGAAAAGGTATTGACATGTTTTGATCGGCCAACTATAATGATTGGCCCATGTGGTGAAATTTTAATAGTCTTTCACTTTACAATCAACTTTTTCATGTTTATGGGTGAAGAAAGGAGACCAATAAACACTAAATTAATTTAGTGTAGAGACCATTTTTGCTGTTGTTGTGTGGAGATGCTTTATAGACAACTGGGGACCAGTGTTTTTTGGGTTAATTTTCTGATGTAGCCAAAGTGGTGATGATCCAGAGAAAGATTTAGCCAAATTTGGCTACAAGTTAACTCTGAAAGAAAATATTTTAAAACGTACTTCTGTTTTTTTGGCTACCTACTTGAACCATATATAGATAGCTGGAATTTTTTTCTTAAATTTTGATTCAATTTTTTAGTGACTGAAAATATCCCCAAAAATGTTTTTTAGCACTTTCAATTTTTAATTCAACTTTTTGGCTATATATATATATATATAGCTAGCAAAAAAAAAAGACTGCTGGGGACTTGATGGATTGAAGTATGACCAGGCAGCAGGATAGAGGATTCCTTTCTTAGACAGATCAAAAACAACAAATGGTGCCAGAATAATAAGCAAATGAAAAATCAAGCAAATCTAACGGAGTACCTTGGCAATTTCAACACATATGTGACAATTAATTAATTAATTTTTCATTTCAACAAATAAAATAATCTTGAATATTCAATATTTCCTTCACACAATTTTGTTGAAAATTTCAAGATTTCCTAATACAAAATTATTAGTGTCAAAGCTGCCAAGGTACTATAGTATAGATATTACAGAGAAAGTATTCAAGTGGAGCCCATTCCAATTGAACCCAAACAAAAATAGAAGAAAGCGCCTAACTGGTTTGGCGTGCCTTTTCTGAACTTCACTACATGCATACTTAGACCGAATTATATGATATGAGCATCTCTACCAGTGGAGAGCAAAATGGCTTGTACAATGTGCCTTGGATGAAGTACAAGCTTCAAATAGTTTTAAACTGAGTTTGGTCCTATATGTATGCATGGGACAAGTTACAATAGGACTTAAAAATTCCCAAATAATAAGAAAATGTCTGCTTTTGATTGGCCAACCGTAATGATTGACCCAGGCGATGACATGTAAATAGTTTCTCATTTTTTACTGTTCAAGTTTCTACGTTTATGGGTGGGCATGGAGAAATAAATAATTAACACTCTACCATTGCATGTGGTTAAACCATCCATCTCCTGAAGTGCTTAGAATGCCACCGTGGGAAAATATTTCTCACATCCAGGTTTTATTTTTATTTTTTATTTTTTTCCAACATCACCCAAGAAGCGAAAACTGGGACTGCAAACAGGTGAAAGACTGATAATAGCAACCCACCTCAACTAATCATTACGATTGGCCAATGAGAAACAGGGAGCAGCAGCAGTCTCATCATATTTATTACACTCTTCTCTGGCAGGTGTTAGGCGTAGCTGTGCATTTTACTAGCCTAAGCAAACTGTGCTGCGCCCAAACCATTTTGCTGAGCCAAACCATTTTGCTCAGCCAAACCGTCAAGATTTCACTTTTCTACATCCAATCTAGATTTGCGGGGTCACATACTGAGCACAGGTGGAGTTGCTCTTACTGGTAACCAATGGAAGAGGAACAAATAGGGGGTGTGGGTGGAGATTCTCCAAGTAGCGCTTGACGTTCAATAACATTTCGCTGCATGGAATCATTATTAGGTAACCCATTGTTGGATCATGAGTCTCTTTTGCGACAAGAGAGGAAAAAAAAAACACAATACACCCTATGCTCTTCTTGTTTCTTCTGGTAAGTTGGCTTTGCAGTTTTGTGCCGTACACTCTCCACATTCCAAAGTGGCTCTGTGCAGCTAGCTGCACATGTCCACACTCCACACACTCCCTTTAGAATGTTACGAACTTCCTTTACTTGAGAACTTGTTTAACAATTGTATATGAAGATGGTAGTGCTTTTAATGGTTGCATGATCAGAACTGCGGGTGTGTGCAAATTTTGTAATCTGCATTGTACCTGCAGTAGGTACTGCATTGACCCCCACAAGGGACGAAGCTCAAGAGGCTCACGATGTACTCTTGATCATTATGTCCTCTTGGACCACCCGTACTCTTGAAAACACACAATGTTTGTGAGATGCTTAATTTTTAAGAACCATATCTTGTTGGAACTTGGAATGGCGCAATGAATGTACAATGTACAACGCGACTGATTTTGTATCATTTAGGTCTATGTCTCCCACCAAATGAGTGGGTTTTTAGTACTCTACCCCTTGATTTTGCATGTCAAGTAGGGTTCAAAGGATGCAACAAAACATTAAAATGTATAGTATCTATCTTTCTCAATTTGTGGGGGTTCAAGGAGCTCATAAGTGGTCACTCTTGAACACTACCATAGTACCTTTTCAGATAAACACTTGGGTGCCAAATAATTACGTTATATTTCAAAATCCATTTTGGCAGTAAATAAATTAATTTATGAAGATTTAGCAATAAATATAGGCAGCTTCTTTCATAGGTTCCATGGACTTTAACATAATAATGAGACCAATTTTTGCTTTTTCCATCATTTGTAATTTCTTTAAATTTTGACATTTCAAACAGATAACTATTTTATAAACTCGAAATTTCCAATAATAATTTAATTGCTCCCCAACCTGAAAAGGTACTACAGTAATAAAACACTTGAAATTGCCATTTTTTTTCCAAATTGAAGTTCCAGTTCAACTGAACAACTTGCAAAAGTCCTTACTAATGGGTGGAAAAACAAATCCATCCATGTGTAGACAATATCAACCAGATGCAGAAATATTCAACAACATGATGAATATCAAATGGAGATTTGGACGGTCTTGGGTTTTGCTTGATCTAGATGACATAAACTCATGAAAGCCACCAAAAATGATGAAACCCCTGGCAAACTCCATAAAACAAAGCACCCAGCAAAAGGGGGAAAGAAAGAAAGAACAAGGAGAGAGAACCCAAGTCTGAGCCAGAAGAGCAAAACCCAAAGGGAGTCAGAAAGGGGAGCAAAGGAACAAATGCTTCAAAAGGAAAAGCCTGACAGGTTTTGGTATCCTGTGTGTATTCTCTGCGTCAACACCAATCGTCAGGAACACCATTGGAGCCAACAAGCCGGACTGAACTAAAAAGCAAGCGGTGGCAGGACGGACGCTCGAAACCCCCTTCTGGACATTGTGGGTGTCAGTGCTGCAACTGGGGACGAGTAGAAGGACAAAGTGTTGACCACTGGAGTATATGAAATGAGTGGTGCCCAGAGCCATGCACTGACATCCAAAAAGCTCGTAGGGGGTGTTTAGTACCGGGACCCTTGAAAACCCCTTGCAAAGGTTTCCGGATGTCAGTGCTGCAACCTGCCTTCACTAGGTAATTTTTTTAACCCTCCCAAACTTAATAAAAAAAGACAGGGAGGAGCAAAAATGTCCAAATTTAAGGAAATTACAAAGGAGGACCAAAATGAGAGGACCAACGTCAAACCAAGAGACAGCACCTCTCATGGTGAATCCATGGCACAATTGAATAGAAACCAAATTGCTGATATTATCCATGTTGTGTTCACCCCATCAGTTCCATGGTGCCTTGTGCCTTCTTACATGGCCCCTTGATGTACCACTTCATTTGCACAAGGTGGGACTTGTGTTGGGATCACCATGGTAGTGCACCATAGTGCACCATAGTGACGCAAGAGTCTAATCCATGCTGGATTGGGGTATGACTCCTCAATTCGTTTCACAAATTGGGCCGTGAGGTTTTAAAATTAAGACTTGGGATAAGCGAGACTTACTTGTCTCGGTTGGCAATCTTAATTCATAAATATTTTTATCAAATTGATGATTTTACAATATGCTTGTGGCATTTGAATAGAGTACACTTTGCAAAAAGTTCATAAGGATACAAAAAGTGAGCCATTTGCATTTACCTATTAACCCTATGTGTTGTGAGATGTGTAAATAGCTAGGAGTTTAAAATTAGGTGGTGTGGGGAGCTTGGTGGTATGGGAACATGAAGGATGAGAAAATGGGCATCATAACTAGTATCAAAACAGGGTTTTGGACTTGCAGTCAAGGTATTAGAAAGCACTACAAAGGTGAAGGAAAAGGTTGAACCTTAAAAGCACAAAACAAAGTTAGAAATTGAGGTGGACAAGGTTGTCAAACTAGCTACCAAGGATGAATTGTCTTTAATCAAATTGGAAGTTATCACCTTAACTAATGATGACTACAAAAGAAATGGGTTTGAAGGAAGGAATTCAATGTTCACCTCCAGAACCAAGTCCAAATGTGCAAAAAATAATATATAAACCCAAGGGCAACAAAAAGGTTGATGAAATTAAATTGTCATCATTCAACTCTAATTCAAACTCAGATTCGAATAGCTCAAATGGGCCAAGTGAGCAAAATGACAAGGTGGAGGTATCACCCGAGAAAATATGTTTTGGAAAAAAATAAAAACCTCCTTGGAACAGAAGTTTGAATCCACCAAAACAATTGTGATGCATTGAAAGCAAGAAATGTAACTTTTTAAAAAAATCATGGAAAAGTTGGACATTGAGATCGAAACCAAACATGGAGAGGCACACCCAATTGAAAATTGACAAGATGACAAACTCTTTTGAAAATGAATATCTCCTAAACTTAATAACCTTGGCGATCCCAAGGGACATGTTGAAACTTGTGAAAACTTTCCAAGCCATGTTCTTTCAACAAGGGTTTGTTGGAGGCTTTGAAGTAGCTAAAAACACCTAATTAATTGGTGAAAGGGTCAAAGAATGATGCTTTTGCAAAAACCAAGAACTACACCAAAACATGGTTTTTATTACTAGTTTTTTTTTAACATAATAAAATCAAACCCATCATTCAAGTCATTTAAAAACCATGGATGACATTGTAGTCATATAAAATTAATCATGGGTACTATGTTTTGACATAATGAAGATTTGGACTTCAGAAACTTTCAGTGTGAAAGATGTGAAGGTCATAGAATGCACCACTAAGCTCTCCAAGCAAAGGCTTATTTTGAGACACAAGTCATTGTCATGGATGTCAATTGATTTACGATGACCCAATCCTTGCTCTAAAACCATGCCATGAAATGGTGGACAATGCATAAAAATGTGAAGTCGAATTTGATGGGAACCTTGTTTTGAAGTGATTTAAAAATTGAAAAAAAAAGTTCACCTCCAATAATTGAACCTTGAAAAATGGAAAAGAGTTGTTGAACTTGTTCCAAGTAGAAGGACTTAAAACCTTAGTGCACTATGTTTGAACCTTCAACACATAGTTGAATTTTATCTTGATGAAAAGGGAATATGCATCTAAAATGACATTCATTCATAGCTTGCAACCTTGGGCTCACACACTAATTCTTCAAAGAAGTGAAGTTCTAAAAACTTACCAAAGAAATGATGAAAGCGGCAAAATGTATGGAAAAAACAACATTTTTTGCAAGAACAATAACGGCCAAAGAGGGCCATCCCACATGTGGCTTCAAGGGAGACAAAAAGAACAAGTGGGAAATGGTTCCCCACAAAAGCAAAAAAATCCCATGATGAAAAGAAATCAAAAGGTGGCTTGAACAAAATGAAATGCTTCAATTATGACCAATTGGGACACATGATCAAAGATTGCCCAAAATCAATTAAGATAATGCAAGATTTTTGAAAAGGATATTTTGTCACCAACTCAAGTGTTTTCAAGTTAAGGCCAACCTTGATCTCACTTTATAACATGGCAGGAATTAATGTGATTGTTTGTTTGTTGGAAAACATGCCCACATAAATTTGAATGTGATTGAATGGTTGAAGTGGGCCACCACAAAGGTAGCAAAACCATCAAGGTGCAATTAGCACAAGGTGATGTGAAGTTAACACATGAAATGGTTGTTGAACACAAAACTAAAGTGCGGTGGAATCAAATTTGAAAAGAATTTCATTATGTGTGAGTTGGACAACATCAAGCCTATTGTTGGCAACACATTTTTGGATTCCTACCATGTTAATATTTTGAGGATAGGCTTTAAGTTTAGATTCATAGTTATTGTTAGATAAATAAATTTGTTAGCTTAAACATTGAATAGCAAATTAGTTTAACAAAAATAGGTATTCATTTATTCTTTTTACTCAAGTTTTCATTTTTTATCTTTGTGTGTGTGAATGAGTTATGTGTGAAAGCAAAAGCCATAAAGGTTGGCCAATGGCCTACTCATATTTCAAACACATTTAATAAGTTTTTGGATGTTTTAATAAACAAATTTTCCAATTAATTATTTCCTTGTCATGATGTTGACAACAAAATTGAAGTGGTGTTGGGATGACATGTTTTCCAAATTTCCTTATACACTTAATCAAAAGGAATTTGAAAAATTCAAAAATTAAATAAATAATCAATGGAAAAATGTTACATTAAATCGAGTAAGTTGTATTTTGGAGCTCTAATGTTATTTGTGATAAAAGATGGAAAATTGTGCATATTTATTGATTATCATGCTTTTAAAAAATTACTATAAAATGCAATTACCCCTTGCCTTGGATTAATTACTTGTTTAATCATCTACATGTGGTTTGTTATTTCAATTGAGTGGATTTGAAGCCAGATTATTACCAAATTCACACTATGAATGCAAATGTGGAAAAGTTGGTCATGAGATTAATATGACTTTTATGGATTCCTAGTCATGTCATTTGGGTTTTGTAATGTGTCATCAACCTTTATCACTATCATGAATAAATTGATAAATTGGATGAATTCATCATCATTTGTATCGATGACATTTTATTTTACTTTAAGTCAATGGAAGAATGTGCCCAAGAATTGTAGTATGTCTTGAAAAACCTTAAAGATAATAAGTTTTATGATAATCAAATAAAAAGTGAATTTGTGAAATTAGAAATGGAATTTCTAATACATGTGTTAATTAAAAAAGGCACGAGGCTTGATCTAAAGAAAGTCCAAGCCATCAAAAAATGGCAAAGTCTAGTTACAACAAAGGGGATAAATTCTTTCCTTGAGTTGGTGAAGTTCTATAGGAAGTTCATAACTTTTTTTTTCCACATTTGCCAAGCCACTCATGGACCTCTAAAAAAGGAGTTGTCATTCGAGTGGTAAAATGAACAACAAAAAATGTTCAAAAAGTTGAAACACACATCAATGCAAATGAGTGTACAATTGGAGGTGTGTTGATGGAAGATAGGCATCTTATCACTGTTGAAAGCAAAAATTGATGAAAGCCCAATTAAAAAAGCAAATTTATGAAAAAAATTTGTTCATTATAGTTGATTGCTTTAAGACTAGCAACATTACTTGGGATTGCAATAGACCAAGGTCTTCACTTATGTAAAACAACCATTGACTTATGTGGTTTAAGAAATGGCTATGTCAATAAGTGGGTGGAGCTTGAAATGAGGGCGCACAAATTCATTCAAAGAAAAATGAGTTGGAAAGTCAAGTTGCATGAGACATTAGTCCATGGAAGGATGAAGTCGAAGGTTGAAATGAAACAATAGTAACCAATGGAAATCGACTTTGAGAGCTAAACTTTAAGGAAAAACTAAGGTAGTGATTCACACAAATTAAATGGTATGATTTTGAATTGAAAAATAAGCTTGTGAGAGTGAAATTTCTAATGAATGGACTCATGACCCATGTCTCTTAAGGATAAAGGGGTTTTAATTATAGAAGTTTAATTTAACATTATTTGTTGGTTCATTTAATAGTTTATTATGGGCATGGTGGCCGAAATTGTCAAAATAAAATCTAGAATTGATTCAAATTGAAAACCTCATATGGTTGAGGAGGCCTAAGAAGGGGAATAACATTAAAATGTGTGTGAAAATCATCACGAAATGATGACACTTAAGGGTATGAATGGCACTTAAGATTTCTCCCATGTTGAAACCAAAAAGATACAACACAAATGAAACCAAAGTTGGGAAATGGCTAATCCCAAAAGTGATTTCTGGTGAGAGTATGGCAAGTATGGGCTTGTCATCGAGGTGAATGTCAAAACGTTAATGAAGATGTTGACTTCTATAAGGTGACTTCTATAAGGTGAGGGTACATGACATGTCCTTTTGTGCAAGTTCAATTTGCACAAAATAAGATTTGTGTGAAAAACCACCGTGATGGGCCACCATGGCATCACATGAATCTAAGCCATAGCATATTAAGGTTTGATTCCTTATTTCATTTTACAAATTGCCTTATGGGGTTTCAAGATTGAGCCTTGAGACAAATAAGTCTTGTCTTGGGACAAATTTGGTTTGTTCCTTGGGGCAACCTAGGGTTGTACTTTGGTGAAACTTTGTTTCACCTTGCAAACCCTTTGCGACAACTTGATGTTGTTCCAAGGCATCACCTAGTGTTGTTCCTTGGTCCTAGTCTTGGGAGTGATTATTTGTGGTTGGGTTGTGAGCCACAATGGGGGTAGATGTTGTTCTAGGGTATCACTTAGTTTGTCCTTCTAAAAAACTTGGGATGACTTGGAGTTGTGCCTGGAGTGATTATTTGAGGTTGGGTTGTGAACCATAGTGGGCCTTGTGGGTATAAGGCCTTGGACGTGGGGAAGTCCACAAATACACTAAATCTTAGGTTTCATTTTAATGAGTCTACATTTAGGTTTAAAAGCTTCCATGCTAACCTTCTATGTCATGGGATGTGCAAATAGCTAGGAACTAGTGGGTAGCCGTGACCTTCGGACACGCCGGAAAGGGCCGAAAAAAAAAAAAAAAACCTGTTATGGGCAGCCCGCCGGAAATGGGCGGAAAAGGGCCGGTTCTGCCGGCGGATTAAAACGCGGAACTGTTCGTCTGTCCGGGCCGGTTCCACCGGCGAATTAAAACACGGAACGTCGTCGGACGGACAGACCGGTTCTGCCGCGGAACGTCACGTCGGACGGACGGACGGACGGACGCACAGACTACGTGAATTAATATATAAGATTAGGTGGTGTGAGGAGCTTGATGGGGGTGGGAATGCAAGGAGGCCAGGCAAAGCGTCATCACACCCCCTCCTCCCCCTAAACCCCATTTGAGTTTATCAAGGGCTATGCCACCTTTTCATCCTGTTTACATTTCCCATAACTTTTTGAAATATGTATATATTTTTTCCATCAAAGGTATGGTGCACACTCAACATTGTAGAAATGAAGTCCAAATTTTCTTAATATCGAGTTGCACACATGGCATTCTCATGCCACAAAGTGCTATTTTGTTTGTTTGTTTTTTTACATGGCATAATGGCACTCGGGTTTATTTTGTTCAGTTTCTCAAGGAGGCAACTCTTGCATTGTTAATTCATTTTTTCTAAAGGTGGAACAAACTTGCCAAAAGAATGCTCTCCTTTTGCAAAAGGGGTCAAAGAGCATTAGGATGGAATGAGCATATTATATAGTGAATCCATCCAAAGGATAAACATCAAACATGAAGTGAGGGTCCCCATGTGAATGGAGCAAATTGGAGCATCTGGGGTTATGTGGGAATGGGGTTAGAATTCCATGAGCAGGTCAATCAATGTTAAAGACTAGTTGGTGCTTTACAAAAGGATTGCTTCGTTCCTGGGGTGGGAAAGGATCTGGCCACCATAAATAAAAACTGCAGGCTACAAAACACTTAAGTATAAAAATTTTAAAAAAACTTCCGTCAATTCCGAAATTTTCCATGACTTGCTCTCTCCCATTGGACCATAGCCTTAACAAGAGAGTTTCACATGAAGTTCCCGGCAATGAATGCTCCTTGGAAAATTGCCTTACATGCTGACTGACCTCATAACCACCCTCGTCAAACTTTGGGTCCGCACCAAAATTGTCCAAAATATCCAGCCAGTAGCCACCCCCGATTAAGGTCCAAGTTAAAATGACAAAGTCTTTTCCGTTGAAATTCACAAGCTCCGGACTCCAATGCTAGTAAGACACTTGTGTTAAAATTCGCACATGCTTGATAGTGCTTGCTTTTCCGAGTTTCAAATTTTTTTAACTTGGATAGAAACTACCATACACATGTGTTGGTGAAAGTTTTCCTTTAAAGAAGTATTACATTTAAGGGTATTTATTCGTAAGGTGGTTGAAACTAGGGCCAAGAGATCTTGGGTTTGACAAAATAAAGGGGGTCTAAATCATCACATGATTGATACCAATTGTCCGGGTTTCAAATTCTAATTTGGAAAGAAACTGCCGTACACATGCCGTGGTGAAATTTTTCTTTAAAGAAGTATTGCCTTAAGGGTATTCATCCATACATACGGTTGGCTCATACTAGTTGCCGAGAAATCTCAGTTTTGGCAAAATGAGGATGTCTAGTGACAAAAGTGAGGACAAATCTCAAAACAGCCCCCAAAAAAAAAAAAAAACAGAGGATGAAACTCTGTTTTCCTTTGCTAGGACTGTATTGAACCGCGCTGGGTTTGAGATGGGAAACACAGGTCCAAAACCGATGCACAAACTGTGTTTACTTTATGCATAACTCTATTAACCAGTGAACTTCAACATTATTTTATGGACCTTGTGTCACAGGTACCATAAAGCATTAATATATGTACTACTTTTACTCACCCCCCATTCAAGCTTGTTTTCGGGACTTTGTCTCAAGAGAGCTTGTGCGTTGTTGTTGACTTGGATCTTTTGTTATTCTGACAGGAATTTCACAACTATTTTTGGGATTTTTTTAATACGACTCACACAAAAAGCACATGGAATTGTGTGCAATTAGCTTCAAAGTTGGGTGGTTCCCAAGTTTAGGATTTTGTGCCTCAACTCACAAAATTTTCTTGTTGCTTCTTGTTGGAGCAGAATCCTAGTCTAATCCATGTGTAGATCGTGCTCCTCCGCCTTTGCTCCAAGATCTCTAATGTAGCAGTGGTTTCCCAATGCCATGGCTCGCTGTTCTTGCTCAACCCCAAGCTCCACTTGCAATGTCTTTTGCATTCAGTCTCCTAAGGTAAAATTCTATACCTTTCCAAGTCCATGGAAATTGTTGCCTTGTTAGATTTTTGCCTTCTGTAGCTTCATCCCTTCCCATTTGGAAGGTTTGTGATTTGCTTAACATATTTGCCAAAACAGACTTCTGATGTTTTTAGAGCATTTCAAACTCATTTCTATTTATTTATTTATTTATTCCTGGAGAGGTTATTTTAATTGTCATATATTTTGAATTACTTATTAATTTGATTTTGTAAGAGTTTGTCAAAATGGTATTAAACAATAATGCAAGGGTGTTGAAAAGACATGATAAAACACCAAAGGACTAGGTTTGATATACAAGTTTTTTTTTCTGAACAATAGGTGAAGGACATCTAGACATTAAAGGTTGATGGTGTTGGATACAATGTCACAAAACATCAAAAATACATGAAGAACATTGTGAGCACTACCGTAAAAGATGTTTTCTATTTTTTTATATATTTTAAAACTAAGGATCATTGAGAAACATGATATGAAAACTGTTGGGTATATTGGAAAGTCCCAAAAAAAAATTACTTTTGAGACAATAAGGAACAAAATAAAATAAAATCATGAGTCCTAAATATTTAATATTAACTTGTTAATATTTTAATAAGGGAAATTAAATCTCTTAATCTAGAAACAATGGAAGTGAAAATCATTTCATGAACATTCTTCATGATCATGGAGTATCAATGTCTATTAACTAATTTATTATTTTATAATATTAATATTTTCACCTTGTGTCATTGATCATCACAACCCAAGTTTTAATTAAATAAGAGTTTGATTGTCTGCAATTAAGTTGTTAATTAAGAGTCCGAGTCTCATCAAATTCAACCAATTTGGAGTTTGCCAACTCAGTCAGGATCAGGGAGAATGTAACTTTCCTCCACAACTGCAATAAAGTTATTACTTCTTCATATGTGCAAATTTTGATGTTCACTTGGTTTCACTTGTATGTTGCTTTTTTTTTTTTGGTGTTTTGTCATCAACCTCAAAATTATTTTGTCTTTTGAGTTGACCAAAATCTGTTTCCATTTTTCCTTTTGTTGGTCGCTCTTGAGATTTGGGGTTGTTTGTTGTTGGGTCTGCCCCAGAAAGATGCAGTTTTCATTTGGTCCCACATTTGTTAGGAATGTTCAACAAGTGGTATGTATTGTGAATGATGAATTCAATTTTATTTATTTATTTGGCTAACTTCATGAACAAATGAATTCAATTTATTTGGCTAACTTCATGAACAAATGAATTCAATTTATTTGGCTAACTTCATGAACCAATGAGTATCAATTTATTTGGCTAACTTCATGAACCAATGAGTATCAATTTATTTGGCTAACTTCATGAACCAATGAGTATCAATTTATTTGGCTAACTTCATGAACCAATGAATTCAATTTATTTGGCTAACTTCATGAACCAATGAGTATCAATTTATTTGGCTAACTTCATGAACCAATGAATTCAATTTATTTGGCTAACTTCATGAACCAACGACTATCAATTTATTTGGTAACTTCATGAACCAATGAATTCAATTTATTTGGCTAACTTCATGAACCAATGACTATCAATTTATTTGGCTAACTTCATGAAACAATTTCTTATTTTAGCAAAGAATTTAGGGAATGTTCCCAAGGTGAAACTACGAACTGTGAGTTCAATTTTTTTTGGACTAACTTCTTGATAACATTTGTAATTTTAACTCACTTTTGGAGTAATGTTCACCAAGTGCCACTATGAAAGACGAGCTCTTTTTTTTAGAGAAAGTCATGAAACATGTCCTATTTTGACTCAACTTTTGAGGGTTGATATTCCCCATTCGAGATTTCCAAATTTTGAGAATTTCATGAAACATTTCCTATTATAAACTGACATTACGAGGAACATGTCGGATTTTATTTTATTTTATTTTTTGAAATAGCCATATTTAGACAATAGGTTTCCAAAGTATATAACAGGATTCTTAAATCTTTCTACTTTCCTGTCTGACCTGTAGCCAAATTTGGTTAATTCCTTTTGTGGATGATGGCCAATGTAGCTAGCTACATTGCAAAATTGGAAGAAAAATTACATATAGAAAAGAAAAACCTGGCAACAAGTGTTACTATGAAAGGTGGTGAGTTCCAAATTGTTTTTTTTTTTGAGAACTTCATGAAAGATTGCCTCCTGCAGGTGGGTGTTGGGTAGTATCAAGGATTTATGAGTTCCTATTTTAATTGTAATTTTTTTTAAAAACTTAATAAAAAATTTGGGGTAGAACTTGATGAAAACATTTTCCAAAACATTTTAATTGTTGCTGGGTTTGAACTTTGAACTTGACACAAGGGAAGGCACTGGGCAGGCAGGCAGGCAGGCAAGCAGGGGGTGCACCGCACCACAAGAGCAGAGAGGCATGAAGACATGAAGCGCTTGCTTCTTTTATCCCATTCATTACTGGACTTGTTTGTTTGTTTGTCTCGTGAAAGCTGCTGCTTTTGTCGTCTTCTTTTGGTACGACGACGACGACGACGACGACTCACGAGCTGAGCTTTGCTTGCTCTAGTCTTGTTCCTCTTTTCTTTGGTAGGTAATATTACGCGTTTGCTGTTGCTGCACTTCTTCTTCTTCTTCTTCTTCTTCTTCATGTGTGCTGTGTTTATTTTCCTTTTGCTGTCAAGTTGTTGTTGCGGTTTTGCTTTTGTATCTGCAGTAAAGCGGTTGCAAGCTCCGAGCTTCTTTGCTGCTGCTGCTCTCTCTCTCTCTCTCTTTCTCCAACTGCTTTGCAGAGGTAGCTCCGGGATTTTTTTTGGCTGCTATCTCTCTTACAGCTCTCTCTCTACTTCCTTTTTCAGTACAGCGACTCTGCCAAAACGAAGTTCCTCAGAGAAATCTGGATCTGAAGTTCCTTGGTAGACTTTATGCATGAGGTTGTCGTTTTTCTAGTCCGGTATCAGATCTTCAGCGACGTTCATCATTACCTTTGTTGCAAGTTTCAAACTCTCATGTGATTCCTTGTCTCTGGATACTCTTTTCTCTGTTCAACGCGCTGGAGCTTCGGATTCTTCCCTCTGACGTTTCTGCACAACGTTGTAGAGCTCTAAAGAGGGAGAGAGAGAGCGAGAGAGAAAATACCTATGGTTTTGTGAAGTGTGTTTGGACTTTTTTTTCCCATGTCAAGCTGGTCCTCATAGTATGTATGCTGTTGATTGTTTCTTCCGACTGTGGAGGTGTGGATCTAGAGAGAGAGTTTGGTGATTTCAACAAAGCTTCTTTTCAGGTGGAGGAATTTTGAAGCTGAAGAACAAGTCTAGGAGAATTGCTTCCAGGAGGATCTTTGAAGCTGCAAATTAGTGGAAGCAGCAAACTGGAAGGATTCAGGGATCAACGGAGGTTGAGAGCGAGCAAGCATAGCAAGCACCTCTTCTTCTGAGACCAGTCACATCCTAAGGACTGAGATTTTCAGGATGGCCATGTTGACAAGGGGGATTTCCTTTCGACGGCAGGGCTCATCAGGAATGAGCTGGGCAGACAACTGGACCTTCACAGATGCAGGGATGTTCCGTGCCCCAAAAGCTTCAGACCTGGTAGAACCTGAGAAGCCTGCTGCTGCTGCTGATGCTGAAGTGCCAACAACATCATCCCAGAAACTTTCAGCAGACAACACTAATGTTGCAGTTGTGGAGATCTCTAGGATTGTGCCTCATAGTGAGCCCCTGCGAGTACAAGAAACCACACCTTCTGACAAGCCACACAGGCGTGGCATGTGGGGCATCAGATGGATCAAAAGTCGATTCAAGAAGTCAAGAGGTTGAGCAAATTCTTTCTATCACATCACTTAATGTTTTGCTCTCTGAAAGGTTTCCAAGTCAGCTAAGTTGTCTCACTTTTCTACATAGCAAATTGTCATGAAGCTGCTTTCTGCTAGCTTTGGTTGAGTATGAATGTAACTGTTGCAATTAGGGTTACCTTCAGAAACTGTGTTCTTGTGGATTTTTTCTCTGTACTCTCATACATGTCAACTGTTGCAAGGACTGAAAAAATCCTCTCCTAGTCTTGAAGAAAGAAAGCAGAGTTTAGAAAGCACCGCTTTGGAGTTTAGGGTTAGAAAGAGTGTGTGCATCACCGGTGTGGTTAGGCAGTGATGAATATTGTGATCCAGAAATTCTATGGCGCACTTAGGCCGTTTACACAGGAGTGACCTATTTGTGCCATAATTCCTGTAGTCTATTCATCACACAAGCTCAAGCTTGCTCTGTAGTGTCACAATTGTGTCAACTGTATAAAGAGGGAATTTGTATACCAGCAAGGAAAAGGGGGGAAGATGATGGTACCAGTAATTGAATGCTGCTGGCTCTTTTCCCTCATTGCTTCGTGTGTTTTTCTGATCTCATTCTCTGTGTCTTTGTCTTGCCCACATATGTTAGCTTGAGACTTTCTGTCTCATGGGAAAGGAATTTTCTGTCAGAGTGATGATGTATGTGTGATGATGGGATTGCAAAAGTTTCCAGAGTCTAAACTGGTGTTGTTGTTACAACTTTTGGAAGTGGTGGATGCTTTCTTATCAATCCGCCCCCAAGCAACTCTTCTTGTATGTTCTGGATCTCTGCATCCCTACTACCTTCCCCAGTGCATTTGGAGCTATCCAGTAGTATCCCTCAAGACCTCATTGCTTGACATTCTGCAGAACAAGATGCAGCTCCAGCCCCTGTTTCCTTGGAATCAGGTTTAAGGTGGATCTGCAGGTGAGGAGAATATGAGGGTGTTTTATTCTGCAAGCAAAAATGCCATGTGGCAAATGCCTTTGGAGGGGATAGTGTTTTGAGTGAGAAAATTCTTCTCCAACAGAACCAAAATTTGTACAACCCTTGTGTGCTATGTAATACATAAGTGCCTTGAGATGTATACCTATGCAGATATCTATTTGCAACTACAATCCATATTGGCGAAGAGTGGTTTGTTGTCATCAAGGATGTATGGCAATGTCACAAACCTTGGCCCTCTTGATGATCATGGGCTGTGGTTCGAAGGGCTGCTGTCTGTCACCATTTGAATCTTGTCATTCTGCAATCACTGAAGGGCTGTCTTCAGCATATAGGGCTCCTTGAATCTACATTTCAACCTGCCATGTTTGGGTGCCAATTTTTTCATGTCAAATTGGTGCACATTAGGTGCCACTCCTATTTGTAACCAATTGCATATGTCTAGGCCAAATGTTGAAGCTTCAGTACTTATTTCATGCCCATGTATAGTGTATCTAATTTGAAAAGGGGACATGGGACATGATTGCAAATCTATTTTTCTGGAACAAAACTATCTACCAGAAGGTGGCAGGCTACCTCAGGGGCTTGGCACAGCTTTCATTTTCCTGAAGGTATGCTCTTTCTCTAGACTGTCAACTGATAGCTTCAGCTGCATGACCTCCTTCCCAAGCCCAGAATACAAGCCCAGCTACAATTCCGAGTATGTTCACTTGACAACACTGTTCCTCTTGGTTCCTTGCTTCACCATATCTCTGACGATCTGCTTGGAACATATCTTCATAGAAAATGTGATGTATCTGTATCTGTTCAATGAGAGCCTTGGCTTGTTTTCAAGCAGAGGATGATGTCCCAGATGAATGCTTGTGTTCTCTATTGGTCAATGCAGGCAACACAATAGGACAATGAATCAATCCATTTTGAGGAACTTTCACCAATTCTGGATTCTGAACCTACCCAACCTGTGGAAAGAAGCTTAATTCATGGAAAGATTTGATGGAACACTTCTGACATTGTGTCCCTTGCAGTCATTTGCAGCATCAACATGGAAGTTGAATGAAACAACCTTTGTTGCTGTCTTTGGACAAATTGTTGAACCAGCATAACAGTCGGGTGCATTGTTCTGAGCAAGCTGAAGATAGCCCATGAGGACTAGATGTGGTTGGCTGGTTCATAGGCAGAAGCCTTGCTAGGAGGTGTGCTCCAAGTTTTGGGCAGGTACCAGTTTGGTGGGTTAGAGCTGCTGGTTCTGGTTCCAGTCAGTGAAAACCAAACCCAAACTGGTTCTGATTTTTTGAACCAGTTTTGGAGCAGGAGCCAGAATCAGATTATTTTAAGAGACAGACTTGGTATGGAGTTCCAGGTTCTATTTATTTGTGAAACCATAACTAGAACTGAAACCAGGATTTTTGGAAAAACAAATCTAGAACTAAGGGCTAACCAGGGGTTGACCCAGAGTTAACCACTGGTTCCGGTCTGGGTTACCTGGAACCAGATTTGATTTTCAGAGCCAGAACCAGAATTTATTTTTTGAAGAACTGGACATGGAATTGGATTGCCAGTTCCATTTATGTGCAAAACCAGAACCATTCTAATCTATTTTTTAAACCCAAAACCAGAGGTTCTTCATAAAAGTAAAGAACTGCCCAACACTCGTGTGCTCTGAACTGAAATAAATTCTCTACAATTTAATTCTAACAACAGCATATCCAAGAGATTGCGTTATGCAAGAGTGGTTTCCTTTCTGCTATCTTCTACTATACAATGTGGCATATTTATTACAACCAGAACAAAATTGACATTGATGCAAGAATTTAGAAGATTATCAAGTCTCTTAAATCCAAGAATTTTGTAATCAGCAACCAAACAAATCTATTCCAGTGACAATAATTCATTGAAACTGGTTAAGGTAGGTCAAGTTTAGATTTAAAACGGAAATCTGTTTACTCAACTCTCAACACAAATAATGAGGAATGAAAACATGTCTTTTTGCATTTGTCTTTCCAAAGTTTTTTTTGGACACCACAATCATGAGCAGATTATCAATTTACCTCCTGCCAATTGAATCTCCATCAATTCCATTCAAAATATCTGAACTCAACTTAGGAATTTCAATTCTATTCTATTCTATCTAAATTGAATTGAATTGAATTGAATTTGATTCAAATTGCATGCAAGACCATTTAATATTTTCATTCAGATGGAATTTAATTTTCCAAAATCAGTTCATTTATCAATTGATTGTCACTTGTAATGTGCAGCAGTGCAGAGTCCAAGTTGACTACATGATGATATCAATACTTATTCTCTTTTCTCTGTTACATTTGAAGCTAGAAATCCAGCAGACTGGGAAGTCAGTTAACTCTCATGAGCTTGCAATGATCCTCCTCTACCAAATTTCAAAAGACATTCCATGAAATAATGATGTTAAATTAAGTGACAAGATCTTGGGAAGAATACACAGTAAGACACTGGCTCCTACAACTCTATTGAAGCAGTAACAGGAGCTGACTTTTGCTTGAATTGGTGATCTACATTTTTTACACTCCCTTTCATAGATTCTGTATTGCTCTCTTGTGGCTCCAGCTCCTCTAGCTTTTTGAAAATGGGTTGAGCATTAGCCATCACCTGGCCTGCTCTTAGCCCACCCCACTGTGTATCCACCTGCACACAGGTTAAATAACTGGTGTGTTAGCTACATTCTCCAAAAGATATCATGTAAGCTAATGCAAAGAAATAAAAAGAAATATTACTTTCATGTTGTGGGTTTAGAAGACAGACCCATGAGAGTGATTCAAAGTCTGCTTTTGAGTAACCTAATTGTGAGTAAATGCGGCCACAGAGCTCAGGTATTACAGGAGACAAAGCCACTGCCAGTATTCGAACTGCTTCCAAAACAGCAGTGAGATCCTGCACAGTTCATACACTACTAAGCTATGGTTCACCTTGAAACCTTGTCTGCATTTGTGCACTGGTAACTGAACTATCCAGATCATCAATGCAATAAATCCTCCTATTTCCATGGAGATTTTCCTGCAAACAAAAGCTCTAGATCAACAAGAACATCAATTAGCTTCATTGTGTTCAATGTCAGCCTCCAACTTGGAAGTCATGGGTACCATGTATGGGACAGTACACCAAGATTCTTCTGATGATAGTTGCAAGGAATGGTTCACTTGTGCAAAACATCAGATATCATAGGAACATAGGAGGACAAACCTGAGATGCCTCATTTGAAGCCAGACCTCCTTGTTTGAAAAGAGACCATGGGGTGCGGTCATTCATATAAACATTCCCTGCACTCGCAATGCTGAGGATGACATCACATGATGATGAGAAATCAAGTTGTGAATAACCTTCCCTTGCTCTTTCCACCTGCTCAAAAAAGTTTGAAGCTTACACTTCCATTGCTAATAAACACAACCTTCTGTCCTAGTTCTACTTGAACCTGAACAGTAAAGGGACAATAAATTGGGCCCCTAACTTCTACTCTTAAATCAATTGTTCAGGCTACATATGTTGCTTCAACAGCTTTCTCAGGCAAACTCATGGGATCTTTACTTGTTGACAGAAGAAACATGCAAAATGTTTATTATGTTACATTTCTAGCTCCCACAGGAACAATGAGAGAAACCAACATCAGGAATACATGTCAATATTCAAGCAACTGGCCATATACCAACTTATTTGTCCAAATCCATAGTTTCAGCCACTGTGATCCATGATGCAATCTCTACTTGAATCTTGAAAGTGCTGCTAAGAATGTATTCCAGAAAACACATTCAGGTACAAAAGAAAGTTTACTTGGGGTTCACATATTCAATAACAGCCAAACAATACATGCCAGGAGGAAGGCAAAAATAGCACCATACCGATTCAGTTGTAACTTTTCTCAGAGAATTATTTTCAGGAATTGAGGCCGAGTCGAACAGGACAGTGGCATTACAATTCTTCTTGAGCAATCCAAGAGTACGGTTGAGCAAGTTCCCTGCATTTACAATTGTGTAATATATGGTTGGTAGGAGTAGAGACTAAGTGTATGGAAAGTAGCTTTTGAAAGCATTCAAACATCGTAGATCCCAAATCCTACTAATCTGTGCAAGATAGATATCCACAAACTTGATAAGGCCACTCTTTTCTAAGCCAAAGCAACTTATTTTCATTTCCAAGACTTGTGCCTAGGAGGTGAATTTATTCTTATATGCACTTGATCACATCCAACTCTCGGAACAAATGCTCAGGCACTTCCATCAACAATCCAACACAAACTGCAAGTATGCAGGAAATAGAGTATACCAATGGTGTTAGCTAAGTTGGCATTGACAATGTTGATAAAGCGCTCCTCAGAGAAGTCACCATCTTTCCCAAACTCAATTTCCTTCAGAAAATAATAGCGCACTGCATCTACTCCAAACCTTGATAACAAATCCCTTGGTTCTATTGTGTTCCCTAAAGACTTCCCCATTTTTAAGCCATCCTGCAAGAAACAAAAGACAATGGTTTCCATGTCAAAGCTGGCAAGAACCTGGTATGATCATCCAATCTTCAGAAACCAAGAGAAGCAAGGAATTTCTAGGTCTAGGTCACAGTATCCTATAACATATCATAAGTCAAATGTTGATCCTGTGAAACCAAACACCATATCCAATTGGATCACCAATGGCCATTAAAACAGCAGAGTCATCCAAATATGTAAATTTCTAACCATAGCTGCATTACAGTGAGCAGCTGCGATCCATTAGATAGAATACTTTAGATCAGTACTTGTTGAAGATGACATTATAGATTCTCCCACATGAGATGCCTTCACCAACAACTATTACGTATTGAAAGTGCTGGATTCACAGCCTTCTAATAATTCTGCAAAAGGAAAACTACACAACCAAGTGTCTATTACTGCAACTTTTACTATGTTGCTGAAAGAAAAGAGCCTCCACATTCAAAGGACTACTGTACCTTAGTCAAGAATCCATGACCAAACACTGCTTCTGGAAGAGGAAGGCCTGCTGACATTAGCATTGCGGGCCAGTACACTGCATGAAATCTCAAAATATCCTGCATGGCAAGTACCATAAGACCCCACCTCAGAATAAGAAGCAACTGAAAAGTCCTATACCCTCAAGAAAATTCTTGAGAAGCATGACCTGTGCAGATGAGTTCTGCAGCATCAAGTTCTATATATCAAGAAATTATCTTGACCTATTTCACATGTTTTCCCTGGTAGATAATAATGACATGGTTGGCAACTGTCCTGCATTGCTTGCTTGCACTCTGCCAATTCAAACTGATAGGGTTCCATGGCCTTGGCACAATTTCACAGAACAAAGTTGGGCAATAAAGGCACTGATCACACACAAATAGGAAGTAATCACAACAGACCTTGCCTATGATATGCACAGAAGCAGGCCAGCCCTTCTGAATTGCATTTGCTATGTTGGGCTCCTTCCCATCTCCTAAAAGAGCTGACACATATCTGCAAAACAATTTAGCATCAATTGCCTTGTGCATAATCACCAGACACAAAAGTGCATTTTGGATACAAACCCTTCCACCATTTCCAACCCATCCCTATATTGCCAGTTTTCTGAAGAGAGAAAAGCTATTTTTCCAGGGCTATGGCAGAGCAACATTTTCACCATCTTGCATTAACAATTGCCCTTCTCACCAAATATAAATGCTTTCCAGGTAAAATTTTCTAGAGTATGCATAGATTGGGCAAATGAAAAAATGAAGAAAGGAGGACCAAAAAATTGTACCCAAGAAGAGCATCAAACCAGACATAAATAGTCTGCTTTGGGTCACTTGGCACTGGGATGCCCCATTCAACAGCAGCACGTGAAATTGAAAAATCCCGCAACCCCTCCTTAACCCATCCTTGCACCTGTTGGCCATTCAACATATTCAGCTTCAGATCCATCCTCTAACTAAAGTCCCACATATCTAGCAATCAGATTAAACCCAGGCACATCAATGAAAAGACTCAAAGAAGAAAAAAAATTATAACATTGAGAAGTGGAACCTTTAACCCACTTTGAATTCTAGATTCAAAGATTTAAAGTATTCATGTAAAAAAGATCTAGAAAACACTCATAAATGTTAATCCAAACTTCACATCAGCATCAAAAGAAGTTCCTATCTACTGTCTCAGTAGAAAATTATAATGAAAAAAAAAGTGCAGCCTTACACCGGCATCTACAACTTTTCCATAGATTATTTCAAGATAAGAGCTTCCCAATCAACAGTAAAGTACAACCTTAATTGTGATGCCTGTGAACTTCCCATAGAATCAGGTCCCATCCATCACCACTAATGAGGGGCCAAAAGAAAAGAGGGAGAAATTTATTGTGGGTTCTCGCAGTCACTATGGTAAGTTCCTCAGGGGGCCTTGGTGACGTAGGACAGTGTAAGAGGAATAGAAATTTAAAAGAAAACTACAAATGGGCCTTGCTCAATTATACAAAGCTAAGAGCTGAAAAGTAGTCTTTCACACCTCATTCATGCGGAAAGATGGTTGCACAAAGTCTGGATTCAAAGAAAGAAGTTCCTCCAGAGGTTGCTGATACTTAGAGAGAGCAAAAAAGTAGTTGTCTTCCTTCCGCAGCTCACAGGTTTTCCGATGGATAGGACAGCAATGGTCTTCAATCAACTCCTTCTCATCCTGTTGCACCCCACTTCACGATGTGATCCTCAATCTCAGTCTTTGAACATAGTTGGCAACAAGAACAGACTGATATGAGAATCTTGCAGAGTGTCCTATCCTAGTGCCAAAAACAAAATCCTATCAGAATCTGCATACTACAAGACCCAGGAGAAATATCAACAGTATTGAATACAGGAAAAGAAGAGTCCAGCTTCAGATCTGGTGTTCAACTAGCCACAACAAGCAGAAAGAAAAGGTTTCACAGATAGGGTAGAGGCATGCATCAGTTTAGGGTAATTCTGAAGATAGAACAAGAAGTCAAGCTAGAAGAAAGTCAGTACCT
The DNA here is from genome assembly GCA_963920785.1 of Sphagnum contortum. Taxonomy (NCBI): domain Eukaryota; kingdom Viridiplantae; phylum Streptophyta; class Sphagnopsida; order Sphagnales; family Sphagnaceae; genus Sphagnum; species Sphagnum contortum. Next base: position 16,316,264 of record OY987285.1, on the reverse strand, counting down.
TATACTCCTCACAGTTGATGCAATAATGGCCCTCATACTTGGCCTGGTAGATGTCTCCATTTGCCTCCACACGACTGTAAAATTCAGACACCAACTCCTCATGATTTGCTTCAGTTGTTCTCACAAATCTGTCATAGGCTATGCCAAGCTGCCAAAATTGCAAGTTCAGATCAGAAAACTGTAGTCATGTTAATCCACCTCTTCTGTCAAGCAGGAACCAAAGAAAACATCCTGAGAGCAATGCAAATTGAATATTTAAATGGTCTTGATCTTACATCATTCCACAGAGCTTGATACTCTGCAGCAACCAAATCACAGTGCTCTTTTGGAGCACGACCTTTGGTAGCTGCAGATAGGGCTATTTTCTCCCCATGCTCATCTGTGCCTGTTATGAAAAACACCTCTCGCCCTTGTAACCTCTGCCAAAAAAACCCAATAAACATCAAACACTGAGCTGGAACTCCTTATTCCCCCCATTGACTCACCTATCTTGTATACACAATTAGTGCACACTGAACTCTACACTATGTTGCAAACAAAGAGTATACCATCCCACAGAATTGAGACATTGCCAATCACCAAATCAAATCTGAAATTCTGCCAATAAGCATCCTTTTACAGACAGGAACAACTGATACCATGGAATTGAGATCAGGCATCAAGCCAATTATTATTCTTCTTCTTCACTACAGAACCCTGCATCATCAGAAGCTACAAAAACTGCACTTCTTAGAGCACAGAAAAAATTCTGAACTTCAGAAAGACATTGAATACAGTTCTCCTTCAATCATGACAAGACAGAAAACTGGCCATTCATTTGCATAGCAAGAGGAACTTCCATCAAGTATAGCAATCACATGTGTGCCTCTAGAGGCAAACAGCTGGTGAGCTAAATTCTGTGCCATGAGAAACCTACAAATTGTTCCCTACAACCTCCTCACAAATTCTTATTCACCAAAACAATGGCATATCAGCAGAAGCAAAAAAGGAAACCCTAGTTCAGAAAAATGTACACCCTAGGAAAGAAACCCTTGTTCAGGGAGCATCTGGAGCTGCACAAGGGCATGTGCAGCATTGATTGCAGGGTAACAATGGCATATCAGCAGAAGCCAAGAAGCTGGCCCACAGAGAAAATGTACAGCATAGGGAAAAAACCCTAATTCGGGGGAGCACCTGGAAACGGGCAAGGGCATCAGCGGCGATGGTAGGGTAAGCACTCCCCATGTGCGGAGCAGCGTTGGCGTAGTAAAGCGGCGTGGTGACGGTAAAAAATTTCCGCGGCTCGTGTTCCTCGCGTCCTCCACTGTCGCCGCATTCTCCTATTACATCAGCCGACGACGAAGCTGCTCCTTTAACGACAACGCGATAAGAAGAACAGGCCCGCAGCACAGCCTTCTTCTTCTTGGAGACCACTCCTCTCCTGCTGTTGTCTCTGCTGCTGCTGCTGCTGCTGTGCAGTGCTCCAAAAGTCAGAGAAGAATAAAGAGAACAAGACGACATTGCAGAAAAGACTTGGTGTGTGCAGATTCCCATAGCTGGTCCTTCTGGCTTGGCCAGTCGAAGCAACGCAGCAGAACGTGACACCGACATCGCCCCCGGCGACGACGCACATTGCAATGAGCGCAGCAGCAGCGCCATCTCCAAAACCAATTTTCCTCTTCTCTTCTTACAAGGGAAGCTCTGTTTGTGGTAGGCTTCATTAAGGGCTTTCTTTCCAAGGGAGATAAGATTCAGGGTTTTTCTTTTACAATTTGGTGACGTAGCCACTCTTCTGGCTACATCATCCACAAGAATATTTAGCCAATTTTGGCTATAGACAAGGTATGAATGTAGAAAATTTTAAGAATTCTTTGATATTTTGGATAGCTGCTGGAATCAGGTTTTATGAACTGTGATATTTAGATATGGCGATTTGAAAAAAAAAATTCTTTCAAATTCCTTTCAACTTTTTCGAATAAAAAAGGAATCATGTTACAAGTAAATATGTTCTCTATTGAATAGGTGCAAAAAATTCGCGCAAAGAATATGGCTAGCTCGAATCTATTATAAAATATATGTTTTTAAAAATCTGGCGAATTAGGGCTATTTTCACAAAATCCTTTGTATGTTCCGAAATCATATGCTTTTTTCACGTTGAAAAAAAGTGAAAATTCAACCATAAACATACTCATAAGATTTTTTTTCAATTTAATTTTCACCAGTATTTTGCCTTTCAGAAAGCTTTCTACAATCTTTTTGGCGATTTGATGTTTAATTTTGTTTGGGACGATCGCCAACAGTTCTACATCAGAAAACTGCAATTCAAGAATTTTTAGTTTAATTTTTTAATTAATATTTATTTTTTAATTTGTATATAATCTATCATGTACCAAATTTTGCCTTTGCAGCAGGTTAGAACTTAGAACAAGCTGGTGACTACTGTAACCTATATACCCTTGGCCCATGTGTGAACACATTCTTTATTTTTCACATTTTCAGAATTGAAAATTAGTAAATTTGGCAATGTGAACACATTGAGAGCTCAACTGGTTTTTCCTTCCAAACCCAATTTTTGCAATTTGATTGAATTTCCACCAACAAAATCCACTCAAAAACTCAATATCTTCTACACCTTAGCTCTGAAAATTGTGAAATAAACTCTATTAAATTTGACTCACTAGAGAGCTTTCCAACAACACGAAGAAAAACGCTCCCAAATTGCAATACAATTTTTCAGTTTCAATCTTATTTAGTTTTTCATTGAGAAAATGGTTCAAGAATCAATAGCTTCCACACCATAAATTATTTCCAAGTATTACAAATATCCCAGGCTAAGACCGAATCAGGGTTTCAGCTGCCTCATGAAGAAAGGTGAAGGTAGGTACCACAGTAGGTGCGGGTTCACCATGGCTGTAATAGCTCTGCACCTTTGCCCGAATGGCCATGGCAAGTGAAGGTGCCATAACAAGTAGAGCCATTAAGGTTATGGGACCCATAAAAGCGTAAGTTATGAAGTTCAGCCAACCAATGACCAAGAATGTGCATCCAGTTGTTATGGTTCACCTCAAGTGTTCACAACTTTGGTGGTTTCCATATTCACCTCAAATTTGTGTTCAACTTTAGACAAATTCACCTCAAATTCCTGAAGACAGTCATTCATATTTCAGACAGCAAAGTTTGAACTTTGAACCTGTGTAAACTGCAGTTGGAGACTTTGATCTGCGGAATGGATAGCAGCTACATCCTTTCCTATCTTTGAAATCTAGTTAGACTAATGAAGGATGGATGCAGGGACAAACCCACATGACCAAAAAACTACTCACTTGAACCTTAACTATGCATCCCTTGGGGCATGTCAGTAAATCCAGATTCAATTGGTGCCGAATTCGCCACAGATAATGTATGGAGTGTTGTCTCTCTGTCTCTTTTCTAGAGTTGGGGATGTCTTTTGTCTAAAGACTTGAGAAATCTCACATTTTCCTTGTGACAGTCACATGTAACCCATTAGCTACTAACAAAGTTGACATCTGTCGATACTTGACAGGAGCTTGTGACACCAGTTGGAATTTGTAGAACCTGCAAAGAATGGCTAGTACCATCCGTAGCTGCAACATGGCTGAATCTTTCCCCAAGCAAATCCTTGGTCCTGCCTGCAAAATTTAAGATTCAACAAAGAAGTCTAGCTCCACACATCCATGGTAACTGAACAAGAAGCATTTCTCTTGAGAAGACTTCAGGTGACCCTGACAACAGTCGCTTTGAACAACATTCCTCAACACTTTCTGTGACCCATGAAAACAATCACTGAAAATATTGCTCTGAAATTTCTGTGACCTAGTTCTTTCAAGAAACAATTTTTTGGGACTTGTCTTGACATCAAAGCGAGAGCTTCAAGGAATCATGAAGATTTGACAACGATTGCACGGTTTGAAAACTGACCTGGAAAGCAGTGAATTGGAATGGAGATTCTAGTTGGACAACACCATCTTTGAGCCATCTGGAAGGCTTGAATTCACAAGCATCAGAGCCCCAGATATATTCCATGCGACCCATTGCGTATGCTGAATACGCAACCATGTTGCCTTTCTTCACTGGAGTTCCATCAGGGAACACATCATCAGTCAACACACATTTTGGATCCTGCAAAACAATATAATGTAAATCATGAGAAACCTGTTTTTCAGCTGAGTACTATATTTTTCTGCAAATGTAAGTTTCCAGAAAACTCCATTTCAGAAAGACTATGGAAGCAGTTCACAGACTCAAATCTGTTTGTGAGGTCACTCACTCTCTCTCAAGAGGACAAATCCCTTATAGACACAAGTCTGCACATGATCTGCAGTTGATTTCATGAATCAACTTCTGCAAAATGGGAAAATTCAAGCTATATGGAGCTGATGATCTGAGATCAACTGTTGAACAAGCTACTGAATTCCAAAAAACACAAAAGGTTTTCTCCATTGAACCAGATGTGTTATGATTCTAAGCTGCACAGTAGCAAGACCATCATCACAAAGCTCAGAAGACAAAATCTCTGCAAAAGACAAGCTATCAAGTTCTCAAATTCAGCTCTGAAGATCAATGTATTCACCTGTCTCATCAGACATTGATCAAGAAACGCATTGAAGTCTTTTGGAGTGAAAGATTGCAAGGCAAAACAGGAGGACAAATCATCTGACTTGGGTTTAGTTTTTGGGTGTGAGTTCTTACCATGGGAACAGCAGGATAGAGCCGTAGAGTTTCTAGAATGGCAGCATACAGGTACTGCAGTTTAAGCAAAGAGTCATAAGTCAAGTGTTGGGAGTACTCTGCAACTTGCAGATTGAAGCTTGCTTCATCAGATGCTTGAGAATCATCATCATCAAGGCCAGACTTCTTGCTATTCATGATCATGGGTGCAGCAGATTCAGATTGATTTTCTTCCTCAGATTTCTCAAAGGTGCAGATCAGCTCTTGTTCAATCTTTTCTGCAACTTCTGGGTGCTGTATCATCATGTACACAAACCTGCAGCAGTGATCACAGCAACAACAAAAAAAAAAGAGAGCACCAAATGCATAAGTTACCATATCCATGATCACTGAGAGATGGTGTTCATGAACCCCTAATTTTGTGAAGTCCTGCAAATCCACACTAATTGCATCCCTGTGCACAATCCAGATCCATACTTGATGATCCTGGAAGCTTTCAGATTGAGCATCACATGATGAGATCAATGCTAGTGAAAACTACATGGGTCCTTCATCAGGCATGACTAACCAGGAGAGTGTGACTGCTGTTGTATCTCTTCCAGCAATCACAAAGTTGAGCATTGTGTCCCGGAGGTTTTTGTCTGTGAAAATCTCTGCACCTTCTTCAGCTTCTTCGTTGAGCAACAGAAACCTTGTGAAGAGATCTCTCCTTCCAAGCAAGTCTTTGGTTACCTGCAGCAACCATGCAAGGTCCAAAGAAGAAGAAGCTGAATGCATCATGGACATGAAGCTCACAAAACTGGGGTTTGAGGGTATCAGCTATGTGTGTACCTGAGATTGCACAGCATCTGCTTCAGACCTTCGTGCGGCAGCGAGCTCTGCTCGTCTTGTCCTGATAACATTGTAAGTGAAATCATCGACCTCCTTCGCGCTCTTGACAACAGTGGCTTCAGTACCCACCTTGAAGAACCTCTTGAGCTTCCACCAGGGATCCATGAACCTGTGTGAGACTATCTCATTTGTTGTCTCGAAAGCTTTTGCAAAGGGGATGTCGGGAAGAGATGGCTCCAGTGTCCCCATTTCAATCCCGAAGCTGATCTTGCAAATCGAGTCCAACGTAAGCCTCATGAACAGATCCTGCATGTCCACAGCAGCAGCGGTGGATGCTGCAGCACGGTTCAGAATAGCAGCAAGCTTCAAGGAGTAGTCCCGGAACACAAGAGTGCTGAATTCACGCAGCACTTTGGAGGCAAACTCAAAGCTGGCCATTTTGCGCTGCTTGCGCCACAACTCCCCGTCCGTGTTGAAGATCCCATCTCCTAGAAAGATGTCCATTACTTCATGAAACAATTCTCCCTGTACAACAGATGCAGCATGCAGCAGATCATCACCACAGAGCGATCAAGAACAAAGCTTGAAATGCAATTCTCCCTGCACAAGTCTAGCAAATCAGCTGCCACAGTGAGATCAGATATGCAATGGGCCCACTGCGACAACATCTGCAGCCGTTGGATTGCAGCAGTTCTGTACCTTTGGGTAGTTGGAGAAATTGTTCTTGAGGATGTGCTCCACGTTTTCAGGGAGAGCAGTGTAAGTGAAAGTGACATTCGGAAGCTGGACATGCATGGTGGGAGATTTCTTCAAGTAAGAGACAATCCAGTCGTTCAGTCTGTGGTAGTTCCACAGAACCTCCGGAGCAGCTCCTAAGAGTGGCCAACGAATGGGTCCCGCTAAAGATGATTTTCTTCTTCCTCCTCCTCCTGATGATCTCTGCTGCTGCGGCAGAGTCCAGAGACCCAGCAGCATCCACACAGTCACTGCTATTAGCGCTGCGTATGCTGTAATCACTTGCCACTGATCGTGCATGGTGCTAAAGATCTCTCTTGCGAAGCAGTTCAATTTCTCTCTCTGCAAAGTTCGACCCAAGTGCTGCAAATCCTCCATGATGCAGTTCATCACTTGCGTAACCATTGCAGTCGATGCTCTGCCACTTTTTGTTCTGAAAAAGAAGAAAAACTACACAAGTATATAAACTGATCACCAAGCTCCAAGGAATTTCACTACAATCACACAAGTCTCTGCGACGACGAAGTCACGAGACCCGCAATGCGCGCGCGCGGGCACGCGGGAGGTAGAGAGAGTGAGTTCACTAGAGAGAGAGACAGAGAGATGGACACAAACCAAGAGGATTAAGGGCACTAAGCTTGAAATCAGGCATGGCTGATCTCGATTAGTGAGGCTAAGCTTGATTGTTGATCTTGACTAGTGAGGCTAAAGCTTGATTGTTACCTACCTTTGATTAGTATGGCTAAGCTTGATTTCTAATCTTAATTAGTGGGGCTAAAGCTTCATTGCAAAATTTTGATTACTAAGGCAAGGCCTGAATTCTAATCTTGTGATTAGTGAGGCTAAGCTTCATTTCTAATCTTGATGAGTGAGGCTAAGCCTGATTTATAGTCTTGAGATTAGTGAGGCTAAGCTCAATTTCTAATCTTGATTAGCGAGCCCAAAGTTTGATTGCTAAATCTTGATTAGTGAGGCTAAGCTTCATTTCTAATCTTGATTAGTCAGGCTAAGCTTCATTTGCTAATCTTGATTACCTAGTAGTGAGGCTAATAAAGCTTGATTTCTATTTGTTGATTTTTGAGGCTAAAGCTTGATTTCTAATCTTGTGATTAGTGTGACTAAGCTTGATTTCTAATCTTGATTAGTGAGGCTAGATTAGCATAGAGGCATTTAAATCAGATGACTCTGCTTTTATGGAAGTTATGGACTATATTACATATATGATGCCAAAAAAGCTTTTTAGGAATTAGTTGTTTTGGGACTGACTTGTGGTAGGCAATGGGCATTGGGCCTTTTTTCTTTTAATACAGGCTGCCAATGTGCATTAGTTGCTGAAGTGTATTAAAGTGATGCAAAAACTTATGTGCCACAAAATCATTGGGATACTTTTCAGTTTTTCATAAGTTAGTGGCAGTGGTGGTTTTACAGCAGGCCACATGGTACAGTGTACATCAGGATTTTTTTTTATTTTGTGATATACAAAATTTGGCAGAATTTCCCGCAAGGAAGAGAAAATTAGTCAAATTTACCGCTAGATATACAAAAGTTCCACCAAAAATCTAAAAAAATTATCCCAAAAACTTGACAATTTTTTTTCAAAACAATAATAATTTAGTGTAGTGTGTACATGGTTGCTTGGAGGAACAAATGAAAATGTACATAGTGCTTTCATTAATAATGCCAAGATTGGAATAAGGGGCTCCATATTTTGTGTGATTTGTGTGGCCATAGATACTACTAATCATCTGTGCTGGTGGGTTATTTCAGTGTTAGGCGGTTGTATCTTTATCAAAGAAAGAACCAAAGAGTAAAGGGTTGGGTAACTAAAGGCTCTCAAAAATCAAAGAAGCAGTTTTAACTTGAAAGGGTGGTTCTCCCAAAACCAGAGAATGGGCTACCCAGAACCTATTTTTTCAAAACCTGAAACAGGAGGACATTCTTTGAATCAAAGTCCTAAACTCGGAGGTTGTTTGATTCTTAAAAAAATTCAATGAACTGCCCAACATTGGCTTGTTCATTAATTTGTGAATCAAAGAACTGCCCAACATTGATTCATTCATTAACTTGTGTTCTAATAATTGTGTTGTTGCACTTGTCCACGAGGAAGGTGGGACAAAGCTTTTTGGAGGAATGAATTTGTTGTTGTGTTGATACACGGTGGTGAGAGAGAGATTGTGACAACTGTTATAACAATTGATTTTTGTGCAAAGAGTTGAATCTTGGATTGTTCTGGGCCCCAAAAGGCTTGAAGGCCATTTTAAGCCTAACTACTAAGAACATATGACAATTTACAGTATCCAAACTCTCTTTGGAACACATGATTGTAAAGACTATTGTTTTAGCCTTTCACTTTCGCTTTGGTTCTATGTATGTAAATAGTAGATACCTCTGCACCAGTAGTTGCCTATGAATGGGTTATTTGTGCATGCACTGATTGCGTGGGGTACAAGGTTCAAGGCTCCAATAGTAAGATGATATTGGGTCCTTGTTTTAATGACAAAGCCTGTTGTCTTTGTGAGCAGTAATTTTGTATGCTCAAAAGCCAGTTTGTGCCTAAGAGTTTGTTGACACATGATGATATACTATGTACCATCCCTCCTGTCTCATATGCCCTGCACATGTAAGAAATCTGATTGGCCATACTACCACTTTTTATTTTACCTTGCATTCCTGTTGGACTCACTACCAAGTCTACATGGCAGAGTAATTAGTTCAGAAAATCTTGAGTTTTGATTTGAAATTATTGGGGCATTTGATCACTATGAGGATCAATACCTACACTAAGTTTCTTTTATTTTGTGAGTTTAGCTGTGTGTAATGGAGATTGATGGAGCTTGTCTTAAACCAGACTAGCTCTAAATTCGTTTGTGAAATTGAACAAAATCCAAAGTTTTTTGAAATCCCAAAAATTAGTTTCAAGATTCCACCAGAGAAACAACAGTAGTTTGTAGTTTGTACCACTATTTATAAAAAAAATTTAAATTTGTGATGTAGCCTATAGATGGTGATCATCCATCCACAAGCCAATTTAGCCAATCTTTCTCTATTAACAAAATACAATTTCTTTTCTTAAAACCCCGATATATTTTTGTCTACTTACTTGAATCACGTAATATAGAAATGTGGCTAATTTTTAAAGGTTTTTTGAATTTATTGTTGAATTTTGATGACCATTTTAAAATCATTGAATTTGCTACCAAAAAAACTTTCATAATTTCTCACCAAAAAAATAAAAAACCAAGGCTGGTTCATACAACTATGGCCCTAGTTATAAAAAAACCCCCCCTTACATGACATTATTGTAATCACCTACATTCCCTACCTACTTACTTACTTACTTACTTACTTGCCTATGGTACTCACCCAATTACCTAGGTAAGGGAAGGGGAAATAGGATGGTTTACAAGATGGGTCAAGATGGGTTACCAAGTTGACTCCTAGGATGGGTTACCTCTTAGGATGGGTTATCAAGGTGCTCCGTTGCCATTTATCCATGACTAACTCAGTTTGGTCAAATAAGCCAGTGCAAACTGGTAGGTACTCTCTCAGTCAAATAAGCCAGTGCAAACTGGTAGGTACTCTCTCAGTCAAATAAGCCAGTGCAAACTGGTAGGTACTCTCTCAGTCAAATAAGCCAGTGCAAACTGGTAGGTACTCTCTCAGTCAAATAAGCCAGTGCAAACTGGTAGGTACTCTCTCAGTCAAATAATCCCAGTTTCAGTTTCTGGACCCATTTCAGGTGGAACACGGGCCAGGGTGATGACTGAATGGTATGGCCCCATCTTTCTTACCATTGATGTCCTCGGTTCAAATTCTTTAGTGAGCATTAGTAATTAGGCTCTTTCCATTAGGCTCTTGTGTTTTCCTTCATGTTTTTTTTCAAGATCTCTCAGTTAGACTGTTGTTCTCCGTTATGTTTTTTCAAGTAGTTGTGCTCAGAGTGATCTCAGAGCTCTATGGGTCAAAACATGGACCAATTGCAAGTCTTTTGACAGCTCCATCCATATCAAACTGTGACTCAACAACATATAGACATTTGTCCTTTTTCCTTGAGAACAAGTGTTACCAGAGTTTCTAACATGATTAATTACATATTTTCACCACAGTTGCAGCTCTCCAATGGAAAGTCATTGTCCTTGCATCAACAAAAAAGGCACCATACCTGGACCCACATACCTTGTTTCTCGATGCATGGACAATTTTCTCCCCATGCTTATCTGTGCCGTATCGGTTTCCATTCAAGGAGAGAGGCCTTCAGTCTAACACTTACTCTCTGGTGTGCATGTTTTGCAATCTATATATATATATACTAGTGGGTGCCCGTGGCCGAAGGCCACTGTGGAGTCCCCCCCTTTCTTTAAATCGTATTTATTTTCTTTAAACCGGGAGCATGCCTCTCCTGGGCAAGATGGGTACCTGTGACCTTTGGGCACTGTGAAGTCGACTTATTTCTTTTAAGCTAGGGGGGCATGGAAGATTTTTTTTTCAGTTTTCCCTGTTTCCTATTGTATTCCCATGGCGTTCCCTTTAAGTTCTTAATGGGTTCCCCAAAATGTTCCCCACGTTCCCAATGTGTTCCCCATGCGTATTCCCAATCGCACCTTGCTTTAATCCCATATGTTTTGCTCAAAGTCCTCCCCTTCTCACATATATCGATGGGCCAAAGGGGGAGGCACTCCATCTATCCATAGAATTTTCAATTTTTGCGAGCCTTCATAGTTTCAATTATTTTATGCCGGGGCCAATCAAATTCAATAAAAGAAAGTTCGACTTGTGAGGGATAAAGGTCAGGCCAAAAATGGTGATGAACGTTTTTGGGAGGAGAAATTTCATGCAGCCCATGGGAAGGCCCAAGCACACACTGAATGTGCCTTGCATTTTATCCTTTTAAATTTGGGGGGCAGGGGATTTAGAGGAGGATATTTTTCAATTTTCCCTGGTTCCCTCTATGTTGACCATCCTACCATCCGCTCACCTTGGCTGGGGCCCTCAATGGATGTGGGGAGGGGGGGGCTCCAGCCAATCAGGAATAACTGCATCAAGACACTGACACCGATTTCTTTATAGGAGTAGACTCTTCCATCATCTTCTTCTTCCGGGATGAAGAACTTGGATGGATGGACGGATGACGGGATGGACGACGGGACGGATGGATGGAAAGGAGGACTGGCGGCGTCGGACAGACAGACACCACGGATATTATTATGTTGGAGATATATATATATGTATGTATGTATGTTTCGTCATTCCACGTTAATTTCAAATCTAACACCTCTATGACAAAAGTGAGAGTATCAACCATCAACATAATTTTGGACATGAATAATAGTACTCAACTTTTTAATTAATCTAAAAGGAGAGTGAAACCAATCAAACACTACAACAAAACCATGCAGTTCTATGCAACACTAAGCTCTATTGACTAACAAATGTGTTAGACAAAGCTCATTGCAAGGTGTTTAGTGTCTTATTGCTATGTTTCAAATTGCTTTTCTAAGGTGAAACACAAAAGAGCAATAGTGGAATGCTTCTACCACTAGGATTAACTTGGGGTACTTCCAATAGGGTAAATTGGCCAGTGACCAAACACTTAAACGCTTAGGGCAAGCTAAATTCAAGGGGAGGGCTCTATTTTTTTTTGGTGTCCAAACCAATCTTGAACCCCTCCTCTTTGCGCATCTAACACACTAACAATTGTTGAATATGAATTAGAAATGAGAAAGTTATCGCCCCGCAAAGTAAAGGGGGTCAAGAACTCAAGAAAACAAATCACCAAAAACTAGTAAGGCCAATTCTCAAACACCCAAAAAATTCTTTGTATGTTGTTTTGTAGTTATTAAAGTTCCAAGATGATTTGTAGAACAAGTGGTACTGCTATAGCACTTTACCTAGCTTGATTCTTGGTTCTCCAAATTATGAGCTCTCCTTTCAACATTGTTTTTTGACAACTAATGAAGTTCCCATCAAATATGCTATCTATTGAATTGTAACCAATAATAGATTCTACCATTGTAATAAGTGTAGGTGCTTTTACAATTGTAGCAATAATGCGCATTCTCAAAAACTTTTGTTAATGTAAACAAATATTCATTTCCAAAACTCCTTTGAAAGAATAGTGATGTGTTTAACACTAAACACCTAGGCCATTATGACCTACTTTGAAGTTGTGAATTCCCACAAAAGGAAATTAATCATTGTCATGTACAAAAACCCACATTTGATCTACAATAAACATTTTTCAACATTGTAAGTATAATGTATCAGCATAACCTATTACACATAAGAAATTCACAATGGTTCTATGTGTTATTATGCCACCAAGGCATTTAGTGGAATGCAATTAATCTCAATCTTTAACACTAGACAACTTGGAATCAAATGGTGACCTAGTTACATATTTATATCACCTTCCTTTTTTGACCACACATTATTACAAAAGTGGGGTGTAGTTCACTAGCCACAACCTAAAATGAAATAACTTAGAAATAGCTAAAAATAACATGTAATAGTTGCAAATAATCAAAAATGAAATAATCGACAATAATAATAAAAAAACATAGAATAACCTCAAATATCAAAAGTAACATAAAATAGCCAAAATTAATTTAGAATACTTGAAGGTAACCTAGGGTGAAATAACTGAAAATAACCATAAATAGTCATAAATAATGTAAGGAAAAATAATGAAAAGTAGTCCTATAATGAAAGTAACCTAACATAGGTATTATTATTATATTAAAAAAAATCTTATTCATTTATCAAACATTTTTTTTCAAAAGAATGGTCATTGAACTGTTATTGAATAGTGATATTCAAAAAACATTGTTCAAATGATTTTACACTTTTTAAAAAGAAATAAATGTGATTATCTACATTATTGAAAAATTAATTAATTAAAATTTAATAATATCATTTAGATAAAATTTCAATAAGATATGAATTTTCAAAGTTTATGTTTTTTGTAATGTTTAAAATGAAATTTTTGATAAATAAAATGCAATGGAACACATTATCACAACAAGTGTGGTGTTTGATGGTAGAGGTGTTTGTTTTTATCCTAAAGGTTAAAGGATCAACCTTCATAAATGGTGTGTTTGTGATTAACAATGGTAAGTTGAACATAATATTTTCCTATGTAGTTCTCTAGAGTAGGTGCTTACTTAGGTTGATTACATGGCCTATGTACATAGGCTAGGTTTAAAAGTTTGCATATGTAGTGACACATGTCAATAAGTCATAGGTTGAAAATCATGAAATTATCAATAATATTAAATATTACATTAAATATAAATAATTTAAATTTAATTATTTCCATGTTACCTAGTTAATTAACTAGCAAGTGAAATGGTTTGGTAAATTTGTATTTCATTATGTATTAGTGCATTAATTCAATATCTATAACAACTAGTCCATGTTCATTAGGGGGTTGACGAGTTTCATCATGGTAAAAATGTCCAAATTCACACAAAATCTACTGAAATCCACATTGAACTAAGACGCATTTTCGTGTAATGACATGATTATGTTCGTCCATTCATTTCATTTACTTCTATCCATCCATTTGTTTTATGAATTGAATAAATTTGATGTATGCAAATGCCACATTATTGAAAAATAAACATACAATGCATTGTTGGTTGACTTATGTTAATGATTCAAACTGCGATGTTAAAATTTGTCTTATTTTCCTATTTAGTCTGGTTTATAAAAGTAGAAAGAAATTGGCATCCTTGAAGACAAATTTTTCTTTTTTTAAAACCCATTTCAAATGTTTAATGATGAAATCTTTGCATAGTAAGAAAACTAATTGGGTGGCATTAATCTGCATATTTCCTTTTCCCTCATTCTTGAATTCATGTTTAGGTGAGACCTTTAGGTTTCACAAGTATTGGATGTAGAATAGGCATGGATGTTGGTGGTGGCATCAATGGTGGTGGCATCAATAACTATTCTCTATAAATAACATTTACATGAAACAAATTCTAGTGAAAAAATTGAATAATCCAATATAAGATAATTCATGTGGTGGTGGTGATTTTTCACATGTGTATATAATTGTGCATGAATATTTTGGATTGCAAGCAAAACATAGAAAATGCAAAAATGGGCATCAAAAATCAACTAAACATGTTTTTCACATTATTATTTCCTACACATGTGATGTACATCTAAAGTTAGAAATCTTGAACCTAATGGATATAAAAAAATAGCCAAATTATTTAATAAAGGAATCATTTCCCTTGCAACCCTTTGTTTCATGTGATTTTTTTCTCATCAAATTGACATAATGATCATGTAGTTGCATAAAGGGAAGCATGTTTTTCTTACATAAAATGTTTGAAATCAATTCCATCATTTTATGCATTCCTTTAACAAAAAATTGTAATATGGACATTTCATTCCTTTTGAATCAAATTTTATACAACATGAAGTGATTGTGGATTTCTTTATAGCTTGTTTTTCAATACTCTAATTGTAAGAACACAAAAATACACCATAGTTTTAATATACTAAACACTATGAAAATAAAAAATTGTTCATTAAAATCCTTTTTTAATTAGACATTCCTTTTTGGTACCCCAATCTTGAATGGACCCGTGCAACAAGATCTTTGGGCATAGGATGGGGTAGAATGTGTTTCAATTGATTATTCTAATAACATTTCCAAAAATAAAATTGTTGTTAATGCGCAACCTCCTCCTACACATACACACCAGAAATGTAGTTAAATGTTAAGAAACAAATCCTACCAATGTTACCAGCTTTCATGGAATAAACATTGAGATTCAATCAACCCCCAATATTTCATGAATGGAATAAAATATTTTTAAAAAGGAATTTCATACAATTCGTTTGGAAGGTGTAAAAAATAAGATACACGTGATGGGACCTTGTGGCATAACACACCAACTTTGGGATACCTAATGTAAAACCTATCATACTTTTCAATATAGACATTTCCTTTGACCATATTTATTTTTTCAAAACTATGTGTAAGTGTTGGAGATTTTGGCATACCTTGTTTGCTAAATGTGCCATTGTTGTGTGAAGGTGTGCAGTTTGGAGGGGATTTAAAAGAAAAATGTATGTGGATATTTGAGCCATTAGTGTTGAAGGTAGGTGGTAACATCATATATGAGACATTAGTTTTCATTGGCAATCCAAAGCAATTCTACAAATCATGGAAAGTGAAAAGAAAAAAAAAATATCAAATGGATTAAGTTTTGAAACATACACAATGAATTTGGCATATTCAAGTTGATTCCCATATGAAAGGTATTTGAAGTACCTCACAAATGTTTCGTCATCAAAACATTGATTCAGTGCAAGGTTTGTCACAAGGATTTACAACCCATTAGTCCATATTTTCTTCAAAGTTTTTAGGGATAATGATGTAAAAGGCCACAAATGTCTATTGTGTATTGGATTAGGGTTAGTGTACATACTAAAGTAGCTTTCAGCCTTATAATGCAAGATAAATAAAATTGCAGTTCTAGAAAAATACAAAAATTCCATAAACAAAGGGAGGAGGAAGGAAAAGTGACATGATATAGGAGAAAGAACATACAATGAATATATGTAGGGTTGATTAATAGTTGCATAAACTCCAACTCTAGAATAAAATGTTGTCATCCACCATCAACATCCTTCAACTTTGTAACCCCTTTACAAACATCAAAGTACAAGCATATTAAAAAATTCCATGGCAAAATAGAACATAACAATCTATATGTTAATGATGATTTGGCACACCTTGGGAAAACCTTAAATTTTGCAAATTTTTACAAATTTTGTTCACTCAATAGAGGTTTTGTTTTCCCTTGGCTATTGGTGGTATTCATGTATTGAGTGCACACAATTGCAATGGGGCTACTCACATTTAATTACTTGTAAGCTTTTCATGTTGAAGCAAAAATATAACTTGATTTCTCCCCATACCATCTTAACAAAAAAAATGTTTTGTGCCTCTATGTTGAACATTAAAATAAATGTATTTAAAATATATTTCCTTTTATATGGCCTTGATTGTATATGGCCTCTTTATTATTATTTTAAGATACGTTTAACAAAATAATATTGGGAAGATTTCAATGCATTGCATGATAAATGAAGTAATAAATACATTGTTACAAATAACATTCTTCACACTTTTAATAGTCATTGGTTGTGTCAAGCTTGAGGAAGGGAAAAAATATATATCTTCAAGATTCAAAGACATTTATGACCTACAAATTTTTACAAAGTAAACAATTGTGAAATCAAGTTGATTTGATTCCATTTGCTATTTCTTCCCACTATTACAAAAATAGGTTTATTTGATTGGAGAATCCACTAAAAAAAAATTCAATTTTGATAGTTGTCAAAAAGATCATCCTATGAATTTAAACAAGTCCATTTGGACCTATCTATTGTGATTGGGTGGTATTTTTTACTAACATAATAAAATTCTATTTAACTAGTCATTTTGATTCACAAATGATGGACCATTTCATTGGTTGAAATAATGTTTTGGGGGATTATTCTAATTTTTTTTTGATATGTAGGTAAGTAAGTGAAACATGAATGCTTTCTTTCATCTTTAGCATTTTCAAAAGGCAACTCCAAATTACCTTAAACCTTCGTCTTGCTCTCATGGTTGGTATGTATAACCAAAAGTTCTTCATTTTAGAGAGTTTTCCATATGTTGCCACATTTGATGCTTGGATTGGACTAGTTGACTGTTATAGTGTTCTTGCATGGTTGAGATTTTTGTAGACATTTTCAGAAAACAACCCAATCGTTGGCTTTGCTTACTTGGATATGATTTTGCCCATTTGACAATTAGTTGATGTTATTTGTTGTTATTTGAACTATTTTTGTTTCCATCATCTTAGTAAGCCTAATGAAATTCTTGCATTTGAGGATATGAAAATTTGCACTATGAATTTGAGACCTTTTGTTGAATGAGGTTTTTTTTCATGAATGTTGTGTGATAGCCATTTTGTTTTTCAAACAAACACAAGGTCATACATGCAAAGGTAGTAACACCTTCTCAAATTAGATAGTAGCCTTAAGTTTACTCCTAAATGTTGATTGTAGCCATTGATGACATGTATCGAATTCCCTCTAATTGTGACTACCCTTCACTTGCGACACACACAACTTTGCCAGATTCCCACACTTTCTCAAAACATTATTGAATTTTTCCTTTACAAATAAGGAATTTGCGACAAAATGTTCCCTTAAAAAAATTTGAACTCAAAATTTTGCAAAAATTGCCACAAAACAAAATCATTACTACCTACATAGTCTACAAAATGGTAAGGAAATATGACTGCAAAATGAATTTGATGAAAATTGTCAACTAGATTGTACCACTAGGTTTCCAGCTTTCATCCACACATTCATTCCAAGTTGAAGCAAAACTTTTACACCAAATATTTACACTGACACCAAGTCTCTTTTTCTGCAGCCAGAGTCCATAAAATTTTTGGACTTTGGTAATTGTCAGCATCTACCATACAATAGTACTATGGCAAATTCAACACTAATTATATTATTTTCAGAAATGTTGTTGAAAATTTCAAAATATATTATTTCCAAAAACCCAATTATTTGAAGGAAAGTGATATAGAATATTAAACATATATATAGGAATATTTTAGTTTTCGAAATGGAATCTTCAAAATAAAATGATTATTCGGCACTAAAATGTTGAACTTGCCATATATTACTTTTCTTTTTCTCTATGGATGGGGAACATGATTTTCATTAGGAATTTCTTTATGTAGCCTAAATGGTGAAGTCCATAAGAAAGATGTATAAAGAAATGGCGATTTTCCTCCGAAAGATTTAACCAAATCTGGCTATAAACTAGATGGGGAGTACAATTCTTGGCTAAGCACTGAAAACAAAATATAGAAATGTGGTGACTTTCACAAATGTTTATTATTTTTCCATTTCTGGCAATGGAAACCCTCCAAAATCAATTCATTTTCAAAAAAATTAATTTTTTATTCACTTTTTTGGCTACAGTTCACCAGTAAAAAAAAAGGCTGGTGGGGAAGGGGAAATAATCAACATTCCATGTTGGATGTACTAAACTCTGGTAAAGGCTCAAGTAAGTTAGGAGGTGAGGGTTGAGGTGCTTTTTGCTCTCATTGGGTGTCCTAATGAAAGAAGCCCAAAGAGGAGAGGTTCAGTTCTGCCCTCTTTATTCTTTGAAGCCCTTCACCCTTTGGCCATGTAGGGATTTAAAATTGTGTGGATTCTGAATTACAACTTTGAGAATAAATTACAAATTGTGGACATGAACTAAGAACTTGGGCCCTTAGGGCCCGATAACAAATGTCTCTTCACTAGATAATATTTTCTAGATCTAAGTTGGTTGCTAACTATTGTAGCTCCACACAAAATAATCGTATTATGCACCCATTATCCTTTGGAATGCATAGAGCAAAGTTGAGCTCCTTTTCTTTGTCCATAATTCCACAAACTATTCTTATCTACTTTTCTTTCTTGGTAGCTTCAATTTCTATTGTTTTGTTTGATGCAAGAGCTTGAGTTCAAAATGTCCAAATCACCTCATCTTCTTCAACTCAAATGTGTTGCAATTTCTAAATTGGTGGTATTTTAATCACTATAGAAATAATTAGTATTTGATTGATTACAAAAGATTACTCACTCTATTGAATGTCATAATCATTAAAGATTTAATGCAAAAATGTTTGTGAAATGCTAAATGACCAAATGGACATCTCAACCCATGGTCCACCAATGGAGGCAATTGAGTTTCATATTGTTTACTACTGAGTGATAAAATAACAACCCATGAAGGTTCTTTCCATGATCTTGATTGAAAATACAATTAACATGTCATTGCAAATTTTGCTTCATGCTTGTTTCATGTACTCAGTTATGAAAAACCACACTTGCTTATAATTTGAATACAAATTTCACTTAACAATGCAAGGTCCAATGACTTAGACCAACCGTGGAGATACAATAAACAAGTCTAGGTAGGTTGTAATTTTAAGGAACAAGTTAAGTAAGTAGCTTAACTTAACCTAACTTACCTAAATATTTTAGTTTAGCCTACTTACTTTAGGCCTAAGCATGCACATAGGTTAAAATTATAAGGAATTGAGCCTTTCACCTCCATATGATAAACCAAGTTTTTACCAATGGAACACACCATTAAAATGTGACAATTTTTGTATGCATTGATTTTTTTCAGCCAAATATGAAAGGAAATCATGCTTGAATTGAATGGTAAGCCTTCAAGTGTTACCACGTTCTCAACTGATCTTTCCTTCCAAAACCTGGTTTTTTGAAATTTATTTGAATTTTCAGCGGCAGAAATCATTTAAAAAACATTATCTCCCACATTCTGAATCCAAGTCTTACCAAATAAATTTCATTAAATCCTGCTTATCAAGATCTTTCCAATAACACCAAAGGCACATTCCAATTCCTTTGAAATTTTCAGCTACAATTTAATGTAATTTTCAGTGGAGAAAACATTCAATATTCAAGAATTCAATATGCACCCCAAGTCCAAACATGATGAAACCAAGCCCATGCACCCCTCCTTGTCTAGAGCTTTCCAAAGACACCAAGAACATGGTCTGAAGCATCCTGGTTTGGTAGATCTCATAATTACAAAACAAAACAAACTACCTTCCTTCATAGATAGATTGTTAGTGCCTAACAACATTGAACCCAAGAAGATATAATCTAAAGGGGAACATGACTATGCTTTTATTTTGGGCAGAGGGCAAAGGGTTGATTCTATTGGGGGACTACCTAGAAGCATTAGAAAGCCAAGACAAATTGAAGTATTTTGATACCTTTGAAAATAAAGCATGTTTCAAAACCTTCTTCAAAACACAGGGTGAATGAAAGCTTTAGTTTTGTTTAACAAGTTTTTAAATTATTAAATAGTTTGTACTTAAAAATCGTATGTGAAAAACTTGGGTTTTAGTTTTAAAAAGGTACATATTTTAATGACTGAAAATCACAAACACTAACTATATTTGATGCATATAAATATAATTCACTTTCTTCTTTCTAAAACTCCAACATGAACAAACTAGGTAATCTATACCATCAAAACCATTTTCTGGGTTGATTTGCTATTGTAAAATTTGGGCGTGCCACATCTTATTATGCTTAGAAATAGGTAAAATCTTAGTAACTTGAAACTAGCTTGGAAGGCTAGAACTTAAAGCTTTAGAAGTGGGTAAAAAAGGAGGTAATTGATTTTATACTTCATTTATTTAGAAGATCTATTTTAAACCCTCACCTAATCAGTTCACAAATTTTGCCACCAAGTGTGGCTCATTTGGGCAAAACTTTTCAAGTAAATCATTAAGGTCCTTGGAGGCGTCCCTATTTTTCTTTGTCGCCAAGTGACCAAAATTCGCCAAAAAAAAAAAACTATATTTTAGTGATCTCAGGCCTCATGTTTGACGGTGGAGGGCAAAGCCTATATCCTCCTAAATTCAAAAGATTGAGCGTCCTTTAATAAAAAAGTAAGTAAAAAATTATGACCAAGATTTGAACCAGGGGTCATTAGCTTAATGATAATAATAATAAAAAACACACACACAAATCTCATTTATGGCTGCCATTAACAGAGCCCGAATCTCAGATTTAGATGATATTATGATAACTCATAGGTACAAGAAGAGTCTGGAAACAAGCCCCAATGACAGTGGGGAATGCTTTGGGTGGGTTGAATCCCCATCAAAAGCTCTCTCTGTGTGTCTGGAAGACATCCCCAAACGGACTACATCCCCAAATGGCAGCTGAAAGCAAACATTTGCTGCATCTATCTATGAAGGAAGAAGGTAGTTTGTTGGGCTCAGTTTATTGGCAGGGCCAGCGTGTTTGTGACGCCTTGTTTGTTTTGTTTGTACTTATGAGATTCGCCAAAGAGGGATGCTTCAGATCGTATTCTTGGTCTCTTTGGTAAAGCTCTTGAGGAGGAGGGCTGCATCGGCTAGGTTTCATGGTGTTTGGACTTGTGGTATAGAAGTTCTTGAATATTGAATAAATTGGAATGTACCTTTGGTGTTGTTGGAAAGATCTTGATGAGCAGGATTTAATGGAAATTTATTTGGTAAGATTTGGATTCAGAACATGGGAGATATAGAATCTTTTTAGTGATTTCTGCCGCTGAAAATTCAAATAAATTCTACAAAATCAGATTTTGGAAGGAAAAATCAATTGAAAACGTGGTACCACTTGGGCCAACGGCACAGGCCACACTAGCAAATGAAAGACCAAGCCACTCACTCAAAACCCCTCCCCCCTAAACCCTAAACCCTAACCCCCCCTGCCCCTTATGGCAAGTTCAGAGTTCAAACCACCAAAACAGTTAAAATAGCAACAAATGTGTAGGGCAAAGGGCTGTTTTGGGAATGCGGGTCCCTGATGAGGCAGGAGCCCAGAATGAGACCCGAATTTCCAGAACAGCCCCCTTCAAGTTCCTTACTTGAAGAAACAGACTGTTGCCACAGGGTTATGTTTTTTTCCAATTTTGTGACGTAGCTGAAGTGGCGATCATCCATAAGATTATTTAGCCAGATTTGGCCACATCATGAAAGTAAGAAAAAGCGAGAATCTTTCTCTATTCTTGGCTACCTAGTGGAACTTATCATAAAATGTGGCGATTTGGATTTATTTTTTCCCGTGAAATCTTGCGAATTAGGGCCATTTTTACCATGAAAAATTCCTCCGTATTGGCCAAAATCATATTTTTCAGGTCGAAATTTGGCCAGAAGCAAAAAAACACTGACTCACCATTGTAATTCATTTGAGAGGAGACCATGACACCCCTCCCTCACCCATAAGGTTCTTGTGCAAGGGTGCCATTGTCAGTTGAAGCAGGAGATTTAATGAGGGTAACGCACTTCACATACACCAGAAAAATTCTACCAGTTAGCGGCAAGTTTGGTGTAGTTACTGCGTTCAGTGGTGATGGCGGCGGCGACTCCAGTTTATTTTTGAAAAACTTTGAAAGCCTGTCAACGACAACAAAGTACAAAATTTCATTTGTAATTGCGTTCTCAGTCCTCCTCCTTCAAGTCACTCTGGCCTTCCTCGTTTCATTTCTGCGCAGAAATGAAGTTGATTCACTGCTTTGATCGTCTGTAAATTGTGGAAATGGAATTCTATTATATCTGAGAATGAATCTGAGACTTCATCAAATTCAATGAAGCGTGGTTAGAAGAATTAGTAGGGGTGATTTCATCATTTTATCAATCTCAGAGCTCCAAATATTTCGGTTCCGTGAGCTTTGGATTTGTTTTTCTGAGAGCTGAAGAGTTTTTTGGTTTCCGAGTTTCGGATGTGTTTTCTCAGAGCTGAAGAGTTCTTGGTTTTGTGAGCTGCAGCTTTAGTTTCTTAGAGCTGAAGAAGTTCTCGGTTTTGGGAGCTTCAGGTTTATTTTCTCGGAGTTGAAGAGTTTTTGGTTTTGTGAACTTCAGGTTTTCTTTTTCAGAGCTGAAGGGTTCTCGGTTTTATTGGCTTCAGATTTTGTCTTTAGTTAGCACCAGGACTTAAGGATCGAGGATTTGAGGGGAGCTGGAAGTGGGTTGGAGTTGAGGAGCTAGCTGCCTGGGATATGGACTCTGTGCTGCACACGAGTCGAGGAGGACTTGTCCTTGTTGTTACATGTGGGTGGATGTCACTTTTGTTTCTGGTATCCTTTTTGGGGAATGTGGGACCGGTGTCCTCAACAGGAGCTGATGTTGCTGCTGCTGCAGCTCCTTCTGCAATGACTCCGCCAACAGAGTGCTCGATGCCTAGCGACATGATGGTGTCTGGCAACAATTGCAGTTACTACGATGAGCAGAGCATGGATGGGCTCATGGGAGGCTGCAGGGAGTTTCTCACTAACACTGAAAACGCACCAACGCAAGATTGCTGCTTTGGGGTCAATCAGGTGGCGTATGCTCGCACTCCTTGCTTTTGCAAGGCGACTTTCTACCCGCTCGACAGCGCAGTGGACGCTTCCGCAGACGTAAACGTGACTCGACAAAAGCTATTGCCGGGCCTTTGTCTGGTCACATTGGACTTGTGCAATTTGTGTCTCGACTTTGTTTGTCCCCTTGGAACTGGAGTTCCTTCTCCCGGTGAGTGAGTTTCAACGTTCTTAGGTCGGCGCTGATCCCCTTTCCTTGTTGAATAAAGTGTTACTCCTTCCTGCTGCTTACAGTGATGCACAGGTTCTTTGCTTGTGATGGAACTGATGATGATCTGTTGACCAATTTGTGGGCTGATACTCTTCAATTTCAACAGGATCGAGTTCCAAACTGCACAGGACTGGTATGACAATACTGAAATTACTGCTAGCACTGCTGCTGGTGGGAGCAGTGATCACGATCGCTCTATTTGTCTACAGGACTTACAAGGCAAGGAAAGGAGCAGCAGCAAAGGAACACCAGTCCCAGACATATGTAGCAAGTGTGCCGGGGGGTTCCTACTGAAGATTATATTCTTCGAGTTTCTTTCTCAAGCGGTTTCAGGATCCTTGAGTTTCTCTGGCTGTACAGGCAGATGCAGGAAGATCTGAAAATGCTAGTACAAAGAAGACCCCAAATATATAAGTGAAAATAAGAGTTGCATAACTTCGTGGGTATTCAGCATTGGCTATGTGCCACCATAGCTTATTTGGTGATGAGTCTCCACGTTTGTATGAAGCTTGCTTGCTTTGCTTTGCTTTGCTGGGGGTAGAAGGAAAGCAACCCTAAACCCTAGAAGCAAAGCAAAGCAAGTTTTCAACTGGATGTCTGTCTATCTTTCCTGCTGAGAATTTTCTGAATTGAGTTCAGATCTGAATTGAGGAACAAGTGAAGCATGTCAAGTTGCAGTCAGATCTTGGGACAATTACTCTTTCAAGTGATTAGTGATTTTTTGTATCTGCTATTCTAGCCTTGTAAAAAGGGTGCCTCAGATGTTTGTTACTTTCTGAGATTGAATATTAAACAGATCTTGCAGCCTTTGAATCTGCAAACTCCCCTATGCTTTTAAGTGCATGGCTTGCTTCATATATGTTTTGCTTGTCACAGAAGTACTTCACACATGTTTCGAGAGAAGAGTGTTGACTATGAACAATTGTCCCAACTCCAATTAGTGACATGCAATTTGGATAGAAAGTAAATTATCTGCAACCTTAAGGTTTCTAGACATTTGATCAATGTCTTGTTGATCAAGTCATATAATGCTTCAGATATAATATCTCTTTTAGTTCCTCCTCTAACATTAACAAATTTCTTTTTGTGCGCAGTAGTACAATACTGAGGAAATGTTCACTGGTATTTTACCACTCATGTTAACATTATAACATTAATTTATTCTTGATTTTTCTTTTTTGATGTTTCTTGCTCACAAAGCATGCTTTGTGGGTAGTATATCTGCTGTATATTTGGGGTTTAGGGTTTTACTGATTCCTGTTGTGTCTATTAATTACTGACTTTGTTCGTCTTTTTCATTTGGAATCTCCATGATGGAAAGGAATTTTCCTCAGGTCCTTTCAGAGGATTAACCAAAAAGGATGATTTCAGCCAATCTACCTGGGGTGATCACAAGAAGACATCAAACACAAAACTGTGAAATGGAGAACAATGCTTTACAGGATGTAATGTTACCAAACTCTGATGGGAAGCTTAAGATTTCAACAATCCAACTAACAGGTATCCAGAAATTTTAGGGAGAGGCAATGGTCCGAACTCTTATCTTGCATCACTCTATGGTCCTTGTCTCTCTGTCTAAACAATGGAATTCTGTAATGCACATACGAGGTACATGTTCACTTGTATTCAATGTTCTGCATGACCATCACTCTTTCATAACTCTTTTCCAAATCTGAGACACAAGCATGTTGACTCAAAACCTGCAACACAAGACATAAAACCTTGATCCTTATTGCAGGAACTGATGCACTGAGATCCAAAACTTGCAGTCCAATTGCTGCAGCATCCTTTGGTTAAAGATTAAAAATCTTGCCATCTTGAACCAGTAATCACCACAAGATCATCATAACAACCTCATTCATTTTCTTCAAGATTCCAGTGACATAACACCCTGCTCAACATTTGTAACTTCCTCTTTAAACCCAAATATACAGCAGATATACTACCTACAAAGCCTAAACATGCTTTGTGAGCAAGTACCTCTGAAAATAAACAATCACAAAATGCAGGCTTTCTCAGTTTTTCTCTTTTGAGTGCAATCAGCTACAACATGATATACCAAGATATGGCCATCCCTCAATTGGCAAAATGCAGACTACTTAGCTCAAAATCAAGCCTGCCACTCTCATTCGGAACCTGACACCCTGTTTTCCTCACAATCCCGTTCCTTACTCAGACCTTGACATTGGACATTACCTTAGTTTGTTATCACTCCCTTGTCTTCTCCCACTTCATTTCTGGATACATGAAATGAGTTGAGATACAACAAATTGATAGGGTCAATGGTTTTTGACCTATTCTATTGCTAGACATTTCATTTATGTGTGATTAAAGGGCAATATGTTGAACTTTAATTCTAGTGAGGATCATTCATTGGATGTGGTTAGCTAGAGTATTGTTAGGTTCAATAAGTTGTATTTTTAAATGATAGTTTCAGATTGGAAGTTGTTTAGTTGATTATCAAACAAAGAGGAATGGAAAGGTGTATTTTGGGATTTGTGTCTTTTCAAAGTTTTTGCTGTCCAACACCATAGTCGTGTGTAAATTTTCCATACCTTTTGCATCAATATGCTGCGGGGGGTACATGAATATGCTGCAATTTTAGGGGAAGAGAGGATCGAAGGGTACAGTGGCCAAGGCGCAAGTCTGAGTGTGAATCAGCCTTTCATAGGAGATCAGAAAACTGACTCCAGTCTCTCACTGACTATCAGTGGTTGGAAGATTTAAGCTCGCCGGGCACTATGAACACCGCAGAAGTGGGTTGGCAGGTGTATCCCGCTCGGTGGACTGAATCGAACCCTGATAAACGTCTAGCTCCTCATCTCGTCGTCCATTGGACCAGCGAGGGTTACCAGCTCACGGCGTGCTTAAGACTTGGCGTGTCCGGGGTTTCTCCAGGTAGACAAAACCTGGGTGCTAGATGGAGCACTGACAGTCGCTCCTGTGAGTTATAGAACCGAATACGAACTCGACATCCTCATTACATACCATAAGGATGATGCCTCAGATAAAGGGGCCTGGTGGTTAAATGTGAACGACGTTTGGGTGGGCTACTGGCCTGACGATATTTACACCACAATGAAACAGAAAGCAAGTGGCGTTTCTTGGGGTGGCGAAATCGTTCGAGAATCATCCGACATTCCCACATTCCGAAAGTGGCCTTATTGAGCTGTGAAACCGAAAAAAAATGTTTCCTAACTAATTCCGGTTTCACAGCTCAATTTTAAGGCCACTTTCATAATAATAATAATAATAATAATAATCCTCTCTTTGCCTCTCACTACTTTAAAACCTTCAAGGCTACCCCAAGGGCACACGTGGCCAACTATTATATTATATACACACAAATAAATTTAGCCTTGCTTTTTATTAGTGATCTATACATAATATATCAAGTTCATTATACCTTATAACTTATTATGAGTTGTTCATTTGTTTTTAAAAGAACAACTGACTCGTCAAACTTAAATGCGGAATGAAAATTGGAAAAACAACTCATGTTAACCATATCCTAGGTTAATTGACCCATTACCATCCAAAGATGCTTGGACTTTTGATGAGGTATTTGCCTGGAGAAATTGTTTAAACTTTTTTAAATGGAATACAATTTGTAAATATACAACATGAATTACTCATGTGTCAAATGCTATTTGCTTAATGTTATTGTGAAGAAGCATTTAATCAAGCTGAACGTTTTAAAAAGATGGTTTGTCACAAATGGATCATGGGTTTAGTTGGGCTCCTTTGCATTTAAGCTCATATACGTTTTTCCTATCGAATGCACCTGATTTTGCTAGCTTCATGGATTGTGTTGAAGTGTGCTCTAAACATGGCATAATGTATCTTGTGGCAACCTTTGAATGACCTTTTAAAGTTTTAATCAAATAAGGATCATAATGTTTTAAATGGGAATCACTTATTATGCATAATTCAGGTCTATGATTGGTTGATTTCCACATAATAGCTAGGACATTTTGAATTTTAGAAAATAAACAAGTAAAAACATAGGTTACCATATATTGATTGTTGGGGGTAGAAATTGTAATTTCATTAGTTGTCTAGCAAGGTTATGTTTATTTTGAAAATCAATTTACAATTAACATAAATTATGCATTAAATTTGATATTAAGGAAAAAATAGAGAAAACATAATAAATGTATTAGATTTTTAAAGTATTCGTTGTTAGTAGGACTAATTAATAAGTTAATAAGTGAATTAGTATTAATAATTAATTCAATTATTGCTAATAGGTTCAATTCAATCAATAGGTAAATAAATAAATAAAATGCAAATAATTGTTGTTGCAAACACCACTATCACCTCAAAAAGTTACAAATGATCTACAAATGTCATTGAAATTTCCCACCACTCGTGAAGTTGTTGGTAGCATTCTTTAGTTTGTGAAGGACCCTTCAATTGAAAGCTCAGATTGACCAAAAAAATTACAATGTTAATATGCCTCATTTGCATTTGATTAGCATTTGTATTATGCAATATATCATTTCACTTTTTGGTTTTGTTTCATGTGGTGTTTTTGTGTTTAGTAAATTGAAGTCTAGTTCTCAATGGCTTTGAAACTTGAACCACAAAAACAATGACTTTTTGTTTCAAATCAATTTAATAGTGAAAATATTGACGATAATAAATGCAACCACAAGCTAATTTTTAGAAAGTTACATTATAAGTTCATGATTTTTCTTTTGCATTTTAAAAAAAAAATGAAGTGGAATGGCTAATGGTTTAGAACAATGAACATGTTATTTGTTTGGTAGCTTGCAACTATAATTTATCCATTTGTGGGAGCAAATGGTTGTATTTTTTTCATTGCATTTTTGAACCTTCAAAAAAAAGGGTTTGTCACGTGTTTTTTCTTCTTGATCAATTACTATAATTTAATAATTTAATAATTTTAAAAATCAAAATAATATTGTTATGTCCCCCCATGATTGATTTACTTATCTAATTCATAAATTAATATATTTTTAAAAATCTTCAATCTAAGCAACTATGTTGTTAAAAAGCTTTCAAACGTTACTTGAGTCATTTAGGATTAATTAGTAAATTTTAAAAATCCATTTTTCTCACATATTGCATAGATATTGAAACCAATGTCAATGAAATTAATTTACATGTGAGATTTGGTTATCAAGTGGAATCATGCTAACATGTACCAAAAATAGTTGCAATCATTGTTTAAATTTTTGGATTTAACGTTTAATGAAAGAATTGCAAATGAAATTGTCTTTATACAATGTTGTTTTCAATAATGTTATCTCGGTATAGGTATTTTGGAAATTTGATTAAATTTAATCAATAAATGTTTTTCAAAAACATCTTGAAAATAGTTGTAATGAATGTTTTTAAATAAAAGAAAATTACTTTTTGAAAGGATTTGAAAATGACATGTGTTTTTTACAAATTTTCAACAGAAGCCTTAACATAATGATATAATGAAAATTTACAAGATATTTGAATTTTTTTTCAAATAATCAATAAACAAGCAAAGTGCTAAGGGGTGCCTTTGGCTTCACACCACTAAAAGATGAAGTAAAGTCCTCTTTGTGATTATTGGATTAATGGGTCCAACCCTCCTTTAAAACATTTGAACTTTCTAGGTTATTTTAAATTGATAACAATAATATTATTGAAATTTAATTTCATAATTTATATTCCATCCATCTTTTGTCAAGTATAATGAACCTTCAGGCAACTAACAAAAAGACTTGACTTTTGGGCTATTTGTGAATATGACCTCATATTGCACATAATATTTTTGATATATGTATAATAATTTGAAAATATTTAGGTCAATTTTTAAAAAAATATTTTGATCAATTATTGTAAATTTACATAAATTGATAATTTGGTCCTTACAAAAGGGTTGTTCCAAAGTTCTTTTCTCTCTATGGACATAAAAACTAGTCCACATTATTTGATGTCATTGTAATGTTATATAATCAACATTATTGTTTGCAACATCCATACAATTTGATTTCCACCAAAAATGTTAAAGGGTATTATGTGTCTTTCTTTACAATGAAAGGTTTCAATTGTGATATCATGTCAAATAATAAGCTTTCTTTGAAATGGTACTTAGTCCATCCTATTTTTGGTACCCTCTTCATTTTGTCACCCCCATTTTGTTGTTATCCATAAAGTGCAAAACAATTTGATCAACTAACAAAATTCAATGTGAAATTGTGAAAATTTGTGTTATGATTTGTGTTTGATGCAATTGTGTTGGTAGCCATCTTTTGCCTACCTATCTTAAGATTTCCATGGGGAACCACATCTAGGACCAAATTCCTTTTAGTGTTTATAGAAGTGCAAAAACAATTTGGTCATAACTGTGACACCCAATGCAAATTATTTTAAGCAATTTAATGTTTACCTAATCATTTTGACATATTTTGAACCCCTAATGAACAATTCCATCCTTTGTCTAAGGTATTTTATAAAAAAATTCAATGTGTCCTTTGACATTCAAAATTTTTGTATCCATGTGTTCTCATCATATTCTTGATGAAAAGAAACACTAAAAATCATCTAGTATTTTATGGTTTAACCCATAATCCTAGATTAGGCCCTTTTGTAATCAAGTTGCATGTAAATTTATAATTATACAAAATAATTACTACCAATAAATTATAAAAATAATTCATAGTATTAATTTCAAGAATGAAAAATGACATATCTATCAAAAGTGCTTCCCACATTTTATGAAAGAATTCAATCAACAACACAATTAACTTCCACTCTTAAACACTACAAGGGATTTGCAAATATATGATTGGATATACAACTCATATCATATGCAACTTGCTACAATGCTTAATCACTTTCAACAAGTTGCATAAAATTCTAGTCACAAAAGATACTACATGACACTAACTTGTAATGGTAATCGCATAAAGATGCGATTTACATGGACTTTTCATTCATCCAAACTAGTTTACATGACACCATCATTTTGTGATTAATTTTACAATTGAAGAACATTGTAGTCATTTTATTTTTATTTTAAAATTATATTATATAAATTTAAAAAATAATAATAATAATATATATATATATATATTATTGATTTAATTCAACTTGTACCATGTTGACACATGTCATTACATAGGTTAGGTTTTAAAAGCTAGTTTAGGTTGATAGGTATAGGTAGGCCACCTACTGTGCCTAGTTAAAGTCACCTAATAGGCACTTAACCTATGTTGGTTAAGTAAATAAAGAATATTCAATCAATATTTCAAAGTTAATTGCAACCCATATCATTTGTGGGAATTCATCCTTGAAACCCAAATTTTGAGATCAACTTCTTTACCACCAAGCCACCCCGCTTGTTGTGGCAAACAAGGAATGCACATTTTATTTAACCTATTTCATTTGAAACATTACACAAAACATCATTTTTGAATTTTGATATTTATTATGATTTTGTCCAAATCAACAAGATTAAAGTTTGAACTTAAACTTTTCCCACAATGTAACAAACATATATTTTTCCTCTTAATAAATTGATATGAAAAGAAAAATATTTGAATTTTGTGATTCAATACAATTTCAATGACCATTCCATGGAAAAAACAAATTCAATCACATGATTTATAAATGGATAATATAATAATAAATTTCATATTTTAATCCTTCATTTGATTCTAAAAAATTAAATTATATAATTTTTCTGTGGACATATTATATCTTTCCAATATAATTTAATTAAAATGTGCGATGGATAATTTATTTACATATAGTACTTATAAATGGATTAAAAATAAAAATAAAAATAAATTAAAAGCTCTTTTATCATTATATTATTTAAGATATAAAAAATCTAGATAATCAGTTTCAATTTCTAAATATTAGTTAATGCCATATAATTGATTTTATGGAACTATAACTTTTCTTATTTTTGCACATATAATATCTTGAGTTTTACTTAAAATTATGATAAAAAGATTATGTAAAAATAAATTATGTTTTTTCACATCTAAAAAATCTATTTGATTTAAGAAGTTATATTTTACAATTTTTTATATAATTATCTTCTTAATATAGTAATTAATTCAAAAAAATCACATATGTCAACATGGTAAAAAACTTATTACTTAACCCACATACATATGGCCTATTTACTACTTACAGCATGATACATATCCTACTTGTTTCCTATTTAACAGATTAATTGCATAGCCTACCTAATCAATTAACTATAGTCACTACCTAAACCTTAACCTATTTATAAATAAATTATAGAGTTAATTAATCAAATATTTAATTCAAAAAATTATCACATATCAACATGATAAAAATACCTACTACTTAACCCTATTTCTACCATTAATTGCCATGGGTCCTTTGAAAATTTCACAAATCAACAAAACCCTACAACACATTTAATGGCTAATTCATTGAAAAATTTAAGAGAAAACGATTAAACCACTAAATTTAACAATTTCATTGGTTAATTTTTTTTTCATACTTAATTACATGTGCATTTACGACTAGGATTTATAGTCACAAATCAAGTTGAAAAGGTGGCACATGGTGTCCATGGCCTTTGAAGCACCTTCCAAGTCACAAAAACAATTACATTTTCATCTATTTTTAAATGCTATTAAAAATGGATGATATAAGTGTATTTTTCATTTTCATCCAAATCAACATTAGTCATAAGTATAAGTTGCATATGCAATTGCAAATCACTTTGTAATTGTTTATGCAATTATTAGTCATTTTTACTAAATGCCATGAAAGACAATCATATCTAAAGTCACAAAAATTATTGATTTGGATAGAGGTTGCAAATGCATGGGTTGGAATGGATAGGGCTCCTTGTAATGAAAGGTAATCCTTGGTCATCCATTGTAAAATATGGGAGAAAAACTAAAGTCTCTAGTACAAAAACATGTTTTTTAAGCTAAAATTGTCACGACTAAAATGCTTGTAAAATCAAGTTCATTTATTTGAAATGATTAATTATGTTTGATTTGACTAAATTCAAAACTAGGTATGTTTGTTTTGATTAAAGAAAAATTAGTTATTTTATCAAAACAAACATTATGACATTGAAAAACATATGGCATATATGGCATCCACATGGAATTGTTTAACTTGATTAATGTGACTAAATATGATTAATTACAACTCTAATGTTGCTTTTGGTGATGTGACCATATTAAAACATTTAACTCATTTTAAAACTAAATTATTAGAAAAAATGAAAGTAAATTACAAATGTCATGTTTTCATTTGATGTTTATAATGATTCACATAAAAATGAAAACAAGGGAAAATTCAATTGACATATAACAAAATAACATGTGAAAAAATGACGGATCAAAATAAATGTTGTATTTTAATGTATTACAAATATATATAACATAACCAATATATGTGCAAAACTTGAATTGCTTTAATCTATTAAAAATGAAATTTACCCAAAAATATAAACTTAAAACAATTTTTTCTTTTAACACCATACATTGAGAAATGAAATTCATTTCAGTTTGAATTTTCTATTTAATAATTTAATAAACTTTTAGTTATTTATTTATTTTCCAAAAAAAGGTAATGGTTTAACCTTTTGAATTTGAAATTTTATAAAATCCAATCAAGTTAAATTTTAAATAAAATGAATTAAATTGACTAATGATATTAAAAATGTGCATAGTATAATCAATTTTATTAGAAAATAATTTAATTAAATAATATAGTTATAATGCATGATATTCAAAAGGTATGTGTGTTTATATATTTTTTATAGTAATTTATATCACCATGAAGGTGGTTGGATAGTAAAAGCCTTTGGTTGTGACAAAGAAGGTAAGATTTAAAACCCAAGTCATGAACATGTTGTGATCATGACATCATGACAATGACATATCAAACTATAATTCACAATCTACCCAAGATAAAAAAAACAATTTTTTTTGTTTGAAATCAAGGGTTTAATACAACAATGTTTTGAATTTTTTTTTAGTTTAACCCAAAAAATCAAAAATTTGAATAACATTATTTATTTTATTATCAAAAAAATTGATTATTAATTTTAAAAAATTACTCATTTTATTCATCTTTCATGATTTTAGTCAAAAAAATGAATTTAATAAAAATTGTGTTAAAAAAAGTCTATTTTGATTTTTAAAAATCCAATGTCTAATATAATTATTAAAAAAAACATGACTAAAATAAAGAAAATCCCAACATAGAAAAATGGTTTTATCATAGTGATAGGAGACAAAAAAACAAACAAAAATCATCACAATACATGAAATGATATGACTACAACACAAGCAACAATTTTGTTTCAAGACACACAACAATGAGTGCAGTCATAACCTTATGAGAGTTGCTCACAAAGTGTCAGATCATCTCATCTTCATCATGAATAACGGGGTGACAAGCTGCCATGACTACCTGAGCTGATTTCATCAGCTCTCGACAGTGGGTGTAGAGAAGTATATAATAATCTGCCCCATATCTGGAGAACCCAAAACTCGGTTACATTGAAATGGAATACAAACTGCCAAGTCTAAATGTTCTAGGCAATACTATCACTGATAGATCAAAGGAAGAATGGATGGGAGCATGCACCTGAATGCACCAGCAAAAGCCAAAGCAGTATACTCCCCCAAGGCTCAGGCCACAAGGTGACATCCACAGAGTCAATAATGTCTTGACCCTTCTCTTGCACCCTCTTCACCTCTACAGCAGCCAGGCTTGCAACCTAGATTGCTGGCTGTATGTATGTATGCAAAGAACAGAATAAAAAAACAGAATGAAAATAATCAATTCTGACAAGAAAAATCCAGTGGAAATGAGTTTGTTGTCAGCTTGATTCTCTGTCTCTCTTCCAGCACCGCAAGATTGTAGAACAGCCAGAAGATGTCAGCAATGTTGTCCACCAACTCTGTCTCTCCTATTTCCTTCAATACTACTACTTGGTATGTGCTGGTGATGCCAGTACCTGGCTTATAACTGTGGAGTGAAGCTT
The DNA here is from genome assembly GCA_963920785.1 of Sphagnum contortum. Lineage (NCBI taxonomy): Eukaryota > Viridiplantae > Streptophyta > Sphagnopsida > Sphagnales > Sphagnaceae > Sphagnum > Sphagnum contortum. The sequence continues at coordinate 16,281,851 of OY987285.1, read as the reverse complement.
TTCTTTCGGTCCATTGATGCATATATCCAACAAATCATAACTGTGAAACCAAAACAAAAATGCTGCAGAACATTCCCCCTTCTGTACATCATGTGTTGGAGAAAAAAATAGGAGAACAAACCTTTGAGCTTCTATGAATGAAATTAGCATCTGTTGTTGTTCCTTATTTTCTAGAAGGATGCACACAAGCCTGATTCAGCAAACAAGCCTGATGCTCTTGAAAATGCCAAGGGCAGCACACACCCTGGAGGTGCAACAATGAGTGCAAATGCAATGGCCAGCTTCCAGTGATGGGACAAATGGAAAAACCTTTCTCCTCTTCTTCCTGTACATCAGTGAGAGAAATTTTTTGGTATGTGGTATATGTCCACCACCATAGATGTTGAGAAAATCTCTTTTAACCCTGCATGGATTTCAATAATTTCAGGATGTTGCTGGTCAATCATTCCAAATGTATATAGTATATGCCTGGTTGTTGGTGTCAATCCAGAAGTGTCCTGGTGTTTCTTGTCAACACCCCTTTCCAACTTTTGTCATTGAACATATGTGCTGACAACCCACTTGCCAGCAGCAGGAGCAGCAGCATGTTTTATATATTTGATAGCAGCATATATAGCCTGCAGTCTTTCCAGGATTGTCCAACTCAAGAACTTATTTTTCAAATGCTGTCTCTCATCTCCACATTAATGTGAAGTCTGCAGGCACCAAGCAAGGACATCCTCCACACAGCAGCATCTGGTTCATCCACACAAGAGCATCCTGTTCACTAGACCACAATGGTTATTTTATAAAACTATTTGGGATCAAATATAAAGTCCCGTCTATGTTTCTGAAGTAAAGGCAGGAATACACTTGGAGTTAATGTAAAAGAGGAGCAACCACTTTTAATGTGGCATTGGGCTTGATGCCGATGCAGGATAGTGTCCAATAGGAAAACTATTTTCAATTTTTTTTAAAAATGTGATGAATGCTTCAAATATCTTTCTTGCAAGACCATGTTAAGATAAAAAATTGTGCTGCAATGATTAATATCACCCTCTTCAACCCAAAGGTTCAAGGTTTGATTATTTTTTCAACTTCTCATTCTCTTCCATGAGTGGATGCAAAAGAAGATGTTGTCCCTACACAAGTTCTTGCAACAAGTTTCTCTTGGAAGACATGGATTCCTACCTTCCATTAGGAGAAGGGAACTTGCAACTTCCCTAGTTCAAATTCTCTTGGTAATACCTTGGTAACTTGCAACTTCCCTTGGTATCCCCACCAAGTTACCAAGGTGTTACAATTTTTTTAATCCATTCATGAAAAAAAAAAATGAGAAATTGAAAAAAAGAATTGAGTTATGAACTCTCGGTGAAGAGGCCTTCTAACCATTAAATCACAATTTTTTTTAAAAATAGCGATGCAAGAAAGATACTTAAATCATTCACCATAATTCAACTACAATAAAAAATAAAAATTGAAAAGATTTTTATAGTTGGGCATTATTTCACAACAATGTCAAGCTTGAGGCAACATTTGATTCATTGTCTTGTTTGTTCCATAACATTGAATAATAATTTAAAGTGATTTTTTATTATATTTAACTTTGATAATACCTCTCAAATTTTATTTTATTTTTCAATGTAATCCACACTTATGGCAAGAATGTCATTGACATAACCTATCACTAACTTGTGCAACACTACATAAATGAAAGAAAAATAACATTTCCAAAGGATGCACTTCAATATATTGTTTTTTAATTAATTTTGCAAGGTCATGATATCAACGGCATGACAAGAATTCATCTTTTTCAAGGTTGATTTACATTTTATTAACACTTTTTATTAATTTTTTCTTGTAATGGTTAGTGTGATAGGGTTGGACTCTCACAAAGTAGCAGCTCTTTGCAATGCTGCCAATGAAGAAGTCAGTGAAGATAAGAAAGTTCAGATTGCCAACTTCCTCTGCCCAGTGAGTTGGCCCATCTATCTGTTTTGCTATTTCTCTTTTTTTTTGGTGTTGTTATAGGTGGTGTGGTTGATCCACATATATGTCAAGGTATGCCTATGGTCCTTCTCTGTGAAGAACGCTGCACTTTAGCTGCCTCTATGAACCTTGTAAGCACATTTTTCTATTCTGGTCATCCAGCTACTGAAATGCAACCAACAGGTGATGTTGATGATCTTGTGACTATCACAATTTGCCAGGGAAATTACACAGACAGAATGCATGTGAAAGGAATGATGGCATGTCAACTGCTTTAGCTTCGTTTGCAAATGCAAATGAAATTGTCTCAAGTGCATATAAGGGTCATTTGATGATGTTGAAGCTTCTTGAATTATGTAAAATCCAATGAGGGGGAAGGTGTTTGAAAGGGGATGAGGAGTTTGATTTTAGATATCAAGTTGATGATGAATTATTGGCCGGCATAAGTCCTTTTGTGCAAGCATTCAACAAGTGCAATGAGTTCAATGCAGTGCCATATATGCTCAATACTAGTGTTATAGGAGGAGGTGCTCAATTTTTTTTTAAAAAATTCCCTCAAATCTTGGTTATACCTGGTTTTATAATGAGATTTTAAACTAAATTTGAATGCTCTTCAATGGACATCTGATGCACTGATAGAATACTAAGTCCTTTGAGTAGAAGGAGCAAGGTTCAAATATGACAACGAACATTTTTGTCAATCAATTTGTCATGAATTGGTTGAGCCAATTTGAGCATTAGGCAAAACTGTTGTCCAGTGAACAAAAGTTGTCATTGAATTGAATTTTTAGTACTAACAACAACAACAACAACAAAAAGTATGGCAACCATAAGTAAAGTTGAAAAGGAACTTAGATCTTGACCATTAGTTGTGAATAACAACTTGTAATGTTGTAACCACCCAAGGCTTGTAGTTGCCTTGGTGTTTGTCAGGTCAAGCCTGGGCCAAGCTTGTTGCTCAACTTAAAAGGCCCCAATTACTGTGTGTTAACGAGCCCACTTTTGCACTTTCTTTGAGTAAGGAGTTTTCTTGATTTTCTTGATATTATTGAACCCATTTTGCAATTTATTTGAGGGAGAGACATCTTGATTTTTGGATATTATAATTTTGGGTGCAATTAGACAAGTATTCAATTGTCTTGTTGATGTTTTGAAGGTAAAAAGAAACCTCATAATTTTGTAGTCATGACATTCAAAATCAAATACCAGTAAAATATTTCAAGGTGTTTTTAAAGGACTTCACAAGTTACTCTACAACCAAAAACACTCACATCTCAAACATAAAAGTAGAAATCCAAAACCAAATTTAACATGTTTCTTCTTGTTCTTATTGAAAGGAACACCTTGACAATCCCACCTAGAGCAAGATGATATTACAAATTGCCTGAATAAAAAAATCACTGATTGACACCACATTTATTTGATTGTAATATTTAGAAACCATCCTTGAAATCAAAGTGAATTTCTTTCAAAACTAAGAACTCTTTTGGTATTTCCAAAACACAATACCAAACCAACATTGGTTTTCACCCACTTGGCCATTTCTAGAGCAAATGCCCCTAAATCTCAAAAGGAAAAAGTAAGCTTTGCATAAAGTTGTGAATCGTGCTCCCACCTAACAAAATACATATGGCACACGACCCGTCCTCTTGTTTAACAATATACATATGGCACATGACCTCTCCTCTCAAGGACATAGTGAAAATCAAACATGGACAGATCCGGAGTTGTTCAACACTATCCTTGCACCCTTGGCAATCACTCTTCACAATTTCCTGGATAATAAGGAGAAATATCATAAAATATTAACCCTTTATGTAACATATTATGTTCTGTGTTGGAAAAGAAAACCCTTTCCATATGTATTTGTTTGGCTTTGGTGAGCATTGCCAAATTCCAAAACAACTCCGGTTCAAATCTAAGAATCAAAGTCCAATTGCAATTTACAAAACAACATTAAGGTCAAAGCTTTGTTCAATCCCAACATTATTAAATTATTTATTTTCAGTCTAAGATTCTCAAGTGAGATGGGGAACATTTTTTAGGCTTTAAGATTTGAGATGTGAAACATTTGGGAGATTGAAGTCTCTCAAAGTAATGTTTTTTTTGGTGGGAATTTCACTCATTTGTGGAATTTTTTTAAAAAAAATTCAAATGTTCCTCTTTTTTTCAAAACTCACAAAAAATCAAAAAAAAATCTGAAAAATCACCATCAAGGGATTTGTTGACGTGTCATATTTCTTTATTTTTCAAGTTGCAAAAAAATGGTACCTTATATCCTCCAACCAAGTAATATTGTTAAATTTTTTTATCATTCTTTTTGGTCGTGTTCTTTTTTGTTCTTTTAAGTTTCATCATGTAGATTTTTGTTTTTTAATTTGTGTTTTTGTTGTTGTACATTGTTATAATTAGGTTGTTTTTTAAAGTCATGTTTTGGTAAAGTCTAACATCCAATCCTTGATGAAAGGTATTGGTAGGCTGATTAGGCAAAGGTAGAATCAACATGTTGTTAAAACTTGTGTAACTTTAGTAGTTTTATTTGGCTTTTTTACAAACCCATATAATTGGATGAAAGATAGTGAATGATGAAGTTGCGTTGCATGCATTTGATGTTGGTCTTAGGATGTCTATAAAGAAATATAACTTTTTTTCTATTTGGGAAGAATGGAAATGTGGCATAACCAATTTGTTAATTGACATTTTCAACCATACTCAATTTGAGGTTTGGATATTTTTGCACGAGGAATTTTTCATTAGGGCATGCTTTAAATCCAAGAAATGAGGTTTTTTTTTGGTGTAGGTTCCTACTAGGCTTGTTTTGAGATTCTATCACAAAGTTTTTAAGAAATAGTGGATAGATGTTACAATATGTTTTACTAATTAGCATAGACCTTTTCTTAATTGCCCAGTTGATGATGTGATTTGAACTTTCAAGGGACTAGCCAACCAATGTCCTACAATTTACCTTTGGTGATAAGTTAGGTCTTCATTTATTGTCCCTACATGCTAAAGGTAAATGGAAGACAAATGACAATGTCTAGTTTGTTGCCTTTTTGGTTGGCCATGCTAAATGGAAGAGAAATGATAATGTCTAGTTTACTACCTTTCTAGTTGGCCAATTATAATTGATTATTGATAATTTTACTTCTAATTTTCTTGCCTTGAAGGAAAAGAAATCCATCAAAACTAGCAAAGGGGTTGGGATTATGTGGATGAAAAAAGCTCTTGTTTCAAAAGAGTATAATGTGAGAATTACTGCTCATCAAGACCCTATTTCCTATAGAAAATTAGTCTTCCACGTTTATTTTATTTCTTTCTTTCTTTTGTTTTTAGCTTCTACTTTTTCTTGTCTTGTAATTTCATGGCAAGGTGCTACTGTTTTCTTTTTAAAAAATTGTAGTTACTATTTTTTTATTTTCTTATGTTATGTTTGCATGTATGATCAAATTGATAAACACATGAGAAACAAAGTTCGACAATGTATTATCAATAGTGAATTGATAGGTGGTCATGTTCTTTTATATGATGAAGCTTTTAATGAAAAACAAGATGCATTTGACAAGATGAAAGTAACTTTATTTCTTGTTTCTTGACTTTTGCTTATGTTCATGTTTTTTTCCCTTGCTACTAATGCTTTTGTAAATACAATATGCCAAACAATTCATCTATTTTCTATTAGGGAGAAATATCGTTAGATTTAGGATGCAAAAGGCCTTTGAATTTTGTTTTTCGGGGTGTACATATGATTCCTTCACATTATACCAAATGTAGTTACGTTATAATAGTTTCATTATGTGAACTCAAGTTTTCACCAAACAGCAGTGGAACCAAATTGCAATTGCATTGAATAGATCTTTCGATTGCGCGACCAAATTCAAATCCACACAAGGTATGAAGAACTTGAAGCATTTGGAACCAATAGGTAGCTCTTTGTAGAAATTAAACAATCATGGAACAAAAACATACATTTTCATTTGTGCAGTTTAAATTCCAATGCTAATTTGCCAGGTCAAAATCACAAATATTTCTTATGTTATGTAGAGGTTGTGTTGAAATTAATAACAACCCCTTCTATCATTTAACACACTAAAATTATTTTCAAAACCTATTTGATTCTTCTCCCTACATGTTTTCCACTCATTTTGTCTAACTAAAACATCTCAATATATCTAATGACATTTTTAGCATCAATTACATTACCAAGCAATTAGGAATATCCAATAAGTATTAAACAAGCACAATTTATTTCTACTAAGGGACACAATCTATACACTAATGAGAGAAGCAATGTAGTGTATATTATGGTCTAAAAACAAAAAAGAATGTAGAAAGCCTAAGTAAACAAAAACTAGAATATCGCTAGAAACCCACTATTTTTGGCCATTGATTAATCTGGCAAGAGAAGCATCATGCCATTCATTTTGGTGAAAAAACCTATTAACGTCTTTTTTGGAAAGAGACGACAAAAGAAATGCCCGACGACTACCAAGCAATTCTTCCCAAGAACATTTTTTAAAAAGATGCCTAGCAACTAAACATTTTAGTCCGGGGATTCTTGTTGGAGAGGTTATTGGCGGCCACCATGTGTTTCAATCCAATGCTCTTTGATGTAAAAATGCCTAGTGGTTGCTAATAGTTGTAGTCCTTGCTTAGTTGCCTGAAAAACGCAAAATAGTTTGTGTCATGATTTCTTCTTGTGAAATGGGCACATTGTAGAGCAAATGTTATGGTTTGAATTATGATCTTGATTTAATTTCTTGGTTTAACAGGATATGGATGTGGGATTCATATTTAGTAATTCTATTAGTATTTGGGACATAGACGAAAATGAAAAGGTGAAAATTGGTATCGAAATGTGTAGAGATCCGTTAGTTGTTTCTATATATGGATGTTGTGGAATGGAGAATTGCATATTGGTTTTAACTAAAGTTGTGAATGAGGAATGTGAACAACAAAAGCTATTTTGTCTTGTTCCAAGTGCAAGAATTGTGGATCAGCAGTAGGAATTGAGGTTATTTGGCCCTGCAAATGTCTGTCGATGAATGATGAAATGGTTGACACAACAATAGACCAATGTCACATGATAATGGATGGGGTGAATAATCTCTCGGAAAAATGAGTTTCATGTAGGGACGATGCATTAGCAGAGAGTTTTTGGGCTAAAAACATTTTTGATGTGCAGAATGTGGGTAATATAATTGAAGACTTGTTTAATAAATAATTACATGGTGAGATGATTTATATTTCTAAGGATGGGGTGGAAGGGTTCGTTGGGGAGTTTGGGTTTGATTCCATGAATTAGGAAGGAAGTGAAAAAAATATTGTGGAAGGCGATGAGGAGGTTAGTGGTGACGAAAATTGTGAACGAAATAAGGAAGATTATAACGAAGGGAATGCACGTGGGAATGTTGACGCAATGCATGGCCATGGTGTGAGAAGGATAAATTCAAATATAATGGGAAGACATTGATTTGAGTGGCAAGGTGTTGAATGTGATCTTTTAAACAATAGTGGGGTTTTGATTCCAAAAGGTTGTGTGGTTGCATGCAACCCACAGGAAGCAATTCTCGATGATCGGCTTAAGGAGGACCATGTTGGGCTTTGCATATTGTATTGTCCTACCATTATGTTCATAGTGATGACCATTTAGAAATGGCCATTGCCTCAAATAATTCTTGATAGGTACCCCCTCATAGAACATCTCATAGCATTTAATGACACCCACAATATACTAGATGTTGATGATATGGGAACAATTGGTATAAAGAAAAATAAATATTCCTTTCATAAGAGGAAGCGAAGTGTAGTTGACTTTAAGGGTTCCATTCCTATAATTGAAAAATTGTTGTTAAAAGAGTTTGTGCGTAATGTGGGTGTAGCAAAATGTTGTGCCATGAATTGTTGTCAACATTTTTTTCACGAGTTTTGGAGTTTGTGCTTTGAAGACCATAGAGCATATGGTTGAGATATTCCAAGAAGGTTGCATACGAAGGGAGTGGGAAGCTGACAAAAATTTATCACTATTATGCATATATTAACTTGTTTGCAAATATTATGCCGCATCAAATGAAAGGGATTGGAAATGGTAGACAATGTGCGCAACATTTTTTGCCTAAAACAAAGAAGGGTTTGTAAGAACATAATGATTAGGTGAATTGTATAGAATGACCAACAATTTTTTTCAAGAAATTGAAATGGATTTTTGAATGTATATTTGGCGACATACATCTATTGTGGAGAGGCCAATATTTCTTTGGTATTTTTTATTTTTTGGTTGGTAGATAAGCAAGGAATCAAATATTGGAGGTATTTCTCAATTTGCTATGAATAGGTTGAAGAAAAGACAACATATGAATGTCAATGTGCAAAAGCAAGGGTCTGTGTTTATGAAATGCACTATTTGCAAATCCTTGAAGGATTTGATATCCAAATTGGGAAATAATAGTAATGAGGTTTTAAAATATGAGGCGAAACTAAGAAAACATACCCTACACCAAGAATCATGTAGAAACTTATACCGTACTTGGAAGACAAAATTAATGCAATCAAAGGATGAGTTCCTATATATTATTCATGATAAGATGGACCATGCGAAAATTGCGTTTCCAAGGTTGTAAGTGTGCAACAAAATGATATTCAGGCTTGGAAAATTATTTATTACCCTCACAAATATGATAATTGCATGGTCATGAGGATGAGAAATATGCAAAACATTCTAATGAGTTGTGGCCAACTAACGCACCCCCAAGCTCCTTGATGGACTCAACTATGAGTCCAAGGCGAAAATAATGGAAAGCTAAGGAATTGGGGTACATTCTCTGATTTGCAACACTTTAAGGGTAGAGGGGCATGTTGGAGCTCTGGGATGGGGATCAGGACAAGTGATAAGTGAATTAATTATTCACACAGACTTGCACAAACCAAACAACAAGTTGGTTAGTGCATAATCGGAACATTTTTGGTGCATGGATGAGCCACAAATAAACACGGATTCACAAGACTCACCATGGCCCGGACTTAAGGGAAGCCACCACCTTCCCCCTTATAGTATTTTCTATGCCTGCCCACGGGACCAAAACCCAAATGTCATTTTGTCCCAGGACTCTCAAACTAAAAATCCTGAAATTTTTGAAATTGAGACTTCCGCAACTTTGGAGGCTGATAAATTTTTATGAAAACCTCTAATTGAGGTGAGTTTTAACGCAAAGTTGTAGCCCTCGTCAAGAACTTTGCAACGGTATGTGGCATACCGCCCGCACACAAGTGAATTAGGGCGATCTTGACTTTTAGTGGTCGAAAGTCAAATTGGCACTTTGAGTCCTTACACTTTGATTCCCAACCCTTCTTTTGACCATAACTCATGTTTTAAGTACCAAATGGGCCATGCAATCCCATTTTAGACATTTAGGTTCTAAGAGCTTTTGAATGGTGTAAGGAACTATATAATCCCATGAGTTTGACCCTTGTAATCGCCCTCTAAAAATTTGAAAGTCCATCGGGACTCCAACTCCCGAAGCGGGAGATCACTTGGGAGTGTGGGGGTTCATTCCCTCACACTCTCCTACACTCCTACAAGCATGAAATGTGACTCCCAGGCTTCACTCTTGACTTGTAAAGTTACAAACCCTTGCTTTGGTTGTGAGCCCAAGGTTACGGTTGTGACACAAACGATCCCAATTTCACAATTGGGTCCTTTTTGTATCTATTGTAGACTTTCAAGGCGGCCCAATTTTGAAATCAAAATTATTATTTAAATACCCCATGCAAAATTCATTCTTTACACATATGTTGCAAAAGAAATCACATTGCACACTTCAGATCAAATTGTTGGTCCAAAGCCTTTGCCAAGAAATTTGTTGTTTCAAATGGATAATTATGTTAAAAATAATGAAAATTGGCATTTGTTGGTGTTTTTACCATTGTTGATGATGAGGGATGTGTTTGAGGAGGTCAAATTGGGATCTCTTGTAATTGGCCATACACATGAAGATGTAAATGGATTCTTTTGCTATTTGTCAAAAAAGTTAGAAGGAGGAAAACAATTACATTTTAGCAAATTTGATGAGAGCTTTCATGATCTCATAGGAGAAATTGTTCATTCATTAATTAATTCAAGAGATTCCACATTTTAAATCTTAGGTCTTAGGTTGTTGAAGGATGGCCTTGAAACATTGGTAGGGCATATTAATATGCATATATTTAGATTTTTTGTTGATATATTAGGTTGGCCAATGATGCAATATAATGTTTCCCCCACAAATCTTGTCTGGAGTCCGATAGATGTGCCTTTGGTAGATTATGGAAGGCTTTTTATACCGCCCAATTTGGGGTAGTGATGCATCTAGGTAAATGGAAACAAAAAAGTTTATAAGTTTTGGGCTATCCAAATATGTGGATTTCTAGAAGGTGGGCATTGTGCAAAATTTCACATATGAAATGAAGATGAAACCATATGTGGAATATTGGGAATATATTTTGTTGCATTTGTCAAGATCATTACCACTTCAAAATATAATTCTTTTGGAAGGCTTTTGGCCTTCAAGTAATTAGAGGTCTAACTATGTTAGGGCTTCATTGTCAATTGTGATGAACATTGTTAATCTAAAAGATCCAATTCGAGTTCCTTATTGTGGGTCAAAGAATATGAAACCTTTAATTGCTTGCATGCCATTTCAAGATCTTAATGTTGGAGATTTGGTGCTCATTAGATCGCATGATCTTTGATCTTGTTCTTCTCTAGATGGGAAGAGTAAAATGTGATCTTATCAAGTATGAAGATATTGAATATTTTAAAATGGTGAAAGTTCAATGGTGGATTCTTGTGAAAAAATGATCAAATGTGGATGAATGACGTTTGTATGAATATTGCTAGAATGGGAAGTAGAAATGTAATTTAACAGATCTAGAACAATGGCTTAACATTTTAGCTATTTTTTTCTCTTTTCCTGCTCAGAAAAATCAACAAACAAAAGTCAAATTAATATTCATGCTACTTATGTTGCTAGAGCTAAAGTTATTCTCGATGTTATTAATGCTTCAACCAATTGTGAAGGACATTGATGACATTGATTAAGTTATATTTGCAAATTTTTGATGTCTTTTTTATGATTATATTGATTGGATTATTGTTTTAATATTTTTTACAATTTTTCTATTTTACGGTTTAATGAAAATATTCTTTGTCAAAATTTATCCATGTACGTGATTCTTGAAAAATAATAATTAATAATCTACTTTGTCTTGCTTAATCCCTAATATTTGGTGGCCACCAGGTGTCAACTTTCTGACATGGTATGTAAAGCCCCCAAAATAATGGAATTGTTCTAACATGAATAATAAAATTGCATGCATAGACATTGTTGTTATTGGTATGTTGTGCCTTCTTTGCATTTCAGAAAATTTAATGTTTATTTCTATTTATTGGGAACATTTACTTGGGCCTTTTTTATTTGATAATTTATTATGTATTATCACTTGTTAGGCACCAAGAAAAATATTATTTTAATTATATATGGAATTTGAAACATAATAGATTTGTTATTGTACGATGAACATGGATGGATCAAGTTGCCATTATTAGATATTTAGCATGTTGTCAATATATTAGATTCAAAAGATTGAATTCTTTTTTCTCACTTTAAATGGGAGTTGTGTTATTTGGTTCTTATAACTTACATATTTTTACGTTAAGTTTGGTGACCACTAGGTGGAGTTCATTCCATCAACCAAGTTGTATAAACTCTTAAATGAAAAACTTAGTACTATAACACTTGGTGGGCACCAGGCAAAATACTCTTTTCATCATAATATATTAATTTTGAAACTAACATAATATTATATTTGTTACAATATGGGCAAGGTGAATGGGTTCATTAACAACATTGATGTTGTTAGATTGGCTTTGTGTCCCTCAATGTTAAGAAAACAATGATTGTAAATATTGCATAACAAAATTGGTATGGATTTTTTTGAGACAAAATGTATTCGTAAATGTTATCTTTGTGAATGATTGTTGTTTTTACTTTAATATAAGGTTACATTTTTTTAATCTGGTGGTCATTAGATGAAGTTCATACCACCCACGGAGTAGGGAAAATCTTAAATTAACAATTTAGTCCTAAATGAATTAAATATGTGTTTCAGGAGAAAGATAGATAAAAGGAAAAAAGAAGAAATGAAATGAGTAGAAATAAAAGAATAAGGAAAAGAAAAAGGAAAGCAAAGATAAAGAAAAGAAAAGAAAAAAGGGTTAAAGAGATAGAGTGGAAGTGTGACTTCAGAAATTTGGAAGGGCCGGTGGCAGGCCTTGTATAAAGGCGGTGAGGCGGGTCTCAGTTGATATCCGGAGTTGGTGATATCCTGCAGGTATCCGGATATCACCAACTCCATACCTTTGTACCACTTGGGCGATGGTGGAGAAAAGAACCGGCGGAGATCATGGGTCGGCTTGCAGTATCCGACAACAGCGTCATCAACCCCCTCGCTGCTTGCGATCCCGTACAGCAGCAGCGGAAGCAGCTCCATGGCGCAAGAGCAAAATCTGCAGTCTATTTGCTAAGCTGCGACTGAAAATTTTCTGAACACTCTTGAGACACTCTTGAGATAGACAATCTTGTTGTTGTCGTTGCTGTGTGGATTCTTTGTGAGGGACCGTTTGGAGCAAATGTAGCACTCTTTTCTCTTTTTTTTCCCCTCTTTTTTTCTTTAATACAGCTTTGGGTGGTGGAGCCTCCAGCTAGCTGTGAAGTTGTGGCCGCTTTTCAGTACTTACTCATGTGCACAAAACTGGAGTCTTTTCAGCTTTACAACAGCTGTTGCTGCTGCTGGTAGCTGCTTTTGCTTTTCAGTTGATATCAACAGCCCTCATCGTCACCAAGAACATTTCTGCTTCTTCAGTTCCCATAATCATCATAGTCATCATCAATTATCATGAGAGTGTTTTTTTGCTTAGTAAGTTTCCACCATCAGCATCATTGTTCTCATCAGAGTTTTTTTATTTAGTAGTTTCCATCATTCATCATCAATATGTTGTGGAAATTCATTAAGTGGGTTTTCTGGATAATTGCGTAAAGTTTTGTTGCAAAATTCATTCCATAGTCTACTTTGTTGGGTACCTCCTGGGCTGCAGAGATCACATTCTCCAAAAAAGTTTGTATGGACAGATTGCAATATTGGAATAATATCTCAGGCAGAGATCAAGAAATTAGTGATTTTGTGGGTTGAGAAGATCTGCAGTCAAAACCTGCTGAGAGCAAAATTTAGTAGATCTGCGTCAGAGATCAGTGTGTTGTGGCTGGAGATCATGATCAGGAGTTGTTGTTTGTTGGCTGCAAGCTGCTGATGCACCCATTTGATCATGGGTACCAGATGTTAGAGCTAATTATGAAGGCTTTTGTTTTTTGGTTTCATTTGTCCTTCTGCAGAAGCTCAAGTTCTCAAAGAAGATTAAGAACAAGTGTAGTTATCCCAGTACTGCAATGAAGTTTAGGAACTGAACTAGCTGCTTCTGTGTTCAATTGCAGGAAGAAAGCTGGATCTTGGCCTGCAGCTTGAGTTTTCGACATGTTGTTGAAGCTTATGTATACAGCTACTGCAAGAAATGGAATGGAATGAATGCTTGAGATTTTGGAACTGGGTTTCGTTAGAGGTGCAGGCGAATCAGAGTTGACAAGAAGAAGTTTAGCACTGCAGCAGCAGCTAGTGTCCTCCAACAGTTTGGTGGGATTTCTATTTTTGTTTTTGTTTTTTGGGTCACTGCAAAGATGTACATCATACAAGACAAAGGAGGGGCCATAGCACTGATGATAGCAGCTCTGTGCTTTCTGGGCACATGGCCAGCACTTCTCAACTTGGTGGAGAGACGGGGTCGCAACCTTATGCACACCTACTTGGACTACTCCATCACAAATCTCCTGGTTGCCATAATCTTCGCACTCACACTGGGACAAATCGGAAGCAGCACTCCTGAGTCACCCAATTTTGTGACCCAGCTACACCAGGTAGTACCTCCTCCTATAAGCACAAACCAAACACAAGAACCAACATTGTCTCTTTACATGTGCAAAACATCCTGCATCAAGTTCTTTGAATTTCACAACAGATCATCAGTTCTGGAGTCCAAGAACCTGACCAATGTTCTCCAACAATCATGAGCTGCTTCTTCAGCTAGGGTCCGATTCTCTCCAAGTTCTTCCCCCAAGCCCATGAGGGGAGACTGTAATCCAAATTGAAGCTTTGTCGCCATAGGAAACTGTAGCTGACCTATTCTTCTGCTTCTGCTGCTGCAGGACAATTGGCCATCAGTGGGATTTGCATTAGCAGGAGGACTGGTACTAGGGGTGGGCAACTTACTGACGCAGTATGCATGGCCATTTGTTGGTCTCTCCATCGTTGAAGTCATTTCCTCAAGCATTACAGTAGTTGCTGGTTGGTACTTATTCATACTCCATAAGATCCTCAACACCTCAACATAGATTTCAACATGGATGTTGGGATCAATCAGCATGGCATAAGACCGGCAATAGAAGCGGTGTTTTTATGAAATTGAATCTCAGAACATTTCCTCCTCAGCAGCAGATACAATAATTATACACCTATCTCTTGGGATAAATGATGAGGTGCTGATGAAGAAGAAGCTGGTGGATTGGTATGTGTGTGCGTGCAGGAACAACTATGAACTACTTCTTGGATGATCGAATCAACCGTGCACAGATTCTGTTTCCCGGAGTGGGTTGTTTTTTGATTGCTGTGTTTCTAGGAGCTGCATTGCATACCTCTTATTCTCGAGACAACTTATCCAAGCTGCAAGCACACAGCCGGTATTATAATAAGGACTTCCAGCATTCCTCCATAATTTGGGCTTTGTGAGGATAGGATTCCAGAGATCTGTACACATCCCTGCTGCACATACAGCTGAGCAGAAAGAAAGATTGCTTAGTCTTTCCATGTGGGCTTCTTCACTGGTGCTCTCTCACAGCTCAAATTCCATGCTAGATTTCTATGGCATTTCTGCCAGCTGATGTTTTTGTAATGAGTGGATGAAATACAGGAGTGATGCCAAGATCAACACAGAAAAGAGCTTTGATCTTGAAATTATGGAAGCACCTTCAAGTACAATTTTCTACTCACTCCCAGAACTGATACAAAAATTTCTTCAACCCATCTTCTCATTCAGCATGAGCATCTGATTTCTCTCAAGAGAAAACTACACTAAATTCTCTCTAAATGAAGGTGGAAAACTTGTACAGAGAGTGTTGCCCAAGAGGAGAATGGCATTGACAAGAATGCCAAGGTCCAAACCCTGCAAGCAAATGGTCTTGGAGTGAAAGCTGGAACTGGTCAATACCTGCAGCAACTTGAAGATCAGCGTGCGATGAAGGTGGTGATGATGATATTGTGTTTAGTCTCCAGTCCTTTTGATTTATATATTGTGGATGAAAAAGAAAACCCTAAACCAGGGAGTTTTCAAGCTGGGTTTTTGAACTGGTTTGTCTTGTTAACAGATATCAGGAGTGAAAACAACATTTGGATTAGTGATTGTCATCATTGCAGGATTCTGCTTTGCACTTTTCTCACCTGCCTTCAACCTGGCCACCAATGATCAGTGGCACCAACTGAAGCCTGGGGTGCCACACTTGGTAGTGTATACTGCATTCTTCTACTTCTCAGTAATGGCATTTATTTTTGGTGTAACTGCGAATTTGGTGCTATTGTACCACCCACTCCTTGGTTTACCCAAATCTTCACTGAAGATGTATCTCAACGATTGGGAAGGTCGTCAATGGGCACTCCTCGCAGGTTTACTCTGTGGCTTGGGCAATGGTTTCCAGTTCATGGGTGGTCAAGCTGCAGGCTATGCTGCTGCAGATGCTGTCCAGGTTGGTGTTTTGGCACCCCCTCCCCCCCCTGTACTTGCTTTTCTGATCTTGTTGCACATCTGCAAATTTGAAAGAAGAATTCAAAAATGGAGCTACAAATAGCCAAAATCTAGTTTGGGATTTGGTTGCAGCCAGCAAGCACAATTGACAATGAACAACACAATAAGTAACAATCAGATTTCTGAGAAGTAGCCCTGGTTGGATGGCAGGCATTGCCCCTGGTGAGCACCTTCTGGGGAGTGGTGATATTCAAGGAATACTACAGATCATCATTCAAGACTTACATCCTCCTTGTTGCAATGCTCTTCATGTTCTGTCTTGCGGTAGGCCTACTTGCGGGCTCATCTGGGACCAGAAATACCTCTTGATGGTGGAGCTGCTTCAGGTGTAGCATAAGTCTTCCCACTTCAAATCAGAAGTGGGAGTATCAAGCCATGTTTGAAACTGTGAACATGCTAAAAATTGTCTCATGATCCCCAAAAAAAGCATTCTTACTCATGGATGATCGCCCTTGCCCATAATTTTTCAGGCCTGAATTGTTACCACCTGCAACAAAAGAACTGCAGCAGGAAGCCATCTGTTAAAAAGTTCACATTGCCTGTTAATGGAGGCCTAGAACCAAGACTTTAGACTGGGGGATGACTGTAAGGAGCCCACTAATGTATCGGGTCCATGCTTTGATTAGAAATGAGCATTACAAATGCTCCTGCTTTCCAATTGATTCTTGTACAACATTAGAATCTGTATCGAATTCACAATACCCATTACAGTTACAGATATGTCAGATTGCTGTCCAATTTGCACACATAGCAACTGAGAAGTTTCTTGGCCATCTATTTAGCAATATGGTATGAGAAATGTCCCAGCCCTCATGCACTTCACCTGTATTTAGAACAAGAGTTGTTGATCCTCCCATGACTTTTCACACCAGATGGCTTGTTTGGTTGGTTCATTGGACTTGGTGGAAAAGCACATATTTTAGTCACCTACTGGTTGCTGTCTAAAAGACTTGTCCAAACAGATAGGGATTGAGAGGTGGAAGCAGAGGAGAGAGACAGTGGGTAATTATTGCATTGTTTTTTCATTACTTTGATTTGACACATTTGGCAAAGTCCAAGTCCATTTCTGTTTCTCTGCATCCTCCAAAATGGGTTTTCAGACAACCCAAAATGTAGTGTGTCACAGAATGGGGTGGGTATCATCTATTCACAAATTTAAGCTTGAAGTTCAACAATTAGGTCACCCAACAGGTTGAAGTGATAGAAAGCCATTCCATACAAGATAAAAAGCAAAGATAATCAACCAATCCACAAATGCTTGACTTTCAATATCATCCAAGGTAAGGTCAAATTAGACTTGAGAAGTTGAAGGACTGTGAAAAAAAGGGGTAGCAGATTCATCAACATCAGATCATGCAAGACTCAACAACTTCATGACTTCAAGTACTCGAGTAGCTTTTGAGGGTCTGAACCATGCTGAGACAGAACATTAGCTTTCAGTAGTTCTTGCCAACCCAAAGGTGATTGACCACTGGCAGCAGTATAGCAGTTGTCATTTAAACTAAGCCACTTAGATACTTCTGTGAGAGATGTACAACCATCTACCTTTCCAAACCTTAACTTCCAGAACTTCCAAGCCACAAAAAGAGAAGGAAGACTGAGGGCCATACTTTGTTTTGAGCATATTGGTGCCAATGCAATCACCATGAAGATTTAAAACTTCAGATACTGGCAAACTTGACTTCACATTTGAGGTACCTTCAAGAGAATGGATCTCATGAGAAACTGAACCAATACAATGCTCCAAGTACTACCTCCAGCAAAAGACCAATTGCATTGTGCCTCCCAACAACACCTAGGTTAGCTGAAATTGAATGACCATGGTGAGGATTGGACTCCACTTTGAAAATCAGAACAAACACAATCACTACTCAACATTGTAGGGAAGTCCTGAATCTCTCCAAGAATCAGTGCAGATCCTATCCACAACACAATAAGTGGCGATTGTGTAATTCATATCTATGAAATTGCAGAGAAATCTCCAGAACAATTGTGTAGTTCATTTGCATGTATGAAGCATGGGCCTTGTTGTCCCCTCCTCCTAAGCCTCTCCAGATTGTTGATGAAGGCAGGTGATGACCCCAGGCACCAGAGGAAGACTGCCATAACCCCAAGCACCAGAGGGAGACTACCATGCCCACTATGTTGCCTCTCCCTTAAAAAATCACTTACTACATACATCTTCCTGTGACTAATATCTCTCCTAAGCTACCTAGCTTGTGAAACTCTAAACCCTTATTCTCCTTGTCCATACATTCCATCAAACCATCTGGGGATCTGAATTCCATTGTGCTTGTTTGCCAGCAAGCAAGCTGTATCAGCTCCTCCATCAGTGTTCCAAAGGGTTTAAGGTTTAGAGTTTAGGGTTTTCAGGATTTAGGGCCTCCATATCAATAACTGCAAAAATAATTCTCGTCAATGGTCGGGGTGAGGTACAATCTCATTTCTAGGTATCTGGAAAACACCTACCTCGACAGCTACGATAAAGAAATGAGCCAGAAAAAAGACGGATGAGGAGTTTAGGGTTTGGCAAAACTCAAACTGACCTTCTGCCGATAGTTTCTATTCTGCAATGGTTCTGGGTATGCAAATGGGGGGCCGTTGTTGCGGCTGAGCAAGGGACTCAAGATTGATCCAGGGATAAAAGATCCATTTGCTCATGGATTGAGCACTCGACAGAGCACGAGGTGCGGCAACGAGAGGGAATGAGAACAAGACCCAAACTCCGTTGCTCCACGGGTGGGGGCTCATTCAACGCGGCTCCAGACGGACCAGGAACGTACCTTAACTCCAATGTATCATACAAGATAATGTTCCCCTGCTTGTCCAGGCAATGGAACCTACCCACAAACACACGCCCGTCTTCAACTCCCACTCGCAGCCTCCGGTACAATAGCTTCCTCGCCTTCTTCACCAACGGCTTCGGATGCTCCTCCACAGCTTTTGCTACATCTTCTTCTTTTTCTTTCTCTCGTCCCTCTTGCGGGAGCGTCTCCTCCTGTTGTTGTTGTTGTTGTTGTTGGGTGATCAAGGAATCCTGTTCATGGGTACTAAGTAGATCGTGTTTTTGGGCATCGAGAGAATCGTGGCACTGCTCGCCAGTATTGATTTCTTCAGAAATGCGCTGCATCGTCCCTCCTTCATCCGCCATCTCTCTCCTTAATGTACCGCGACGGAAGCAAGAAGAAACAGCCCCCAAAGCGAGGAACACTACTCGTCCCTTCCTTCCCCACCCTATACCAAGCCCTAATTTCAGGTCTTGAAGCATGTCCTTTCCCAGAACTCCAAGTCTCAATTCAGATCTTGAAACTGCTAAGACTTTTCCTTCCTTTCCCCCTCCACCAAACCCTAATTTCAGGTCTTGATTCATCTTCATTCGCAGATTTCCAAGTCTGAATTGAGATCTTGAAACTGCTATGGACCAACTCACCCCTCGCCGCCCCCCTCCCCCCAAATCTCAATTCAGATCTTGAGACGGGCCTTGAGGACTGACCTCCAAATCTTCTTCTTGGAAGTCTTGATCCATGTCCTGTTCGACAACCATAAGCATCAATTCAGGTCCTGGAACGAGCTAAGGATGTCAGTCTTTAAAAAAGGATTTTCTAGAAAAAAAAAAACAGGTTTATAGATCGGGTAGGTAGGCCGGTGAGCGAACACTTAAGAACTCAAAGGAAGTCAAATCCTGCCACATTGCTCCTTTGCTTATGAAGTACAAAGAACATTTGTAATCCTTCACCTAGGGCTTCCAAGGTTGCAAGAATTGCTCAATTTGGTAAAAGAATGGGTGCTCTTGTGCTTATGAAGTACAAAGAACATTTGTAATCCTTCACCTCGGGCTTCCAAGGTCGCAAGAATTGCTCAATTTGGTAAAAGAACAGGAAAGATATGGAATTGAAAAGTGTTCGATGATGAGCAATTTTACCCTACCTGAGTTGCCTAAACCCTAAACCCTAAACCTGAATTGAAAACTAATCAGTAGTTAAATCACTGGTTTGGTCTGGGTTAATAAGGATTGAACCAGATATGGGTTTGATTTTCCAAAACCGGAACTAGTTCTTCAAACCCATAACTGAATTCCCACTTCTACTTTACATGTGGAACTGGAACTGGAGGTTTCTTGATAAAAGGAAAGAACCCACCCAACACTAGTTTGAAGCTTGAACCAGCAGTGCTAGCTAGGATGATAACCCTTGTATATAGACTGGTCCTGGTGCTGAAGAACTGACTAGACTAGTATGACCTCAGACAATACCAGCCTCATCCCAATACCTGCCCAGTAAGGACTTAAGATTAATACTAGTTTAATATTTACATATAGTAAAGGACGTTGTGGTCGTTTCTTGTGAAACTTTTTATCCATCCATTCATAGTACCGTCATCCATCCATGGATGGCATCATACAGGGAAGAAAACCTTGGCAGAAATAAATAACCCTCCTCCTCTGCACATGTGTCATTGTCTAGGAAAGGCATGCCCCGCTCTAGGGGGGGGGGCACCCTCAAGATTTTGATATCAATATCAGCAACAAACCCAACATATATTTGCTGTCTCTGGTCTTTTCCCATGGTCAGCTGTATGTTGCTATCTCACGGGTCACAAGCAGTGCAAACATCAAGATTTTCAGTGGCTAAGGTTCCCATGGATACATGCGGAATGTGATATATAGAGAGGTTTTGAACATGTAGTTTGTAGTTGTAATTTTGTAATATGTACTGTCAAATACACACACCTGTGCATTAGGCATGGGGTTCAAACTAGTCACAGTTATATAGGTCTTAATACCAGTTACATACAGCTTTCAACTCTAATAACAGGATTAGGCTAGTACGAAATGTTTTTTAAAAATCAAATACAAGTGTACCAAGCTAGTATGGAACTTTCCAAGGGCAAATGATATATTTTCTTTTAACATAAGCCTGTAATTTAATTTCCAAAAAAAGAAAAAAAAATTAGTGAATTTTTTAATGACATGAGTGACTCAAAAATTCAATATTTCTTACACCTTAGGTCTAAAAAGAATACTCAAAACATTTTCATGTAACCCTATGAAACGAGACTAATATGCATTGAGGGCTGTTAAAAGAGTACCAAGCAAATGCCCCAGTTTCCCTATAATTTGTAGTTTTGGTTTTAATCAAATTTTCAATGACAAAGTTATTCAAATTTAACACTCTTGCACCATAGGTCTAAACATTACAAAACCACACAATGCACCCCTACTCATCAAGGGCTTTCCAACAAGAGCATCTCAGCAGGGGATGCATGGTTTGTGAGATTTCAACTTGACAAATCAAAACAAAACAAACAAACTTGCTTAATAGATGGATTGCAAATACTTCGTAAAATTAGGATTGTGGGTTACTCAAAAACATAAAAATTCTATCCAAAAAATTTCTCCAATTATTCGATGACATCCATTTTTGCAACAGAGAAAACACCTTCAATGCTTCTAGAAGTTCTGTCTTTCACACAATGTTTGATACTTAAAACACCTCAATTTTTGTTATGAGCAACATGGTGGAATGTGCTCTCTCTCTCTCTCTCTCGTGTTCCTGATACAAGAGATTGTTGCCTATCATGGTCATAAATAATCAGCCAAATTCTCCACTTGCTAAGAAATCCAGCAACACTCTCAAGGAACATCTGAACAGTCTGAGAACCCATTATTTGATGTCATTGCAGAGATCATGTAACACTATTAGCCTTTCCCCCTCACTGGTGATGCCCTCTGAAAAAACTTAGATGGCTTTGGAAAAACTTCGATTCCACTTATTCCTAAGAACCCTATTTTAATACCAGGTTCACAGTCACAAAGCAAGGAAGATTTGTCTTATGCATTGAAGAGTCGCCCTTAGATTGGATAACTATCTTCCAAGTTTTTACATTATCCTAAAGCCTTATTTACAAATTCCAATGAAGTGCTATGTGAGTTTCTTGCATTCTTGCTCTCACAGCACAAGAGGTTGAGGAGGTGTGGGTTGAGCATCAAGTTTAATTTGTCATGTTTTGTATGTATTTGGGATTGCATCTCCATTTTGTGGGTTACATTGTTACAAAAAGGGGTACATTTGCAAAGGCACAACCTAGGGAAAATCCACAGGGTATTATAATACCACCCTCTATGGACACCTCTGTACCTCTGTACCTTATTTTTGTATTATTGTGAGGGTTGTAAACTCTGAAAATGGTTCAAATTCCAGTTTGCATTTGGGTTCCCAGTACCCTGAACCAGCCGATACTGATATGGGTATTACATTTACAAAATGGGAATCTGCAAAACAGAGTCATTATACTTTTGTTTAAAAGATCTTTCAAAGTTGGTAAGACTCAGCTCACATGTATGTTCTTCCTGTATACCTAGCACAGAGCCTGGCAAGCTTATAACAAAAAGACAGGGAGCAAGGTAACCACAGCTTGTAGCAAAGTTATTTACTTTAATTCTACTGCTGCCATACTTCACTACCAAGACGAATGATGTTGCCATTCAAGTCCTCGATGTATGCCACTTTCTGACCCCATGGCTTTTCCTCTGGCTTGGTCACAGCCTTTGCTCCAAGCTGCAAAACATGCTGCTCTCGTACAGAAAGCAATTATTTTCAAGTCAGCAAAATAGGCTTGGCAGCTCACTAAATCCATCACTATTAACAACAGCTTCTGTTAGATCTTATTCTCCCTTTTGACTGAGTAATTCTCATGCTGAATTGCTAATCAGCCCCAGTGGGTGCTAAATTTGTAGACTCAATTGACTAATTCTCATGCTCAATCAGCCTATCTGCATCCATTGGTGCTCATTCTAGAGACCCAGTTGACTAGTTCTCATGCTGAATCAGCTGGTCAGCACCCATGTGTGCCAATTCTATAGACCCAATAGACATCTTATGCTCAATCAGCCAATCGGCACTGATGCTAATTCTTTAGACCCAATCAACAGGACAGGTCTTGCAAATTCTGTACACATAACAGCAGTTACTGCCAGGGAGCAGGCAGGGTTTGGCTGATTCCTTCTTCTAGCTCACAAGTGGCTGCTGCCTGTGGCCAGAATAATTGACCATAGCTCAAGCCTAGGAGCTGAAATCAACCAAACTCTGCTGGTTCCTTGATCTAATGTAAAACTAAACATTTGAGACAGTACCAGGATAGAAAATTACTAAACCCTAAATGAGAACATTATGACCTCAAAAGTACTGAGAAGACAGCTCCAAAAATAGTATGAATATAGGGTGGAATCTGGACAGCAAAGATTGCAGGAGCAGAGAGATTCAAGCAATTTACAGATGCAACAGATAATGCAGGATGATATTTAAGTTTTATTACCTTGAAAGCAGCTTCAATATCAGGGACTATGAAGTTGATTTCAATGTTGCCACGAGGATTTTGCTCTGCTGGATGCTCAACTCCTACACATCAATTAAGATCAATATGTGAATCATATATTGTCAAGCATGCAAGCAAAAAGAAATAAACGAAGAGAAAAATAAAATCATGTTCCAGCTGAGTTGAACCTGCCTATATTATGTCTCACAAAGTTGTAAGCAGGCTGGTGTCCAGCTTGCAGCTGATATCGACAAATTAGAAACAACTGCATGTGAGCTTTGCTAATGATGACTGATCTGCAGTACATGTGCTAAGTGGCGGCCACTTACCACCTGTGATGGCAGTCTCATGCTGTTCCAATGGTGTAAAAGCCAGTGTTGTAGATCCAGTTTCCATCTCTGCCCAACTAATAATAATTTCCCACATGATTCAAAATACTCTCCCAACTCTTCAAAACAGTAGAAATCATCATTTGCAAAATTAGAAGCAGAATCAAAAACCATGATGATCAGCCCTAGCTAGATTTGCAATATATAAGAATCTGCAGGTGGATGGATGATGCAGCTTTGCCAAATTACAATAAGAAGAACTAGAATCAATATATCATTATAATATATAGATTGCACTGATAATTAATTACCTGTGGCTATTATCAATTCGCCGAACACTCAATCCAAATGCCTTGCTATACCAAGCAACTGTCTTCTCCACATCAGGGACATACATGATCACATAACCCAGCTTCGCAGGGCCGATCACCGTCGACTCATGGGTGCTCGTCATATTTTCCTGCTAGTAGTATAAACTGCAACTGACCAGGCGATCGATAATAATATTCTGGGGTTTTGCAAAATTCTGTTGAAAAGCTTTACGTTTGTTGAAGAACACCGAATAGAGATAGATAAAATTGGAAACAGACTTCACAATTACAATGAAAACTCACAGCTCCAACATGAACAAGAAACACATGAGTTCTAAGAAATATATTTTCTCACAACAACAATGTCCTACTTCATGAAAGCCAAGGTCTTGTTGGTACATGGAACTCCTTAAGAAGAGCTGGAAGGATGTGTGCGCGGTGCAACGGGGCGAGGACGAGTGTGGAGATGGCGACAACGCATGGCTGCTACGTGGATGAAATTGTTTGCACGAAGATGGACACGTCGTTGGATGTAAGTTACAGTGCCTGGGGGCTGGGACTTGAAGCACTGCAACAACCCAGTAGTTATTGGATGGTAAGTTTCATTACAACTTTTCTGTCCAATAACAGGAGTGCACCTGCCCATAACACAACTGAACAGACCATTTTTCGCCATTTTGCCCTAAAAAAAGAAAGCCCCAGCAACATGGTCCTGGGAACTTTTTGGAAAAATTTGAAAAAAAATCATCACTTTTTGATGAAGAAAGTTATGAAATTGTCAAGATTTTTGGAGGATTTGGGCAGATTTTTAGCTTTCATTTTTTTGAAATCGCCATATTTGGCTAATAGGTTCTAGTGATTCACCAAAATGTAATAGTATCCCTAGATTTTTTACTTCTTCTTTTTTGTTTAAAAAGACAGATTTGGCTAAATTCTCTTGGGGTTGATTGCCACTTTCAGAGCAAGATGAGAAAGTTGGAAAGAAAACATTGCTCCCAGGGATGCAGCCATTGTGTGTTGGGAGATGGGCAGGTGCAGACTCCAGACGTCCAGACTTCAGAGGCCTGGGTTATGTTGAATGAAGGGATATTACAAATTAGAATTAAATTGGTTTCTTTTGTTGTGTTTTTTGGTGTGATGTAGCTGGAACTGTGGGGATCATCCATGTAAGGCAGTTTAGCCAAATTTGGCGTTAAACAGGATATGAAAGTAGAAGACTTGTTAAAAATCTTTCATGCTTTTGGCTACCATGCTAGAGCCCAACAAAAAAATCTGTCAATCTTTTACAACCAAAAGTGAGAATTTAAAAGATTTGACTTCTAAAAACAAAAAATTAAAAATTAAAAAAAAATTGAATTTCTTTTTTGCCAATATGCTAAATTTATTCGCAAGAAAAATTCCTTGATTCACAATGAGGGTAGTATGTATACAACAAGGGTCTGAAAATAGACCCTTCCAAATTTGAGACTTGCTTGCGACCAATAGGTTGAAGGTGAGTTGAAAATCCAAAAGGATTTATTTTCAAACCTTTCATCTACATAAAACATTCCAATGTTTTTCATCATTTTTTCATTGTAATGATGCCCTAAAGGTGTCATGTGACCTAAAAACAATGTCAAACGTTTTTCTGTGGATGAAAGAAGAAAACCCTAATGCAGCTCTGTGGCTGAGCTACTAGAGGCATGGTGTTTCAAGGACATCGAAGAATTTATTTTCTTGTTTTCCTGTTTTTGGCTTAGTTTGTTGTTTTGCATATTATTGTGGAGTGATCTTGTTGAGCTAGTGTTAGTGATGGAGTGTGATCCTAGCTACTCAATGGATACTCTTTATGAGCTATGTGAATCACGGTTTTGGTGGACGATTAGTGCAAAGCTTTTAGGGGAGTGAAGGGATGTGGAAAAGAAATATATATATGAAGTTGGCTGAAGTAAAAGAAGTGGACTTTTGGTGAGGGGATGAAGTTAAGTTCTTAGGCTTTATGATAATTAGGAAGTGTGGAGTTATTTTTGGAATTGGATTGTAATCGTTAGGGGCAGAAGTTGATCTAGACTTTTTCCTCTCATACATCCTAACACTTGATTTTCTGATGTGCCAATAACATTAGGAAATGATTAGGAGGTCAAACATTTCCATTTTTAGGGACCAACAAGAGGGAAATGATGAGTGAGTCAAGGATTTCAGGAGTGGTTGTTGTGGCAGCATCATTTTTGACAATTTGGGGGTCTTAATGTGAATGTGCAATGTGGTCATTATGAGAAGAGAGTACATGTTGAATAATGGGAGCTCTAGGGATTTTGGGAACAAGGGGATGCTATGAAATGTATAAAATCACATTCATTTATTTTATTTTGAGTTTATATCCAGTTTTTGAAATGAACCATGTGATGATGTTGGGATTGTACTTGTGGGATTTATGTTGTTGAAGTATGAGCTACCACTTTCATTAAGCAACTAGTTGGCTCCTTGAAAGGAAATCAAAAAATATCCAATCCCTTAAGGTCCATAGAATTAAGATAATAAAGTTTGGTGTCTGTAAGGATATAGATGTAGAAATAATATTTATAATAACTTTCTTTCTGTTTCAAAGAAGATTTCAGCAATTCTAATTGAATCTGTACACCCGACATCAAGGATTTCCACACACAAAAACATCTCCCCTTTCTTTTTAGGTGACAAACCTTTCTTCTTCTTTTTGGTTTCTTTTAGATGTTTCCATGAGAGTGAGGGAGAACATTCTTCTAGGGGTGTTTATTGATGTACTATATGTGCTTGGAATTACTAAAAACTTATTTTTTGTGAGTAGGGCTATTTCACAAGGGCATTTTTAAAGTTCAAAAACAATGAATGCATAATCAAGAACATGCACAAAAAAGTTGTTTGACAAGCCATAGAAAAACTAACTTTACAAGTTGTAGTGCAACACAAAGTTAAACATGAAGGAGCATGTTAAGGTTGCTAACTTTGGAAATAACAACACTAAGTTGAACATAAAGGAATGCGTTCAAATTATGAGTCATGGAAAAGACAACTTTCACATATGGCACAAATAGTTGGGCTATTTCAATGTAAAAGACATCAAGTTGTTAGCACAATATAACCTTGTGGAAGGTTTGTCGTTGAAGAATGAGGGGATTTGTTGCCATTTTGTGAAGGATGCATGCTTGGGAAGCAACATCAAAAACCTTTCTTGGGTGAAGGCACATTAAGGTGGTACCAAAAATGGCACATGTGAAGCAAATAATTTTACTTTTTAAAAAATTTTAATTCAAATGTTAAACATTTTGGCAATGTAAAATTGTTCATTTGAAAGTAGGAGGCAAGTGGGATACTTAAAACTTACACTTACAAGTTTTTAAATTGTGACACATGTTTTGATTTGATCAATTAGGGGAAAAGTTAGAAGCAAAAACATGGATTTTTTCAATTTTTATAATTGGCCATTGTTATGTAAGGTAATAATGTCCATTTTTACAAAAACAAAAATTTCAATTTTTCCATTTTAATAAACCATGGACTTCATAAATTATTGGCAATCTCATGGAATCTTGATAAATTAGAATATTAAACTTACTTGTAAACCCTTATTTTAACATTACAATAACCCCACAATCATATTAGGAGATTTTTTTTAACATTTCACACATGTTTATTATGTAATAAAAGTCCATAAATTTTTATGACTTTAACCAAAAATGTTACATTGCTTTAAAAATCCAATTTGTAATGAAATGATGAAATTTTATTTTTAAATTTTCAAATTCAGTTTTACAAATGTTATAGATTAGTTAAATGAGTCCCTTCTATAACTTTCAATCATATCCCAACACACATTGTACCAAACTTAAAGGTAACCCCCCCCCCCCCCCAAGTACCCTTGTGATACCCAAAAAATGGACACCTCAATATGCCTAAACCCTCCTGAAGGAAGGGTTGTCAAGAGTTTTTAATGTCCTTGAGCTGATCCATTTAAAATTTTGGGGAATGGCCAAGAATATTTGAGAGCAAAATATTTTGTAACATTCATAAATGACATAACTTGGAAATCATTTTACTATTTTATGAAACATAAAGGAAAGTGTTTTGAAAAATTCACAAAGTTCAAAGCTTTGTTGGTAAGTTGATCTAGGAAGGAAATAAAAATTGTGAGGAGCGATAATGAGGGTGAATATTTGTCCAAGGAATTTCAATAGTTTTAAAGGACCATGGAATCCAAGATTAAACCTCTGCACCTTATATTCCATAACAAAATGGCATAGTTGACCATTTCAATAAGACTATTGTGGAATCAACTCATTCAATGTTTCATCAAAGAGGTATCCATGTGAAGTCTTAAGCTAAAGATGTCAACACACTTATGTATTTGAAGGTGAGGAGTCTTCATAAGGTATTTGATAACAAGACACCATAAGAGGTTCGGAGTGGGAAGAAACCTAAGGTTTGCCATCTTCAAATATTTGGAAACATAGATTATGCTTGGAGGCCATCCCAAACAAAAACAAATTTCAAACCCAAAAGCACCAAATGCATGTTTGTTGGGTATAACATAGATTTTAAAGTTTATAGACTGGTGGATTGTGCCATTAGGAAGATCAAACTTAGCCATTATGTACTTTCCAATGAAATAACACCAACAATGGGTTTTAAAACAAGTGCATTGCAAGACAATGAAAAAGGAATTGGAGTAGTGGAAGTCAACCAAAATCCCATGTTGTATAGCATATTGGAAAACAATGGTGAAGTTAAGGTTGTTGCTCAATGATCTACCCTAGGTTTCAATCCCCATCTTGAAGGAATGGGTTTGTGAAATGTTGGAAATGGTGGACTCAATGACAACTTCCAAGGAGTTGAGAACATCCAATAGCTTGAGGGCAAAATGACGAATGTTGATCCATCATTGATTAGAAACATTATTATAGCTAGAAGAATGGATTTGTTGGGGTTGCCATTAAGAGAGCCTTTTACTCACTTGAAGAATGCACCCCAAAACATAGCTACTAATTTCATTTGCATGGTCATTGACATTGATGAACTTCTCACATTATCAAAAGCCTTGCAAAGTGAAAACAAGATGCAATGGGAACATGTGGTCTAGGAAGAATATTGATCCTTTGTAAAAAATTGAACTTGGGATTTAGTAAAGCTGCCCAAAGGGAGGAAAGCCAGTAAGTAGTAAGTAGGTGTTTTGAATCAAGTGCAAGGTTGATGGTGGTGTGGATCACTACAAGGCAAGGCTTGTTATAAGAGGTTCATTTCAAATTCATGGTGTTGATTTTGACAAAACATATGCACTCTTGGCAAAGTTTGTTTCAATAAGAATTTTGTTGGCATTCATAATAACATTGCATTTAGAAATTCACCAAATGGATGTCAAGAACTTTTTTCTGAATGGAGAATTTCACAGGGAAATTTACATGATGCATCAAGAAGGATTTGAGACAAATCTTCAAACATTTTTTTGCAAATTAAATAAGGCAAAAATAAGCATAATAGGTTTAGTATGTGAAGATTGATGATTTCTTCAAAAGAAACAACTTTGTCCAATATTAGCTTGATCAAAGTGTTTATGTCAAGTCAAAAGGCACAAAGGAAGTTGTGTTTCTTGCATTGTATATAAATGATTTATTAATATTTCATAAGGACCCATAAACTTTGAAAGTTATGAAGGAACAACTATTTGCCAAGTTCATGAAGGATTTGGGTGAGGTCTCATATTGCTTGGGGATCCACACTTTGAGGAATAGGAAATTGAAAACAATTAGTTTTAGCCAAACAAGATACATTGAGAACATCTTAAAATGTTTTAGCATGGAAATGTGTAAACTTGTGAGCACCCTACCCAACATTAACACCACACTCATTAATTGTGTAGGATTAGTAGACCAAAAAGAACCTAGAGAGATGGCAAAAATACCTTACAAACTAGTTGTAGGCAACATCATGTATGTCATGATAATTACTAAGCCAAACATTGCCATTATGATGGGTATAGTAAGTCAATTTATGCAGGATCCTAAATTGCTACATTGGAAAGCATGGGATATTGAGGTATTTGTAGGGCATTAATAAATTTTTTTTTCAATATTCAAGGGTTGGAGATCATGGAATGTGCATTAAAAGCTTTTATGATTCAAATTGGGAAGTGACACTAGTAGAAAATGGTCATTCCAACCGGTTTGTGTAGTTAATTTTTAGTTGCAAATGACATTTGCAACTAAAATCCTAATAATTGCGTTGCACAAGTCGCATTGACATTAGTCACAAATGATAATGAATTTTGAATGAAAGAAAAATCAAGGAAATATGTTTTCATCTTTTGGCTAGTCATATACGTATTGTCACTTACAACTAAGATGCGACTTTTTTAGTGAATAATGGGAACTAATTATGTGTTGCCACATGTCCCAACTTTTAATAAACTTTTTTGAAGTAGTTTAAAATGTTTAATTTTTATATTTGGATGGTTTAAATTATGACATGTGGTGCAATAAAATTTTGCCACGTGGCATATTAATTGAATTTCTCCAAATTAAATTTAAATTAATATTTAGGTATGTAGGTTGAACTAGGTACCTACCTATCTATATACCTACCTACCCATCTAGGCTAAATACCTATTTAGATATGACCTATTCACATAGTTAAGCCAAATACCTACTTAAGTAGGTAGGTAGAAAAATAAGTAAGTAAATTAAGGAAGTAAGTTGTTAGGTGTAAGTACATGAATATTTATATTTTATTTTGAGTTAAATCATTTTTATTAGTTCATCCCATATGCCCATGTTTTTAAATTGAAAATGTAAAACAAAACACATCGTTTATATTTTTTCAAGATGATAATGAAAACCAAAACATATGGGATAAATGTTTTAATTGCAAATGATTTGCAACTCAAAAAAGTACCCCATATCTTTTGGTTTTCATTCTAATCTTGAAATATATATAATTAAATAGGTAAGTGAAATCTAATTAGCTAACTAATGAACTAATAAATCAACTAATTAACTAATAAAATGATTAATTATTTAATATATAAATTTAATTAATAAAATTGTTAATTAATTAACAACTAACCTCAAAACTAACTAATTATTTGTAGTAATAATCATCAATATATTATGATTATTCAATTAATAATAATAATTATGATTATTATATTACTTAATTTATTGCTAGATAATTTGTAATAATATATAATTTTAATTATATATTAACTATAATGATCTATTAAACAATTTAATGAATTGGTAATTTGTTAATATTTTCATAATTAGCTAATTATTAATAAATAATAAATAAATACTTACTAACCAAGTAAATGAATATAATAACTGAAATATAAAA
The DNA here is from genome assembly GCA_963920785.1 of Sphagnum contortum. Taxonomy (NCBI): domain Eukaryota; kingdom Viridiplantae; phylum Streptophyta; class Sphagnopsida; order Sphagnales; family Sphagnaceae; genus Sphagnum; species Sphagnum contortum. The sequence goes on along the minus strand of OY987285.1, from coordinate 16,250,652 downwards.
TTTAAAACTATATGTTGATATTTCCTAATAATTATTATAATATAGTAATATTTCCTAATTGATTACTTATAATAATTATAATGTAATTTGTAGCTGGCCTAGGTTAGCTATTTTATTATTATTATAATATATGATTATGTCACTTGATAAACTTATTATGAGTTATTGTAAATTTTTTATTTTTAATGAATAAACATTAATTCCTAATAAGTACATTAGTCATTTGAAAATAATTTAATAATATATTAGATTTTTAGTAATTATTTCAGTAATTATATATATATATATATATATATATATATTTCCTATCATTCTAATATCATCATTATTATGATCATTTTGTAGTAAAATAATACTATTTTAAAATCTTAGTCAAATTATAGTTAGATTTTTACTGCATGTAATTAATATAAATAATAATATAATAAAATGGTGTGGGATAGATTTGTAATCTGGGCACAATATATTTGGTAAATATATTAGATAAATTTTTAATATATTCAAAATATACACTAATTATTGTAACCATAATATCAAGGCCAATTATGTTAATAATAATACTCGAATATACATATAATATAGTTGTTCATATCCATTCAAAGTATATATTTATAAATCCTAATACACCAAATTATATTCCTTATAATTCACAAAATACACCTTTGTATATTCATGGGGTTGCACCTAAATTGGTCATGTTTGTAACTAATATATGGGACATAATTTGTTCTTGAATGAAAACCAAATTAAATGTTGTTCACATGTAAAGATGAACATCAAAATAATCATAAACTAGTTGCAATGTAGTCACAAATATGACCAACACAAGAAATAGTTCACACCTTCTATCACTACAAAGTTAACTACTTTAACTATTTTTTTTCATATTCGGGTTGTGACAACCTCTAAGTTAACTACTTTTTTTCATCCTCGGGTTGTGACAACCTCTAAGTTAACTATTTTTTTTCATCTTCGGGTTGTGACAACCTCTAAGTTAACTATTTTTTTTCATCTTCTAATGGTGACAACCTCGAGTCACCACTTAGTGTAGTTAGTGACGTTTTAGTGCCAAAAATTTTTACTAGTAGAAGGTCTGCAAGGGTTGCCAGTAGAAATTCTTCAGACTTCTTCCACTACAGTAGTTCACTATTTTTTTTTCATCCTCGGGTTGTGACAACCACTAATTTAACTATTTTTTTTCATCCTCGGGTTGTGACAACCTCTAAGTTAACTATTTTTTTTCATCCTCGGGTTGTGACAACCTCTAAGTTAACTATTTTTTTTCATCCTCGGGTTGTGACAACCTCTAAGTTAACTATTTTTTTTCATCCTTGGGTTGTGACAACCTCTAAGTTAACTATTTTTTTCATCCTCTAGTGGTGACAACCTTGAGTCACCACTTAGTGTAGTTAGCGGCATTTTAGTGGGTTTAGATTTTTAGTGGTAGAAGGTCTGAAATAGTTGCAAAAATGTCCAAATGTAGTTGGAAATAACTAATAGTTACAAATAAAGTGGTTACATTTTGGCCAATTTTACTAGTGCACAAATTGAAAATACCAAAACACAATATGTTTCAAAACTTCGCATTATGTAAAATTGTTTTCTGAGAGAAAACCTTTAAATAATAATATTGGATCCAATAAAACAAACTTCGCAATAAATCTTTTAAAATTCAATAATCCACTAAAAAAAAAATCACATACTAAATAAAGCATCAATAATAATAATAATATCAAAATAATAATAATAATGAAAAAACTTATAGTTATTGTAAAAAAAACAAATTTAGTGACATTACAATAAACAAATTTACATTAACAATGCAAAACAAATCAAAATATAAACATATCATAAAATACAAAAAAGAAATTGAAGACATCGCAAAACATGTTTATTATTCTTGTTAAAAATTATGTTTTGCATACCAAATCCAATATTGAACTAAATCATATATTAATTAACTTTTTGCAATCATTCCAATTACAACATTAGATGATCATGTATTGATCTATAAAATATGCAAAAGGAAAATAAAACATGGCAAACCATTCGATTTTTAGTTACGAAATCATGTTATGGAAAAAAAACCAACCATGAATTTTGTTTCAATGTTAAATAATATTGAAGAACATTTAATCACACTTCGCCTTGCATTTCACACATATTTTTCAATTGGGAGGATATGGACAATACATAATACATGGGAATGTTGTGAATGTTCAAAGCAATTTGAATATAGTTCAAAATGTATTACCATGTATGCCATATAATAATTTATCAATTGTTACATTTCTAAAAAGGAAACTAGAATATAAATCAATATGTATGACAAGTTATGTTCATCCTAATATAGTTATAAAAGCCTTACAACAACTTTGTCAAACTCCCTTGTACATAAGTGCAAAATTTTCTATAAAACCAAATTGGGAAGATCTCATAGAATTTGCAAATGCAAGTAAAAACTTTGATCTTGAACATTTATTTTTTGAAAATGACATCAATGAAGAAAATTTGGACAAATTTGAAAAAATGCTAAAAGAAAACAATGCAAATGCATTAATACACAACCTCCTAGATGTAGAACAAATTGTTGATAGTAAATAACAAATCATTAACAATTGCACCAAGTGAAGGTTTTCAACCTTTGGGCTTATTTCAAGACACATATTTTAAAGAATACAACTTTCCAACATTATATTTTGGTCATTCAAGACCACCATTGAATTGGCCATATCAAAAAATAGCACAAGCAAAATTGACTAACGCAAATAGGAAATTTGCATATCATATAACAAATATATTTTTCAAAACAATTAAAATCTTGATCCATTTCATATTATCTTCTACATGGATTCACATTCAAAAGGCAAGACTTTTGGGTTGTGTTTTGACACCTAGTGACGTATCAAACAATCTCAACCTAAATAAAATATTGAAATCTAATTTCGCTTACAAAGAACTTGGATGTATACGAAAATCTCTACAATATTTAAATCAACTTCATAAAGATGTTTTTGTAATGATTAGACAATTAGGGCCATCTACGTTTTTTGTAACATTCAAGACATGCATCATAATCGGCCTACACTTATAGCAACATTGAAACAATTATATGAAAAAAATATTAACAATAAAATAAAATAAAATAAAATAAATGACACCAACCATTGGAGAATTTGCTAGAAATGATCTTGTTATTTATGTGTGATACTATGCACATAAAATGAATAGGTTCCAAAAACTTTTGAAAAATAGTTCTATCATGTTTGGTGAAGTACAAGATTTTTTTTTTGTGATAAAGTTCCAATATGGAGGTCTAGCACATGACCATGGATTACTACGAGTAAAAGTTGCCCCACATAATAAATTTCTTCAAATGAGTAGGTTGAAAATTTATCAATAAATCAAATAATCTTGAAAAATGAACTACGAACTACACAAATACATAAGCACAAATGAACGTGTAGGAGAAAAGGTCACCCAATTTGTCGATTTCAATTTCCAAAACTTCCAATGAGATGCACAAAAGTGTTATTGCCATTGAATGAAAATGAACGTACACAAAACCTTTCTCAAATAAAAAATTAAATATTTAAAAAACTTGTTGACATGGGTTTAGGCAACAAAATGTTTTTTGACGAATTCTTTTCAAACTTACAACTAAATGAAAATACTTACCTTCTTGCATTACGATGCACTTTTGCAAAAACCAACATTGTTTCTAAAACGTAAACCATGTGACATACGCACAAATTCATTCAGTATACATGTAGGACCTTTATGAAAAACAAATATAGATGCAGAATACATCTTAAATGCATATGCAGCTGGAACCTACTGTATATATTTTTAAAAATAGTAGACTAATTTGTGACGAAAAAAATGTAATTAGTTTTAAGAAAATGGAAACATGAACAAGCAGAAACATTTGAATAAATTAAAAAGTTGGAGACAAAAGTTTTAATTCATTCAGATGCGTAACAAATCATAAAAAATATAAACATAGTAAAATTATTTTTTGTGTGTCATTTAATTTACATAAGGACATTGAAAATCATTATAAAAAATTATTGCTATTATTCAAACATTTTCATAAAAAAATCAAATTTGATAAATAATTTTGTTTCATGGAACGATGAGTACATCATTTCAAAAAATGATATTAAGAAAACCGAAAAAAAATTAAAACATATTTTCAATCAAAATAATGACTATAATAATGAATGGGAAAATTTGCAATCAAAATTTTAAAAACACACAAAAGTGCATGAAATAAATGGATGGGACAATTGTTTTTCAAAAATAATAATTACCAATGAAAATAATCCAAAGAAAAATCCATCACTTATTAATATTTTAAAAATTGAACCATATGGTTTAAATATTAAAATAACAAAAAATCAAAATATAAATATTTGAAAAATAGATTAACAACATATATTGATTCCAATAATGTTGATGAACATTTATCATAAGAATCATTTTCAATAGAAAATGCGAAAACTTAATAATGAACAATGAACACTTATTGATGACATCCTTTTTAAAAAAGAAAAACACCCATCAAATCCTTTACACATTTTCCTCACTATACATGCAGGAGTAAGGAAAACATTCATATTAATGTGCGTCATTCAAAACATGTTACCATATTACATACGGGAAACATCTAATGCCAATCCTTTGAAACCAATAATAATGAAATTAACATACATAAGAAAAGAAACATTTAATATTAATGGTACCACAATACATTCTACACTTGTAATCCCAATAAAAAATTCAATGAATTTAAAGCATTAAATGATAAAAGATCTGATATTTAAATTAAAACATATACTCAATTACAACTATTAATAATAAACAAAATCTTTTTAGTGGATAACAAAATGTTGTCATTCATTGATCATAGATTATGCATAATAAAACAAGTTCATGATGATTTCATGGGTGGGTTAGACGTTATTATGTCAAGTGATTTTACCAAGTTCCACTAGTTTGAGAATCATGGATTTTTAGACCAAGATTAGATGGGCTTAACATTTTCAAAACAAATTTTGGAATGAACATATAAAATATTATGAATTGAAACAAATCATGCAACAAACTGATACAAAGTCCATTAATATTTTAAACCAATTTTGAATAGTTTCAAAAACTCATGACGACATAAACTTGTTACAACCCTAACCTTGGGCTTGCAACCAAGACAAAGGCTTGCAAAGGTGTGGGCCAAGTGTGAAGCCCGAGAATCACATTTCATGCTCATGGGAGTGTAAGAGAATGTGAAGGAATGAACTCACACACTCCCAAATGGGCTCCCATTTTGGGAATCGAAGTCTTAATGGATTCTTGAATTTTCAAAGAGCGATCGCAAGGGTCAACATTCATTGGATTGAAAAGTTTTTTATATCATTGAAAAGATTTTGCAACATAGATGTTTAAAACAGGCTTGCATGACTTATTTGAGTACTTAAACACAAGTAACAGTCAAAAGAAGGGTCATGACAATTTAGCTCTTGACCATTAAAAGCCATGAATCGCCTTGATTACTTGCGTGTAGGTGGTGTGCCACATATCGTTGGAAAGCTCTTGATAAAGGCTACAACTCTTTTTCAAACCTCACTTCAATCAAAGGTTTGCACAAAAAGTTATCGGCCTCCAAAGTTGTGATAGTCTTAATTTAAGGAATTTTGGGACTCCATCCAACTTGGGAGTGTCGGGACAAAATGACATTTGGGTGTTAGCCCCGTGGCTAGGCACAGAAAATGTTACAAGGGGGATGGTGATGGCTTCCCCCAAGTCTGGGTTGTGGGGAGTCTTATGAGTTCGTGTTTGCCCATGGCTCATTCGTGCACCAAAAGTGCTCAAACTTTGCACTAACCAACTTGTTGTTTAATTTATGTAAATCCGCGTGAATAATTGACTTGCTTGTCACTCATCATAGTTTCATTTCGGAGCTCCAACACGCCCCTCTACCCCTGAAGTGTTGCATATTAAGGAACGTGCCCCAACTCCTTATCCTTTAGTTATTTTCACCTACAAACTAGCAATTAAATCTATCAAGGGGTGCATCAAAGTTCATTAACCAATTTTTTTTTGAAAAAACCACCACTAGAGATCACCTTGTCATATTTGTATTATACAAATGTTAAAACAACTGAACATAATAAAAAGACATTCAAAACACAATAGGTGAAACATTCAAATTTGTAGCACAAGACATTCATTTAGACACATGTCTTGTTCATTTCAACTATTAAATCTCCCTAACCAAACATTTGGAGTCCATCGTGAATTATTCCTTAAAAAACATATGTTAATGGAATTATGTGTTAGAAATTATTGCACATAAAATGGTATTGTTAATGGTGTTAATGAAACGTTCAAAGAATATACGAAAATTATTTCAAAACTTGTAAGTAGGTTAGAAAATTCACACATATGTAAAACATTCCTTGGACTTAACAAGAACTAAACACTAATTGAATAAAAGGTCACTGAAATACAAATAAGTAACAACCCATCTCATATTATCACAAGAATCTAATTTCCTATCCAACTAGCTATAGGATGCACTATACATTGTGCACAAGGTTTAACCTTTGAATGTTTAGCATTCAACCATGCTAGTGTAACAAAACATGGGTTAACATATACAACATTATCTTGAATTCGTTCCAAAGAAAATTTATATTTATTGTTTCCATTGTTGACTAAAGTTTTTCATGTAGATCCTCTTATTGAACAAGAAATGTATCAACTCCAAACTATTGCATGATACGAATTAACACTCCCATCTCTTAACTCTTATTGTGAAGAATTCACAGTCATACAATCCCTAAATACTCGTTCCTTAAAATTGCACTTTCATGATGTCCTTGTATATCCAAATCTATTACCATCACACATTTTTTGCTTAAATGAAACAAAAATAAAAAACATTCAAACAAATAACAAGTTGAACCCCATAATATCGAAAAAGTTCAACATCATTTCATGTTATAATGAACATGGAACTATGGTACTATACAACGAAATGGTAACTTTTGACACAAACAAATTTGTTGACAAATGTTAGTGCTGAATTTATTACTACATTTTTCAACGACAACACACAAGAACCATTGTATTTAATTACAATCTACAAGCCACCTAAAATGCAAATAAATAATTTTTGTTACATATTAGAAACCATCATTAAACAAATGCCTTAAAACATTCCAACGATCATCATAGAAGATTTCAATGTTGATATCTTAACAATCATCATAGAAGATTTCAATGTTGATATCTTAACAGAAACATGTCAATCCATAACGTTATGTAATTTCATGAGTACAAAAAAAAATTCAAACTTCTATTCTCTGAATACACAACCATTAATAAATCACAAATAGACCACATATGGACAAATGCACCAACACAACAATGTCATTCAAGATCTAATCAAACTTACTAGTCAAACCATAAACTTGTTTACATCACATTTAGATTGCCAAACTATGTGCCTTGTTTCATTACACCAACAAATTAAACACATATTCACATCATCTAAACAACAATCTCAATTTTTTTATTTTTATAAAGGTACATTTTTGCTTCAATGAACCAAATGTGAAAAAAATTACTTTAATTACTAACTACACATATTGCATATAATCACAATAATCATTACTTTCCGAATTGTTTTTTGAATCCAAAATAAACCATTCAAATATATGATTTTAAACAATTAGTACTATACTACACCTTACGGGCAGGGCCTATGTGTGTTTATGACACCGTGTTTGGTTTTAGTTCCCTAGTTAACCATGGTGGTTAGTTCAGTTGCACTTTTTCACTACCTATTCTCACAAGTAGGTTGTCGATAGTTAAGTAATAAAAACCAACCCAATACCTATGCATAAACCATCTACATACCTAGTAGTTACCTATTTTCCTACCTTTCTACCTATATATGGGACCTATTTCCTACAGAATTGGTTACCAAGGTGAAACCCAATATTAACTCAGTTGAGGTTCATCCACAACTGAGTGATAACCGGCATCCAGTGGATGGTGCACTGGTGGGTACTGTGGCCCCATTTAAGATGTGTATAATGTGACAGAATCTGACAATTATAATTTTGTCAGATTGTCTATTATATCCTTTTTTATGTCCTTTATATATCCTCTACGGGTATAAAGGAGGGATCTTTATGGATAAGGGTTCTAAACAGGTCCTTATGGCTAAGGGGTACCAAAGAGGGTCCTTATTGCTAACGGGTTTATGTCCGTAAGGGACAATAAACCCTAAACCCTAAATCTTTCGAAGCGAGCAGAGCAAAGCGCACAAGTGCGTCGCACATGTAGGTGGGTGCTCAGGGCGGGAGAGCGAGCGAGCGAGCAAGGAAGTGCTGGAACTCCAACAAGAGGTGGCTGTTGGCGGCATAGAGAGAGGAAGGATGGAGGTGCAAGAGTGACAGAGAGGTGCGACTGCATTAGCGGAAGGAGTGAGTATTGCCGGCCCTTTGGTAAGGATGACGATGAGCTTTGTCGGTTTTCTCTTCTTCTTTTCTGCGTTCTTTCTGTGGGTGGACTCTGTAGTCTTCCTTTCTATGGTACTTTCTGTGAAGGTCGGGGGGGGGGGGGGGGGAGTGACTCGGGAGTTTGCACCACAGGTTGTATGGTGTTGTTGTCTATTGGAAGATCGCGAGTTCTTTACTATTAAAGAAAAACATGGTTTGTGTTTGTTTAGAGAGGAAAGAAAAACTTTCTCGCAGGAGCTGCTAGGGAAAATCATGAACTACTAGGTAGTCTCGTCATTGACAGTTCCATCTGCTCTTCATGTAGGTGTTCTTCATGTACATTTAATTGAGCAAGAGTTGGGTTGGGTGAACAGGAGTCTTTATTGGGAAAGGAGTACGCAAGTAGAAGGGCTGCTGCACCTGGAGGTGAGTGGGTGGGTGGGTGGTGTTGACAGCCTGAAAGCGTTTTGTCAGGTGCATTCTTTCCCCCTATCATCACCATGCCTGATGATAAGAAGAAACAGTTACAGAAACTGCAGGCATTGGCTGCAAAAAGGAAAGCAGACAGTGAGGGTCATGCGGGACAGAAGAAGCTGAAAGCAGCACCAGCAGCTAATGTCATCCCTCCCAAGAAGCTTTCTTTGAATAATGGAGACACAAAACCACCAAGACCATCCGCAATTTCCAAGGGCAAGGAAAAGCAGCAAAGCACAAACCTCAAGGCTAAGTCACCTGCCAAGAGGAAGCCTACAGAGAAATGGGACAGTGACTCAGATACATCTGAAGAGGATGATGAAGGTGATGCCTCAGCTGGATCAGAAGATGATCTTGACAGTGAAGAAGCTTCAGAAGAAGAGGCTGATCACCCACACCCTGCTAAAAAATCTGGAAAGATTGCTGCTGCCAAACCACCTGCGAAGAAGTTCAAACCCTCAGACCTCAAGGAGAAAGATAAAGGCAAGAGGTTAGAGATAGGAAAGGACAACAAGGGCAAAGGGAAGAAAACAGTAGAGGAAAGTGATGATGATGGGGACAATCTTGATGAAGAAGATGATGGTGGTGACTTGTCTGAAGATCCCTTAGATGAAGTTGATCCTGGTAACATCCTTCCTTCCAGAACCCGCAGACGAGCATCTCAACCTGTACAGTATGACTTTGACCATGGCAGTGATGACGACTCTGAGGATGACAGTGATGCATAGTGGCAAAATGCCCACGACACCAAGGATGACAGTGATGCATATTGAAAATGCCTGTGGCATGGGTTTTACATCCATCATTTTGAGCTGTGGTCAATCATGACAAACTCTGAGGTCCAGAGAGGATTGTGTTTTGCAAGGATCCCTTCTTTTGATGCAATCACTGTTAGCAACCAAAAAGCTACTTTTTTCTTACCTTTTGGGCTTTTTGTCTATTGTCTGTTGTTTTGTCACTGAACAGCATCCTGAGGTTGCACTAGTGTATTTCTGCCCCTGCTTTTGACTAACTGTGAGTCTATCAAGATGGTTCTGTTGCAGTGGCATGGTTGGTTTTCAGCAGGCAAAGTACAGCTTGTCAATTGCTTAAAGTCCAATCAAGATCTTTTTTCTTACTTTTGTTTGCTTATGTTCTTTTTTTTCCTAGCATGCATCTTAAATCCTATTGTCTTCTTTGCACATCAGATTCTCACATTGTAACAACAGATTGTGGATCCAGGCCTTGTACTGGTGGTGTTCTGTGTTTGCAGATTTTTTGTCTTGCAAAGGCTGGGTAGATACTAGACACCCATTCTGGAATTTTTGGCTTTAGAATCTTTGTGTTTATATAGGTAAGTAGAGAATAGAGACTTTAGCTGCCACCTACAACAGAGATTTTGGTGTTTGCAGCCATGTCTCAATTTAGAATAGATTGTGTGCAGATGTGGTTAAACACTCTTTCACAACATCAGACAGGAGGATGTCCTTTTCTCTTCAACTAATATTTTATTGATGGAGGTAGAGTGTCCACTCAGTTTGTCTCTGCCTTTTAAGGGTGCAGCATAACAATGTAGTTTTCATTTTGGTTGTGTTTACGAGGTGTTGCTGTGAACTGTTAATTTTTTAACAACTTCATGGAACATTTCATGTTCTAACTGTTGGCTGGACTGAACTTGCCATAAGGGGGCAGAGCCATTAGGCAAATGAGAGCTGCTTGTTTGAGCTTGTCATCGATTGTGTTCTTAACAGATCCTATATGGTGGGTTAGAAGCAACTAACCATCACCACAGAATTATATGAATTTTGTGTAGGTGGGTTGGTTTGAAAGCTTGAGTGTCAACATGCTCAGGACATACTTCAAAATTCAGGATTTCAGTATGTGGACCCATTCATTGAAATTAGCCTGGATTGCTTGAGATCTTTGAAGCATCTGCAGACATTGGCCATTTTCAGAGACCAGCCAAGTTTCTGCAGATGCTTCCAAGCTTAGACATGGTGCATTGATGATTCTCCAGGTACAGGTTGTCCAGGTGACTGACTTGGATTTTGGTGGCAATTGAGAAACAAGTGCTGGTCATCTTTGGATTTCCCACAACATACTAAGAGGCAATGCTGCTGAAAGCACAAAACATTACAGAAACCCCAACGATGCCCAGTACATGACCTTGCAAATTCGTTGCTCATCCAAGTTCAGTTAATTACTGTTTTTTACAACTCTACCCATAAAACTGAGACTGCATACCGAGACTACCAATAACAAACCACATGCACCAACTCTCTTCAATGGCCAATCAAAAACAGGGAGAAGCAGGTGGACCATATTTATTACACTCTTCTCTGGCGGGTGTACAGCATTGCTAAGCCTTGTAGCAGCAAACATTTCACTAGAATATCAGCAAATTTTGCAAATATGCAGGAGCAAAACTATTGAATGACATGTTTGGACTTTTATTTCATCCACTTTCAATGTGCAGGGTGACGGCTGAGGAAATTTATTATACACCTTCATTTTCAAAGTTACCCTCCAAAGATACACACTATTTTAGTGCAACAAAAATGTTATCACACTCCACGGAGTTAATTATTGTTTCAATGGGCCATGTTTTTAGGCAAGGACTACAAATTCTCTTGTGGGTAAACCATAAACCCTAAACCCTACTTCTCCAGCTATTGAGAAAGAGGCTGGTTATTGACAATGTTCCAAGGTTCACAATTCTATTATTTGATACCCATACGTGAGATAGAAAGAAGTATTGTTTCACAAAGACCCTGCTTTGTTGGGTATGAAGAACAAAAGGAAAAACTGGCCAACATTGGTACCTAGTACAGTAGCCTCCCGCTTAAGTACGCAACTTGAACCTGGATGCTTTGTGCATACTTAGCCGGTAGGTGTGTATTTTAGACGCTTTGTGCGTACTTTAGACTGTGCACTCCCAAAAATTAGCTTGCATTTGTCTCTCATGTCAAAGAACTCGAATGGAAAGCGTCTCAATGAATCGCAACGCTGCGCGATTATCTCGAAGCTGAGCAAGACGTCTTCTCTCAGTAAGAGAGCCTTAGCAAGAGAATATGGTGTTAGTGAAGGCGCCATCAGAAAGGTTTGGGAGAACCGTGAGGCAATCCTGGCCCGATCTGCTCTTTTAACGGAAGAAGCTAAAGAGAAGACGTTTCGAGCTTCAGTTGGACGATTCATGGAGCTTGAAGATATGCTCTATTGCTGGATTGATAGCATGCGTCGAGCCAGTCTTCCTGTACCTCCATCCCTTACCATTGCCAAAGCGAAAAACATTGCATCGGATTTGTCAATTCCAGAATCTGACTTTAAGGCTTCTTGGCAATGGTTAAGCCGTTTCAGAGTCAGGCGCGGTTTGCAAAAAATGCTTCTTCATGGAGAAGGCGCGGAAGTCAACAAGAACGACCCGGAGTTGTTAGCAGCTTTGGAAGAGCTGTACGAGATTATAGCTCAATACGACCCTGAGAATATCTACAACATGGATGAAATAGGTCTATTTTTTCGATTGCTTCCAAGATATAGTCTTCTTATGCCGGGCGAGGATATCTCTACGACAAGGGGCAAAAAGAAATCGAAAGATCGAGTTTCGCTTATCGTTTGTGCCAACGCAACCGGGTCACACAAAGTTCCCTGCTCATTAATCGGAAAACCGAAAGAACCAGCTTGCATTAAGGATCGGCAGTGGCCAATACCTTACTTTAATCAGGCTAAAGCTTGGATGGACGTAGAAACCTGTTGGAAGTGGTTCAATGAAGTGTTTTTCCCAGAAGTGAACAAGCGAACAGGGCGGAGAGTTCTTTTGCTGATGGATAATGCTCCGGGCCATTTCCAAAGCTTCGAACGTGACAACATTCGCGTTGTGTTCTTTCCCCCAAATTGTACAAACTGGAAGCAACCTTGCGATATGGGAATTATCGCAGCTCTGAAGAAACGCTATAAGTATCTGTATCTCAAGGACGTTCTCGACTTTTACCAATTTGACGACGACGTGAAAGCTCGTAAAAGAGATCAGGGTCGAAGACTTCGGCGAGGATTTGCTGGGGTACTTTATGGGAATCCAGCGCAACTCTTAGATGCTGCAAATTATGTAAAAGAAACCTGGGATTCTGTTTCTCAAGCTTCGATCAAAAATGCTTTTAAAAAGGCTGAACTCATGCCAAAACAATTTGAAGCCGAGGACGAATGCAATGACGGAGACCTCGATGCTGAAGTCATGGAGGCTTTTGAAGCATTGAATTTGATCATTGAGTCGTCTGAACTCGATGACTTCGTTCATGTTGACGATGAGAACAACGAAGCATTTGCAGCCGCGGTTTTGGAGGATGTGGAAGAGCTTCTAGAAACAATGAAAGTTGCTGAACCCGCGGAAAATAATGATGATGATGAAGTTAATCCGCTTGAACAGAATGCTGAAACACAAAGCGGCATCCAATTCCAAGGGTTCGAATTACTCTATAAGCAGGTTCTCGACATCGAGGATCAGCTTCTATGCCCTGATGTTCAAATCAAAGCTGATGAAGCCTTTGATGATCTGAAGAAATCATTTGAAGCATTTCAGGGCAAGCTACAGGCCGTCTGTGTCAATGTTAAGAAGAAGAAACTTCAAAACCTACGCCAGATGACAATTCGTGACATGTTTGCCCAATAAATGTTGAACCCAGATTTTTTGGGAAAAATATGCGTACTTAGCCGGGATGCGTACTTAAACGGGTGCGTACTTAAGCGGGAGGTTACTGTAGTAGGCACCTTTTAGCTCCAAGGGTTGGCAGTATGTACCTATTGCCTAGTATTAGCCAATTTTTCGGTTGAACCCAAGACCCAGAATTGACCAAGAACCAGCCTTGACGCTCTACATGGATGTGGACCAGGCCTTAGAATTGGAGCCAATGTGTCTCCATGGGTTTGGACCTGACCCAGAACTGAACCCAACGGCTCTTAAGGGTTTTTTATGTTTACAAGGTCCAGGTCTTAGGGTTAGGTAAGAGTTAGAGACCTAGGTTTAGATAAGATTTAAGGTTTTAAGGTTTTAGGTTCCATATGTCTAAGTTCTAGGGTCCTAGGTCCTAGCCTTAAGTTTTAATATACAAGGGCCTCCAACATTGTAATATATATAGGGCACTAAATTGACCTATACACAAATCTTTTGTGATTTTCCCAATGTTGTTCTTGGGAACATGTTGGGAAGCAATTTGAAAATTTTGGGAACCCATTGAGAAGTTAAAGGAACTTGGTGTGAAACTAATGAAAACCTTTTTGGAACTTGGTGAGAACCCCAAAATCTGGAAAAAAATCGTCCAGATAATTTAACATACAGAGTTCACAACTACAAGAATAATATTGGTCCAAGAATAATTTAAAGTTTTTTTTGCCATCAAAAATTGGGTTGTCATTTCTCCACAAAGCATTTCTCATGAAGTTTCCAGGTTTTGATCATGCACGAATGGTTCCATTGTTAAAATTGAATAGAGGCCCAGACTTGCTTTAGGATATGCTTACATATCCCACTTTTGACCATGATGCATGTATCAAAGTTTCACCCAAAGAAAAAGAAATTAATGTGTATAGTTAGGCAGTTCGAATTAGGCACCCATTTATTCAAAGAGAGAATAAAGGCTGGATAATAGGATCCCTCATCAAAAAAAAATTCTTTAACATATTTCAAACCCTCATCTAAGTGTTGTTGAATATTGTGAAAAATAAACCATTATCAAAATGATCATGTAATAATCAATAATTTCAAGACACACCTGGGCAAATGTATTATAACTTCAAGAAGATTTTAGATTTAAGAAAAAGGAAATCATCCTACATAGCCTATTGATGCACCATACAAATTGAATAGAAATTACCACTAAATTTAAATAAGGACACTGAATTAGGGCCAAGACTTGATTTCTTTAATTAAAAAAATTGGGTTTTAATTCTTAAATGAATTCTCTTCCAAGGGGCACTTGCTGGTGGGTCCCCAACCCTCAGAAGAGAGTTGTTTATTTAGAGGAAGTTAGAGGGAAGGGGGAGGAAGGGGAGAGAGAATTTGCGCACTCGTTGAAAAAAAAAACAAGAATTAGTTGACTCCCTTGCTTATTCCAGCACGCCATGGCTGAAAAAAACCGTGTTTCATTGACATATTGAACCATGCAAGCAAGCTCAACAGTACTTGTGATGGTAGCTGCAGTACCCCAAGGGGGATTGTCAACTTGTGCTTCATTCTGATTGGGTTTCACTATCTCTTCAGGTTTGTCAAGTGTTAGGTATCAGCAATTGTTTTCTACTTCCATAGGTCATGGTACCAATGGTTTCTCTACATCCCCATGATGTTTGTTTCCAAGAAATTGTCAAGTGGTGTTGAAGGTCTCGGGAGCAGAAATCTGATCCATTTTTGTTGAGCTCTCCAGTAGACATCAGTAATTCTGCAGACTGGCAGCTGGTGCAGGGCTAAAGATTTGGGTTGCTAAACTCAGGGAGGAAGAAGAAGAAGAAGAAGCATTTGAGGAGGAAGCTTGAATTGGTGAAATTTCTAGAGGCGGAGGAGAAGTTGAAGTACACCTTGAGCTCGAGCTGCAAGATGGGCGTTACTGTAGCTGTGGCAGATTCATTGGTGCAGGACGGGCAAGGTTTGTCAGCAGTGGCGGAGCAGGTAGTGCATGTGTGGTTGATGGTGCGGGCACCCATAGTGGCACCCTTGCTGCAATTGGCTGTGAATGTGTGCCTGGTGATGATCACGATGCTGTTCGTGGAGCGTATGTTCATGTGCGGGGTGCTCATCGTCATGAAGCTCCTGGGGAGAAGCTCCCCGCACAAGACTTACAAGTGGGAGCCCATGAATGACAACGACGACGACTTGGAGCTCGGCAACTCTAGTTCTTATCCCATGGTGCTGGTGCAAATCCCCATGTACAACGAAAGAGAGGTGTACCAGTTGTCGATACAGGCAGCTTGTGCTTTGTCGTGGCCAGCAGACCGCATCGTGATTCAAGTGCTGGACGATTCCACCGATCCTTTCATCAAGGTAAGTCTAGCTATCAGTACTTGCAGCTCCACTACTACTCAGCTGGTACTGATTTGCTGCCGTCCACCTATTTGCAGTCCCAATTTCAGTTTTATGGGTCCTGGGGTTGAAAAAACCATAAATAACTACACTTGGATGTGAGAATATTTTTGCAAGTAGGTTACAAACTGAGGAGCACCGCTGGAGCTGCTCTGAGGAAAACAAAACCCATGTTGTGAATTTATGATCAGGAGCGCCTAGAAGAAGTGCAAATGTAGGAGCTTGTGCTTATTACAGTGCTCATCATCGCGAGCTCATAAAGAGTCTGCAAGACTGATGAGAATGAACTACTGTTGTTGTGGATCATTAACACTGCTGCTGCTGCAGGAGCTAGTGCAAATGGAGGTACAGCGATGGTCGAGCAAAGGGATCAACATCAGGAGAGAGATCCGTGGCAACCGCAACGGCTACAAATCCGGCGCTCTGAAGCAGGGAATGCGTCACCACTATGTGGGCAAGTGCGACTACGTTGCCATCTTCGATGCGGACTTCCAACCGGACCCGGAATTCCTCCACCGAACCATCCCATTCCTCGTCCACAACCCGGAACTCGCCCTGGTACAAGCGCGTTGGAAATTCGGTAAAGTGGACCACACTTCTTCATTAGCTTACTTACTATGCATTGACCGGGTCATCCCCACTTAATTAATCGTCCGCATTTACCACCTAATAACCAGAGCGCCCTAACCTTCTCCGCACCCAGTTTCTGCACTAACTGGACTCTCCAGTTCCACTAGCCCACTTACTCACTGAATGGAATCCCTGTTCCCATATCCACTTTCTTCAAATAACTGGACAAACCCAACCCCCCCAAACTCTCTACACTAACTGGACTGCCGACTTCCCCAAACGCACTTTCTCCAATAACTGTACGCGTCACTTCCGCACACCTTGTTCTCCACTAACCGAGCTGCCCACTTCTACAAACGTTTTTGTCTCCAGTAACCGGATCCCCATTCACCAAATCCCACTTTCTCACACTAACTGGACCAGGGGACAGGTACTAGCCTAGTTACTACACCATAAGAAAAACTAGGTCATAATAGAGTTATCGGTAAAGTAACCGTGTCTTCACCCTGTCTTTGGGCCTCCTTTCACCCCCTATCCCCTCTTTCAGTGGATTCGCCAAGTAAGGACATTGTATTAAATCTCAGTATGAAATGCTGAAACTCAGCATTTAATGCACAAGGTTCGAAACTAATTATAGTAGTTGTACACGTAAGAGTAGTGAAAATATATGTAGCAGCAGTGGAGGCGCTCAGGAAAAAGGAAAGGCAGGATGAAACTCAGTTTACCACCAAATTGATGGTTTTCTGAGTTTCCCCACCCCACCCCCCCCCCTTGAATGCTAATGTACTTTTTTGCAGGTTTTTTTTAAATCTCACCCTCGGTATGACGAAACTCAGGGTTCTGGTGCTATATTTGTCTTACTTCACGGATAACTCTAAAACTGAGGAACCAATGTTGTCCAGTTTCTGGTGGGATCCGGATCAGGTTCTTAGAGTTTCCTTTTAGGTTCCCCCAAACCCCATGGGCTCTTGTAAAAGTCCAAAGAGTTGCTAACCATGAGTTTGTAACCATGGTTTCCTAATTTTACCACAACCTTTTTCCATAAATGAGAGAACTTAGTTTTCTATATTAGTTAGTGAACTCTTGAGTGAACCCTTTTCCCATAAAAGAGAGAATTAATATCCTATATTAGTTTTCGTAACCCTCTTTACTACTATCCCACAAACACAAAATGTAGCAAGCCCACACTCTACATAACAATGGAAAAATTGTAACGCTTGAGTCCCCTCAACACCACCTTGTCCTTTAAAGAGAGAACTAGGGTTGGGTATCATTGGATATTCATACATTGGGTTCTAGAATCTACTCTTGCTTTAGCAGGCAAAACACAATTTTTCCTTTAATGGGTGATTATGCCCTATAATCTGCTATGTGTTAAACAGGCCAGGTATCTCAAATTTCTACTATCTTTGTTTCTTTCCAATTTTGTGATGAAGCTGTAGTGCCAATCATCCATAAAAAGATTTAGCCAAATTTGGCTACTAACTAACCTCCAAAACCCACTTTTTCATTTTTAAAAACATTTCCACTAGATAAAAATGAAAAAGACTGACTACCATAGGGAAAAAGTTGTCTGTGGTCACACCATTCAGTACAAGTACTTTTGATTACTAGGGTTTTATGGGAGTTAAGGATTGGGGGAATGGTGCAAGATTTGGCTTTGTCAATCATGGGAAACTAGCTTTTTTTTTCTCTTTTACATTTTAAAATCTCTTCTTGAAATGACCTGCCCCTTTTATATCCCTGAATTTATTTGTTTAATTTTCCCCATATTTTATGCTTATTAGCATTAATAGGCCAAAAGTGCACCACCCAAGTTGACCACATGGTTGACTTACAACTCAACCCTTATTAGAGGTCAGCAAACACACACTTAGTTTACTTATCTATATAGTTTTCATTTAACTTAACTCCTTATGTTTACCTTGGTATGTTTGTGACCACAGCCAATGGTGAGGAGTGCCTTATGACAAAGTTGCAAGAAGTTTCCCTCAATTACCACTTCTCTGTGGAGCAAAGAGTGGGGTCAGCTGCATATGGCTTCTTTGGCTTCAATGGTAAGCATAAAATTTACAATGGGTTTTACATATATTTTGTGAAAATTTTAAATTGGTGTTTTTTCTTGCATGGATTTCATTACTCATATTGAATGGCATCAATTAGGTTTAGTACTTTGTGTTCATTTACTTCCTGGAATTACCAGACTCTCTGGTGTATCTACATTGTGAGGTTAGGTTTAGAAATTACTTAACGTTACGGTCAGGTTCTAAAAAACTTCATAAAATGAAACAAGGCTTGGTTAGTAAGTTATTTCAAATGACCACTACTAAGGTACCTGTGCCCAATAACCAACTTTATGAAAAAGAATAATTTCTGTCTTTTGAAATCAATGGTAAAAAGAAATGTGAAAAGAATTGGAATTTGAAAATGCATGTTTAATCTGTTGAAATCAATCTTTAAAAAAAATGTGAAAAAAATCAATTTGTAATAAGGTATTATAAATTTTGAAATTTTTTAATCAATGTAAAAAGAAAAATATGAGGAAAAAATCAATTTATGACGATGTACTTAAATCTTTTAAATCAATGCATTTATAATTATTTATACAGTAAACCCCTTTTATAATCACTTCGATTTTAATCACTTTGTTTGTGCACTATAACAAAAGGTGTCCTTATATGCCAAGTGATTCCACTCAATTTTAAGTGAGTAGTGAATGGGGACCGATGAAAAAATAGCGAATTCATTGGTGTAATGAAGAGGAACTTGTGAACTGCACCCACATTTTGTAATAGTGGTGTCAAAGATTTTTTTGGTAATCATTTGTTTTTAGTAAGAAACATCATTTTTTAACGTCACTATTACATTCGTTAGTAGCATAAAAAATTTACAAATCTTTTTTAATAAATGTGACTATAATGAGAGAAATCTAAAACAAATATTAGGGTTTTGTAAATTGTAGTTCCCTTAATGTTGTTTTGTGTTAAATTGTGCAAACCAACAACATTGAATCTAAAGAAAAAAGAAAAAGATATGTGAGCTTGCCAAGAAAAAAAAATTTAATTAATTAATTAAAAAAATATAGTTAACAAAAATACACAAGCTAATAGTTAAAAGGCTCAAATTCAATGTGTTGTTAAAACATACAGAAATCACAACCTTCTTCAAATCTAATAATGCATAATAGAGCTTACAATAACCCATAAATTGGCACCTTTAGTCTAGCATAAAAGGGCTGTTTTGTAAATGTTTTTTGCCTGCAGTCACAATCTTGTAAGGATTTATACAGAATGTGACTAGACACATTTAAATTGCAATTCGTTAGTGTCATGAAAGAAGTGGTCACCAAGGGGTGATTATAAAGGGGGTTTACTGTATTTACATCCAATGAAAACATGATGAAAGTATGATATTAAAAAAGCAATTCACAAACAGCCTTAGGAGTTATGCTTATTACACTGATGATGCAGGGACTGCTGGAGTATGGCGGATTCAAGCAATGAATGAGGCTGGAGGTTGGAATGACCGAACCACGGTTGAAGATATGGACTTGGCTGTGAGGGCAAGTATGTGTGGGTGGAAATTTGTGTATCTCCATGACCTTGAGGTATAACCAAATGATCTGATTGGCAAAATTGTTTTTCAACCCAAGAAAAAACAAACTATGAAAAGGGTTATTGCACTTCTAAATGGGTAAATAGCAAAGCTGGTTTGCAAATTAGGGGAAGCAATTGGGTGTCAAAAAAATTAGGGTTGATGCCATGTTTCATGAGTGGAACTTTGTGTATACTCTACCCTTGATTAAGTACTGAATCACTAACCCATTTCTGTTTTGGAATCTGGACTGCTCGGTTGTATGGAACAGTGCAAAAGTGAGTTGCCAAGTACTTTAAAAGCCTACAGGTTTCAACAACATCGCTGGTCATGCGGCCCAGCAAGCCTTTTTCGCAAAGTGTTTTCACAAATTTTGAAAAATAAGGTAAACCAACATACCCAACCTGTTTGCAGTGTGTAGTTCATACCCATATTTGCATCCTGTTACTCAAATCCCTAAACCCTAAACCCACCAGATTTGCACTTGTGAATACACCCCTCTGTTTCCACTAGATGATGAAATAAGTGAAAATTTCAACAAATGCCTTTCAAACCAACATGCAAGGAAAGTCTATCTTCGACCAAAATGAGAACCCATATGTTATCTAGGTATATAGTCAAGGCATTGATTGGCTATGGGTATGGATGAAAGTTAGCTTTGGATGATAAATTAAAAACGTTATTGATGGTGAATTAAAGGAATGTTTTTTTTTATGATGGTAGTAGTAAAAGATTTTTTGGGGGATAATTGCAGAAAGTGAAACTATGGAAAAAAATACATATGTTGTACGCATTCTTCTTTGTTCGAAAGGTGCTTGCACATATTGTTACATTTGTTTTCTACTGCCTTGTTATTCCTGCGACTGTCTTGGTGCCAGAAGTCGATCTACCTTTCTGGGGAGCTGTCTATGTTCCATCCATTATCACCATCTTGAACGCCATCAGCACTCCCAAGTAAGTATGGCAGTCTTCAACTTTTTCTAGTTTGTGGCTTTTCACTTAAAGGTATAAAAGTTTCCACCTGATTCTGGTTTCAATAATACTGAGTATAGGGGTTCCTCCATGTTCTTGAAACCCTAAACTCTTTTCTAGGGTTTCTGTTTGTGTTAGTTCTCTTGTATTTTTTAAGCCATAAGGAGGCACTAATTGCATCCAATATTATTAATCTGCAAAAGAAAAACACTGTTGTTTTATTGCCCTGCATCATCACTGAACTGCTCTTGACTAAACCGGTGTTGGGTGGTTATTAGAAATGGCAACAAATAACCAACTAAACCCTAAACCCTAAACCCCTCAAACAGTTTTTAAAAAACATAATCAGTACCATGAGTTTGCTCATTAAAGGTGCATTCACGTTTGGTGTTAGGGACTCTAGTGTTAGGAGATACACCCTAAACCCCTCAAACAGTTTTTCTTAAACATAATCAATACCATGAGTTTGCTCATTAAAGGTGCATTCACACTTGGTGTTAGGGACTCTAGTGTTGAGTCCCCTAACACCATGCTATCCATTTAGGACTTCCAGCTACTTACCAGGAACATTTTATGTCAAGCTAACATTCACTTAACATTAAGCTATCAACAATTTAACATTGGGTGCCACCTAAGTTTTCATTTAACATTGACTTAACATCAAATGCGAATGCACCATTACAAGGGAATGAAACTAACAAATAGTAGTAACAAAATATATTATATGTAAATAGGGAGTAAAAACAACAAGGTTAAACTCATATTATCAGAAAATCCAATGATATTAATCTGAATTTCATTTTGTCTTTCATTTTTTTCTTGAGCTTCTTCACTGCTTCTTGTTGTGATTACTTTAACATTTTGTGCATTGTGATATTGAGTTTCACTCTTAATTCAATAAAATTTCTTCACTTCTCACATAGCAAAGTTCGAGATTGAAATAAGGAGGTAGGGAGTGAAAGGAAGACCCAAAGATGGGGTCACTACATGGATTTCTCTAATATAGAATTGGTAGTTCTGAAAAATTCTAAGAAATGGTCAAATTACCTTCTATAAAATTGCCAGTTCTTTGCCTATTGTTTCATGAAAAGTCGATTCTTTTCGGGTTTTAGAAAAACTGGAACCAGAGGTTATTTGACTCTGAAATTTGTAGAGAAACTGAAAACTGGAGGTTATTAGAAAAAAAAATCAAATGACCGCCAAACAGCACTGGACTGAACCCATCCACATTGCAATATTGCAGGAAAAGCTAGTCTCTTATATGGACTTATTGGAACGTTATAATTGGTGCAGGTCTTTGCATTTGTTAGTGTTTTGGGTCTTATTTGACAATGTGATGTCACTGCATCGAACCAAGGCAACTTTTATTGGCCTATTCGACCTTGGCCGTGTCAATGAATGGATTGTAACAGAGAAGCTTGGAAACATAATGAAGTACAAAATGTCCTCTAAACTCTCAGGAAAGAGATCACTCTTTCGCCTCATGAACAACATGCTCAAGGGCTGGCAACTGAGTGACAGGTATCGCGATCTATCTTCTCCTTTCTAAACTCCTTGTGCTTTGAATGTCTTTCTTCTACTTTGATCATAAACTAGCCACATGGACGATATGGGCTAGTGTATGATTGATGTAGAAATTAATATTTTCATATTTATGGTCATATTTCAAATTCATTTTATATGATTTTTAAATTCATTTTTTATAGAGTCGCTTCTCGCACGTAAATTTTTTTGAATGATTTATTGGCTTTATTATGGACACATGCTCAAACTTGTTTTTATGACAGGTTAAATATGTGGGAGCTTTGGACAGCTGCATGCTTATTCTTCTGTGCAGTCTATGATTTCCACTCTCAAGGGAAAAACCACTTCTTCATCTACTTGTTTTGCCAATCGGTTGCATTCTTCCTCATGGGCTTGGGATATTGTGGCACATTTGTGCCTTCCTAGAACTTTTATTCTTGAATAGATATAATTTCTTCTAAACAAACCCATCATTACTCATGAGTCATGACCTTTGGTCAAAGAGACGGCTTTGTTGTTTGAGGTTTTTTAAAGGCTCAAGCAAGTAGTATTTGAAGCAAAATTTGCTTTGTAAAAAGTTCACATAGTTATGGACAGTTTGAGGTTTATAATCTAGTGTCTCTCACCATAGTAAGGATTTTTTAAGCCTGTTGAGCATCAGATGGTATATATCAGTGTAGTGCAAGTAATTGAATTTATAAAGAACCAATACCCAATAAATGCACACATTTGGAGACAGCTTCAATCAATTCAAAATCTTCTCTCAGATCCCTCCCCTCACATGCTTAGAGATCTAGGTATGGTCACACTTGCTGTTATTTCCAATGTTAGGCTAGTGTTAAGCAACTTAAAATTAGCTTTGCTAATTCACATTTAAAATTTTAACTTACATTAAATTTTAGGTGGCATTGGGCATGGCCTTGATGTTGTGATGATGTTATTAATCATTGTTAACTAATATTAAATCCTTGAAAAAAAATTGAATTCAAAGCTTAACACCAATGTTAAGTAAGGTCTCAATAAATGGACAAATTAACTCAATGTTAACAAAGATGTTTGTTTATCTTCATTTTGTTTCCTCTTTTTCAAAACAAAGGGGGCATTATTTTTTTTGTAATTGTGGAGTAGTGATACATATTGTTTTTAATTTTCAAACCATGTTTCAAAAATTGGGTTGCATCTTCTCTTCTTTTTTAATTTTCATTTACAATAGTTAGCAAAGATATCAACTTTTTTATAAAAATTAATGGCCAAATATCAACCTTACATATTCTTGAGAAATATTATATATCAAATATTCAAGGTGATTATCATAACCTAGATCACAAAATCTAACAATTTTATTACAAACAACCTATACACAAAGGAATGAAATTACAAATCACATGTACACAAGCTTGTTTCACTCAAAGTCAACTTCACACTTTTCTAACTCTTTCTCTAAAGAAGCATCAACATCAATCAATTGTATCAAGTAAGAAGGCAAAATACAACCCACCCTTGGATCATTAAGCTAGTTTTTCTTATAAATATTAACTTATCTAAATGATTTCATTATTGCCAACATCCCTTCAAATTTATAAGTATCCCATTTAAGAAAAAGATTCTTTCAATTTCAATCTATGATTGTTAAAAATCTAACGAAAGAAAATATAAATATAAATAAATTATATATATATATACCATCATTCCAAAGGACATTTAATGTTTTTTGCATCAACTTGGTAACTCCTAAACATCTACAATTCCCTATTTGCCAACTTTTAGGCTTTGAAATAATGATTTCAAAAGTGTTAAGATTGAAATCTTCAACGTTTAATTAACCTACCATAAATCAAATTTTGCCATAGGGTGTAGTACATGGTGGCATTTCAAAAAAATTGGAAACAAAGATTGTTTATCATAATCTTCCACAATGGAAACACCTTGTCCTCCACCAATAAATGAAGAAACCAACCAAAGAGTTTTAAATCTTGGGTGTAATATCAAAAATAACATGTTATGAGATTATTTTTTTCATATTTCCTTAGAAAGGAAAAAATCATTTAAAACCCCACATATTTCCTTTTTGGTGTTAGATGCAAGCATTAACAACTCCAAAGCCATACAAAAATCATATTCCATATATTATCCATAAGGAATACAATTATAAATCTTCTTTGAGTTTCAAGGTCATGATAAATGCTACATGCAAGGCATTAGAAAACAACCAATGCTCATGGGATTAGTTTAACACACAAACATTCACAATAGAAAAACAAATATCAACAATAATTTAATATATATGTTAAGTCAAAAATAGAAGAACACAATCTTCATTGATGTCTTTCAACTATAATAATAGAAAACCATTATTACCTTGAATTGTAATGCATCTTGGAATAATATGACCTTACTTGCAAACGTGCAAGAATAGTTCACTTATCAACAAAACAATAATGTTAGGATTCCACTTATTCACCAATATTCACTACCAAAATTCTGTGGAATAAGTGCATTCCACTTATTTTATAATATGATATTAAATATTTCATTAATTGTATTCTTGGATTGAAGGAAAACATAGAATTGGTTAATAAGATTTAAGGTGCACAAGTGTAACTTTTGTACCATAAACATTTTTCTAAACTATATCATAAGGCATTCCTATTATGTGACCTCCACTTTTTCCTTTGAGAATGCCATATTTTCCAATTTGCTTTATTTTTTTCATCATTGTGTGGAATTGTGTTTCCTTCTATTTGCAAACTTGAATTTTCTTGAGTTTCTTCAACTACATCACTTTCAAACTTAGTTTCATTTTTACAAATACTTCTCATCCTTCACTACCTTACTACCCCCTTACCTAATATCCAGATAGGGAACTAATATCTTGCCCAGATTTCAGAATTTTGATATCCAGATTTTACATGGCTTCATCCCAAAACTTTGAGATCCGACCATCAATAGCACCCCCAGATATCTGGTGGATATCAAGTGTGATATCTAGTCCTAATATCCAGATATCTGCCCAAAACTATTGTGGACTAAATTGCAAACTCCAAAAAAATTAACTGAATATTAATCACTAATTAACATCATGTTGAAATGATGTTCAGTAGGCTGATGGTAACGTTCAACGTTAAGAATTGTGGTCTCCTGATGCATCACACTTTGTTCGATCTGGCAATGCTAGTTGCAAGCCCTTAACAGCAAGTATGGTCATACCTTAAGTTCATTTAAGTTGATGGTAACAATTGACTTGTGGTTTAAGATGGGTAACGCAGCACATCATCCATTGGATGCCCATTATGCCTCAGTTGATGTCAGGTTTCACTTTGGTAACATATTCTGTAAAGGAGAGGTCATGTAGCTCAAAGGTGGGTAGGATAAAAGTGGATACTAAGTTAAAGAATGTAGATGGTTGTTAGCACAATAGGCTAATAGTGGGTTGATAGTCGGTAAAGAAAACAGCAACTGGGTTCACTCTGGAACTGGAATCCAATGGAAAAGAGTTTCTCATTCATCCCTCGTGGTGGCTCCACTGGTGGCTGCCAGTTCAACCCTGGCCCCTGGAGAAAGTAGAATGACCACAAGCGCTCTGTGTTTCCAAAAGACTCAGGGCAAAGAAATATGAAAAAAATTCTAGAATTCTCTGGATGTGAAATCCAGTGCCACATGAATCTTTACACACTGGCTCAACTGATTGTTCCACATCATAGTGGAAAAAGGTGATCATCCAAGTCCCAGACTGGTAAGTAACTCTGCGTGCAACTGCAAAATCTTAAGAGCTCCCAAAAACAGTGAAAGATGAGCGAAAGGAGAAGACTAATCAGCAAATATGACCAAACTGCAGGAATCAAGAGCTTATCATCCAAAACCCCAGAGAGAGCTGCAATTCACATTAATCAAATGACAAGCAATATGGGTCAGGAGTCCCAACAAGCTGGCTTTCATAAATATATATATCTTGATGTAAGACACCAAAATGAGAATTAGCCCCTTGGTAAAATTTACAGGTAAGAAAACCAAGGGCCAATATACAATGTGATATGTACAAGTTATTGGTTGCAAACTACATCCACCTGGGAAGCCTTAGTATGCCCTGCTTCTCAAGTTAGCAAAACCTTGCTCGGGGATTTGACCCAGTATGAAGGCAATTGTCTTGCATCTTTTTCCCAATGCCCAAATCAAAAAAGTGTCACAACATTATGGAATGAATAATCCATAACCCCCCAATTTCCTGGACTACTTCTGGCTTACCTTTACTTTGCTGTACTTTCCATAACTGAAAAGAGGTGTCCTCAATTCTAGAGGCTCTCACTAAAAACCATCTCCTGGAACATACCACAAAACCAAATTAGACCTCTCAGAACAGATATAAATCTAATGCCACATTTCATAAGCCATTTATGTGAGTCTACCAAAACATGCAGCAGATACTCACTTAAGCTGGACACTATATTTCTAATCTTAAGGGAACAATCTAAAGAATACCTTGCCACACACAGGGCAGTGCTTGCTGCGTTCCATCCAGTCATAAATACAGCTTAAGTGAAAATGATGCCCACACTCCATGGTTATTTTAGGATTCTCCTCATTGTAACCTGTGCCAACAAAAACTTTCTCACAAAATTCTGAGCCTCTCCCTCAAGCTTTGCAAAACAACATTTTATCTGATAAATGATTATCCAATTAGCCCTCTTCATTAGAACTCTTGAGGACCTCTGAATGCAGCAGCCTTTTATGAGCCCATATACCGTACACTGTGATACATGTAGGCAATTGGTGCTTTCAATGGCTTACAAACTAGCTTCTTACAACCCTCCAACCCTAATTAGACAAGAACTCACAATGTTTGCACAGGAGGAGAAAGTTCCTAGTTGAGTACTGCTGCATATGGGCATACCAAGACTTCCAAGAAACCAGAATTGAAGGTGTGAATTAAGATGGAGGAAAATACTACCATCAAAACAAGTAGGGCAAAATTCTTCGTCATCTGCAAGTGACTGCACAGAATCAACTTTTGGAAAACCTTTCACTGATGGCACACACTTTCCCGACAAGTCAGGCCTATAACTTGGAGCTTGCTCCTCACGATCACCCTCTGCACCATTCCATCTCTGCAGGGGTGTCAAAGCTTCTCCTGCTCCATCTCCCACAAGGCTGCTACGGCACAGTGGCTCCCCCTCCCCTGCATGCAAATGGCTCTTATTCCCCCGTGATATGAGACCATCACGAACTATTCGGGAGTACCGAGGGTCTGTATCATAAGGTAATGGTCGTGGAGGTGCACGGTAAGTCTCAGGAAGTGGCATATCAGAGTTGATGCTTCCTATTAGTCCTGCTACTGGTGGGCCAGATACTCCTTGATTTTGAGTTGATGAATCTTGGATTTGTGAATCATCAAACCAGGTTGAGTACTGCTGCAGGTCCACATACAAACAGAAATTAAGTAAAGCATCCTCTTATCTCTTTAACAATTTACATTTTGTAAAATGGAAAGAAGGGCGTGTATATTACCATTTGAAGAAACCATTGCACACAGTGGCGCAAACAGAAGCAATTCTGGTAAACACTTCCAGTTGGATATGCCACATTGTAGTCCTCAAAATCATCTGGACTGAAACAGCAACACACTCCCCCCATATTCCTCACACTCTTCCTCCTCTCCTACAGCTTTCTGGAAATCTTTATCTCCTTTCCTCTGTGTACCTATCTGCCAAAGCCTTCTTCTCACACTTTCCTAATTAAAAATTTCCGTCCATCATGCGGCAAACTCTTGTCAAAAAACCATGTTCGAAACTGTACCTCTCCCTCTTGCACAAAGTAGTACCTCCAGAGCAGCAAGTTTGCTACTACTGTTGGCCATGTCTTTAAGATGTTTTCCTAGTTTTATGAGGAACAAACACAAACGCATCGGAAGGTGCCACACACATCTTCATTCGTATCTTCATTCGTACTTCAAAACTCATACAATCCAAGAGCGTTTGCCTGCAGAGACCTCACTGCAAAGTACCGAGGTCACAGGAACTTAGGGCAAACCAGCTTGCTATCAGAAAACTCCAAATGAGATAGAGGATGTCATAACCCTAAGGGCTAAGAAAATTTGAACATAGCCTTGTTCCCTTACACTTCCTTCCTAGACATACATGGAAGCGGCATACACAGGAGTGCTTCCATGTATGCAATCCCAACGAAAAACCAGAGATCTTGGTAAAAAAAAGTGAAGCGAACTGAAGCTCGGAAAATAGGGTTTCCATCCTCCTCTGCCGACTCTAAGTACTAAGCTCCGCCTCGGAAAACCTCCCTGGTTTCTTGCAAAAGTTCTGCGAGCATTTGCTCATGTTCTGCGATCATTTACTTCACAATTGAGGTAAGAAACTCACCGGATTAATCAGAAAATTATTTTCGAAGACAGATTGGAAGCGAAATCAAGGCTGGAAATGCTTTTCTCCTGTAGATAGAACCCGGATCAGCTTCTCCGCGTTAGGGTTTCAAGCTGTGCCCCAAACAAAAGAAAGTCCACGACTGAAAACTAATACCAGGAAATACCTCAAGGTCAGTCTGCATAGACACATAGAGCTTCGAGCTCAAGAATCGTGACAGACGGACACGTCAGTCAGCTTGGCAGCAAAAATGGAATTTCACAGTGAATTTCCCAACAATACCGACAGCCCAAAAATGTCTGGTTCAATACCCCAAAAAAAAAAAAAAAGGCGAAGAAAGAGAGCATCAGCTTGCCTCCCACACATGACGCAAACACGCAACATGAAGCAAGAAATCCATGGCAAAAAAGGGCAACATGCACAAACGGAGCTGCGAGAGAAGAGACAGAGGGAAGAGAGGGAGAGGAGAGGAGAAGAGAGAGACAAAGGGAAGAAGGAAAAGCGAGCGCAGTAATTAGTAAAACATTCAATTACGGGACGGAAAATGCCCTAAAACGGTGAACAATAAATTACCTCAACAGTGAAAAACGGTCAATTGAAATTTTCCAACCCGTCGGTCGTGCTCAATACCGAGACACGTGGCTTTTCAACCGGTTGCCGTCGGTATGACTTACCGGTAACCAACCGGCTGTGCGTGATCTCTGGAGTAGGAGAATGGTTCTCCGGAAATTATTTGTTGCATTATTGTTCCTGATGGATGAGAAAAATACACCAGGTGCAAATTATGGATGAGGAAGGGCTTGATTGCAGACCATATTTTATTAGATTCAAAAGGCTCATCTTGTGTACAGGTTTTAAAAAATAAAACTAGTGTAGCTTGTGCCATTGGCCCAAGTGTGAACCGGTTTTCCAATTTCTTTTTCCTTCACAAACCATTTTTTTGTAATTTAATTGAACTTTTAATGACAAAAACTCTTCAAAATTCAATATCTCCAACACATTAAGCCTAAAAATTTCCAAATCATTTTCATTAAAGCCTAATCATTAGGGTTTCCAACAATGCGAAGAAGGTGCCCAAATTCCCCTACAATTTCTAGTTTTGACTTAAATGAATTTAATGGATAAATTTGTTCAGTATTCAATAACTTTTCCATTGTAACATGAAACGTTATGAAGGCAACTCCATGCACCCTTATTCATCAAGATCAACAAGGATTTCCAATGATATCAAGAGTGTAGCCAAAAGTGTCATGATTTGGGAGATTTCAATGTGACAAACAAAACAATCAACTCATGGGTAATGGCTCTACCCAATGTTATATGACCATGATCAATATTTTATTCCAAAGGGCAACTCCTTAGGAAGGAAAATAAAGAATCTTTAGAAGTATTTTATTTTCTGAAATTGAAAATTGAAAATTAATTAATTTTTTGGAAGGCATGTGCCAAACCTACCAAGGAACTACAATATATGGAATGTTTAGAATCTAAAATTTTGAAAACTAAAATGTTTGAATTTCAATGTGTGGATAATGAAAGTTGAAATTTGTATGTGAAATATTTGGAATCTAAAATTTTGAAAACTAAAATGTCTGAATTGAAATGTGTGAATATTTAAAAACTAAAATTTGAAATTTGAAATCTTTATGTGAAGCATTTAGAATTTGAAAATTAAAATGTTTATATTTAGATGTGTGAATACTGAAAGTTGAAAATTGGAAACTAAAATTTGAAATCTTTTTGTGAAATTTCTGGAAGGAATCTGAAATTTTTGAATATTGAAAACTGAAATGTTTAAATATTGACAACTGAAAACTGAAATGTTTACATATTAACAACTGAAAACTGAAATGTCTAAATATTGACAACTGAAAACTGAAATGTTTAAATATTGACAACTGAAAACTGAAATGTTTAAATATTGTAAACTGAAAATTGAAATGTTTAAATATTGTAAACTGAAACTAAAATGTTTAAATATTGTAAACTGAAAACTGAAATGTTTAAATATTAAAATTGAAAATTGAAATGTTTGATACTGAAAACTAAAATGTCTAAATATTGAAAACTGATTGCCTTACCAGTTTCTCCCACATCCAAGTTGGGCCACACGATTTCTACCCACTTAAACTTGTGGCATGCTTTGGATTAATATTTTTTGGAAAGTGGTAGTAAATCTCAATCAATCTTGAACCCATTTTGTTTCCTAAAACTATCACCCCAACTCAAGAGTTGAGACCATTGCCCTCCTAGGACTCCTAATTCCCAACTCCCCTTGACCTCCCAATTATATGTGTCCAATTCAATAAACACATGTAATTCAACTACAACTCGCAAAAAGAATTAAGCGAAGTGTGATGATATACATGAGTAAGGATTATGTGAAGAATTACTTTGGAAATAATCGGATAGTTGTTTCAAGAGCAAAGAGCAACATGTGACTCTAAAGCACTTGAACTAAGGAGACCACTTGATCCTAATAGAACTTGCAATTCCATCACAACAAACAACCCAATCATTCAAAAATAGGAACCTCCTTATGTGGTTCTTGAGGGTTTTGAAAGTAGGGTTTAGGGTTTATGATTCAAAATGCACTTTCAACTATGTTTTTGTTGTTTTCATAGTTGTTTTCCATTGCAACATTTAATAATGTAAAATCATTGTGTAGCTGAAAGAAGGAAGCACATATTTGTACACTTGACAAAGAGCAACAAGATTGAATGTAAGGATGCTAGTTACATTCAACTTTTCTTTCTCCATTTTTGCAGTCACAACTTGCACCCATTGTGTGCAAGTGAAGAAAAAAAACTTGTAATTGGGGCAAGCAAGAAAAGCTTATTTCTAACAATAGAATATTATGGGTGATGTTTCTTCACCAACAAGTTCATGGCATGTAAACAATCAATGAGAGTAAAAAAGTCAATGGACTACATTTCTCTACTATTCACATTGCGTAAAGAGGAAAATAATTAGTCTCCACCTTCCAAATGATGTTTTTCTACTGACCCTTGTTAATGCAAGGGTGATGGAGCAACAAGAAAGGTGAAAACAAATGGAAGGTTTGCATGCTAATGCAGCATTCACTACCACAATCAACACCTTTGCCAGAAATTCCCCACCAATATCACTCTACACAATGTTATTACTATTGTTTGTTTCACTTCTACTGCATCACTTTAATTGTTTTGCCACCCACAATCTCTCTCAACCATTGTTCTCATACCATTACCAATCTTATAACTATTCCTGAGATTTCAATAACAACAACAAAAATGGCCCACATAAAGTTCCTTATAGAACATCAGGGTACAAACCCACTTTGTCATCTAAACTAACATTTACTACCTGGTCTTGTAAGCATTAAATTGTTCATCCAACACTAAAATCCAAACACAAAAGCCTTCAAACAGTGATAGATTAGTTAAATGGAATTGTGACACAATCGACGAAGTTGTTGTTTGAACATTCCACAATGGATGCCAAAGCATATTCATCAGCAATTACAATCAACATCATCATCATGTATAACTTTCATGTTCCCTTCTTCTAGTTTTCATTCTATTCTTGGTTTTTAAAGGTTTCTTTACACAAAAGCACAATAAACAACACAAGGTAAAAAACATAAAAGTCTAGATTTGCCTCTTAACCGTAAATCCCAAACCCTAAAATTGTTAAACCTATTTCTTGTGTTTTTTTCTTTGATGGAGGCAAGAAAATTCTTGAAGTTTAAGCTACAAAACAGAAAAACCTATTTGGTTTACCTAGAAGAGATTAGCCAATTTAATACAACGTGCCATCATCATTCTAAAATACAAATTGCAAGACATCAAATCATATACCAAACAAGACCTCACAAATATTCACTATAAGAAATCACGGTTTATTTGACTAAAAAATAAAACCAAAAACTAATCACTTTAACATTTGGTCAATTTGACCACTTAATCATACTAGACAGGTCGATTTGAACACATCCAACTTGATTAATAGTTTTTTTGACTAACCATAATGATTTTTTTGGTTAGCCAAATTAGACACTTAATCATACTAAACAAGTTGATTTGAACACATCCAACTTGACTAATAGTTTTTTTGACTATCCATAATGGTTTTTTTGACTAGTCAAATTGGACAAAAATTTGGCTAGCCAAAAAAAATTAATTAAAAAATAGCTTAATTTGTAAATATAAAAATGTAAATAATAAATAAATAATATGTACCTACTTACCCATCGTGGTTTTTTACCTATCTATTCACAACCCACTTAAGTATTATACATTTACACACATGTACAAAGTACATATACAAATATATATATTCCACATATTATTACAAAAGTGGGGTGTAACTCACTTGTTCATTTTATAGCCAAAGTGGTTATAAATTGTTTATGATTACCTATAAGAGGGAATGATGCTAAAAAAATGATGTTAAAGAGATTCATGATTTCATAAAGACAATATTTAACTTTTGCTAAGAACTAAATTGTTTATGTTACAAAATGGAGTATTTTATAGATTTTGTCATGTTTTGTAGTCTTGGACAAGACATAGGTTTCATCTTGTTTTGCAACATGAACAAGTGCCAATTATACTACAAGAATTATATAGTGGAGTTGGTGGAGGACATTTTTTTTCTAATGTCATGGTGAGGAAGATCTTTGATGCCGACTATTGGTGGCCAACCATGAACAAGATGTTCATGAATTTTGTTGGACCTGTTATTTGTGCCAATGCATAAATAACATGTTAGCACAAAATATGGCATAATTAATTAATATTCTACTTGAAAAACCTTTCCAAAAATGGGGACTGGATTTTATCGAACCTATTAAATTGACGAATTACTACTTTGGCAACGATACATTCTAGTTGCCATTAGTTATGTTACCAAGTGAGTGGAGGCCTGAGCTTTGCACACCAATACATCTATTATTACTGTGAAGTTTTTATATGACCATATTCTTATTTGGTTTGGCAATCCATTTATTATTGTGATAAATCAAGGTACCCATTTCATTAACGATGTTATTCGTTATTTAACTAATCATTTTATCTTGAAACATATCAGCTTTACTGTTTATTATCCACAAGGGAATGGACAAACTGAATCTATTGACAAAGTCTTTGGTACATTACTTATGAAACTGGTGAAAAGAATTGGAATGATTGGGATGAACACTTGTCCACACTTTTATTCTTTTATATAACTACTTTTAAGGTTGGAACCAGTCACACTCCATTTCAATGTATTTACGAATTACACTCGTTATTACATGTTACCATCCAAGCTAAGGCAAAACCTATGATCCAAAACTTGTTAGAGTTATAATTAATCGCTTGTTAGAACTAAATAAACTACAAGATAATCAGTTAGTAGCATAGGACCTAATAGCTTTTAACCAGTGGAACCAGTTGTTATGATATTAGATTTAATACATCGAAACAAAATATAAATTTGGAGATTATGTTTTATGGTTTCTAGGAGCTGTCAAAACACATAACCCTAAGTTTCAAAGACAATGATTTGGACCATATAGGATCCAATATTGTTTACCAAACAATATAATATTATTAGTGACTATCAATAAATTCAATCCTAAACTAGTATTGGTTAGCATTAACAAATTGAAATCCTAAAGGTTTATGGAGGATCAAATGTTTCAACTCTTTTCTTTACACAATCTCTCTAACACTATTTTCATCATTGGAGTTCAAGGGTTCACATGCAAACATTGCCCCAAGCTTTTTGAACTTCAACATTTCAACTTTTCGAGCTTTCATTCCTTTTCCTTTTTAAAGTTGTACTTTTGGGCTTGTCCACAACCGCTTGTGTTTGTGCTAGATCCATCTTGCCCCTTTTCTTCCAAGTCCTTTCATAGTCTCACTTTGATACCAACTATCGTACTTGGATTTTGCCTCAACATGTCCTCCTAATATGCACCTAAACTACATGCACTAGTAGTCTTTGCTCAAAACCTTGATTTTAAGCTCATTATTTAAAACCATTCTTTTCAACCCCAAGGCAAAAGGGATTTGACCCGTAGTAGACTTCCCAATTAGTTTAAGGTTTTGTTCATGATTATGGTGCCAAGGGACATCGAAAAAAATTCTTAATTATAGGGGTGTCAAGAAGGAAACCATGGGATGACAACAATGCCCAAAAGCACATTGGGGATGTTAAAAAAAGGAAACAAATTTTATTTTTTTTCCTTTTTTTTTACCATTAGGGATGCTAGGTGCAATGGGAAAGATAACATGGCATCTAGAAACATGATAAAGGATGTTGAAAACATGGGTAAGACACCAAGAAAAATGTTGGGCACACCAATAAAAGATAAATTTGAACCGATGTTACGTGAGTATATTTTTAAGAGAACATATGGTCTTGGGTATTCTATATTTTTAATTTTTTAATTTAAAAAATACATATTTTAGAACCTCTGAGTTTCATTCAATTTACTTTTCCCAACTCAAGGCAGTTATTGGGTGTAAAGTTTAGGGTTGTTGAAGTGAATGCAGTTCTAGGTACGATTAGGATTTAGGGTTATGATTTCAAAATAAGCACATACACAAGAAAAATTGAAGCACTAGAGAAATTAGAGCTCAGATAGACAATAATCATAGCACATACATTAGAAAAATTGAATAGACCAATATTAGAGCTCCCAAACTTATCTACAAAAAGAAAACTCAAACACACAAATTCAAGGTGATGAGAGAAACCCTAAACTCTAATAGTTCTTGTTTAAAACATTAAAACCCAAGTAGGTCCTCTAGGGTTTCCTCCACTGAAAATAGGTGGGTAAAAGGTTTTGAATTTTACTTTGATTTTACTGTGATTGACAGTTCCCAAATAAAGGTTTAGATCAAGTTCTTACTATTTAGATTTGGTGAGGTCAAGTTATTGATACCCACATCCAGAACCATTGGTTTTAACTTTTAATACTTCAATTCAAGTACCTGCTCCACACTGGTTTCAACTTTCACCCATACTTAAATATGAACTTTAAAAAGAAAAAAACCTTATGCTAGGGATGCCAAGAGGAACTTCAGGAATGTCCCTTCTAACAACCCTAAATCAATTGTTCAAATTGGAATTGAACATGTCATGTTGCACTTGAAATCCCTCTAGTGCTCTAGCATTTGATATAATGAACCTTAAATTTGGTATTGTGAAATTTACCTTACATGTCACCCAAAATGAAATATGCTTTTCACCATTAATTTTATATACAAGAAAACAAAAAACCTTGGTACCAATATTAAAGAACCAAGTTCATAAAAGATTAAATTAGTGCTAATGATACAATCCAAATTTAAAAACCAGAAAAGATGAAAAGGTAGAAGAGGCACATTGAAAAAGCATCAATATTGTGGACTTGGAAGAAAACCTAAGTGTCAAAATGGAAAAGAAAAAATCAATAGATAAATTCAATAAGACAACCAACATTGTGAAATGCTCCCCCCCCCCCCCCTTTTGATGTTTGGCAATATCCACCAAAAAATGGAAGAGTGCTCATTTGCCAAAAAGATTACATGTACTCTCGATCCAATATATAATTCTCTTTTTCTTTTTCTTTCAATACGGACATATGATTCTACCCAGATTAAAAAACAACACCGTAGGGTTTAGGGTAAAATACCAGAATCTACATTGAAATTGATCATTGTTAATAATGATGTGAATAATCACAAGAAGCCAGAGCGAGTGGAATGCAAAATTTAATTACGAAAAATCAGGCTTCCAAATTCTGGTCATATTGCAGCAAATGCCCACCAAAAATATGCAACCTACAAACTCCCCTTGAACAATGACTAAAGTCGAAGGAAGTTTTTCTGTACTTTTGAAACATGTCTGCATGTGAGAGAAACCCGAGTTCCGGTTCTTCTCAGAATGCCTTTAGTGCATTGCTCTTCTGCTGGCATTGATTGCACTTCTTGAAGACCATCTCTATGCCTATCTTCATCTTGACAAATGCATGCATATGCATTCACTACCTGCAACCAGAAAGTAGACATATACTCACAGTTAATCCTACAAAACTGCCTACCATTTCCAATGATTATGCAAAACTCTGAAGAGCATGACTCATGTTTGTGGTGTGACAGAGAATGCATACCGTCTCATCCAACATGTGTTCTGAGCTCTCATCAATCCCATGCAGATACTCTGCAAACACAACACAAATAATTTTCAGCAATTTGATGGTCATCATCTTCCACAAAAAACTCAAAATGGATGGTGTTGTTGTGACAGGTACCAATGATTACAGACCTTCATATGCAGAATCCTTGAAAACCAGCAGGCTCCCTGGCATCAGAGCTACTGAAAATGTAGACAGTTCTTTTCCTCCCTGAGATCTTGTGTGCTGTTGCTGTTGCTCGTCAATCCCTGAATTTTGTTACCATCTCAATCATGAAAGTGCAAGTGAAAACTTTTCTCTGACCCACCAATCCCTGCATTTTGTTACCAGCTGAATGATAAAACTGCAAGTGAAAAAACCCTTCTTTCACTGTTTCGTGACGCAGTCCAATTTCAAGTTCTGAGACACTATTGTTCATTCCAGATTACAGTTTGTTGCCAACTGTATCAATGAGGCTTTTTCTGGTTGAGTATAACCCAACATGGAAGTTTGTCTATGATGTCTGTTGCCAGAACATAATGCAAACCTTGACTTATCAGCAAGTAGTGAAGTACCTTCTTGGGTTATTCCAAGGATGCGAGTATGTGGAGTGAAGCGCATCAGGGCTGGAGATCCCAGAGACAAAATTGCCACTACTGGATGATAGAGTGGACCATCTTGATGTGGCTGCACAACATAGTCTAATTAGATGCTATACACACTCAAGTCCTGTGGTTCTCCACATACACCAAAAACCTCCACCTCACCTTAGGTGCATGTGCCAGACATAATCAGAGGGGATCCAACATATTCAAGACAAGACCTAGCTCAATAATACTTTTCTACCTTGAACTGCCCATCAGTATCCTGGAGGCAAACAGCCCCAGACAAGCAGGTCATACAATTAAGCATCTAGTTCTCCTTAAGAATCACAGCATTTGATGAAGAATGTGAACAGATAGAAGAATCTGCCATAGAGGTAAGGTGCACACCATGATACCCTGGCCTGGAAGATATTCATTCACAAGAACATGGTTGATGGGTGCTGGAAACAGGGTTGTTTCTTTTGCTATCCTCTGAGTCACAGTTATCAACCATGGTGGCACTGCAATCATCAAACCAAGAAAACTAATTCAGTTGTCAATGAAGTTGGGACTTAACTCAGAACTGCAGAAATGGAGGACTGCATACTTCGAATCAAAACTCACTCTGTAACAGTGATTGTTTGGTTATTGAATAGAACTTGAACTTATTATCACTGGCAGGAGATTTATGCATCAATCAATATGTGATGTTTGCCATTATTCTCAGGTTTATGAATAATGCTTGCTTACTAAAGGTAGGAAAGAGGTGACAATAAGATGGTGATACTAA
This sequence comes from Sphagnum contortum, assembly GCA_963920785.1. Taxonomy (NCBI): domain Eukaryota; kingdom Viridiplantae; phylum Streptophyta; class Sphagnopsida; order Sphagnales; family Sphagnaceae; genus Sphagnum; species Sphagnum contortum. The sequence continues at coordinate 16,212,099 of OY987285.1, read as the reverse complement.
CACACTTGTGCAAGCAGGCCCTTCTCATGCACAACACCACCTGTTTCATTCATCGAGTACTTGCAACAATCAGCCTTGTGAGTGAGCTAGGAGTTGGGGATGAACCTGAGACCCCTGATCTCTAAATCTTAAACCAAATCTGAACCTGATGCCCTTGATCATCAACCTCATCATGCCTCTAAAAGTGTAATGGAATGCTGCAAGAGCATGAAGCTGGAAACACACACACAAAAAATCTAGCTCCAAAGTTAAAAAGCTTGTATTTGTATATTTGCAGTCAGAAAAGTGATTGAGAGCAGCATGCAAAGACTTCACCTGTTGTCAAAGCCACACAAAACACCATTTCCAGATTGCTCAAGTAACTAGTATTGATTGTTGAAGATTTACTGTTGGCCTTTGCTCAATGCCAAATGCCAAATGCAAAAACACAAAAGAAGGACCAGACTTCTATGAAAAATTGCAAGAAATGTGATTCTTTAAACACACCCCAGTTCTGAAGCCGCCGGTTCTTCAACATCTTCCACTTGGTCATGGGAGCACCATTCACCTGCAAGAAAAGCCAAGAGGTTTCTGAACACTTTTTCTGCTTCCTTAAAAGTCACAACTCATGAGTGAGTGCTGAAAGCAATATGTTGCAGCACTTCACACCATATGCAGAAGCAGTTCACACCTTCTTTACTAAAATACAACAATGACACCAAAGCCAAATCTGCAGCCACATGAAATTTGTGTCAAGGCACAATCTGTTAGGGGGGCTGCACTCCAATACTCAAGATACAAAAGAACAAAAGAGATACCAAACCCTAATTCTTAGCTCTGCAACAAAAGAGCACCAAACCCTAATTCTGTTTCTCAGAAGATGTGGTTTGTCTTCGTCCCCGCACATATATTCCACGCTCATAAGTGGTAGCTCAATTATATCCCAATCATTTCATTGTTGCAACCGTGATTACGGCTTCTTTGCAGAGTCCAAAACCCTAAACCCTAAACGCAAAATTCATAGGCATCCTTGAGCGACTTCCTCAAGTGTTCGTGAGTATGGGTCGCTCTTGAAACCGGAAGGTTGGGTATGTAGTACAAGAAGCTTACAGATCGATCATCTTCCTTCAAAGCATTGAAAGTAGCCGAAAGCAAGTCTTTACAAACAGATTTGGATTTTGAGATCACATGATCATCCACGGGTAGTTTGAAACTCTATTCCTGAGACCTAGAGATAGATTACCATGGAGAAAAAGAAAAACAGGGTTAAAGAGTTCGACACCAACCTGATGCAGGAGGTGATTCTGCTCTGCCGGAGACACGAAATCAGGGATGTAGTAAATGGAAGGCAATGAGCCCACAGAAAAAGGTCGCAACACCGTCTTCTCCGTTTCCTGCTCACCACGTTCAGATCCCTTAGTGATGATCCCGTCCTCCATAACTAAGCTAGCAATATCCAAACCAAATTGGAGAAGTCTACTTCCTGCTAAATTTTTTTTATTCCGCCACCTTTTGCTTCAGATTCTACGCACCAGACATCATCCTTTGGTTCCTATTTCTCTCAGCAGGTCGTAGATTGTGCCACTTCCTATATATCATTTGCAGCAGGTGGGCTGTTGTCCGGATCTCTACAGAGAACACAGCATTGCCCAGTGCACTCGCGAGAGAGACGAAGGCAAGGGATACGCCAATGAACGCTAAGACGCCAACCTAAGCTAGCGTCGGACGGTTGACGCCCACGGGAATTAGCGTACCTTAGAGCTCTTATTAGCGTTCATTAGCGTAACTTTTCCAGAGCAGGGAGAAGTGTGAAACCACTGTGGTCTTTTTGTACAATTTTTTTTCTGTCATTTTTTTTGTATAGAAAATGGTTTATTGAATTTTACAGGCGTTTGGGTTTAGGGTTTAGGGCCTTCTATTGTTTTGTTGTGATCTTGAGGCTTTTTGTGACCTGGTGTTTAATCTCATTGGTTTTGATGTAAATATTGCATTATGGAATCTCATAATTCAAGGGCTCTTTTTCTTTTTTTCCCCCCAATTTTGTGTTATCTGAAATTTCAAAAAATTCAAAAAAAGAAGAAGAGGGGGGGTGGTTGCAATGCAACTTTTACAAAGGATTTTTTTGGGGAATTTCTTTTTCAAATTTGTCACATCTTTAAGGAGTTTGTTTTTTTTGTTGAAATCACCATATTTGGATTATAGGTTCTTGTAAAAGTCTTCACATTTTTATTTTTTACTTTTTCAAATTGTAGCCACTACATCAAAAATGTCATTTTGGGACTAATCTTATATGACTACAAATGAATAAGTGACTAAAAATGCCATAAAAAAATGAGTTTGAATCAACTACAAATGGTATAATCGACTAATATATTTGATAAAGATGAGTCATAAAATGACATTTGTAGTGTATTCAGTCAAGTTTGGCTAAGTCTTCTTGTGGAGGATTGCCATTCCACTAAACTCATGAAATTGAAAATAAAAACTTTCGAACTAAGCATTTGTAAACAATTAGAAAAACAATTGTCTAAACCTTTGGCTAAACCTAAACCTTGTGAATTCTCTTCTAAGAAAGTAGAAACATCACATGTGTCACCCTCCTTGACAATGTAATCAAAGCAAGCATAAATAAGAGCAATGAATAAAACATGGTGTTCTCAATGTTGTTGAAACACAAGTGCCCAATGGAAAAACATTTTTAATAAATTTTAATTGTACTCAAGTTATCTGAAAGTTTTAAAATATATTTATGTTTGAGAGTGCATTCCTTATAAAATGAGCCAAGGACTACGTGTACACACATAAAATCCTACATGCCCATGACTTTGAAAAATGATTACATGAGTTATAAGAATTATAATTTAATATAATTGCTTTCAAAATGTTTATATATTTATAAACTTTCATTAGAATGAAATTTGTGCAATTTTGATATGTTTCATTGGTCATAAAGTGTATAGTAAGGAGTGGACAATTCAATGTGGACTAAGTGTTAAAATTTTGAACATCTTTTATCTTACGTAAAACCAAACCATTAATTCTGAAAAATTGTGGATGACCATATATTGATGATTATGAGGGCATGATATTGTTAAAAATTTGAATATGTGTTTTATTTTAATTATCCACGACAGTCCTTTTTAGTGTCTAAATGTGTTTTTGATCACTAAAACTACATAATTTGAAAAACTTCTTCAAAGAAAAATATATATTTTAGTATAAGCAAAGGCAAGGTTGCATTTTCATCAATATTGAATGTGTTATATAAGATTACTTGTTTTTTGTGTGAATATGTTATGTTCCATTTGGAATGATGTTAAAAAAATGTATGTTTGATAAACTCAATGTATAATGTATCATTAAAGCTTTGAAACACATATTATTTAAAAAAATTGACATGTTTACTTTTGCTGAAATTTAAACATTTGATTTACTTGAAATTTTATAATGATAAAATAGATTTAATTACATATTGTTTGAAAATTTGTGGAAACACATGTGAATTAAACTTTTGAAGTTGACACTATCATCCTATAATGGGCCCTATCCAAAACATGGAGGCCATGCTTCAAACTTAAAAAAATAGTTCTTAAAAAGGACCTGCACCTTGGGATGAATGACTCTTTTAATTATGAATGCACCCTTCAAACAAGCTGGTGAGAATTGTGAGACAACATTGTCCTTTTCATAACTAAAATTTTTGACTGCAAAAATGTATACATATGTAACATATGACACATTATTTTGTGTTAAATGGAAGCACCATTTTTTGCTTTTGATTGAGTAGGGCAAATTGTTAGAAATTGTGAATGCAATATAATAAGATTTAGTTGATAACCTTTTGATACACTTGATTATTTGGGACATTTGTTTATATATATATATATTATTATTATTTTTGTGGGTTGAAATATAATTATGGAATTTGATGTTGAATGTGCTCATAACTTCTTAAAGTTGATGAAAATCAAATCCATTTGAAGTTGTAAGCATGTCAATGTTGAAATCACCTATAAAAAATGTGACACATGAAGAATTAGTGTTACAATGATGAATTTATGTAATGTATGAAAATGATTTTGTAAGAATGATAGAAAGGCATAAAGGCTAACTACATTATTGTATTCATGTATTTGTATTGTGGTGGCATATTTATTTGAATTTTCATTTCAAAAATATTCGTGAACATCTTGGTTAGTCTATTGCATTTGATAAAATGGTTCTAATACATAATCAATTTAATATTGATATTGTCACACCTTAGTTCTGAAAATTGTTAAATAAACTCTATTAAATTTGACTTGTTGAGGGCTTTCCAATAACACCAAGAAAGCTCCCAAATTCCAATATAGTTTCCAATTTTGATTTTAATTAACCTTCATTGAGAAAATGGTTCAATAATCAATGGCATCCACGTTGTAGCTCCAAATAATCTCAAACCTAGTCGATGGACCCCTATTCATCGAGATCTTTTTGAAGATACCAAGAGCATGACATGGAGCTCTGTGGTTTGGGAGATTTCAACATGACAAACAAAACAAACAAAATAAACCACCTTGTTTCATAGATAGATCCCAATATGTTTTTTTTCCCCAATTTTGTGATGTTGTGACATAATGATCATTCACAAGGAGATTTAGCCACATTTGGTTATAGACTAGATATGATTTTTATTATTAAAATCCTAAACTATATCATGGCTACTTGTTTGAACAATGTGTAGAAAATTATTTGTTAAAAAACATTTTGCCACAAAAAAATAGATGTGACACATCCTTTTATCCTTCCATTCCCAATTTGAAAAGACACATGAAAATATTCCATTGAACACAACATAAAGTATGGACTTTTGATTATTTTGCAAAGGGGTGATTTTCATTATCCACTAATGAAAAGACTAGATTATGAGTGTAGAAACATGTTAAAATAAATTTCACCTAATATTTTTGGATAATTTAAATTTATTTTATTTTGAAAAAAATTTATGACATGCCTTATTAAGTAGCATAAATTACATTTCCAAAATTTTAAAATCCCAATCAATCATATATGTTGGATTACTTAGACATCTTTTTTTGATATTTTTTTGTTGGTCTTATCATTATGTGATAGATGGGATTAAAAGGGAAACTTTTTACCTTTTTCCTCCTTTTCACCAAACATAAGGAATTTTTTTTTTCTTAAATGCTCCTAATTGTGGATCAAGGGCACTAATATTCAAAGATGACATGGAGGAAGATAATCCAATTCATCTATCTCACATCCAAATATGACCAACCATCCAAGGTCATTATAACATCAAAGGTACACATTTAAGTATTTAAATCAAACAATCAAAATAATGAAAAATTAGTCAATTTTATTTTTTAATAGGTCTTTATATATAACTTATTGCAATCTTTTTATGTTCCTTCCCAAATGGGTGTTTATATAGTAAAATCATAAAAATTACCAAAAATAAGGATTATTTTAAACTTGCGGATGGTGGAACCTTATCCTCCTTTCTTTCCTTCTTCCTCCTTGTGTTTCTTTCCATCTTTCTTTTCCTACCAAGCTCTGTTTTCCCCCTCAACATTGGGTATTTTCTTTTGACAACAAAACATTGTTACACTAAAACACAACTATTGATGTTGTTGTGAATGACAAGGCGTTGCTACACCAAAGGCAAATTGCTAATGCTACTGCAAATGATAGGACATTGTTATATTGAAGGTGTAGCTATTAATGTTGTTGTGGATGGCAAGGGGTTGTTGTAGTGAAGGCATAACTTGAAACAATAAGGCATTACTACAGGTGAAGGTGCAGCCTAGCAAGTTGTTAATCTTTCCCAATATAAGTATTTAAACTAGTTGCATAAATCCAAATCACATGGCCCCATGTGTTTCCAATTCCTTGGCAAGAAGGCAAAAGGGTTGAAAATATGAAAGCTACTAAGACTGATACATTTATTTGTTGTTCCATGTTATTCTATTAGATAATTTATTATACCTTGGGCCCAAACTCATGCACATGTTTATTAAATATTATAACTTGTTCCCCACATCTTGTTAAAGACATATTGTATTTTGGTACTTTTCAAATTCTTTAAACTTGAGGAAAATGATTGGTTTTCTTCACAATATTTCAAACAACATTGTTGTCCCCCCTAGAGGATGTTCATGTATGGTCATAGATCTATTTCATTTTTATTCAAGGTTGGGGTGCCGCTATCTAACGTGCAATAACATGTTGCTAGTTGATTATGTCTAATTTTAAACCTTAAACCTTAAACCCTTCACAAAAAAAAATTTCTTTGAAATTAAAATAATTAAATTGCATTGTTTCTAGAAATGCAATAAAAATTTGTGACACATCATTTTGCATACATTGTTTGTTGATAATCACATTCTGGAGATTATTTACACACATTGTTGGGAATTGATTTTGTGATTGGAAAGTAGTTATAGATAATCATTATTATGCTTATGGTGAAGAACATAAATATGTTTGTTTTGCAAAGGACTAGGGTCCAAGCATGATTATGGTACCACATTTGAACCATAAGGATTCACTCCAAGGACTCCCAAATTCACCTTTTTCTTTATTTTCCCATTACTTGTCTTACATTTCACCCTTTTTCTAATGTCAAATGAAATAATTTTGTTTCAAATTTTATATAGGCTTCTAAAGTATCTATTGTTTTCATTTATGAAAGTGAAGATAATAAAATTTATGCAATGAGGGCCATGTTCTATCAATAACGAAAATTTCCAAAAATTTGATTTTTTGAAACTTTTTACATTACAATAGGGCATTTGGTTCTTGTCACATTCATACATTTTATACAAAATAACACATGTGGTAAAAATCTTGGGCCAAAAAAAAATGGTTTAGACATTCCTTATGAGTGCTTGAACTTTTTTTTCTCATGAAACAAAATCTTGGATTTTTTTCAAGGACTTGGTAAGAATCTTTAAACTTGTTCAAATTTGACATTTTACACATAGATATTACATTCATAATGTATCTATCTATGAATAAAATCAAACTTTCAATATGAATGTGTCATTAAATTCCAACAACATGTTTAAACGAGGGGACCGAATGAATATTGAAATGAAACAATCATTTTGGACCTTAAGCATGTTTTGACCCACTAATAGTAAGGCAAACAATGCCCCTTCTTTAACTTAATTTTTTTCATGCAATAGCAAAGGGTTTGAAAGGGAAATCAAAAAAAGTTCAGTTGGTTTATAGAAAAAAAGAGATATGAAAGGCGTGTCTTTCTAGTGTTCAATCTACTACATGTGATTATGTTTCCTTTCACGTGGACCTCATCAATGCAAGTGAATGATTTCCCCCTTGACCCTATAATAAGTTCTATTTTCACCTTAGAGGTATTATTTATTTTTTGGATAACTTTTCTTACATAAATGTTTCAAGATAATCTTGACATTCATACTATTATCATAAAAAGTTTTTTCAAAGGGCAAAAAAGTTTGGCTACCATATGTGGTTATGCCAAAGCTACCAAGGTATTAAGGTATGTGTTTTTTTTAACTATAAATTGATTACATTAAAATTCAAGGTAAAGTTTCAACACATGTTTGTTGAATTATCAATCAATTCTGAATATTTCATGTCAATATTTTGAATATTTGAAACTATTTTATATTTTCCTTTGCAAAATTTTGTTCTTTGAAATTTGAAATTTAAAAAAAAAATACAAGTGATATAATTAGTGTTGAAACTATCAAGGTACGATGACAAGTTACCTTTCTATTGGGAAAAGTTGTTTTGACCATAAATCCAACGACACTTAAGAAAAAAATTGCCTCAACATTTTTATTGAACTAAGGAACAATGGGTTAGAGTACTTAGTAAACCAATACCCACTAGTACACCATGAAGAATGGTTAGTAAGCAATTAGGAAACAAATTTATGTTGGGTTATAGTCCCTTAGCTAATCATGGTTGTTGACTCACTTGGTTTTTTTCCTACCTATCAACCAAATAGTTAATAAAACCCACCCTTACCCACTATGTATAAATTAGTTTATTATTTAATACTCACCTATTTTCCTACTTGTTTATCAAAATATAAAACCTACCTTTTACAAAACAACTTACCAAAGTGAAACCAAATATTGAATGAATTGAGGTTCATATAGAACCAAGTCATAACCAACATCAAGTGGATTGTCTATTGGTAGGTGTTGGTTCACTTTGGCCAAAATGATGTACTTTCCATTTGTTCCTCATTTTGATGAATGTTCACAAGGTGTTATTATAAGTCCTATGAGTTCATGATCCTTTTTTGTGATCTCCATGGGACATTTTTTATTTTATCATAAAGTATGTGTGTTGCACTTTAAGAAGGAATACATGAATGTTCATTGTTTTGGGCATGATTTCATTATTCCAAGGACCAATTTCCATGTGGCCATTGGCCCACCCATCCGCTAGTTTTGTAACATGCAATTTTAAGTGACATTAAAGAATTAATATTACATCATTGAATGATGTGTCATTTTAGGTTTGACTTGGAAATGAACTTGAAGGACTTGAAAGGACTACAAGATCCAAAAAAACTTGTAAGGACATGTAAGGATTCAAAAGGACTTAAATCCTTTCAAGTTACATTCATTGTGGGTCAAAGGCATTTAGCTTAGCAATTGCATTCCATTTTCTAACAATATTCTTTCATGAGATTGTCCATGCATATCTTATGTACACAATTTTTTTTGAATTGAAAAATATGCATCAATTTTTCAAACAAACATGTAACTAAAACTCAAAATAAACAAAAATTTCAATTTATGCATTCACACCAAAAAAATAGATTTGAAAGCTAGGAATTAATTAACAAATTTAATTATCAAAAGGACATCACAAACTTAACATCTCATGACTTAGGAACGAAAATTATGCAAAATTTGTTCGTTCATAATTAATATGTTTCATGCTTTAATATTGTGAATTGAAAATAAATTTGACACACAAATTTATTGAAAGATGCAAAATCCATGTGACAATTGTTCATTCATAGGTTCGTATTCATTTGTCAACACATTTATCCATGTGTCAAACATGTTTCAATGCATAATATTTGTGTGTAAAATGTACAAACCTATGAATGAACAAACTTTGCACAATTTTCATTAATTCGTCGCATGTTAAATTTGTGATGGAATGATAACATAGTAACAATCGACGAATTGCATTGGCACCAACATTAGTAGTCGTAATCTCTTACTATTTTAAAGGCATTTTTTTGCGTGCATGATAATAAACACAAAATAAATGTTTGCAATTTAATAAAAAAAGAATCATTTACATAATATATTACATATGAATGAACCAATGCCACCACCAACCAACCCATCCATGTTTGTAAATTTGTGCAATTGTTTAATGAATGAAATGTTTTTCAATAATTTTCCATATGTATCATGGAAAAAAAATTGAAATGTTTCAACTAATAACATCAATATCATGAGACAACCTCGTTGGATGTCAGTGATGAAAGAAGCCAATCATGATATCAAAGATAAATGATTTTACTTTTGATTTAAAAAGTTGACCATATAAATCTCATAATGTTTTTCGTTCAAATTGTGACAAATGTCAAATTTAACAACTTGCCATTTGGGACAAACCTCACCAATAAAACTAATTTCATGAATGAGAACTTACTAAAGATCAAGGAATAACTCTTGTTTCCACAAGTTTTGTCAATATGATTAAACAATCATTATATAACTTCTTTTTTATTATCAACATTCTTCAAAGCAAAATCAAATATTGAACATATATTATCACAATGTTTTTACAAGATGGAAACATAACTAATCTTTACCATCTCAAACTATACATTTTGGTTTTGAACTAGATGAATTGTTCATCAAAGTTCAATTTGGACATAATAGTGAAAAAATAAAAAGCATGTAACTCTTTGACCCCTATCCATGTGTGGTTGCGATCTAGAAAATCTTTTGTAACCATGAGCAATTCAAAGGAAGGAACATACAATACTTTAAATAACAACCAAGGATATCATCATGTCCAATAAATTTATATGATTTATTATTGTTTCAATGTCTTTAATTGACTCGCTAGTTATTGATGCCATTAACTTCAAATCCCTTTATTTCAAGAATGCCCCCACCTTTAAAGCATTACCTTGCACTCATCCACCCATGTGTTTTTCAAGACCTTATTGGTCTTTTGCCACGTACAAGATTTGTTAAAAGTTCATTTGTTACAAAGAATCCTATCCATACCAACCATGTATTTGCAAATTATGTCCAAATCAACCATTTTTGCAACTATCATGAGTGCAAGAAAGATATTTTGTACATACTTGTTACCTTGTTTTCTACTTGAAATTTTATTTTATTTTTTAAAAATAAAAATTCTAACCTCCCTCTAGCATTTCAAAACAAATGAAACCTTTAATTTTCTTCATGGGCATTTCCAACCTCCCTCTAGCTTCTCAAAACAATTTGTATCATATCATTTGGATTTCAAAAAATACCCCAAAAGTATCCACACTAATAATGTCATTTTTTAGAAGGTTGGGGATGATTTTAGTTATGAACCATAAACTCCATTAACCAAAAAATATATATTAGAATGTTCACCACATCAATATTGAGGTGCTTGAAAAAAAAACCAAATATTTGCAAAAAAATTTCACCTACTTTCAAGTACTGAAACTTTATTCTTCAGATTACCACAAATTTTAGGTCCAATTCAAGTACTTGCAAGTACTTTTTAAAAACATGGTTATAATAATTGATTTCATGCAAACAAGAGTTAAGAAATAATGTACTCCAAAATAATATTATTATCTTCATAAAATCATTTACTTGTTAGTCCTTTTATTCTTTGAGACTTTTGTATTTTGTTGTTTCACTACTTTTTGTAGATACTTTACCATGATTTCACCTTCATATTAAATTGTCCTTTATGACACTATGGTTAAAATGACTTGCAATCACATATTTGATTACAAAACGGTTTTAAATTGTAGATGTGATTATGACTTGTAATTTTTATTGATTTAGATGAAAAGGAAGATGAAAAATGTGTTGATATCATGGCAACCAATAGAAAAAAAATTAATTGTTGTTGCAATTCGTAATAATTCATACATGATTAAACAACATGTGGCGTTTAGTTGAACTTGAATTACAATTATATATTGTTTAAGTGTAAATGTACATATGTTAATGGTTAGTTCATGTATATAATATGTCATGATAACTTAAATAACCTAAATAAGCTAGGTAGTCCTCTAGGTACCTTAGGTAACATAAGCAACTCTTAGCTAGGCACTTAATTAATCTAAACAACCTTAGTTAGTTTAAGCAACCCCTAGGGAGGCTTTAAGTAAACCTTTAAGTACTTAGTTAGTATAGGCATCTCTTGGTAGTTAAGGTAACTTAAACAACCCATTAGTAGCCTCGAGAGCAAAAGCATGGTGCGTTGTACCAAAATGGATGTCACAAAACATTACTTTCAAGAAATGAAATTTAATAGGATGCTGCATGATAATTGAATTGAATATTTTATGGTTTGGATTCAAATATGTATGGTAGTTTGTATATGTAGCAAAATTCATAGAACATTTTTGCAATTAGAATCGGTTGCACATTGTTTTTGAATTTTAAAAACAACAGATGTGTCACATAACAAATGACAAGGATTTTTTTCACTAAAAATAAATTATTTCATAAATTTCAATCACATGAGTTGATCAAATATATTATATATGACACGTGGAAACCATAATTCAAGAAAAAATTATAGTATTTTATTTTCATGCGCACTTTAAATTGTTTTAAGTGCATAATGGACATAAAAACGAAGAATTGGAAAAAATTATCTAGGAATAATACATTTGTATTATGAATATGAAAAATGATGTGAAACCAATAATCACATTCAATATGGCCCAAGGCATGATGAACATATAATAATTTTCATATTTAGACATAACTATGATTGGAAAAATAAATAAATGAATGAAATGTAGAAATAAATCCATGTTAAGATTAACCATCTAATAGACTTATATAGGAAGAAAATGAGCTATAGACAAAGGTGATTGAAGCATTTAAGAAAAAGTTATGAACTTTCAAAATGAATATAATGAAAGTGTTGGAATTGTGAGAGGGGTAACAAAAAATTGAAAAATTATGTACACTTGTGTGGACTTTGCATGTGCCATATTTGGTCCATTGCACCATGCTTTCACCCTTTAGGTGACCTAGATAGCTTAGGCATCTTTTAAGTAATCACTAAATAATTTAGGTGACCCCTAGGTAAGCCCCTAAGTACTTTAAATAGCCTAGGTAACCCTTAGGTAAGCTCTTAAGTAGTTTAGGCAATTGCTTAGTAGCCCATAAATAGCCTAAACAGTCCTTAGGTACCTTAAGTAACTTAAAAGACTTTTAGGTGACCATTAAATAACTTGGGCAACTTTTAAAACACTCTTTTAGTAGCCTTGTAGGTTAAAGCAACCTTTAACTATGTACCTTAGGTATTTTAAGCAACTTCCAAGTAGCCCATACAACTTTAAAATAAGTTAGTAAGTACTTTAAGTAAGTTAAACAACCCTTAAGTACTCAAAATAGTTTAAATAACCCCTAGGTAGGCCATATGGCTCTAGTTAATTTAAACAACCCTTAGGTAGGCTCCTATGTAACCTAAGTTGGTTGGGCAACCTTTTATAGTCCTTAGGTAGCCCCAAGATAATCTAAATAGCCTATGCAACCTCTAAGTACCTTAGGTAACTTGGGCAACCCGTAGGCAACTCCTAGGTAGCCTACATAAGGTAGGTTTAACATGAAACTTAAGAAAGTTTTTTAAATGTTTATTAAAATATGCTTTCAGTATTTTACATTAAAAAAGTTGATATGATGCTTTGCTTCTCAATGTGAAGGTGAAGGGTTCAAATTTTAATTATTGCAATCTTTACATTTAGTTTAAGCTAGATGGTCTAAGTACCTATTCTAGGAAGAGGTGTCTAGTTTAAATCACCTAGGCTTTGCCATAGCACACATTTTTAGCTTAGGCAACCTAGGTTAAATAGGTTAGGTAGGTTAGGCACCCTAGCCTAGCCCAACCGAAAGAGGTTGTTGTTCAACTTGGAGCTTGCCATATGTCAACATTTCAATGGTCATTTTTTTAAAAATTCAAATTTTCACATTTAAATCATAAAACTAGTCACAAATGGTTATGCCATGTGAGCATATGTTGGTACACATTTTAGTCATAAAAAATAATCTTAAATGATAGTGCCACATAGGCTAGATGTTAGTTGGATGAAAAATGAATATAAATTGCATCTCAATGCAACTGACATTTCAACTTGGTGTAGAGTAATGTCTTTTGGGACTAAAGTTTTATACAACTTGTTCAATGCGATTAGAGAAATTTGTAATTACAAGTGTCATTTAAAACTGAAAAATTAATTTAAAAAACAATCATTAATATAATTTTTAAAAAATAATATTTATTAGTGAATGCAAATTTTCATTATTAATGTTTTTCCCTTGTAAAGACCTACATTTATTTTTCTAATGTAATCAATGGAGTCATTATAGAGCATAATTTGGAGTTTGTTATGTTCCCTTCACTCTTTCTTTATGTCTAGAGCTTTTAAAATAAAATAAAATTGTAACACATGAATTACCAATTTTTATGAAGGAATTTTCCGTTAACAACTCGCAGATGAATTAAAAATGAGTTCTATAAGTAATGTAAAAAGAGATTCCAACATGGAATGTCCATAAGGTGTCTCATACACTATTATGGTAAACTAGGAAATTTCCATATCTCCATGTCCTCTATTGAACCATGAAGGCCAATTTTAAACTAGGACCCAAGAACTTGCCCAACTCTAGGTAGCATTCCTACAAGCCAAAAGATCAAAATTGAGTCTATTAGATTCACACTACTGTCAAAGCCCAAGAACCCAAGAATGACGTGGTTGCCTACATGGCATTATTTTGACACCGTATTCTTGTGCCAGCTCATGATAATTGCATATTAACGTGGACCGGAATCGGTGAATAACTGCAAGTTAACCTCCAGTTAACCCCTGGTTTTCTAGTCTCTCTTTTTTCTTTTTTTTTCTTTCAAAAATCTCAATTTTGGGTCCAGTTTCACACGGAACCTGGCAATCCGGTTCCAAGTCCACTTCTCCAAAATCATAAATTCCAGTTTGGGTTTCAAAAATCAGCCCCAGTTCTGGTTCAGGTTATACAAACTGGAACTGAAACCAATGCAATTTAACCCTCCAACTGGGTAACCACCCAACACACTGCACATGACCATGGTTTGAGACCTGGATCCCCCTTTTCTTTCTTTCACTGAAAAATGTTGCATTGCTTGATCTAAATTCTTGTGCACTCACTCACTTACAATTTGCTCCAGTTTTCAATGGTTTTCTGGGCCTTGATCTCTGTTTCAAGAACAAGGGTGTGTCACACTGTGGCCTTGCCATTTACATTAAAAAGTATCTTAAGGCAAAAGCAGAATTATATATGGAAACACTCAAATCATGCAAAAATATAATCTTCAAAAAATCCTCTAAAAGAAATTAAAAAACCTTCAAGATATTACAACTCTATTGGTAATTAATCTCAAGATTCAACCCAAGCCAAAATATCATTTTTGAAAAATCCTCATATAAAAATGAATCTATTACCCTAGGGGCTAAAATCCCCTAAACTACTATACTCTATAATGAATCTTAACACAATATCCTTGCCTTGGTAGTAGGCAAGGCCAACAAACAAGATGATGTAGCATTGATTGTTGGATCAATAATCCTTTTGTGATATTTGTTGCACTTGGCTAACATATGCTTACTATGTTGTATCGGAGAATTCCTCTTTCTAGCAATAATCCCTAGAGACCTTTACATGTTGTCTTTATGAAACGCTCCACTATTGATGTTCATGCAAGCTGCAATTTGATCCAAATTTGGTTTTATTTCTTCTTGTGTGTTACAATTGTATCTTCCATACTAATACGGGCTACTTCCATTCCTGCTACTTGAACCCTGTTCAATTTCCTTTCAGAAACTTGTTTGTAGCTGGATGGTATTCCTGGATGATGTGAGATCTAATCTGCAGCTAAGGTATTCTGGAATCTGAAGCATTCTTTGGTCTTGTTCAATTGCAGGTTTCATACAATTAGCTTGTACAACACCACTGTAGCTGCCCCCAAGACTTACTTTCACTGACGTGCAATTGAATGTTTTACTCAATCTGCAGAAAAAGATTGCCAAGCTTCCAACCAATTTGAGATGCTGGGGGGTGATTGCACAGATTTCTGAATCATGCAGCTTCAAAATATTTCACTTCCATATAATAGTGCAGCAACTCTATAGCTGTGGAAGAGGATTCTCAAGCTGATACAAAGGAGGGTCAGTTCTTGTACTAGTGGGTTCTCCTGAGGGAGGGCCATGGAAGGTCGTTCCCAAACCTCAGGAGAACCCACAAGTACGGGAACCTCTATGTAAGAAACAACTCTTACATGTTTATGAGGAACATGTAAGAATATGAGGATCTCCCCCTGGCATAACAAACTAGATCACACTAAGCTTCTTCTCCTGCGGGAGATCCCAGGCAACCGGCAAAACCCAATCCCTGACCTAGGTTGATCTGGGAGAAGATTGACTGATCATAATTGTGCATGGACGTTGATCATGTGCATTGGTTGCTGACCTCTGTGATACAGCAACAGCTTGCATGTCTGATGTTATCTCTCAAGCATCTAGATCCATGTTTTTGTTTTTTCAATTTTCTCGTGTTGTGCACCAAAAGTGGTGATCAGCCACAAGGCTAAGGATTTAGCTAAATCTCGTTACAAGACAAATAAAGACCTAGAATATCTAGGAATTCTATTACATGTTTGCGAACCACTAGAACCAATTTGCTAAATGTGATGATTTCAAAAGAAGCAATCTGCCCAAATCCTCCAAAAATCTTGGCCATTTCATAACTTTCTTCCTCCAAATGTGAGAAAAATTTTGAATTTTTTTTCAAAAAGTTCTCTTCACCATGTTGCCGGGGACATTTTTTAATAGCAAAATGGCAAGTTTTCACCACCCAAAAAATCTCTGATCTAGATCCAGAAAGATAATCTTTAGAGCTGAATATGTAGGGTCGTTTGTACAGCACATGAGGGGTGACTCCTTTGGGGTTTAGGGTTTTAGGGCAGCTGATCTGTGCGGCTGTTCACATGCCATTCTTCAGGCAAGGGAATAAACATCCTTCAAAGAACCTTCAAAGACGAGGTAAAAGGAGAGTATAGGTCAGGTTTCCTCTATAAGAATACCAAATAAGTACACGACACTGGACATGTAGTATATAGGGGAAGGCCGGCTCCCAAGGGCCTACGCTGAAAGTTGTAGCTTTGAGGGTGGTGGCCCAAGGGTGTAGGCCCAAAAATTAACCAAGGTCTTCCCCAGTGTAAAGTGGGGAAAGGATTTTTCTTTGAATGGTGGTCTCCGCATGTGATCGGCACAAGGTTCCTTCAACTGAAGAACTAATTTTCCCTGAGGAGATGTTCTTTCACATGTACCAAAAAAAATACCTTGGAGTGCTCGATGGATGC
This sequence comes from Sphagnum contortum, assembly GCA_963920785.1. NCBI lineage: Eukaryota > Viridiplantae > Streptophyta > Sphagnopsida > Sphagnales > Sphagnaceae > Sphagnum > Sphagnum contortum. The sequence goes on along the minus strand of OY987285.1, from coordinate 16,195,506 downwards.
CATCTACAGCCAAGACCCTGCCTAATAATTAGAGCAGAAGTTCTGCATGCCAACAACAACCTCTAACTAGCTAATATTTTCTTAAACAGATTTCTCTGATCAGTTAAACATTGGGTGGGCGGGCATGCATGGGGCTTCAACATCCTGAGTTTTGTGTGAAGGTAACCGAGGTTCCTCTGCCCATATATGTGTGATGGACTCTGGTATTCCTAGAATCCTCAATCAGGCAGGTGGTATCAAGAAATTCTACAGCTAGCATTTTGATGGTGGGTACCAATTACCAACTATTAACTAGTCCATTCTTGCCATCTGGAATAATGTTCAAAATATGGGGGGGGGTGGGGTGAAAATTTACTCAAGAGCACATACAAGGGGGATCTCATAAATTGTTCCCAACTTGAAGTGTGACTAGACTAACATCTGTGAAGGTTGGATTTGCATTGGAATTACTCACAAATTAGGAGAGTTGGCAACACACACACACACACACACGGATCACAAAACTTAAATCACACACATACACACATGGATTACAAAGATTAAATTGAAGGGCCAGAAGAGTTCATACTTCAGGTTCTAATTACCTTGTCTTTTTTTCCACTTGAGACCGAAGCTTCAACTTACAATTTTTGCCTGAATTTTTCACAAAGTGTAAGAAGGAAGCTCGATGCTACTATCCACGAGATGCTAGATATCCCCATTGAGCTTTGTCCGACATATGTTTTGGGTTGCAATGCCCCCACCATTGGGCCTTCCATGTCACGGACAAATAAGTCGTGCTTCTTCGATGGGCTCCTCTCATTACCATCCATAGAACATCTCAATCATTGTCAATGTTTTGTCATCAATTGAGATTTTATGTGTTCTGCCGTTGGCAAAAAGTTTCCTTGTTTTGTCGTCGATAGAGACCTTTCATGTTCTACTTTAATGAGAAATTACTTGTTCTATTGCGAGCATGAACAATAAGCTTGCAAATGAGGAGGGAAATGCAAAGAGACGCCTTTCAAATATTTTCCAAAAATAGGCGGATGGGAGTATTGAGGACATTGTTGGTTTTTGCAAGCATTGCACTACAAAGGAAGTAGGTTTAGGGTTTGAGGATTGCAATTTTCATGTTCTTATGTACTATCATTGATTGTTTTCAACAATAATTGTTTGGGTACACAAGTAAGTTGAGGTTTTGCTCATAAAGAAGTTGTGTTACATTAAGTGGTGAGGTGACCTTCTTTAGTTTTCTTTGCATTATTGAGGTATGTGATTAAAGTTCTTTTGCAATAATGGATCTAGCACCTCTGTGGGAGAACACAACAAGGATGTCTTCAACTCCAACTGAACAAATCAGCCCATTGCCCAATGCCATTACAATAGACCTAGCAAAGGCACAACTTAGCAGCATTTTTGTTACGAAACTCTTTTAGTCCGATGTAATAGAATTTGAGTGCTCAGCAATGCAAATCGATGTCACAATGAATGTAGAAGAAGAGGGGGAGCCAAACATTTGTTACAAGAAGTGTTGCCCATAATTGCACAAGAAGAACCATACATGATTATATTGTTTGATTGATAAAAATACATTGAAATTGTTAAAACAATAGTAGCAGGATGGGTAGAAGGGTAATTCTTCTTCTTTTTTGTTGTCCATGACTATGTTGGTGAGCATGGTGAACAAAGAAACAACTATCTAGGGTTTTAAATTGCTTTGGTTGATTTTTTTGTTTACTCTTATTATTTTTGTGTAATGTCAATTGTTTTTTGGGCTTAGGTTAGAAGAATTGTAAAGTAGAAAGAGAATGAAAAATTAAATAAAACATAAAACAATTAATGTAATAGGAGGTTTGGAAAATGTAATGGTGTTTGGTTCTTATGATGTTGTGAAGCAAAGCTTTAAGTTGAATAATGTGCAAAATTATTCCAGAGGTTGCATCTATCTATTGTTACAGCTTCACAACATTTGTAGATATGGTTTTTCAATTCAAGGTTTGGGCAACAACTTATTTGTTATTTGCACTACAAGAATACATTATTGTACCATAGGATGATGAGTTTGTGCCATGAGTACACCGGGAGAGAATTGCTGAAAATGTACCCCACAATCACAAGTTGATTATGATTGTTTAAAGCTAAGGAGCTTACCAGGTTAAGGGATAAGCATGGGAGATTCTACCAAACCACTTGAAACGTCCAAATGAAAATGTGGCAAAACATTCCCCCAAAAGGACAACACCACCAAAAAACCAAAAACAACCCATGGGGATGCCATTTGCAAGGTCTGTATTTTTTGAAGAAAAAGAGATTTATGAATTAAGTAGCGATGAATATTTTTCATCTGTTAGAATTGCAAAAAATGTAACTTGGCTGTGCACTTTCATTTTTTTTATTTTGGTAATGTAATGTGGAAGGTAACCTTTAAAATTTTGTTATCAATTATGTGATTTGCAAGTTTGGCAGCAAACCTTGTGGTTTTCAAGAAGCCACCTCTACAAAAAGGTACATTGCTAAAACTTTCACTATGGAAAGTACTTGTGAGCAACCTCCTCCTTTGGAAGTAAAGATCATTGGGCTTTACATTCTATTGTCGGAGATAGATATTGTCATGGATAGGAAACTATGGAAAAACCAGAAAACATTATGGCACTTCTAATGAAACTAGAAACAAATGGCACTTTAGGCAACCTTGTTGTTCATACATCTTGTAATGAATTTGTTCTTCATGCAATTTTAGTTATTACCATAGGTTGTGTTGTAGCAATATGCACAATGTCACTTGATCATTTACTGGTCATGAATACAAGGGTTCACAAACCAGCATGTTTGCAATGGTGTGTTGGAGTAATCATTGCAAGTTGTAAATATAATTGCCATAAAACAATGTTCTGTAACATTTATATCACTAAAAGACCCACGTAATAGTATGGAGTCCCATAGAACAATACATAAACAAGAATAGAAAATATGGCCTAAATGAAAATTTTGGTGTAGGTACACAAAATATTAATAACCTATTCATACCCACATTTGGTATCTTGGATTCCCTTGGCATTTAAATGCGCATGTGCCTAGTTGCTTTGTCCTTTAGGTGATTTTGTTTTTGAGCATGGGGTTCTAAGATTCCTCTATGTTGTCTAAGTGTGTTATCACCAAGAGTAGATGGAAACAAAGGGTCTACATCCATGTGTTTAAGATCAACAATCCCCTTAGCTATCATGTATTGTTGTTTACCCCTCAACACCTTCAATCTTGAGAGTAAATGTGGTTGTAGTGTTGGAATTTCAATGGCAATGGTTTTTATGTCATGAAATACTTGGACAATGAATTCCATAAGTTAACATATTTGACCTAAGTAATAGTGGTTGCCATGTCCAAGATACTAATGTCTTCATTTCTTGGGTTAATGTCAAGTTGTTGATCAAGTAGGTCATCACAAACCATGTGTCCAGCTACGAGAAGACACTTGTTTATTCCATGGAATGTGCCCATATCCCTAACAATGGCACCATCATGAATGTTAAGATGTAACATTTTGAATACCTTCATGACATGTTTGCATGCAATCCCTTATTCTGCAAGTGGGCAATCGCATTGTGGCCATTCAAATGACAAAGGTGTGAATGGTCCATACTTTGGGTGTGTGGCTAATGAATGCGACATATGCAATGTCCTCCCCATCAAGACATAACAAGACATTGAAATCTGGAATATTTCACACCTTTAGCACTACTGAGGCAACAATGCCTTCTTGTTTCTTATTTTTCACATACCCAAAAAACTTGCACTGCACACCATACCAATAATGTCGCAACCCCACTTTGAGGCAAGTGTGAGGATGAAACTCACACTCCCAAAAGTGGGAACTTGGAGTCCTCCGGGACTCCCAAAAATTCAGAGCTTGATTACAGAGGTCAAAACACCTTACATTGAGGTGTTCTTTACACCATTGGAAAGGTCTTGAAGTGTAGATGCCCAAAATGGCCTTGCATGATCCATTTAAACATATGTAGAACAAGTTATGGTCGAAAGAAGGGCTGGGAGTCAAATTGGCAATTTGACTCCCAACCACTAAAAGTCAAGAATCGACCCGATCTCGATGTGTGGAGGTGGAGTGCGACACACCGTTGGAAAGATCTTGAGGAGAGCTATAAGTTTACTTCAGACCTCATCCCAATCAGAGGTCTGAGCTGAGAGTTATGAGCTCCCAAAGTCTCGGGAGTCTAAACCGAGACAGTTTCGGGACTCCTCCTTGGGAGTCCCGGGACAAAAAACCATTCAAATGTAGCTCCTGTGAGCAAACGCAGAGAATACTACATGGGGGAAGGTGGTGGCTTCCCCCGAGTCCGGGCCATGGTGAGTCAAGTGAGTCCGTGTTGCCCATGACTTGTTCCAACACCAAGGTTGATCCAGAATGTGGACTAACCAACTTGTGGTTGGTTTTGATGCAAGACCGAGTAGCTAAATACATTGTCCCTCTTCCTAGTCTAATCTCGGAGTTTTCAGCACGCCCCTCTCACCCCATTTAGTGTTGAAAGCTGGGAGCGGCACCAAGTTCCAACTACTTCCGCATTTCAACATAGTGGGACCCTCTTTGGGTCTAACAAAGAACTTGGGGGCGCGTCAAGTAATGAGTAAGAACATCTCCAACAAGATGAAAAATTAGCCAATCCAATTTACATCTAATGAACCATTCTCTAGCTGACATGAAGATTCGTTTCATGTTGCTATGGAATGATTCCATAGCCACATTGGTGTCTTGCCTTGCATGTGGAATGTTGTGATTACCAACACACCACATTGTCGCCTTATGCATCTAGTGGTTTTTAAAATATTCAATGAATTGAGATGCATTGGGGTATTTGGTTGCCATGATGTCTATTTATAATTGCACCCACAAAACAAAATAATGATCCAGTAGACAAGCTCTTGAATATATTATCTAGCCTAAAGCAAATAATACTTTTGTTCAATCTTCTATTGTTGCATTTGTTTTACAACATTTTTTGCCCATGTTTTGTGCACATGCCACAAACATACAAAAACTTTAGCCACTAGCCAAACATTGTTGCATGGGAAAACATCATCTATAGAAATTAGTTTTTATAGTAGTCTAATAAAGTGTCTATGGATGTCAAGCAAACATGAAATAAAACATACTTTGACGAAAACTAATGTTCTGCAAAACAAACATAATTTGTGCCAAAATATGGCGTGTAGCAAATAATGATCTGTTAGACTATTTGATTTTGCAACAAAGTATGCACTATAATACACAAGTAATAAACATGGAATTATATGTAGATTTAGGGAAATCAAACCTCAACACCTTGATTTCAGCTTGAGCATTGTTAATAAAAATAACATTAGGCATCCAATGGCTTGGCATATGTTTGATAGTGTTCGGATAATTAGGTCAAGGTCATTTTTTTGACTTTCGCCAATGACAATGAATGCAATTAGTATCCCATTTTGCCATTCATCAAACAACATTAAGGTGTACAAAGGGTATTACAAATAACGTAACGCCAACATTAGTGACAATGTTGTGGAACATATCAATTATGTGTCATTTCATACAATAGCAAAAAAGGCGTGCCCTGCTTTGATTAGTGCCAAATGTTGCATCAAATGATACTACATTGCCATGCCCAAATTTTTGCATAATTTCCAATTGCCATGGAATTTGGATTCCCAATGTGAATGGAATGTCATCCTGGGTTTGTGAATTGAAATCCATAAGGGCATGTTGAACATAAAAGAAAACCAAATCTAGATTTTCTAGAACCCACATTCTAACACTGATGGGGTCCTTGCAGTGTTTTTGCCATAGTTCATCAACTCACTTTTTTGCCAAGTTTCTCACATCAAACATGAGAACAAAGGTGTATTGGGTCATAGGTTCATTTCTCAATGCCATCTTTCTAACATGTGATTTGTGATGAGTCATTATTTGAACTAGGGATAGGCCTTGCCTTAGTAACCCCATTAGGTGAACCTTCATACCATTTGATAGTTGGGAACCTAGAGCATGTCGGTATCCAACATCTTTCCCATGGCATACTTCACCCTCCTTGTTTTTATGTTATGCACTCAAGTATATTAATTAACAAAGGCTTTGGTCCAAATATGGTTGTTTTGCAATGAAAGTCCTTTGACAACTACGATAATGGACATATCGGACATTGTCTTTGAAATATGAGTCTTCTATTGTGTTTGATGGTTGGATTTCAAGAACTACAACATAACCTTTTCCCCTTTCTTCTTGTTGGTTGTTCCATTCACTTGGTGATGCTTTCATTTTTGTTGTGTAGACAATAATATCTTCTGCATGTCCTCTGGGAGTACATTGGTGTAGTCTTCAGGTCCAAAGTTACAAGAGAACTTGTAGCACAATGACACAAATAGTGAGCTCCAAATTCACAACAAGCCTTGAATAACAAAATCATCCACATAATATTTAGTTATTTGTTAAACTGAAATGTGAATGGTCATGTTACAATGGGACAATTAATTTTTCAATTTAAATTCTATATCATGAAAGGTTGTTTAGTAGCAAACTTTCACAAGATCTTAAAATCAACATATAATTCAAAGAGAAAAGGGAGATTGGAAGGGGTATAATATAATGTGACAACCAACATTGTCAAAATTGCAATATGGTTAACAATGCCAAAAATGAAGAACCAAAACAATACACATAAAAAATTTAAGCAAAAAAAAAGTGCAAAACAAAGACTAGCATAGATCAAATGTTTTGCTTTGTTTCATCACCTAATAACAAGTAACGCAAAATTGCTCTTGGTTGTGTTAATGTGTTTAGGGGATTGCAAAACTTGTGTTCCTTTGTCCTTGTAAATTTACAAGGGAATTTGGGATTGTTCTTTTCCCTTGCATAAAATCCTGAAGTTGATCCCATGGAATGATTGCAATTTCAATTGCTTATAAAGACCATGCCCAGATGTAACATGATGTAACCATGTGATATGATCCTTTTGGAATGGTCCAAGAAGAGGTGATTGCACAATCTCCTTCAAAGCTTCAATTAAATCCCTTTTTTTCAAAGCAACAAAAGGTTCATATTGCAAAATCTCCATGATTCCTACATCATCCACAACCACTTTGGAATAATCTTGGTTTGACATTATAAAAGAAATTGTATACCCTAGAATGAAAATTTGTTACAAGATAGACACTTGGAAGCTTTATTGAAGAAGATTAAACAAAATTAACATTATAGCGTAGAAGACGTTAAATTCCATATCTCAAGCATCTTGTTGCATTTTTAGCAAGAAAGTAAGGTCAACAAACCCTAAGTCCCTTAGATTCCCAAACATAATGGAATTTGAACAATAATAAGTTTTGCTGCAATTTAAACCTCCCTTAGAACAAGTTCAAAAAGTTGAACCTTCAAATGTGGGTTGCTATAGTATAGCAAAAATGAAAACACAAAGGTATGCACTTTTTATAAAATAGAAATAAACAAAACAAAAATCCTAGGTTGAAAACTTGAATGGAGTTTACAAGCAAGGATATTGGACAAAACATTGAGGAAGCACTGGATCTTGATGAACAAAGCAAGGTCAACAAACCCTAAACATACGAAGCATAGTGTTACGGACTATAAACAAGTTTTGCATATGGGTTTTGAAGCAAAACATGAGTCTCAATTATAAAAGATGAGGCTTAGTTTCAAGGCACTTGCTAGGTTTACTCCACTTTCAAATGCTTGGTTGTGGGTGTTTGAAGAACCTTATCCCAAATCTGCTAATGTTAGATGGATTTCAAATTTGATCTCCAACAAACCCATTTTTTACACACTATTCAAATTCCCTAGTTGTTTGAACATTTAATGTTCAAGTAGGCAACATAACAATCTAGACTTGTAATCGATGGGGAGAAAATCTTTGTTGATTTGACTTACCAACAAAACATGAAAACTCTCCATCAACTACACCATTGTTTAAGGTGGTCGATGGTAATTAAGATGTTTTACGGATGGCAATGAAAGGGGCCCGCATGTGTGACATGGAAGGCCTAGTGGTGGGGCATCCCAACCCAAAACACATGTCAAATAGAGCTCAATGGGAGGTATTTAACATCTTGCTTACTATCTAGTGTTTATTTAACTAGTGAATTAATTGAAAATTAAAAATTGCATTATTTTTGGGGGTTTCAATCACTAGAAAAGAAAGGAATGATTGATTATAGATGGCTATATTTAATTCCAATAAGTAGTTGGCCATACATAAGGATGATTAAAATTTTGCGATTAACATACGCTTTAAAGTTAGATTTGACAAAATCTTCCTAGAGGTGATTACCTCTTTTTCTACATTTTCCTATGGATGATCACCATTTAGGCGATGTAAAAAAAATCTTTGAAAAAAATATTGTTACTATCAAGTCCCAAGTTTGTGTCCTAATTGGTTTTCAAAATTGGGGGCAAGGGCAAGAGTTGTGCATGTAAATAATTGCCTTACATGTTTTTTTAAAACAATGTCACGTGCATTTACATGCAATTTTCTTTACACTCTCAAAACATTGTGTAAAATAAAAATGATATGTGAGTGTAAATCATGGTGTAATACTGCATGAATATATTGCATTGTTTAATATTGTCCTTGGAGATTATGGTTTGCAAAAAATTGAAGATATTACATTTCATATTTTTCATTGGTAGCTAGGGTTTTTTAGACCAACAAGGTGACACCACAACAAAAGCAAGATGAGAAAGGGGAGCTCACCTAATACAAGTCATTAATGAAGTTCTTAACAATGTTAGGAATGACAAGGTAACTATAACACAATCACTAAAACCTATAAAAATTGTAAATGAAGAGGAATAACATGAGAAATTTCATCTAAACCTTGTTTTGTGAGATCAAAATGAAAGAAGTTTCAAAACATCAACACAAAAAAAGGAGTGCAACATGATTAAGAAGGTAAAAAATGAGGAGTAAGAAAATCACTTCAATCAAGTTGTTGAAACTTTCAACAACAAATAAAATTGTAAGATGAGAATCATATCACAAGTTACACTTACAAATAGGGGAACAACATGGGGCAACTCACAAGACCACAATGAAAGAAGCTTTGTAACATATCATTTTTTCATGTTTAACCTTCTTGTCTTTCCTACCTAACCCCCTTTTCTTTCCTCATGCTTACCATTTGCCCCATTTCCACCTTCCCCTTTTTTCCTCCTTACTTGTTAAACTAATTCCACTTCTATAACTATCAACTCAAATCTTGGATAAAAAGAAGGAATAATAATAATAATAATAATTTACAACATTTATTGTGTTGTATTCATTTATTTGTTGACATTACATTATACAATGTTACAAAATGTGTAAAATCATATAATTGCATTTTTCTTTTTTGTGATTTACACTTACACTTATTTTTTGATATACATGATGAAATAACCTCACACAATTATACACTTACATTTACCCCATGTGTATATCAAAAACCCTATAACACACAAACCACTAATTTCATGTGAACCAAAAAAGCTCTAACAACAGTATATATAATTTTTCTTACAAGCTTGCAAATGGGAAGACTATTGGGGGATGTAGACCAAGATAAGAATCTTGCTTCTAACCAAGATCAGTTCTTGGGAACAAACCCAAGTGCATGGATTTATTAATGTTGCAACAATTTTGGCCATGTTGCACCTGGAAATGGGTAAGGTATTGCAATGCTACGCTGGTCGGCATATCACAACACCACCCAACATAGGTACTTCAAAATTCTTCAACAAAAAAAATTCAAATGCATGAAAACAAAGTAATCAGTCTCATCCACCATCTTCTATCTGACTGACTTCCCAAAGAGGTTGTCATTTCACCTTGGCAGAAAGAGGAGGAGTAACATGAAAATCGAATAACTTACATGGATTTTTGTCCAGCAACTGATCCAGCTACTTAATTGGAGATCCCCAAACTCACAAAAGCTCTCTTTCTTGTCTCATTTTCACCTCCACATTAGGACAGGACGCAACTTGTAAAGCATGAAAGCATCAACGGATGCCCACAATAGGACTGAAGCCAGAAGGGGACAGTAGTGAAGGAACAAATGACTTAAATTCTTGCACTTGATATTATTGTGTTGTATATAAGAAAAGGAAAAACTACCCCGCATGTTGTCACTGGTACGAAAGCCAAAAGGAAACTCTGATTGTTCGGGCCACTGGGAAAGGTTTAAGGAGTAGTTTCATTGTAAAAGGGGATTTTTTCTAACATGTTGTTCAGATTATTAAAGGCTTTTTTGTCTCTAGCTTAGCCTTTACAGGATCCACCGAGATCCAACCCATCATGTCATCTAACTAGCTAGTACTTCACACTAAATTCCACTTGGACAGGCTCCACCAGTTCAGAAAACACATGGCTAGCAATTGGAGGTTGTCATGGTGAAAAGTATCTTCTTAAGAAATTGTTGCTCACGTGCTCCAATGCATGGATAGGAAGTAAGTAAAAAGACACCCATTCCAACAACACTCCGCCTAGCCTACCAAAATGGGAGGTCGAACAAGCTTTGTGCATTCAATACCTCCTGACTCAGATGCTTGTAGCCTCCAATAACAAACAAAATAAGGTTCGCCTTGTACACACGCACATGCTACTGGGAATGCAAAAATTACCCAAAAGAAACGTACACAAAATTGTGCCAGATTATGCTAGCCAAAAAAAAGTGTGTATGTGCATCATTGTGGACTTTGTGTGCATGTGCTCCACAGTTTACCAAAAGCTATTGTGGTGGTTCCTCCATTCAAAGGAAAGAGAATTTTAATTAATTAATTAATTAATTATTTATTTATCCCTCTTACTTACCCCATGTTTGAATGAAAATTTCCAGCTGCCTTTCACAAGAACATGTGACCAGAAAATAATAATAATAATAATAATAATAATATTGATCAATTGCTACTATTGTAAGTGATAGGAGCATTATATTATGGGCTTGAGCTAAAGGTGGACGGCCTGGAACAAAGGGTGGACGGTTGTACATTTGGCATGGCCACAACACACGAGCCCATAGTGTAAGTGGTCCCTCATTGGTTTCGGAAACTCGATTTTAATCCTGGCACTATGCTCAAAGTAGAGGATTTTTTGAAACTATAAAATAATTTTAATAACAATTTAATGACATGAGCTTTGAGACCAGATTGCAAAAAATTATGCCCAATTTGGCTTATGTGCACAAAGGCCAGTCTCTTGTTCTGCTGCACATAAGTGGAGATTGCAAGGTGCTCCATTAGTGTGCCATGGTGTTCCCATGTATGCTTAGGGTTCAACATGCACATAAAAGTATGTTCCTCACAAGTTTGGCAAGTCAACTATTTACATAAACAACTCCCTTTGTATTCTCATGTGTATTTGGAGGGATGTCCCCCAACAGAAGACCCAAGGGCATTATGCTGCGGGAGCTCCCCCAATTTTATATGTTCCCATGTTCCCATGGAAATATTTCTTTACTATGAAACGGGAAAGAAACAAGGAAATAAAAAAAGAGAGTTCACGAGGCTTGACTTCAATGACAAATACCTTTTTTCTATCTATTTATCCAATTGAGTTCAAAACTCTTTTTACCAACCAACTCCTTGAATGAGATTTCCACTCATTCTTTGCTCCACAATCAGTGTATGTGTGTGTGGTGTGTTGTGGTGACGAGCAAGTGAATTAAGTGAGTGAATTTGGCACAAAAGCCAGTTTTCTAGTGTCCCTTTGCCACCTTGCTGCCCATAAACTGACAATGTTTCCACAACATGACACTGAAAAAGTTGAGCTATGAAACTAGGGGCTCCCTCCTCCTTGAGCCTCCTTGTCCTTTCTCTGAGTATGATTGCAGTTTTGTGCAACAAAATTTTCCACAACCAAACCCACCACCATTAGCCTACACCACACTTGATTCTGCAGAGTTGATAGTGGATCTGTTGACATCTCTCATTGGAACATTCAAAATCTCCACAGCCAAGTTAGTAAGGCTTGGGTGGACTACAATGAAAGATTCTTGAATCACAATCCATGCACCCAATCCATGCACCCAATCCAGTAATGTACACTTTTCCAACTTTAGGTCAAATTGGAGCCAGAAGATGAGGCAAAAAAAAACTTGGGGGACAAGGAAAACTGGCAAAACCGACAAAGAGATAATTCATAGACAGGATGGGTTGGATGGGCTAGTAATATACCTCGTGGCCACTTATACTTATGGTGCATTCACACTTGATGTTAGTTAAATCAATGTTAAATGAAAATCAAGGTGGCATCCTAGGTGGCACCCAAGTTAAATGGGCAATAGCTTAAGCTTAAACGAATGTTAGTTTAACATAAAATCTTCATGAAAAGTAAGTTTAAGTCTTAAATGATTAGTACGGTGTTAATCAAATCAACACGAGAGTCCTTAACACTAAGTGTGAACACACCTTTAGACTCATTCATCAAAAACACGAGGCACCAGTTTGTAAAGAGTATTTGTTACAGAAATTGGGGGAGGTCCTGCTACAAAAGTGTTCATGAGTATTGTGGGATATTCCCTAGGGTAAAAAAGTTAGTTAGTTAGTGATGTTTTGAGAATGTCTCCTATATACATTACATACATATATCAATATACTGCATATAAGTAAGGAAGGTGTAATCAAAGTGGATTTGGCAGTGGGAATTTGGACATTCGGGACACTACTACGAATGTAAAGCTTAACAAAAGAGCCAGCAGAGGGGACCCAAAAAGTGTTGGTCGACTAAAATTAGACTGAGTATGTATCCCAAAAAGTGAAGTGGGTGGTGCAACATATAAGACCCCAACATAGCCAGGGTGCATTCATATGGATCCCATTTGTAAAACTCTCAAGTTCAATAACAATCTTGGCCCAAAATAGTATTGGACACATTGGAATTTGGGTGACCTCTTTGGATAAAGCCATGCAAATGGACTGAACTCCAATTGAAAAGAATAGCAAGAACAACACTAGGCAAGAGGCTCTCTCTCTCTCAATTGTGCAAGGAGAATGTCAAACATGGTAAATTATTTGTTTTGTTAATGTAAGGATCCCCCATGTTTATGTGTGATTGTGTTAAAGGGCTTGAAAAATGACCATAATCTACATGAAGATGAATATTGACTGCTTAAACAGTATTGGCACTACCCGTACCTAGCCTGGTTTGGCAGGCAGATCAAGTCCACTAGTGCTCTCAGCATGTGACGCTGCAAGTTAAAATTGGATGGAGAAAAGTTAAAGCACGCCTGTTTGGCTCAGCAAAATGGTTTTGGCCCAGCACTTTTGCAGCGTTTGCAGAGTTTCCTGAGGCTGGCGAATGGCCCCAGCACTTTTGCAGAGTTTGCAGAGTTTCCTGAGGCTGGCGAATGGCCCCAGCACTTTTGCAGAGTTTCCTGAGGCTCGCGAATGGCCCAGCCCAGCAGCAAATCCTAACACCTACCAAAGAAGAGTGCACTGATTATAATCCGACTACTGCTCCCTGTTTCTAATTGGTCAATCATAATGATTGGGATAGGCGGTTTGCTATGGGTAGTCTCCCATCCATTTGCACTCCCAGTTTTAGTTTGTTCAGTAGGGTTCCAAAAGAAGTAAATAACTGGGTGGTGGACTGTCCCTGTCGTTTCCTTCTCTTTGCAATGAATTCTTTCATTCATGCCAGAAAGAAAGAAGAAAAAAGAAAAGTAAATAACTAAACTTGGATGTGAGAATTTCATTTGCGGGGTCACATACTGAGCACAGCTGGAGATCTCCCAATGAATCTAATTTTCTTTTTGGCATGGCAGGCAGATAATTTTCAACACTTCCACAAACATATTAGTTAGTGCCTAACCAGGTTAGGTACAACAGTGATACACATCACATGCTTCTTGGGCAATGTGAGAGCTGCAAAACATGACAAGTTCATGAAAAAGCAAACATTGAAGCTCAAGATCAACTTAAGTTAAGCCTATTTGCAAAAATGACAAGGGTGTTGGGAGGGAAGTTGATTTAAACTAATGCATTTCTCACGGGTGGGTCCTCCCATTGTACGGGGCGCCGTTTGTCCCTTGGTCTCATGCAATGTAATGCCCTACTTGCCAGACCATTACCCTACACTTCACAAGAGGTAAGGCTCTGCTACTAGGGCAATACACTACACTAAAATCCATTGAAAGACAGAACCCGAATCAACTTTTGTGGTGCAAACAAGTGGCCTTTTCAATGTAATGAGTAAGTTGTCAGCCTTGATGTGGGTTGAACTTGTGACCACATCATACCCCCTAGAATATGGGTGCAGCATGGTCCGTGCCTTATTTGTTTGAGATGCTCATGAGAGCAAGAAGTAGCAATAAATTGTTAATATAGTGGGCCCTCCTTGGAAGGAGTCTTCAGCATTATTGTTTTAAATCTAGGAAAAGGCCACAACACTAGAGCTATACATGCAAGTTGACATTGTACCTTTTTTGGGGTCGGTAAGGGATCTATTGTAGCCATACAATGCCAAATTTGGAGATGGGGAGGGAGGCCCTTTTCCCCAGTTCCTCAGGAGGTTTGAGGGTAGGGGTGTACAACAATGGTAGTAGTAGCTTGAGTTCCTCTACCCAAGAACCTAAAGAAAAGAGAATAGCTAGCCCTTTCCCAATATAGCACACTATGAAGCTTTAAATCATGTCCATTTCACATCTTGTTTTTGTTCAACAAAGACCCATTTCACCTCAAGAAACAAGAGTTTATCAACTAACATAACAAAGAGAAAATAAAATAAAATGTGTTACCTAAAATTTTTGTAACCTATTTTAGACCTTTATATTATGCAAATCTTGATTGATGACCAACATCTACCTATCAAATGTTTTATTTCTTTTTTTATTAAAGGTTGTGATGGTGAAAACATATAGGGATGTACAAATGGAATGAGGAGAATAGGAGAAAGTAGACCTACGTCTTATCAACACTATCAATACATACTTCAATATATAGCAAATCAGATGTGAGTGCAGGTTGCTAGTGTCCTAAGGGAAGTTGAAGTGAAACTGAATTTGAGTGCCATAACCTGACTTGGAAATAAAGAAACTTGCGACCTGTAAAGTGTAAAGCAAAACTCAATGTCCTTGAAAAAAATTAAGGTGATGGAAGATTGGGAATCTTTGGGTGCTTTTTACATCTCAAAGTCTTATTTATCATCCCAAACTTACAAGAAATATTGTTAGCTTATTATTATTTGTGCATGCTATAATATTCCCCAATTTTTAAAGGAAGAAATTGATCAGCCCAATGTCCATCTACAATTTCTTAAATGACGAAGACAAAAACAATCCCTAACGACCTCATATGTGTTCGTGTGCTTGCTACCATGGGGGCAAACTAGGGATATCGGACACACCTCATGGGGTTGATTGGTTGGGTTACAAACACACCAAGGTGATGCAACTTCCGACACAAGGATGAATAACCCAAGTCAAATGTAATGGACAAATAAATATTCACACAACCCAAAAACAAAAAGAGTTTATATAGATTCCAAGTATACACACACCACACACCACCAATACATGCATTCCTGTCAAAATGAGAGGACAAGATGAGAGAGCTTTGCACACGTGTATCTATATATATTGTGACGGCTCAAGCAACATAGCATGCCTTATGGCAACGTGTTATAATTGCTAGCTGAGTAGATAGAGAAATCCAAATCACTGCATGTGGTACAGTTGATTGGTGAGCCTTTGCTTTGCCAACCCATCTCAGCCCACCATGAGTTGGTTTACAAGATCACGCCATGTGCCATACACGAATTCTTAATTGGAACGCAAACTAGGTTGTGAAAGTCAGGAGCATGACATTGCATTTGCAACACAAACACATCAGCTCCACTTGATAAAGTGGGCTGTGGCCAGGTCGACCTTCTACTTTTGAAGGGTTCTACTTTCTAATTGGACATCTTGGCAGATATTGTGTCATCACTACTTGAATCTACATTACGTAGTCTTTGCATAGTAAGTTAATATCATACAAACATCACGTTTTCTCTCTTTATTTTTCCAGCCTTATATCTTCTTCATAGATTGAAGATGAAATAGGTGATGATGCTGAGTTGTCTCATGTTTCCTACAAAAGTATGTCAAAATTGGGTTGTAGGATGTAAGCTTTTCTTATTATGTCAAAAGTTGGATTGTAGAATATAAACTTTCTTTTAATATGTCAAAGTTCGGTTGTAGGCTTCTTTTAATGTCAAAGTTGGGTTGTACACTAGAGTTATGGGTAAAAGTAACCCTGTCTTCACCCTGTCTTTGGGTCTCCTTTCACCCCCTGTCCCCTCTTTCAGTGGTATCCACAAAGTAAAGGCGTTATATTAAATCACAGAATGAAATGCTGCAACTCAGTACATTGACACTCAGCATTTAATGCACAAGATTCGAGAGTAATTATAGTAGTTGTGTAAGTAGGAGCAGTGAAAATATATGTAGCAGCAGTGGAGGCGCTCAGGAAAAAGGAAAGAGAGGGTGAAACTCAGTTTACCACTAAAATTGATGGAAAAAGGAAAGAGAAGATGAAACTCAGTTTACCACTAAAATTGATGGTTTTTTGAGTTTCACCCCCAGTTGAATGCTAATGTACCTTGTTTTGCAGGTTTTTTAAAAATCTCACCCTGTATATGACCAAACTCAAGGTTCTGGTGCTGTGTTTGTCTTACTTTTAGGGATAACTCTAAGGTGAGCTTCTTTTAGTCTGTCAAAGTTGGGTGGTAGAATGTAAGTTTCTTTTGATATCTAAGTTTTGGGCTCCATGTTTTGAGAGAAGCTGAAATACCTTTATTCAAAAAGTATTCATCAATGCTTGTAGTACCAATGGTGGAACCTGTGACTACTATTAACAAGTGGGACCAGGGAGGTTCTAGGCTACCCTTTTTGGCCAGGCTTTCATTCAAGCAATGTTTTGGGGTTCAAGAGGCTGGAATGGGTTGGTTTTTTTATATTGGGATTTTAAAAAAGTGCAATTCTGGGTTTGCAATTTTCTCATATGTTACTACTATTTTAGGGTTGTTTGCAACTGTAACACTAAAAAGTGTTCATGAAAGTGTGATGACTTTGTGAATGGGCTGGTATTCAGTTCTGTCTAAAGACCTCTTCTTAGGCTGGGCCCCTACTTGTTGGGTTATCAATTTCAAATTTGCATCAATTGTGTGACTCGGTTCTTTTGCTGAGTTGAGCACTTTACATTGGTACCAATGTTGTGCGGTTACCTACTACTTTGGGGTGGATTGGAATCAGCAATTTCAGTTCTAGTTCAAGGAACCTACCTGGAACTGGTTCCCAATTTTGGAACCGACCCGTTCCCAATGATATGGTTTTAAGTGGAACTAGACTCAAGGTAACGGTTCCAAAGAGCAACCCAAATTCAGAAAGTGCATGCATTTTCCTCCATTACATCATTCATAACACTTCACATACATTTTCACTAATCATATTTTCATTTTCAAAAGACCAGGCCATTTTCAAGTTTCACAAGAGAATGCAACTTTGAAATGAAAAAAAAATAAACAAAATAGATTTATGATAAACTAAGACACCAAAACTTGTCCTACAACCTAGAATGCAAGATTTTACAAAAAGATTTATAAATTATTCAAAAAAAATTGAGAGCATATGAAAATATAAAATGATTATGTTTATGTTAATGTTGAACTCCTTTCAAAATTCTTGCAAAGAAAACAACAAAGACGTCATTAAACAACCCAACAAACAAAACCTCTTGAAAATAAATAAATAAAAAAATAGAAAACCAAAAAAATGAAAAAAATAATAATAATGGAAAAACTTTTTTTTTCCCCTTTTTTTCCAATCACAAAGGAGTTCCACCACTTGCATGGACCAATAGTGGCCCTAACAATGTGACGGATTAAAAAGAACACTAATAATAGAAGGGAGAAACAGCGATGGTGTGTACTTGGTAGCAAAAGGTGTATGACAATGCAACACATTAGCAATAACACCAACAACACAACAAACCAATGTAAAAGTGACAATGTGATGCATCAAGAGTAGCACCAAACAATGTGACGCACCAACAACAACAACAACACTACTAACACGACAAACAAACAACACTAATAAAACGACAAACCATAAACAACATCAAGAATGCCATGAACCATCAACAACACGAGCAATGCAATGAACCATTAGCAACAATGTGATGAACCAGCAACAAACTAACACCACCATTCATAACATGACACACCCACAACAACACTAACAACACAACAAACCAATAATAACACTAGTAACATGACATAACAATACAAAAGATCAACCCAAAGGAGCAATGCAAAAGAACAACATGAAAGAACAATGCAAAGGAACAATCTCAAGGAATAATGAACAACATAAAAGAACGATACAAAAAAGCAATGCAAAGGAGCAATGTGAAAAAACAACACAAAGGATCAACACAAGAGAAAAAAATCCCTCGATGTGATTAAGAACAATTAACCCCAAAGGGTTTTTTATACATTTGATCACCACCTAGACTTCTAGCTTAATAATTAACTTAACCTAATTAGTAACCTAAACCTTAATAATTAACTTAATCTAATTAGTAACCTAAACCATAAGCTAATTTAATTTAACTACTAACATGAAAACCAAGTTTTAACCATTTCTCTCATAGAATTGATCAATTTCTCCATTTAAAAAATAAAATGAAATTGATTATCAATAATCTAGTTTTCACTTGGGCGAAAATTGTCAATTTGGCTTTCAAACTAGTTATCACCAAATTTGAAAATTGACTTGAAAATCAAGGGTCCCAATGAGAGGTGTTCAACATTGGTTAAACTCAAAATTAAACCAAGGTTTTGAAAGGTTCTAGTCCTATTTTAGGGATCAAGGTTTTGTTATGTATTCTTTTTTTATGTTTTGGTTTCATTTTGTTCATGGTGTTTGGATTTTGCACATTTTTCATTTTTTATATTTGTATTCATATTTGTGGTGATTATTTGGTTTGTTTTCACACAAACGTGCCACATGGGTGGCTTTTTTTTCATGTGAAGGTACATTGTTTATTAGCTCAAGGTCATTATTTTTGTGTTCATTTTGGTTGCCACCATCTTCTTAAAGCTAACTTTTTTCATATTTATTTTTTCATGATGGTGGTGACGATGATGTTCACAAGGATAATGATGGTGTCTACAATTTTCATTTTTTTGTGGGCTTCTAGGAAGTTCTTAACCACCATTGCCTTCTATGTGTTCATCTTGTTCATGGTCACCATTACCTTTTCAATTTGTTCCCAATCACCATTGCCTCCTTTGTGTTCATCTTGTTCTTGGCCATCATCATCTTCTTCATGTTCATTTTGTTCTTGGTCTTCATCACCCTCTTCATGGCCTTGATTGTTTTTTAGGGTTTAAGGTTTCTCACTATCACATCGATAGTGTAGTGGTTTTTCATAACTTAAAAATGATTTATCCCACATAAAATTGGAAACCAATTGTAGTGGTTTTAAACTCCATTTTTAGTGATTTTACAACAACATTAGTACAACAAAAGTTCAACAAAAAAACACCACAATACAATGGGCTTTTGTTGATGTAATAACAAGAATTTTGGAAAACCAAAAGCCACGGTACCATAGCTTGAGCATTTTACACATGTACCAACTTGTCTTCCTCATTAATAAATTCAAGTTCAAATTAACTTGAACGACTGAAATGTGTTCTATGTTATCTAGTCTTTTTAGTTGCAAGGCTTAAAAAAAACATTATAAGCTACAAGTCTACAAATGAAATTTTTGCATTTCAAAAACATCTTGAGACCAACCATTAACAAATTTGGAATGAATGGGAGAAAGAAAAATTCAAAGAAAAATTAAAGCTATAAATAATGGTCCAGCCCCACCCCATCTATTATTTATTTATTATTTGCAGTAGTGTTCATTATACCAAGTGATAATTTTTACTAAACACAATTTGAAAAAGATTTGGAGATTTTCATCGCCAAAAGCTAATGTCATTGTCATTCATTGAAAACACCATTTTGAAAGACTAATTATGAAACAAAATGCTGTTGGACATGAGTTGTTTCAATCATCTTAAACCCCCAAGTGCAAATGGGATAATAGGAGCCACATAAATCCTTTCAATGAATGTTTATTGAATAATATTTTCAGTATATTCCTATTTGCAACTTGAAAAAATACATCAATTTTTATTTGACCTTATAAAATGTTGCATTATATTATTATGAAAAGATATGTTTAAAGAAACTCCCCCAAATATGTC
This sequence comes from Sphagnum contortum, assembly GCA_963920785.1. Lineage (NCBI taxonomy): Eukaryota > Viridiplantae > Streptophyta > Sphagnopsida > Sphagnales > Sphagnaceae > Sphagnum > Sphagnum contortum. The sequence goes on along the minus strand of OY987285.1, from coordinate 16,175,251 downwards.
ATGTTTAAAAAATCTCTTCACCAATACGAGTCTTTATAATGCCTTTAAACATTGGTTCCAATGCCTAACAAATGTTTATCTTCATTATATTCATTCCAAATCATGTCACATGTTTACATGATATATTAAAAACATCACCATGAGTGTTTTTAATGACTTGCAACATCAAATTAGTTTTGACCAAAAATGTGAAAATAAAATAATGGTTATAGTCATTTGTGGTTCCTATTAATGTAATGTTGGGGGGGGGGGGTGTTGCATTTAAGATCGAAGCAAAAAGTTTTTAGTATTACAAATATTTATACAAACTTGTGATAGTCTTGATTGAGCACATGTAATCTTGAGATGTTTATAAGCATCTAAAAAAAATAGCTTATTGATGCCCATGTTAATGGTTTGGCATCCTCGAACCAATTCATAGAAATACAAGAATATTGAATGAAAAAAAATCAATCAAAATGTAATTGCTAAGCTTGGGCTTTTGAAATTACAAGATCATAAAAATAGGTTACATATAAAAAATTTAGTCTTTTGCATTGTGTCAAAAAAAAATTGATGGATTATGTTTAGTTTATGTTGACATGTTCAAATTCTTATTTTCTTTTGTCCTAGGTTTTGGAGCAATGGAACAACTATGCAACAAAATTGTCACTTTATGACCTTAACATGACCTTTGTTTTGAAAGATGATCCAACCTAGAAAATTGTTAAGTTTCGTGAATTTGTTTTCTTTGTTATACACAATTACATGATTTCTCATGACTTTGTTAACATGTTGGAAATGCCAAAGCCATTACACAGTGAACCATGATTCCTCTTTTATTCTCATTTTCCATCATAGGTTAACATCCCTCCATCCTATAACACATTGTAGGTAAAAATTCCATTAATTTACAAGTGATAATGAAACTTAGTTACACTTTTTATCTTTATTTGAATAAAATTCATTTTGCACCAAAATTGAACATGATACATGGCGTTGTCATTCTTCACAATTTGGTTTGAACTTGCCTTATAAGGTGAAACCATTGCATAATAGTGGGTGTCACAATTTGATTATTGAACTCTCAATAATTGGTGACTCAATAATCAATTATCTCTTTCATATAAATAGTTGCATGGTAACTAGTCATGGTGTCAATCCCTAGTGATTTTAATCTTTTGCAAGTGGAGCAAGTTTTTTCAAATTTTCAAAGGAAGGGTGTCTTTTTGTTATTTTTTGTCACATCATTTTTTTGCTTATTTAACATTTATTATGATACATATTATGTCAAAACATGGCATTCATGACTAGGCCTATATAATTACATATAAGCTTAATTATACATAAGACAAGTGAATAAAATGAACAATAAGTGACAAGTCTAAGTCAACTAAAATGGCATAAACGATTAACCTAGTTGAAAGACCCAAATGCCATGTTGTGACATAGTGACGTTTTAAGGTTTTCCATATTGTGTTTCAAACTTTAACTTTGGTTCAAGATTGTCAAGACCACGTTTATTTTTGTTCACATTCTTGGTCAAAAGGAGATGAGTTTAACCTAAACTACTAAAAGTTCAACCCGATTATTCTTCAGAGAAAGGATGCAAAAAGTGATTAACTTGATTGGCTGGTTCAAATACATTAGTTAACTCTTCACTGAAAATTTTCTTTTACATAATTGGTTTGTTGTGAAGGCCACTAATGAGTGGCTTGTTCTCTTTTAGTGCCAAATTTTCCCTCCAAACCTACAAAAGAAACCCATATTCAAGCTCTTCTTTGTCATGCAAGGGAAAAGACAATTTCCCTAAGGGTCCACACTATGTGAGGTGAGGAGAGTCACAAGAAAAATGCCTACTTTTTATACAAGAGACCTACCCACCAGTCAAAAGCCCCAAACCCATTATTCCTCTTGAGTCTTGTGCCCTATTATCATATTGGCTCTCCTCTAGCACAAGAATATTTCCATTGACTTGCATGGATCTTTACACATGTTGGTAGGGTTCAAAAGCTCAGCCCCAAGATCTTTGGGGAACCCAATTCTCTTGTGCAAGGGACGTACATACCCCCCCCCCCCCCCCCTAGGAGGAAGAAGAATGCCCTCCTTAAGGTGCATTCCCTAACCCTAAAAGCCCCATTTTGTAGGGCTAAAACTAGCACACGTAGATCATTATGTGGCATAGGTGGTGGGTAGGAAAATGGGGGAGCTGATTCTACCATGAAAAAAAAGATAGATAGTAGGTAAGTACGGAGTTTTGCATTCAATAGCAATTTTTAGGGTTAGGTACCACATCCAATCTCTTTATCACTCCCATGAAATCAAAGGAGGCAAATCAAGGCCACCCATTCTATTATACTACTATTCATTCATCATCCTCACAAGAAGGAAAAAAAGTTGTTCATCATCCATACCTGAAAAAAAGGTAATATCCATTTTTTTTTAAAAAGGTATGTACATACATTATTATTAAAATGGGATGAAATGATCTTCCTCAACATGATTCCATTCTTTGCATGTACTATTACTAGAAATGAATTGCATAACATTATCTCCACTCACTCTCTCACATCACATTTCGAGCATGTTTTGGGTGATGGTGGTTTTTGTAGTCGAGAATAGAATGAGAACAATCCCCCATTGATGTCGATTAAAGCAAACAACAAATTCTGTGAACAAACAAATGAGGTGATAACTAGAATTCTGCAAAAATCATGTTTGGATTGAGTGGGTGGTGTTTTTGGGAGCATAAATATATGACAAATACACAAGCATATGATGATGATCATGATGATCATGCCCATGATATATGTATGATGCAAAAATATGGTACAAAGTTAGTAGTGTAAAGATTTGATTTTGTTAGCTCTTCAATGAATGATTTTTTGAATTTTGAAAATTTTTTTTTTCCATTTTTGTTTCAACAAGAAGATTTTTTGGGGCAGAATTCTAGTAGCAATCACCTGATTTGTTCATTGAATTTTTGCAGTGCAGCAGCTGAGATGATGAACCGGGACCGTTCTTTCTTCAACTGCTCACAGGCAAGCAGGCACAGAGAGACTACAATCTCTTTCTCTCTCTAAAACAGAAAGCTTTTATAAGGCACAACAAGAGAGGATTGAAGTGCAAGTGTAGTAACAAAGTCTGGAGCTTTGGGTGATCTCTCCTTTGTCTCCTCTTCCTACATTCCAGGAGTTGCACAAATGCTCTCTTGCCCAATCCCAGTTGGAAAAATTGTCTTTTGCAGCATAAACCCACATCACAGATCTCTAGACTCTCTCTCTCTTTGGCCACAAACACTGAATCTCCCCTCTACTAGGCTTCTAGGCTCTTGTTTTTGCACCTGGCGGCGCTAGAAATTTTCTCCCTCTCTCTCTCTCTCTCTCTCTCTTTCTCAAGGTGGTTGGTTGCAAAGTTTGTTTCTTTTCTGTGTACCCAACACAGCAACAGAGTACCATAGTACCCTTCCATACACAACTTGGAGGTTGCTAGACTTTGAATGTTCTTGTAAGAACTGTTGGGGGGTTTTATTTTGGGGGAAAGTTTTTGAGGTGTAGATTTGGTAGGGCTTTGAACCTGGCAGAATTCAGTTGCCTTCTTCTTCAGGACTGACTGTCTCCAGCAAGTTTTCAGCAGCAGCAGCAGCAGCAACTTAATAATCTTGTTGTAGTTTGTGGGTATCTGCAAGACGCAGTGGATTTGAGTTGTGTGGGTGGGTGTGCTGAGTACTGGAAACACATCTCCTGAACCTCCTGTAAAACAAAGCTTCCAAAGTCTTCCTACCCAACTGCTCTAGAGCTCTAGCCCAGGTCAGTGGCTCTTCCTATCTGGTCCTCCTCCTCCTCCTCCTTCTTCCAGGCTTGTTTCTGGCAAAACAAAACAAAGATTCAGCTCCAGGTTGTTGTTATTTGTTTTTCCTTCAGCAGAATTATTCTTGCAAGAATCATTGAGTTTGCTGGGAAGAACCATAGCCTGCTGCCAATCTAAATTCACTGGAAATTCCCACTGTCAGAGTAGTATCCCAGACTCCAGTTGCATGAATCTTCAGGGCTTTAGTCCAGACTGGAAAGATGCTCTGGCAAGCTTCAAGAGTTTCTTTTTGTGTGAAGAAAAAAATTGTTGTCTCATGTAGCTGGAGATAATTCCATGGAGATATAGGATGTCATTAAAAACCAGGAATCTCCTGCAAAGAAGAAATTCTGTCTTGCAGCAACTGCTGCTGAACCCAGTGTGCAGTACAAGATTGTTGATGGGTCCTTGAAGAAGCCAGCTCTGTCTGGCACGTTGTTGTGCATCTTTTGTTTGTGGAGACTTGTTTCTGGGTCTGATCTTTGTTGCTCATCAAGCTTTCGTTGTTGCATGGTGATTTTATTTTACTTTTTACTCAAAACAGTTGCTGCAAGTCTGAATTTCTGGTCTCTGTTTTTTTTGGGGGGGTCTCTAAATTGATTTTCTGGGTGGGTTTTGTAGTGCAAGAGCTCAGAAAAAGTGTGCGAGAGTTTTTAGAAGAACATGGGAAGATGGGCTATTGCACTTCATGGAGGAGCTGGGGACATTTCCAGGAACATGACTGCAGAGAGGAAGAAGGTGACAGACCAAGCGTTGCATGAGTGTCTCCAGATTGGTGTATCTGCTCTGGAGAACTCAGCCTCTGCTCTTGATGTGGTGGAGAAAGTGGTGAGTATGGCAGCTCTCAATGGGCATGATGGATCTTTTCTTTTTTCTTTTTTTTTTCTTTGCAACTGAGCCACATTGATTGGCCCATGTCACCAATTTTTCTGTAGCATTGGGCCATCCCCAATAGAAGCATCCCTTTGGCCCTGGTCCACTCCCCAAAATAGAAGCATACACATGATGCTAATGATGGATCCTTTCAGGAGATAAGTGGTGTTGTTGGAGAGGTCTGTCTGAAATTCCAAGACTTGCTGAACATGGACAAAATTTTGGGATATGGGCTGTGCATGGATGCTGGGTGGTATGCAGGTACGAGCATTGGAGGCCAATAAAATCTTCAATGCGGGTTATGGTTCTGTGTTGACAACAAAAGGAACTGTGGAGATGGAGGCTTGCATAATGGACGGGCTTTTGAAAGAGTGTGGGGCTGTGTCTGGCATCTCCACTGTTGTCCATCCCATTTCTCTTGCCCGCTTGGTCATGGAAAAAACACCCCATGTGTACCTCGCGTTTGATGGTGCTGAAGCTTTTGCACGAGAGCAGGTCAGTTTTTGTATTATTTGCAGGGTGCTCTAAAAACTTTCTTGCAATTGTTTTGGTACTCTGAGCAGCTTATCTAGAGTAGTATTACCAAGCTTTTGCACCTTGGTCAAATCCATGTCATTGCAACAACCTTGAGAATGAAGAGATGTTCATTAGTCATGTTGGTTTGCAGACCAAGAGACATGATTTTATTTTATTTCCTCAGATTGATCGAGAAGCTGAACACTCCTAAGTGTGTTTTGCAGGGTGTCAAAACTGTGAATAATGAATACTTCATCACTGTGGAAAATAAGGAGCGACTTGAGAATGCGCGTTTGGCCAACAGTGTTGAGGTTGGTTTCACTTCTTTTGCATGTATACTTTGAATGAATGCTCATGGCTAGGAGGAGCAGAAATTATCCACATAAAGCACTGCTAGAAATTTCTCAGTGTACTTGGAGACTACCTTAGAAAGGTAAAGAGTCATTGGAGTCCCGGGGATGAAGCATCTTAGGTTTTGAAGGAGGAACCTTACATTTAAAATATATTTGTCCATACAAAACATAAGGTTCTTTCCTGTTGTTTCTTCCTGTTTTGCATTTGTAGTGGTTCTTTATGCTTGGTAAGGCCCTTGGATGAGGGCGTAACCAGAATACAGGTACCATCCTCAGCTGCTATTTGAGGTGTACCCTTTTCCTGGTAATGCCCTCGTCCTCAAGCCTTACCTACCACAGATAGAATCCTAGTTCTTGACACTTGTTGCTAGGAACTTGGCTGCTCTTCTGAAATTACGTATTCTAGCTTATTGATGTGTCCAAAGAGTTGAGCTAAAAGAGAGAGAGATCTTGGTGGATGTTTTGGCAGCTAGACTATACTGAACATGCTACACCAGAAGTCGATACAGTAGTGATGGAACAACCGCATTACACTGGTGATAGTAATGGCATGACTTGGCACTTGAATGGCAGCAATGTTGTCAATGGGAATAATCATCATCATCATCATCATCACAAGGTGCGCTTTGCAAATGGTGATAGCAATAATGGGCATCTTGTCAACGGGAGTTCAAATGGTACTACTAGCTTGCATGAATATGATTCCAGCTGGAGTTCAAGTGGCACCGCACATGGATATGATTCCAATGGAAAAACAAAGGACCTGCCAAGCTTTTGTTATCCCAATTTAAATGGGAAGGAAAATGGTATCAAGGCAAGTGCTACAGCTCCTCCAGCAGGCACCCTCCTGAAAGCTGAATTTGAAACTGTTGGGTGTGTTGCTGTGGACATGTATGGCAACTGTGCTGCAGCCACATCCACTGGTGGCTTGGTGAACAAGATGGTTGGTCGTATTGGTAAGCTCCACCTGTGCAATTCTTTCTTCCAAATAAGAGACTTTGTAATCTAACCTCGTACCTTACAATTCTTCCATGGGTCACAATGAAATGTAATCAGTTGGTCAGGCAGCATATTATCATAAATATGGAAGTGGGTCAAAACTTTTTCTTTACCAGAACCTCATGTATGTGTGGTGTGTGTGTGATTCTTGGATTTGGGCAGGTGACACACCGCTTGTGGGTGCGGGGACATATGCCAACAAGTTGTGTGCAATTTCAGCAACTGGTAGAGGAGAAGAGCTCATCAAAGAAACAGTGGCTCGTGAAGTTGCAGCAGTTATGGAGTACAAACAAGTGAGTTTAACAGAGGCAGTAGACTACGTGATCTACAAGAGGTTGCCAAAGGATATGGGTGGGTTGGTTGCAGTGTCTTCTGCAGGAGATGTTGCTATGGCATTCAATACCACTGGCATGTTCCGAGCATCTGCAAAGGAAGGTGGACCTCGAGAAGTCAGCATTTGGAAGTAAAAAAAAAAGTGGGTTTCTTGCAGGCACGAAGAAGTGGCAAAAGACACACTATTCAAACCCTCTCCTAAGTTTCTCTGCAAAGAATGGATCTAGCTGAAAGGAAAGAAATCTGTCAATTTGACAACATGACTGTTGATGATGCCCTAAACCCTAAACCCAAGATTGATCAGACCATTGAAAAGGGTGAATAATGTAGCTCAATGGGAGCTGCTGCTGAATGGGCAGTCTTGATGACACCAAGATTGGCTGCAGAGGAAGAAATGAAACCTTGAATCTTGTCCAGAAACTAGACTATTTGTCGAATGGCAATGAGAAATGGGGGAAATTGTAATGGCAATAATGTAATCCATGATAGTGCATTTATCATATCATTGCATCCATTTATGACTTCAAGAATATGGGGTTTTTTATTTATTTATATTTTTTTTGAAATTTTTAGGGAACACATGTTGTTTGTTTGTTTGATAGAAAACATTGGGAAATTTTTGTTTCTCTAATGTAAATTAAACTAATTTTTCTTTTTCTTTTCTTTTTTGGGAAAATTTTTCATAACACAAAATTGAAAAATAAAAATAAAAAACCCTGCTTGAAATTTATTACTAAATCTTATTGTGAGAAGTGAGTCCTATTACAATGGGAAGTGGGGGAAGAACCAACAATTGAGATCCACACTCAGTAAGATTTATATGTATGTAGCATGTATGGTGTCTAAGACATGGTCATATCATCAAAATCAATTTGTATATGAGGAAATTTCGCCAAAAAGAGAATTAAAAAAAAAAAAAACTTGATAATGAAGTAATTTTGGAAGGTTTCCACTTTCAATAGCCAAAAATAAGGGGAAAAATATTTACTTGGTGGTTTTTACCATAAAACCAATTGTCCAAAAAGCAAAGGGATGTTTTGGTTTTTTTTCAACCAAATGGCAATTTTCAATTGCCTCCCAAAAGTTTGTTCAAAAGTTTGTTGTCACTTTGCTCTTGTTTGGAGAAAACCTTGCACAGTTTTCTAAAAATTATTTTTGTCAATAAATAATAAATCTACCTTGGGATGCTCACCACATACTATTACTTTAAAATATAATTAATTAATTAATTAATTATCAAAAAACCATTGATTGCATTGGATCATTTTTGTCAATATGTTCATGTGCACTAGACTTTTTGACGGTTATTACCAATGTTAGTTAGTTATTTGAAATACCCAACCTGAGAACCGACCTAACATCATGCCAATGGAGGTTTTAAGGATGTAAAGCTAATTTGGTGGAAGGAGTCGTCTCACCTTTCAATTTATTGAATGAAACATTGAAAACCCAATTGTTAAATCCAATTGTGAAATGATGGATATATCCAAAACACACAAAATACTCCATGTACTAGATGAACTTGATATGCTTGGATATATTCATTATTCACCACAAGCATAAATCAATATTTGTAATGTTAAAGCATTTGGTTCCAATAAACATGCATTGCAATCACTAGTCTCCCTTCCTCAAAAAATTAAAAAATTAAAAAAATGGTGTTGCAAGTGCCTTCTTGTACTACAAGCATTGAATAAGTATATAATGAGGTGAGGTGATCAACAAGGTAAAAAATACCAAATATTTTGAATGTGCTTAATTTTATAATAAACTTCTTTGGTTATGTTTTAAATTAGGTTATTAAGTGAAGGTCATATCATGTACCAGTGTAATTGACCCTTCAAATGAAAGGATTAAGGTTTAAATTTGATTGACACAACTTTGCAACTTAATATTTTTCCCTAATAGTCTACTTTCTCAAATGCCAATTCCTGAAAAATGTTTTGGAGCTTTTTAGAAAGTTCAACTAAAGGAATCAATTGGGATAGTTGAAAACCTTTGGACAATGGATGGAGTGGAGAAAGTTGGGGCTCCGTTGTTTTTAATTATTTCCATTTTCATCCATTGTAAAAATTTCCAAAATGCAACATCTTTGAGTTCATCCACTAACACATTTTGGGTTCACACCAATGTTGGGAGAGTAAGTTTAAATACACTTTTTTTAAAAAAAACTTTGGGAATGCTTTCTTCATTGGCACCCATATTGACATTTTCTGTATGAATCGTCCAAAAAATGACACAATCTTACATTAAATCACACAATGGGTAAGTGTAAATAATTTACACTTACATAATTTTACAAACCTTAAAATGGGTTTACATGGATTTACACTTACACATTCAAGCTTAGGCATTTACATTTACATGGAGTGTATATAGGTTTCAAATATTCATTTTCAATGGAGGGTTGTCTAAAACCATATAGACACCCAAAAGTGGTTCACACATTGTTTTGCTTCCCTGGGTTCATTCATTGTCCAACTTCCTCCCAGGATTTGGGCCAACTTCATTTTTCTTTGGGTTTGCCAATTGTCCCACTTCCCTAGGTTCAAGTATTGTCCAACTTTCTGCCAACTTCAATCTTCCTTGGGTTGATCCATTGTCCTGTTTCTCAAATTTCACCATTGCCCAACTTCCCTTGGGTCATCCACCGTCCAATTTCAATCTTCCCCAAGTTCATCTATTGTTTCATTTTCTTATGTGCATTGGTGTTCATGGGTGTTCATCTTCTTTGTTTAGTTCATGCATTGTCCAACTTCCTTGGGGAAATGGGGTTGCTAGATTCATCTATCACCCAACTTCTTCAAGAGAATTGGACCAAGCCTAAGCTTCTTCTCTTCACCCCTTGTGTAATTTCCATAAGAAGTCGAGGCAACTCCAATTTTCTTAGGCACACTTGTTGTCCCCATTTTCCTAGGTCAAATATTGTCCAACCTCCTCAAAAGAAATCAGGTCAACTTCAATGTTATCTTTATTCATCCATTGTCCAATTTCTTGAATTCATCCCTTACAATCATCCTCCAACGTTTTTTTACATTGGACACTGAGGTGCATTTAACATTACCAGATGCTTTTTATGGAGTTGAGGAGGATCCTGTTTTCATTCATCAAGATGCTTCTAAAACCACCAGGAGGTTTAGGGGACCCTTTGGTTTTTTTGGGGTCAGCTCCTGGTCCCCAGCTCCACCAACTCTTCTTATTCACCTTTTACTCCTGTTGTTGATGATGAATGTGTGATGGCAGTGTGACAAGTGCCTCTGCAATGTACTCAGGTCCTTTGCCTACAGAAAGCAGAGCTGGGACTTTTTCACTAGAAATAGTGACAGTCTGGCTGGTACCTTCCGCTGGTCAGAAGATTCCAGTTGAGCCTGGCTGGTACCTTCCACCGCATAAGATCCCACTTGTTGAAAACAGGTTTCTTCATGCAGGCAGTGGAGCTGAAAATACAAAGGAAAAATCCAGGCAGTGCTTTACTTACTGCAAGAAGCCATGCTATGATTTTTCTCCAAAGACAAATTTGGGACAATAAACTAAAGACTCCTCAAATTTGGCATCTCTGTCTCAATCTAGCCTGAATCTGTCCTTTTGTAGGCACAAAAATATTCATTCATGGTTGAATCAGGACAACAGGAAACCAACCTTGAACAGTGCAAAAAGCTCATGAGAAATTATAGCCCCTATAAACTCCAAGGATCAGAGAGCCTAGGTACACAAACAACAACAGCACAAGCTTTCACAAAGCTTTGGCTTTGCCAGAGATTCCCTTCTTGCTCTTTTTCAGGTTGATAAGACAAGATGTTAGCATCTATGCCAACAAAAACATAAATAGAATGCTTTTTTCTTTTCTTTTTTGCTAAGAATTTGTGGGGCAGTATATTGCCATGTTTGGAGGAGCCATCTAGAATGACAAATTCCAAGGGGACAGCTTACTCTCAGCTAAGAGCATGGCAGCAATATAATGTTATGTACCCAATACTCTGGACTTGTAAATTATAGTCTTGAAATAGTGTGAAACAGAGTTTGGATTTTGAAAACTTGTAAAATATGTACATGATCTCCCAAAACAAAAGTGAAAATGAAAATGATTGCTCTTGATTGGCTGAGCATAATGATCAACCCAGATGTTGGTATTTAAATAAGGTAGTCTCTCAAGGATCGTGTGCACTCTCTGGAGTGAAATCTAAGAGCATGCCCAACAGCAGCCCTCTATCAGTATACATCACATCCAATGTGTACTCTTTAGTTTCTCCCCCATCCCCACCCATTGTGAACCTGAAAAGATGGACTTTACAAAGTGAGAGAGAGTACTTAACTCTCACTACATGATGAACCATTGTAGGTGGCCAATGAGAAACAATCATATCTTGTTGAGAAAGAGTCATTTCCTGCTATTGGAGCTTTAGGAGGTGCACTTTTTACAGGCCCCAAGTAGTGTTTTTATGCAAGTCTCCATCCAAAAAGTGCTGTACAGGGGGCATTTTAGTGCTGCCATTGGGCATGCTCTAAGGAGTCTGACATGGATAGCTAAGTAAGAGCATCTCCAGCAGTGCTCAGTATGTAACACTGCAAAATTATTTTTCACATCCAAGTTTAGTTATATACTTTTTTGCAACTCCATCAATAAATTGAAACTGGGACAGCAAATAGATGGGGGACTATTAATAGCAAACCATCTGGACCAATTATTACGATGGGCCAATCAGAAACACTGAGCAGCAGTTAGATCATATTTATTACACTCTTTTCCACAGGTGCAGAGTGCTGCTGCACCATTCACGAGAGCCACGGCAATGTGCGCAATTATGCGGAGCCAAAACCAATTTCCTGAGCGAAACCGGCATAGGTTGGATTTCTTGATCCTATTTTAGTGTGCAGGATCACGTACCGAGCACTGTTGAAGATGCTCTAAGCAGGCCAAGAGCTTGACCTAGAGCCATAAGCAGCTATTTATAGATGGAAAAAGAATCCCTGGGGTCTAACACACGTCAACAGAACATCAAATATAGACTCTAGAGGACAGCTTGAGCCAGAATTTGTTGTTAGTGATCTAGGGTACCACTTGGGAAATGACAGCAGAAATGGGGTTTGGGTGTCGCCCAAGGGGCTACAGCTTGCCTTGTGTGACCCAGCACCTACCAGTTCCCCATCCAATGGACGCCTGGCATGACTCAGTTGTCAGTTGTGGAGGAACCACAACTAATTTAAGCAAAGGTGGAACACTTTGGTGAACCTTCCTATTTCCCATGTCCCCTACCTAGTTCACTAACTACCTATGTAGTTGGGTAATGTTGCAATCACACATGGTCGCAAGTCGGTGGTTACTCAATGGTGGTTACTCAATGGTAGTTACCACCCATTGTTGAATTCATACATGAAATGTTAGTTAGCACTAAAACTCATGTGGCACCCTAGGTGATAGGCAATGTTAGCTGAATTTAAATAAACACTCAATCTTCCAAAAATGAAGATATTGCATTAGAAATCCAATGTAGCAGTCCCTTTTGGGGGCTTTAACTCAATGCTACTTATGTTATGTAGTCTCTCAAGGTCAAGCTTGTTCCCCTTTTTGTTCCCTTCATATTCTTGTCCACTCTAACAGCCCTACCCCTTTTCTTGCCTCTCCTTTCCACTTGTCCTCTCTTGATCTGCTGAAAACCTTTGTTTGTGTTCAAGTGGGAAAGGATTCATTTAAGTCTCCTTCAAAGTCTTTGTCCTTCATCTTGTGTGTAATAATAGTGTGATGCTCATCTTCCATGAATAATTTGAAACCAAGCTTTCACAAAATTTTGCCCCAACAAGCGCATCGTGGTGCACAATTCTTTGGTTATGATACTTCCTATAAAACACGTTTCAAACAAGAATTCATATGAAGACATTTCCTAAAATGTTTTTTTTTTCATGGTTATCTGCAGTTTTAGAGGAACATTCACTATGTGCTCACCCTTCAAATTGCACATGTAACCGAGTTTCCCCCACAATTGAATATTGCATGTGGCATGGAAGTTCATTTCCATCCTTTGTAATAAAATAATCTCATGAATTCTTGAAAATTATTTAGATCTTATGCAACAATGATCAACAAGGACTAAAGTTCAAATTCATCACACAAAACAACATCAACAGTCAAGCCGACTTTCAACTCCAAAACATTCTCATTTCTTGTTTGAAGGAAAGCCTTTCACCTTAATCCTTTCATCCCTCAAGTTTTGTTTGTTGTACAATGTCAATTTCAACTGAAAGATGAAGCACATTGTGCGAAATGAAATAATGAAATTCATATGTGGTCATACCAAATGATGCAAAATATATAATTTAGATTTGAAATGAAAACACAATGAAAACAAAAGAGCTTGAAACATGTATTACTTAGAATAGGACCTTGAAGCTTGAAAACCTTTGAAACTTGGAAAGATGCATTAAAAATAAAAAACCTATAAGCATAAAATAGAAAACAAACCAACATTAAAAAAAGAAACAAACAAATAAAATAATAATAAACAAGAAAGCAAACAACAAAAATGAATTGTTTGCAAGAGGTGGAATCATAGGAGGTGGAGGGTGTTTGTTGGAGGTGGAATCAAATGAAGTAGCACAACAGAGTTTCAACATAAATGAGAATGCAAGAGAGGAACATGTTATTTACCCCAAGGAATACACCTTTTGTGACCAATTTTGCCAACCGTATGGCCACCAAGGCCCATCGTGAATTCTAAATGGTGAAGTGATGAGATCACTTATGTGTTTTATGTTGCATCCCCATAAAAGCTAAACCTCATGTGCACAAAGGACATTAACATGAAATGGAATAGGACATTTAAAACAACATTATGAACTTTGCAAGCGTCAATGCTACAACTTATGTGGCATGTACATAATTCTACCACAAAGTTTAACTAATGTCAATGCAAAGTCTAGGGAAAATAAATTTGGACACTATTATTTTTAAGCAAATGAAAATAGAATTACTAATAACCTTGCCCTTCTCCTAAGAAGTTGCAAGTTCAAAGCCGACAAGGATTAGTAATACATACCTTGCAAAAAACAATTGTAAAGAATGGCAATCCATGTAACACCAAAAAAAATAAAAGTAGGGTAGAGCAAGTGTTGAACATGGAATTTATAAATTGAATTGTGCACAAAATTGTGTACTCATACCCAGAAAGTCCAAAAGGGGATGTTATGTGTCTTTTAAATGGATATACAACAATGTTTTCCATTAGGTTTGACCAATGTTTTTTCAAGTAACATATAAATGGGGGAAAAAAATTAGCATTGTAAAATTTCAAGTATGTCCAACCAGATTTCAAAAAAACCACAAAGTAACAAAAATTCAACACACAAATAATCATTAAGCTCCACCAAAAAATAAAATAAAAAATAAAATAAAAATTATATATATATATATATATTGGTTGCAAAAGTCGAATTTATTTTTGTAAAATAAAGCCCTAAAATAAATGCATTTACTTTAATAAATGCATTCAAAGTAAAGATGAAGTGATACTCAAGTCTAGTTCATACTCTGGGAATGTCCCCACTTGTGGGATTTATCCATTATGAAGCATGACACAAATGTTAGATCATGGACATCAACATATGTAAATCATGACATCTAGGAAAGGGAGGGTTCTCAAATCTATACTTTGAAAGTGGGAAGGATTTTACACCTATAAGTAGGTATAATTTCCTTTCAATTCTTTAGGAGTAAAATAAGATCTTTTTTTCCTTTTAAGATATTCATGATATAAGGTGACCTTCAACTACAACGTGGAATTTCTTGAAGTTATTTATGTTGAAAGAACACATTTACATTAAATGAACATTTCTTTTTCAAAAAACTCTTTGAAAATTTCAAAATAGTGAAAATATGCCACACACAAAATCATTTGGGGTCCAACAATGTTTTTAATAATTTTTTGCAAAAAAAATGAATGTTTGCCATAAAGACACATTTTGTATTGAAAAACAGGATTTTCCAAGTTTTTCTTGAAAAAAAACGAAAAAATAATGAAAATGTGCTTGTCCCAATTTTTAAAAAACACAAATAATGTGATAAAACCTCATCTATTAATATGAGAACAGAAAGAATAAAATCAATAATGAAGTGTAAAAATTTCAAATTATTGTTAAAAGTTTTTTGCAATTTGCATGCGTTATTGAATTTGTATTAATCCACTCAAATATAGTCTAGGTTGACCTTCTTTGTCCCCATATGGTGGTTTTGGAGAGCATGTTGCTTTTGAGGTTCACAAATGAGTTACACCCTATGACAAACACACAAAATTACACTTATTTACACTAATGATGAATACATTCCTTTGCAAAAGACATTGGGAAATGCTTTCACTTATCATAATGCGATACATGAAAAAAACATGCACAATATGAGCATACCAAAGGCAATTTGAAAAAAAGAGTTAGACTTAAATAGTATACAATGACCTACATTGATAGTATGTGTAGTATTCATCATCTTAATATCCCCATTGATTTCATGAACTCCTAGTAATTAACCTTTTTTTTGTGAATTTTACACAAATGCAAAAACTGAAAATGAAAAGGGTATATTTTGAACTTGTTTTTGCCACATTTCTACTTGGGTTTTAAAGGGAAGGGCATTTTTTGTACCAACTTTTCAACTTTCTTGACAAGTTGTAAAAAAAATTATCATTTAATGTTAAAATCCTTCTTTGGGTGCTTGCATATGACACAATGTTAGAAATTTGGAAAACAAAAACACTACTAGTTCAATAGGTGGATACCAATGTCATACATTAACTTGCCAAAAAATGGTGAAATGATACATATTTTACAACAATTTTTTTATTATTATTAAATTTTGTCCTTCATTTGTTTTGATGGTTCAATGTTTTTTTATTACCACCTTGGAAAAAAAAGTTGAGGTTTAACACAAAGCATGTACATTTATTTGTAGTTATATTTTTGCCCCCAAATGTTTTCTTCCATAATAATGCCCTAAGGGGTGGTTTACAAATGTCTTTATTAAAAACTTTTACATAAAGAATTCCTTATGATTAGTCAATTTAAATGATTGTTGCAATTGGATTTGTTAATTGTTTCTATGCAAGATTAATTGGGGAATTGAACAATTTACCAATTATCAAGATGAAAATGCAAGGTTTTTGTTTTTAATCGTTATGGTTCAACTTGTCATGTTTTGGACATTTTAATTTTATATTATCAAATGTGAGATTATTTCCAACATAAATGATATTTTCTATTAATCTTCCAAGCTAAGTTGTAAGAATGTTTATAATGAAATATTACTACTTCTTTTTATTATTTTGGAAAATTGATAATTTCCATAACAATCATTATCATATTAATGAGAGCATATAAACTTAAGACACCCATAGAAAAATGTATAACATCATTGCGGGATTCAATTTTGGTAAAGTTTCCATTAGTTTAAAAAATCCTCCTATTTTTTCCTATATTCCATATTAAAAGTTTCACCACATAGAAAATTGTGAATAAACATGTTCCACATCTAAACTAGTGTTGGGTGAGTACTAAAAAGATATTCAAAACCAAGCTAAGGTATTTCAAACCAATTCTTTCAAAAAGAATTGATGGGCGTTATTTTAAATGATACATTAGTTGATACTCTATCCAATAAGTATCCATTTGTAAAGAATTGGTTCACAAAGTATTAAGTTAAATTGAAATCTTTCAAATTATGAACCCAAACATAGGTTACATTGATCACCCCTAGGTCCAATTTTAAAGTAGGCTCTAGGGTTTAGGACATAGGGTACTTTTGGATGGAGTATAGGTTATAAGCTACCTAGGTTTAGGGTTTAGGCTAGGTAGGGGTACTGCTTTGTGTGTAGCCTTAGTGTTTAAGGTGGCTAAAATATGGAAAAACGACAACTATCTTGGGGGGAGTCAAACTTGAGTTCAATAGGAAGCCTAATCATTTCCATTTTGACCCATATTGTTGTGCTTTTTATTTTTGTGTTTGTTGTTTGTCTTTCGCATTTTTCATACTTGTGTTGTTCATGGTTTTATAGTAGGTAGTGTTTCTTATGGCATTAGTGTTTTTCAGTGGTGCTTCCTATGTTACTTTTTGTGATGTTTCTCATGGTTTTCTTGTGGTGCTTCTCATCTTCATGGTATTGCTTAAGTTTTGTTCATGGTGTTGCACACTTGTGATGTTATTTGGGTGTTGCTTAAAGTGTTGCTCAACATTATTTGGCATTATTCAATGCTACTTGTGGTTGCTTAGGTGTTGATAATCATAACATTGTTTTTGTTTTTGTTTTTACTTTTGGTGATGTGCAATGATGCTTGTGGGGTGCCACTAATGCTCATGTTGTAGCTTGTGGTGGTGCTTGTGACGTTGTTCATACCACATATTATCTTGTTCAATGTTTTTGCTCATGGTGATCTTCCCCCCACCCCTTTTGTGGTATTGGCCTTTCACTTTTGCCTTTTTGTAGGTTGTGAATGTGGTTGGTGCAACAATGTTTGTTACATGGTTTGTAGATTGATAACCTTGTGATTTAGAAAGGTATGTCTTTCAACATTTTTTTTTGGGGGTGTTTTTGTTTAATGTTTATTTTATGTTTGCTTTGTATGTTTCATTATTCTAAGATTTTTTTTGGATGCAGATTTTGTTGTTTTGTTTATACCATTTTTTTTATGTCTATTTATTTTTTGTTCTATTTTGTATGCATGTTTTGTTATTTTGTTTATGTGTTATTATTTGTTTGTTTATTTATAAGTTTTATTTGGGTGGTCAATGTTAGTGTTTTCTTTGTTCGTTTGTTGGATTTCATTTGTGCAATACCAACTAAATTGCAAATTGCAAGTTTATGTAAATTAAGTGCATGAAGCAAAAATATATAAAGTTAAAAGTAGCTTGGCAAATGTAACTTGTTAGGATGTTGACATCCAACACCCCTACTCAATGAACTATCAAGTTACACATTTGATCATGCCCACCAAACATTGAAAATGTTCATGTTTGTTTAACATAAAATGATTTTGTCAATATATTTGCAACTAATGCGCTCCCAAGTCCCTTGTTGGATCCAAGTTGGGTCCAAGTCAATCAAACAGCGGAAATGTTTGGGACTCGGGGCACGCTCCCAACTTCCAACACTAAAAGGGTAGAGGGTCACGCTGAAGCTTCGGGACTAGACTAAGAAGAGGGACAAGCTTTACTTAGTTACTCGAACTTGTAACAAACAAACCAACGAGTTGGTTAGTTCGAACCTACAACAAACAAACCAACGAGTTGGTCAGTTCGAACCTGCAACAAACAAACCACTGAGTTGGTTAGTTCACATTCGGAAACACTTTCAATGTTAGAACAAGCCACGGGCGGCCTTGGATTCACATGACTCACCACGGCCCGAACTCGGGGGAAGCCACCACCTTCCCCATATAGTCTTCTCTGCGTTTGCCCATGGCACCTACATCCGAATGGCACTTTTTTTCAAGACTCTCAAGGAGGAGTCCGAAAATTGTCCCAATTTGGACTCTCGGGATTTTGGGAGTTCATAACTCCTTAGTCAGACCTCTAATCGGGCTGAGGTCTGAAAAAAACTTGTAGCTCCCCTTAAGAACTTTCCAATGGTGTGTCGCACTCCACCTGCACACACCGACACACCAGGGTCGAGTCAATTCTCGACTTTTAGTGGTCAGGAGTCAAACTGCCAGTTTGACTCCCAGCCCTTCTTTTGTTTATAACTTATGCTGCAAATGTCCAAATGGCACTGCAAGGTCATTTTCAACATTTACACTTCAAGAATTTTCTAACGATATAAAGAACACTTCAAGGCGAGGTGTTTTGACCCCTGCAATCAAACTCTAAGTTTTCAAGAGTCTCGGAGGATTCCCAAGTCCCCATTTCGAGAGTGTGAATGTCATCCTTACACTTTTTCAAAGTGGGGTTGCGACAACAACCATATTCTATCAATATATTGAAATTTGATAAAAATTTCATTTTTTGTGTTGTTTTACACCAAATGATGGTGAATCTTGATATGTTTCATGTGAGCATGAAAGTTTTTTTTAATTTATAAAAGTATACAACCTTTATTATCATCATATATAACAATGGGTTTCATTTACAGTTGCCCAATAATCCCAAAAAATAATGAAAGCCACATTACTTGCCTTATTATTTTTTTAAAATCCATATGGTTTAGTTTATATTAATGATGTAATAATATAAGGTTTTTTTTTCCCCTACTCCAACTAATAGTTCCATTGCCAAGAAAAAAAAAACTTGATGTGGATAAGCGGTCATCAATATTGTCGATCCAATTTGCATCACAAAACACATACACTTGTGTGCGTTTCATAAATAATATCCTAGCTCCCAATATTGGGATGATGCATTTGGTAACATTCATTTCAAAATGCATTTTACTCATAATGTTTCTATCAATTTCATGGCTATGGTAGAAATTCTTGTCAAAATGCATTTAAGCCCAATAATATTTTATGCCCCTTCTAAAACATATTTGGCCTTGGTTTGAGTTTATGCTCTCCTTATAATGTGCCTAGTTAATTATGGTTGACGCCATTTTCAAAAAAACACATGGTCTAGTTTTTAACTTATCTCCCCATTAAAATGTATTTGGTTCAAGTATGTTTTACACCCCTTTTAGAATACATTTAGCGTTGGTTATGACTTTACATTCCCATTAGAATGTGTTTAATCCTAGTTGGGGTTTACACATCTTTTGGAACACATCTAACCTTTGTTATGCCTTACATTCCAATTGGAACACATTTGCCTTCAACTATGGTTTATGCCCCTTTTGAAACACACATCACCTTAGCCATATGGCTTATTTTATTGTCGAAGTGCATTAGCCTATCCCTTCATGTTCTTATTGGAACCTTAGCTCTCGAGGAGGTCATTTTAGTTTATTCCAAATAGTGTGGAAAACAATATTTGATGTAACTTATTGAACAATTTTTTTTTTCAATTTGTTTAAAGTTAAATAGGGCGCTTATAATTCATTATGAAATTATACTTAAAATATATCTAGTATATTTTAGGATATACCTGGAATATTTTTAAAATATGCCACTATTTCATAGCAAATTGAAAAATACCTTGTTATCTTAGGTGCTTCCTAAAATATACAAGTGATGATTTCCTTAGGCCTTGGCCTATGGCTTATGTTCCTATTGAAATGTGCTTAGTTCCTCATGTTCTTGTTGAAATCTTGGGTATGGCTTAGATTCCCATCAAAACATGTTTGACCCATAAGAACATCCTTAATGTTTATTTTGAAACATAAATGAATTTCCATTGTGCCTTTCATATAATGGAAAATGTATTTCATTATAATCCAATGAGATTGCTTATGAATAACCACAAATTGGTTCACAACCTCCACTACTTGAGCAATATTAGGTCTTTCACATACCTTTGCATACATCAATTTCCAACATAATTTTGAAATGGGAATAACCCACATGCATTGTTTCCAAGTCTATATTAGTTTGAAGACTCATATGTATTAAAAGTTTACAATTAGTAATGATAAAAGGGGTAAACATTGGTTTATTTTTAGTTAAACCAAAACACCTTAATATATTTTATATGTATTTATATTGGTCAAAGTAAAATTTTCAATAAATTCATTGAATGTGATTCATTTGTATCCCGTGAAAAAATAGATGTCATTTAAATCCACCATCTTGAATTTTTTCAAAATATTGGCTTTTGTCTCTTTCATTAAAATCAAATCATTGAAGGCCAAAATGAAATTAATAACACCAAAAGTTATGAACACAATATAATTTCCATGAGCTCTTTTTAAATACATGTTATGATTAACATAGTTGTTTTCAAACCCCTTAAATAAGAAATATGCATCATTCTTTGGGTTCTATGCATGGGTTGGAAATTGTTTCAAACCATATAAAGATTTCAAAATGATGAAAACCTAGCAAACTCCATTAAAAAAAACACCTAACAAAAGGGGAAAAAGGATAGAAAGGAAAAACTTGAGTTTGAGCCAAAAGAGTGAATCCCACAAATGAACAAAAAGGGGCAAAGGAACAAATCATGTTCCAAAACCCTTGCCAATTGCAAGAAGCAAATCATAAAGAGAAAAGGATGGCAATTTTGAAATCTTGGGTAGTAAGCCTAGAAGAGCCCTCACTTGCAACGATATCATGTTTCAAAATAGAGGCACCTTCTGCCTATAAAAAATGTGCAAAATAACCAAAGGAAAGTTGCTAGATCCTTTTGTTGACCACACCATGTTAACACATCAATGAACAAAATTATCCACTTGTTGATATAAACAATTTAAAAAAATTATGATAAGGGGAATAAATACATTCATCGAATGTTGATCATGGTAATGTCCATCCTTGTTTAAGTTGCCATTGTTGCAATGACCTTGTGAAATAAAGCAACACATGAAACCAAATTGATTCAAAAGAGATTGATAATGACAACATCATCCAAGGTGTGGGGGCCATTAGTAAATAACATGATGTCAACTTGTTGACAAAAAGTTTGAAGGGAAAGCAATGGAAGGACATGAGTTTGTTCACATTAAACATGAAACCCCGTGTTTCTCACAATGGACACAAATGCATCTTGAATGGCATCATGAGAAATAATCCATTCCCCACCATGGGTGCAACGAAAAAGGTGGGTTTCCAAGGCCTCCACAAAATAATGAGGTTCATTAATGTCAATAGACAAAATACATGAAGGATTTTGATTTTCCCAATCCAACATTGGATTCTTTTCCATATATCGAAGTATTCTTTCATCCTCGATCTTTAACTATTGATTTAAAACCATCTATTTTAATTTAGAATTCGAATTTGAAACAATTGTTTCCACATAACTCATCAAAGATGCCATCACAATAAATGATGACACATTGATTTATAGGGTTGTACAATTTATAACCTTAACTTTTTATATTATAACTAGTGAATATGCATTTGACACCTTTGGAATCCAATTGTGTCCTTGTTTCTTCCAACACATGAACAAATGCAACACAATTAAAGACACACATATGACTTATGGAAGGTTTACTATAATTAGGGTGCAAATGCAATGAAATGATTCATTGCCAATCCCTTTGTCATGTGTTTAAAACCAAAACATTGTTTAAAACAATGATTTATATATCAACATATATTTTGTATGCCTAGTTATGCAAATACATTGTTACACTATACTATTTTGCAAATGTGTAAATGATGATTATTCATGATCATATCATTTTCAAAGCATTTCAAGTCATTTAAAAAATGAACAAAATAGTGCAAGCACTAATCATAATGTTTTAGAAGTGTTTTTGATATAGAATTCATTAAAATATTTTCAAACTTATTTAAATGTTCCCATCATATACATTAAAGCATTGTTATATTAGAACATCAAAAAATTTCAACATTAATTTGACTTATTATTATTTTCAAACATGCAAAACTAAGCATTAGGTATTCCTAAAATGGTTTTTTCTATTCAACCCACATTCATTGTAGCAAACCTCTTTTGGTGTCATACTCTATTTTGGACCTTGGTAGGAATTTGATTTTGAATATATGTTGTATTTGCCTTTATTTTTGCTTAGAAACTATGGTCCAACTTCATATGTTGTAACATGTATCACACAACATATTAACACCACAAACATGTTTTTAACGAGTGTTTGATTTTTCCTCTTATCTATTCCATTTTGTTTTGGTGTGTATGAAATGAATATTTGTTTTTTGATGCCATTATCCTTGTAAAACACATTGGAGTTTTTGAAGTTATATTTTCAACGTCCATCACACTTGATTTTTAAATTTTTTTTTGGGTGTAACTTTCCACTAAAGCTTTAATTTAACCTTGAACTTGTGAAGCCCACCAAACTTAATCTTCATGGTGTAAAACATTGCATTCCTAGAAAAATCAATAATGAAGGTTAAAAAATGATTTTGCCCTTCCATGAGATGTTGCCATGGGACTGCATATGCAAAAATTCAACTATTGTTTTTGCACAGAAGCCCCCATTGAAAACAATTTTTTGGGTTTAGCATAACCACCACATCACGTTGTGATATAATTGATTATTGCAAAATATATAAACACATAGTTTTTTAATATCATGCATTATAATTTTATTATATATAATTAAGTAGTTTCACAATGGAATTGTTTACACATTTACATATTTAATATCATAATTCAATTTAATTCATTTCTAATTTGATAATTCCCATTGAAATTTATAATTATTTTTATTTAAAAAATAATATTGATTTAAATCATCATTTAATTGAATTGATAATTAAAAATTCCAAATGGCAAAGTTTAATTTTATATTTCCATTTGGGAAAAAACCTCAAGTACAATAATTTTATTAAATTTCGTTTTAAAAATCTCACAATGAAATTGAATTCACTTCTGAATTTGCATAATTGACATGTCTTTGGTTTTGTAAAAACAAATTGTAATTTATTTTTCCTTATTTACATTTCAAATTTGAAAATAAAATAGTTCACATACACACTAGTTATTCTAAAAATAAATAAATAAAACAAATCATTTTGATTTTCCCTTTTTCACAAGTCATTTTGTTATATTTCAAATGTTGTTCCTTATTTTCTATAGGAATAATTAAAAACCACAAATGAAAACACAACATTCATCATTTACTTTCATTTAAAAAAATTGAATTCAAACTATAATAAAATAATACTTTTCAAATTTATTTAAATAAATTGCAACATCATCAAAAGTAGCATCATTGTCGCAACCCTAGCTTTGGGCTCGCGACCAAGGCAAGGGGTTGCAAGGTTGCGGGCCAAGAGGAAGGAAGCCCGGGAGTTAAGGCAAAAGCATGGGAAGGTTGTAAGCCAAAAGGAAGGAAGCCCGGGAGCGAAGGCAAAGGCATTGGAAGGGTGCGGGCCAAGAGGAAGCTTGGGAGTCACCACATACTCTCGAGAGTTTAAGGAAGTGCGAGGGAGTGTGAGGGAGTGAACACTCACACTCACACTCCTAAGGCAACTCCCATTTTGGGAGAGGGAGTCCTAGTGGACTCCCGAAACTTCAGAGGGCGAGTTGAAGGGTCAAATCTCAATGGATTGTTACGCTCTTTATACCATTGGAAATCTTTTGAAACATAAATGTCTAAAATGGGCTTGCATTGTTCATTCGGACATCTGAAACACAAGTTATGTCCAAAAGAAGGGTCGGGAGTCAAATTGACAATTTGACTCCCAACCACTAAAAATTGGGAATTGACCTCTTATCGATGTCCAATTCTAAAGTGCAACATGGCGTTGGAAAGCTCTTGATGAGGGTTACAACTTTGCTTCAGACCTTGTTGCGATCAGATTCTGCAGTAGGGAGATATGGGCTCCCAAAGTCCCGGGACTCCAAGCGGGACAATTTAGGGACTCCATTTCGGGAGTCCCAGGAAAAAAAGCCATTTGGATGTAGCCTCCGTGAACAACTGCAGAATATACTATGAGGGGGAAGAAGGTGGCTTCCCCCAAGTCCGAACCGTGGTGAATCTTGTGTGTCCGTGTTGCCCGTGGCTTGTCCGAGCACCAAGGGTGCTCCAACTATGCATTAACCACTTTGTGTGGGTTGTGTGCAGGCCCATGTGAGTGAGTAAGCTTGTCAACTTTTCTTAGTCCCATCCCGGAGCACAAACATGCCTTTCTACCCCTCAAAGTGTTGTGAGCTAGGGAGCGTGCCCCAACTCCTTCTTCTTCCGCTGTTTTCCACTTGGGCCCACATTTGGGTCCTTTGAAGAGTTGGGAGTGCATCAATCACAGTCATATTTAGAGATTAATTTTAGTGACATTAATCTAGTTGGCTAGTTCCACATGATTGCCACATATGACACATGTTCAACACATTGTCCTTTTTGACTAAATAGGTTTTTAAAAAAAAGTTGAAACACACATGTACCTAGTTTTGATTTTAATCAAATTAAACATTGCCAATCATTTTAAACAAATAGATTTGACTCTACAATCATCATAGTTGCAATGTTACTAGCAACAAACCATGCTTTTGTAATAGTGGATGTTTGAATTTTTAGTGCCATAGATTGTTCTTTTTCAATTAGGTGCTACAATATGCAACCAAGGATTGAACAATTCCAACTAACTTGTATAACCTCCCTTCTTGAACAACTTTAGTAATCACTTTGTTTAAGTCACATGATTTCAATCAACATAAAATGGTCTCATATTCCACTTAAAATTTTTGTTCTCTTAACCAACTATTCAATAATAAATTCTTTACCAACTTTGCATTGGGATAAAATACATTTATAATTATCGTGGAAATCCCATTTGGCAGTTTGAAGATAATGGTGTTTTCCCACACACATTAATGGTATTGTTGTTTCCAAAATATATTTTGTGAATCAAAATAAATTCTTCAAAGGTTGAAAATACTTCCTTTTAAAAATTTAAATGTTGTGAAGCTCAAAAATCAATGAAGTAAAAATCTTTGTAAATTGTTAAAATAGACGGAGTAATCATAAGAAGTTTGACAATCTTGCCTTCTATAAGTGCATGTGAAAAACCATTGAATTTTTTTGTCCAATCTTATTTATTTTTGTGACATTTTTTCACAAAATGACCTTTAATGCCACAATTCCAATAAGTTCCTTTTTTCTTTAGTTTTTCATTTTTGAAGTTCTTCCAATTTACACCTATTTGAACATCCCAAAAACACATTTGATGGTTAATGCTCGCTATGTACCATGACCTTGAGGAGTACTTCCCATTTACACCACAATTCTTCTTGCAACAAGTGTCCACATAGTAACTCCATAAACAATTATTTAGTATGGGTATTAAACAAAACCATTAAGTATGGAAAGGTGGTGTCAAGGGTGAAAACAAAATATGTGAACACAAAATGTTCACAAATACTATTTTTCAAAACTATGTGTGTTTGAACTTCCACCAAATTAGTATTAAAAGGGTTTTTCATAATTGTATTCATAATAAGGTAGTACAAAACCCAAAGAATTAAATTGTTATAAGAAATTACAATTGTGATTGATGTTACGTGATTAAAAAGTATATTTGTGAAAATATAATATTTGTAAGAATATATTGTGAAGTGCAAATATATTTCAAAAGCCATTCAAATGATTACCAAACTTTATGAAATACCTAGTCATATATGAATATGAATTGATTATACCATTTCAATTCCATATAAAGAGTTTCACTCATGTGCTTTCACAAACAAACATTTGGATGAAATTTTTCATTTAAATAAACTTAATTGTGTGAAAAATTAAAATGTTGTTGAATTTTTAGTTTTTTTGAAAGACAAAAAAATTGTGTTATAGATTTTTGTGTTAAGAATCCATTTTATGTGTTTATGAAAACATTATATGACATGAAAAAACGTTTCCCCCAAAATAAAACAAAATGTACCAAAAAAAATAATTCTTGCACAAGTTGGCCCCTTGTAATGTGTTTTCACCTACAAATTCCCTAGAAGTGTAAATGTTGAATCTTCATAAAAAATTGGATGATCAATGTTTGCCAATGTCAACTTGCACCAAAGTGCTTTCTTCCATCTTAAGATTGTAGAGAGCTATTGATGGAATTGTAATCTATTGTCTAACATGGTTTTCAAAAGTTGCATATAGGTTGTCTTGAACTTTTTCCTCAATTTTTGCATGTGTTGTGAATGTAAGAAAAATTGACAATGTTTAAGAATATTGTCTTGTGAGCTAGCTTGTCTTTCTTCATGAACATGTGATGTTCATGACTGTTTCATTTAAGAACAATTTTTCCAAGTTCAATATTTGATGGCAATAATTATCTTGAAGTGATCTCCCACAAATCATTTTCATGTAAGAAAAATTTCATCTTCATTTTCCAGCTATGAAAAGTATTGCCATTTACGTTTCAATGATTAAAACATTAAAAGTAAATGCCATGATTGTGATTAACACAATTTTAGAAAACCAAACATTCAAAATTTCAAAACTTTTGAATGAACAACTATAGCATGCAATATAAATTCTCTTTCTTTCAAGAATGATTGTATTTTGATATCATGTTCAAAATAGACAATGAAAAAATAGAGATGAATGAAAACCCAAATTTACAATCACTACAACAAAGATGTCCCTGCACATGACTAAATGATTTCATTGAATTTTGAATGAATTCATTGGTCTTAGTGAATGGGACCCAATGGGGATGAAATGAGTTCATTATTAGACTAATGAACCAAGTGAATAGGACCTAATGGGGACGAAGTGAATTCACTCGACTAATTAATCGAGACTATTGAACTCCACTCACATTTTGTAATAGTGAATGCTCTTTTTACTAACCTTAAGATGACACATGTTAGTATAAACTTTATGATTCATCTTTGAGCTTTTACTAAATATTAACAAAGAGTGAACATCCCACATACAAATGTTACGTTCCTTAATAATACATGCAACAACACATGCTCAAAATATTTATCTCATGCAAATATTATCTTAGGTGAAGATAAAAGGTAATGAGATATTTACTAACCTTTACTCAAGTATCTTATAGTTCCACAAAAATTAAATGCATAAAACAAAATTTATTTAAAATAATTTTTTTTGGGATAAATTTAAGTTGATAAGATCATGTATTAGAACAAAAGGTGTTCTTATACATCAAATGATTTCATTAAATTTTGAGTGAATTCACTAATTTTAATAAACAAAGACTAATTAAAAACTACTGAAATTCAGAGGTCTAGTGAACGAGGACTAATGAATTGCACCCACATTTTGTAATACAACTCAGACAAGCTTAAAGAAAATCAGCACTGCATTCATTTGGCTTGTGATTCATGCACGCTCTCTCTCGCGCTCTCTCTCTCTCGTGTGGCAGTTTGGATGTAAGCCACCTGCGGCTCGTCAAAGAAATTCAATCTTGTGTGTCCTTCGTCTCCTCCTCCTCCTCACCACATCGCAGGAGTTCTTCCAGCTCTGACTGCGCTGCTGTAAAAGCAGCAGCTGCTTCTGCATAAGTTTTGCTCTTCCAGGCTGCGAGCCATTGGTTTTTGCTTGCTATATTGGCAATTTTTTGGCAAGTCTGTTGAACCTCCATTTTCACTCTTTCGGTTCCTTGCTTCAGTAACCCTAATGACAACAATCCATAGCAAGCACGTCACAGACCATTCTTTCTGAAAAAAAATCTATGTTTTTTTGCACAGAATTTTCTGAGTTTCTTGCAAAAATTCCCACTCCCTGAAAATGAATTTGGTATCGGTTTTTGGGTTTGTTGATTTGTGTTTTTGGTAACCTAAAGAAGTATTAGTACTTGAATGTTTTCTTCTTTGATTGTTGGTGGGTTTGTAGCTCAGAAGAACACTGTGTCAATATCGGAGGCCATGGGGAGATGGGCCATTGCACTTCAAGGAGGAGCAGGGGACATTTCCACAAGTATGACTGAAGAAAAAAAGAAGGTGGCAGAGGAAGCATTGCATGAGTGTCTCGACATCGGTGTGTCTGCTCTTGAGAACTCAGCCTCTGCTCTTGATGTGGTCGAGAAAGTGGTGAGTGCTCTGCTCAGTACTCTTTGTTTCAGAAGCTCTAAATGTAGAACTTACAAAACCACATTCTCAAGGTTTCTAGGGTTTTTAAAAATTATGAAAGATTTTTTTTCTGAAGCTTAGGTTAATATCAAGGAGGATTTTGGACCTCAATGGGCAAATTGGGAGTTTGTGCTCAAAGATCTTCTTAGCTTATGGGGCATGATGGCAGCAGGTAAGAGCCTTGGAGGCCAATAAGATCTTCAATGCAGGCTATGGTTCAGTGTTGACAACAAAAGGAACAGTGGAGATGGAGGCTTGCATCATGGATGGGCATACAAAAGCGTGTGGTGCTGTGTCTGGCATCTCGACAGTGCTACATCCCATTTCCCTTGCCCGGTTGGTCATGGAAAAAACACCCCATGTGTTCCTTGCATTTGATGGTGCTGAAGCTTTTGCCCGAGAACAGGTCAGTTTGATACCTCATATTTCAGTACCAGTTCTTTGCAATTTATGATATTCTGCTTTGTATTTGCTCCAGCATTTCATAGAGTTGAGCACCTAGGTACTGCTGCAGCTTGCTCAATCCTGGTTGTTGTGATGACAACAACCTGGAGGGTGAAGAGGCAGACTTAGGTCACATTTGTTTGTAGATGGAGACAGATCCTCTCCTGCTTAACTTACAATGTGAAGGTACTACTGGAGATATATCACAGGTCATTTGTGCGAGAGTAAGCATTGATGTTACCAAGATTTTCTCCAAGACATGAGTGTCATTGTTTTGGAGCAAGATGTGTTCAGTTCAAAAGGGTTCTTTTTTTCCCCTGAGCATTTCACATGCTGAACCTTTGTGTGTTTTGCAGGGTGTTGAAACTGTAAAGAATGAATACTTCATAACTGTGGAAAATAAGGAACGACTCAAGAATATCCATTTGGCTAACATTGATGCCGAGGTAAATTTCACATCTCTTGCATGCACACATTAAAATCCTATTAGGAGCAGAAGTCATCCCACAAATTAGAATTGAAACTTCTTGTGAAGACTTTTTATTGAGGTAAACATGAATTGTATACTTTGTGAATTGGAAACAGTTGAGTGAAGAACAATCTTGGGTGGACAGGGTAGCTGGGACAAAACTGAACAATGTTCTCTATGCCAGAAATTGATGTACTGATATGATGACAGCCATGTGCTTCTCCTCCAGGCAAGACTTGCTGCTCCAGCCACTAGTCTGAAAGCGGAATTTGAAACTGTTGGGTGTGTTGCTATGGACATCTATGGCAACTGTGCTACAGCCACGTCCACTGGAGGCTTTGTGAACAAAATGGTTGGTCGTATTGGTAAGCTTCCTCCCTCCTCTCCATGGCACTATGAATTTCTTCCTCTGCAATGACACTCTAGATACCGTTGTTCTTTTGTCTCAAAGCTGATTTGTACAAATTCAGCTAGCATTCCTGGTGATAGCATATTCAGTGGAGAAGATGATAGAAATGCAATCACAAATCCTGTGAATCCCATAACAGCATGTGAAACCCAGCTGACTGTTGTGGCTTTGATTGATGAATTCTCCTGATATTTCTACAACTGCATGAAATGAAATGTAATCAGTTGTTAGAGATAATACGATCATGGCTGTGGAAAGTTTCTTCTTACATCAAACTTGGCTCTCTTCAACTGGGCA
The DNA here is from genome assembly GCA_963920785.1 of Sphagnum contortum. Taxonomy (NCBI): domain Eukaryota; kingdom Viridiplantae; phylum Streptophyta; class Sphagnopsida; order Sphagnales; family Sphagnaceae; genus Sphagnum; species Sphagnum contortum. Next base: position 16,145,144 of record OY987285.1, on the reverse strand, counting down.
GGTGATACACCTCTAGTGGGTGCAGGGACATATGCCAACAATTTGTGTGCTATTTCAGCAACTGGTAGAGGAGAAGAACTCATCAAAGAAACAGTGGCACGGGAAGTGGCAGCAGTTATGGAGTATAAGGAAGTGGGTTTGGTAGAGGCAGTAGACTATGTAATACACAAGAGGTTGCGAAAGACCACAGGTGGGTTGGTGGCAGTATCTTCCACCGGAGATGTAGCTATGGCATTCAATACTACTGGCATGTTCCGAGCTTGTGCCAAAGAAGGTGGACCAAGGGAAATTGGTATTTGGCATTGAATGTTTCAAAAGGCTACAAATCAAACCTTGAAACTTTTTTTCAGCAAGAAAGGAGGATCTCTAAGTGCTATTGCAATTTGACACTGAAAGTGCAGAAAGTGGAAGAGAAACCTAAAGTGATTTGGTGCAAATCTGGGAATGTAAGGCAATGGGTCCTTTCAAGACTGAGATTCTGTTAAGGAGAAGTGAACCTTGAATCTTTTCCCGGGATTCTCTTTTCTGACTTTTCACTACCCTGTTAAACCCTCCTACTTCCACCTTGCCCTACCTAGCTAACTACCCATGTAAGTGGGCAATTACCATTGTTAAGTAGGTAGGGAATGTAAGTGGTTACTATCTAGGTAGATAAGGCACTCAATTGCTACTAGGTAGGTATATACTAGATACATGTGGATGATCGATACAGAGCTGACCACTGCGGTTAGTTCTATGACAGGAATACAACGAAAAAGTGTTTCATGTCCACACATCATCCATCCTGCATAGTGTGCTGGTGGGTGCTGCTTCACTCTGGGCAAGTAGAAGGGCTAAAGTTCCCCTCTGTTCTGGATATCCCAAAACCTAACTAGCACCTGAACCTGCCCAATACCATGAAGCTGCAAACACTGCATTCAACCTTATTATTGAAATGAAATGGAGAACTAGGTAAAATCTCATGCTTGCAACTTCACCCAATAACAATGTGCATGGTGATGTCCATATTTAAATCAAATTCACTTACCTTTGGGATTACTATACAAATCAATTTGGATTTGAAATTTCTTTAGTTCCACGCTTTAGGTGATCTCTATCTTGTGAAGTACATGATGTAAGTCTAGTTCAATTATGTTATTCCACCAATCTCTTGAATAATGTCATGGTGCAGTGATTTTTGGCTGGAAGATTTTCGCCAAATTTTGACCTGAAAAATATGATTTTGACTGATACAAAGGAATTTTCATTAAAAATAAAGGGCACAAATTCAGCAGATTTTCCAAATTATAAGATTTTTACGATAAGTTCCAGTAGGTAGCCAAGAATATTAAAGGATCCTATCATTTTTAAAAAGTTTCATATCCAGTATATAGCCAAACTTGGCTAATTGTTTTCTAGATGATTGCCACTTTGGTTACATCACAAATTTGACAAATAGAACACTATCCAGATGTTCCACCATACCAATGCTAGTACTATTACACAAATAGATTTCTTTAATTCCACAACTTGGGTGACCTAAACCTAGCAAAGCACATGATGGAGTTCCTCAATTAGCTTCCTCTGCTTACAAGAGAGAGGTGTATTCATGATGAATACCAGTTTTTTTGGTTGGTGATGGCTCAATCAAAATGGCTCATTGCAAAAAAGAAAGAAAGCAAGAAAAAGGTTGGAAGGGAAACCCCCCCCATCCAACTAATAGAAGTAATAAATACTCTTTGGAGAGAAACCTCATGTACTGAGTGGCTTTTGCATTAAGAGCGAATTATGATAATCTTTGGCATCTACCTACTCTTTGTTGCCTTGAATTGAAGTAATCCTTACAAATGTGTTTTGTAGATCATGGAAAATTTACAATGAGCCCTTTGACTTGCTACTTTTGCATGAAACCAATTGTTTTAACAAGCTAGTTTCTTCTACAAATAAATGTGCTATTGCATTGCGTTCATGAACATGTGATCCTTCTCTTCAATTGAAGCCCCATTCTCATGCCAAGCTTTTGTCCAACTTTTCCCGTTTTCAACCAAAAGTTTATTATTCGAGCCCGAATCCAAAAGGCTTGGAATTTTGGGGATGGTTTTCAAGAAAGGGATAAATCAATTCTCTTTGAGGCTATGGTTAGCCCGAATCAAGATTCCTTCAATGAAAGGAGAAAACTACATCAAACTCACCTATCCTTGTCATCTTTATGAAGGACATAACAAACTATTCAAATTGTTGTTGGGTCCATGCATAACTTGTCTTCAAACTTTAATCTTTCTCTTGTAGGCACACATATTTTGAGCAAATTCATATTCAATTCAAACTTTGAGCTTAGTACTTGTGCATATTTCAAACCTCACATGTTCCATTGGCTTATCCAATCACAATTGCATAAGCAATTTTCAAGATATGGATGTAATTTTCAAACTTACAATCTATGAATTCATCACCTTTCATGGATTGGCAAAGGTGACATTTCACTTGACCAAGACTTTTGGGAACATAATTGTTCCATCATCTTTGACAAGTTCAACCTTCACCTAGGATGCCACATAATTTGTTGTGAAGGAGACTTATGTAATCTATCCTTTATGGTTAACATGTTCATGGTGTTAAAATAAACACCTTTCACCCCACCTTCAAAGTCACCTTATTGCATATAATATTCATCATTAGTCCTCCCCCCACCCAGTTTTGTCTGATTTCAATTGAAGTCCAATCATCATCATGGAATTATTTTAGTGCGAGTGGAGATTCAATATTTGCTCAATCATTTTATTTTATTTTTTTGGGTGAGCATTTGCATGGTTGATTGGTTGACTTTTGGTGTCACAATTGTTGTTTTGGTAAGGTGCATCATGTTTAGATACTTGTGATCAATAACATAAAAATTTTCAAAAATTGTGATCAATAATTTAAAAATTTTCAATCAAAAATTGGTAGTATATTAACATGACAATTATTGACGTAGTTATACAATTATTTCTTGAAAAGAATGCATTCATGATCAATAGTGAACTTTTGAAATTCAAAAATATGAATTGGTTGGCAAATTGGATTGTTAATAAATTGAAATATACATATTAATTTTCACTCCAAATTGTTTATAGTGATTAAGTATGCCTTGAATAATGAAAGAATAAAATTAAGCTTGACATTTAAAAAAAAACCTTAACCATATGGTAGGAGTGAAAAATTTACGTTCATTATCTTTCCAAGCCCATTTGAGGTCGGTATGGAAACTTTTTCCCCCAATAGATGTGGTGTGTGTACCCCTCTTTTCAACAATTGGTAAAGAGAGGGGTAGATCGACTTTAAGAGAATATTTCAAAAAGATTACATGACCATTTTTTTTCTAACATCATTTTTTATTTACTTTTTGATTCACACATTGGGTGCGCATGAAATCTTGTGCAGGGCTAGGTGCGGGTGCATGGTTGTTTGTTTGTTTAGTGATTCCTTTTTATTTATTGGTTTCAAAGACTTTTTGAATTGCATTGTGCACTTGTTTGGGCCTCCCCCATCCTTTAACCCTTGGTTTTTCACATTGAATTTGTGGTCAACTTTTGGACCCTATAGGGATCCACCTTTTTCATTGTGCCCATGGTGGGGAGAAAATGACTTCCCATAATGCTATGTGGGATGCCTTTGTATCTATTGTGAAAGATGCATGATTAAAATTTTATGTGAGCATGTCAAACACGGACGGGTTTGGGGACCGAAACTATGTATTTTTATTACATAGCTATATAAACCTATGTCCTTGGTTGCACATCTATTTCCTCCCTCTCATTTTGCATAAAACCTTATCACTCCCCTTCCACAAACTTCACACAATCAAAATATGAATCTATGCGTGGGTGGTGAACTTAACATCCTTCTACCACAAACCTCACACAATCAACATCAAAACAATTAAAACCAAAAGCCTTTCTAAACATCAAAATTTTCATAACAACTTTGTATTCAAAACCAAAACTCATTACAAGGGGAGGAGGAGGAGGTGTGTGTTAAGGTCACAAACACCTCCTTATATACTAACCCAAAGGAAACAAGTCAAGAACCTTCCAAAAGTTATCCTACACATAATTTAATCATAAGGAAACAAAATCACATGTTTCCCATGAGATTCCATATTTAATTAATCCTAAGGAAGTAACTTAAGGAACTTCCAAAAGTTATCCTCCCCATAATTTATCATAAGGAAACAAAATCACATGTTTCCCATGAGATTCTACAATTAATTAATCTAAAGGAAACAAAATCACATGGTTCCCCCATGTGATTCCACATTTAATTACAAGGAATGACATCACATGATTCCCCATGTGATTTCACCTTTAATTACAAGAATGACATCACATGGTGCACATGCACCATGACCATTCATTTACCCCTTTTTATAATTAATTAAGTAATTAAATAATTACATCAAGTTACCTCTAACAAATTACCAAGGTAATTATGAAATTACCCATCAAGTTATAAGCACACCCAAATTCTTCATTGCTTACTTTTCAATCAACGGGTCGATGGATCGACATTGTGGTTTTGGTGGATGGCATTCGGATGTTGGCTGACATCATCATTGCTAACTCCAACTAAACAAATTTGGTATTGCAGCTAGCTCTCTCTCTCGTGAAGTTGCCATTACAATTGGGGCTGAACCTAAAGATGGCCTTTATCATGATCAATATCTAGTAAATCAATTTTTCTTTTTAGCCATAAAAAGGGTTTTGGGTGTTTACATTAATAGGCCAATGATTTTTTTCATCGTTGTGCTCGTATGGCATGGAGCATGAAGGGCTTTAGAGGCCCACTTCTTTGGAGAGAGGGTGTGGGTGGCATTGCAGTGAGTGGATGCAGCCTGTATTTCAAGGCTTGTTGTTATTGTAGGTGAAGGTTTTTAAGGCTGATTGTATTTTGGGGTGTTCCTCCCCTTTCCTTATTTGGTATGTTGCTTGCTGGGGGGGGTGGGTGGGGTGGTGGGTAGGCATGGGTGGTAGGTTTTCATGATTTATTGATTGCCTAGAAAACTAGATTGTATGTAAAGAAAGATTTGAAACTCTAATAACTTAGATGATCCCAATTTCCAAGTATAGAATAATAGGTTGAGGAACAATGTTTTTTTAACAAATTTTGAAAAAAGGGATTTTTTTTGAGAATTTTTTGTGTAGCGTACATTTGCTAATTTTCTGGATATTTGTTTTGAAAATTTTCATGTCAAAAATGAGGAAAGAAACTTTGCTTAGGAACCATAAAATATGATAATATCAAGTTTTATTTAATTAAGAAAAAAGGAAATTTTGAGGATTGAAAAATGAAAAATTATAAACCTAGGTAGATGGGTGAAATAGATAATTCGTTTTTTCTCTCAAAGCCAATGTCCAAGTACTAGGTGCTATGTTCTTCTGGGACTGCTTATGGCAGGGTAGAAGTCTGCACCTATCCCATTGACTGTAGTACCATGGCAAGTTCAACATTTCAGTGCCAAATAATTATTTGATTTAGAAGATCACATGTCAAAAAATGGAGTAGTATATAATATTCTAAAGATTCTCTAGTTTCCTTCAAAAAAAATTGTTAAATTTTTTTCAACATTTCTGAAAATGATATAATTAGTGTCAAAGCTGCGCATGTACTATGGTAATGAAATTAATATTTGGCTAGGGGTTGCCTATGTCTTCTTCAACTTAGGTTATCCCCAATCTAGAAGCTTGCAAGAATCTCAACTTAAGTTGAAGAACTAGCCAAGTTTCTTAACAACCTAGACGTACCAACAATTGTCCTTAATGTATTATGAGTTTAGAAATGTTGAGGGCAAGGATTCACCAACATGGATTCATACCCTTGAATATGTCAAATACACCAAAAGTCTTAGATGACATGCACGTCACAAACACAAGATTGGTGTGTTGGGGGGTGGGGAGGAGAGGGGGGTGCATGAAAGTTCTAACAAGGAAAAATTAAATTTGTATCTTGACCTTTGCAACAACAAACATGCATATGGTTTAGTGTTTAGGGTTTAGAAATTTAGGCCTTGCAAATATTCAAACATGATGAGCTTTTGAGTTTTAATTAATTTGTCGTCTACATAGCACCAAAGATGTATCACCAATACATAGTCAGTTTGGATTGAACTTATATGGTGATATCTGTGGTACCTAGGTGTTGGGTCACCCCACCCCAAGGCCCATGGCTCTGGTACTTATATAGTATATACTATGAGGGGTGGAGAGGGTTTAAACTCGGGAACAAAGTTATTTTTTAAACCTTGTATACAGACAAGCTTATAGTGTTAAACTAGTGTCATTTATATGAGTAGGGTGTTGAATAAGCTTGTGTGTAGGTGTGAAGAAAAAATGTTATGGTCAATAGAGAAATTTGTAAAGTCACTCAAACACAAGGCTGGAACTCCTCATTTAACTGAAACACAAGTTCACAGATACAGAAACTGATGGAATTTTATTATTAAAAAAGAGTACATTGACCTATAACAACAAGGTGTGAAATTCCTTTTTAGCACCAAATTAAAATGGAGTTTCACATTGAGTTTTTAATTTGCCTTGGTGTTGAGCCCTCATTGTTGCTTATCCCATTGTATTGTGCCCTCATAGCTCTTTAATATTGTGTTCTTTTTATGTTTTCTTATGTTTTTTTTTTTTTTTTTTTTTTTTTTTTTTCCAACTTTGAAATCTTGTGAATTTCGTCTTGGGTATTGATTTTTAGTTCTATTTCAAATTTCACCCTAGTTTAGGGATGAACTAAGGAAATTGCTAGATTGAGTTTTCTATTGTGGCTTTATAGAATTTCATTGCAGGATTTGGTGATCTGAATTATTTTTTGAAGATAGTGAGTGAATTATACCTAACAACTAAGTGTGTAAGAGGGTTTGGTAGGTTTGTGGGAATTTTAGAAGACCAAATGGACATGGTTTGGAAAGGATCATTATTTTCAATGTTCAGCAAAATAGGGTTATGTGTTGGATTGCAGATTTTTTTAAAAGGCCAACGGGATTGCTGGAATTGGTGATCTATAATTAATTAGTTAACTTGAGTGAACTACCAATTCAATCCGTAATAACTATTTATATAATTTAAGGGGTTATTGCACATTACTTGTGCACTTTGTTTTCATTTGCGGCTATTGGCAAGCCATGAGCCAGAATCAGCCAAACCATGCCCCCATTCCACATGATAAAGTCAGGGAACCCTCTTGGAAGGCAGGAAAGCATCCCAGAAGTGTTGGAGGAGCACAGCAGAATCGGCCCTAAACCCTAAACCTGCATAATCAGCAAGGGTGGGTCAATTCCACCATATTATTGAGGCTACAAAAACAGCCATAATAAACCCCATGATTTTAATGTGTACATGTTAGTTCACCAAATCCCAGTTCACTTTCACCCTATAATGCTTCAGTGAAGCAGTGCAGCATGTCCAAGTGGTTCTTGAGCGAGATTTCTTTCAGTTGTGTTGTTGAAGGTGAAGGTTTTTTTTGGGCTAAGTGTTGTTGTAGGTGAAGGTTCTTTAAGGCTAAGTGTATTTTCAGGTGTTCCTCCCCTCTCCTTATCTGATATCTTTCTTCTGAAGGAGTTTTGAGTGCTTGATTTGTTCATATTCTCCTTACGATTTGCCTTCGTTCACAGTTCCTTCTTTTTGCCTGGACTTGGGTGTTTCTATCTTGTGCCTTTCTCTCCCTGTTTTTGGGGTGCTTATTTTTAGTGTTGTTTGGCAGGTTTTCATCATCTAAGAGGCTATATGTTAATTGAGGAATGCTGAATTTTGGACTTAGAAACACTGATTTAGTCTTATAGTGGGTGGCATTTTATAATATTTAAAACCAACTCAACAAAAATTAGGATTTTGCCTGTGGTGCAAGTGTAGGTGTTAGTTCACCCAAGAGATGTTTAAATTATATCTAAACCAAAAAAGGTTTGGGATTGTTACTATGGTGCCAATCTAGGTGCTAGTGTGCCCAAGAGATTTTTATAATATTGCAAAGCAATCCAAATGTTTTTGGAGCTTTTACCATGGCACAAGCAGGGTTTTCTCTTTTTTCACTTTTGTGGAATAAAAGAATCAGCAACTTATTTGACATAAGAGGAAAACTCAGTCAAATTCACAATAGAAAATTAAAATATTCCAGTATTTTGGTCAAAAAATGGATTTTTTTTTTGAAATTTAAAACACCTCTTAGAAATCTAAGTGCTGGTTCACCCAAGTGATATTCAAGACATTTAAAAGCAACCCAATACTTTCTTTTGGAATTTTTATGGTTTTACAAGTGTAGGTGCTGGCTGATTCACCGAAGACCTTATTAGTACACCACTTCACGGTTGCATTGAAAGTTAAGTAAGTTATGATCCCTAGTAAGAGCAAGTCCACCCAGGTTGGGGTCTCCAGTGTTGATCACATTCAACATAGATTGTAAATATTTCCCCAGCCATAAACATTCAACATTCAACAATATTTAAAACTGAGAGGATATTTTCAATGGCATCAACTGGGCTAAATTTGATGCCCATTGTTAAAAACATTTGGCATTTTGGACACCATTGTATAGTCTCGTGTGCAAATTTGCATGTCCAAACTGATATTGTGTGGTTCTTTCTTTTAAAAAGAACTTACGGTGCTGGCTTTGATGCATAAATGTGTTTCAGAAAAGACCCCCAGCAGGGGAGGGAGGCAGCAGCCCCATCAAACATTAGAGAAATTCAAGAAATACAAGGGGGGCAAGAAGCACCACACAATGGTGGCGCAATCAGCCCCAAAGATGCCTAAGTGGCACCATTCCGCCTTAAAGGCTTGATCAAGCCTAGCTTGAATACTAGGGTCCCGGGTGGACCGAAGAAAATTAATGGCCTTCCAAGTGGCCATTCCAACCTCAACGGTAGCAACCCAGGCTTGCTGAAGGATTTTCCTAGAGGAATACTGGTTATCAAAATGCTTCCAGCATCTCTCCGTCCAGAGGAAGTAGAGGATAAAACTACGAAGGATGTCAAGCGGTTGTCTGATATAGGAGAAGCCTCCTACATGGTACCCTTGGATCCCAGGGGGGTCATCTTCTCTCTCAAAAACAGCTTCACCCAGCATGATGAATGGCCAGGAAAGAGTGATGTCATTGGGCGCTCCCCATTTTTGCCAGATGTGAAAGAAGGCCTCCCAAGCCCGTTTTGCGAGGGGGCACTCGAGAAGACAGTGTTGAGGGGATTCAGGGGCCTCCTCTGTGCAAACCTTGCAAGTGGGGAGGATCCCCATGCATTGTAGCCAGGTGCCAACCGGGAGGCCCCGGTTTAAAGTGAGCCATATGAGAGTACCGACCTTCCGGGGTCGGGCGTTATGCCAGATTCTGGCTATAACTTGTGTGACGGTGGAGTTCTGCAGGTTTAACCTTTGAATGAAGGAGCAGATGTAAGCGCTCTGGGTGGGGTTCCTTACGTTTCGGTAACCCCGCTTTGTGGAATAGCCAAAAAAAGGAGAGTCACCCATTTGGGAAGAGGCTTGCCAATGCCACTCTCCCGGGTCCCAGGGAAGCCCATCAATGAAACCGGATTCGAAAATCCAGAGTAAGGGGAGCTTAGTGAGTGATGGGAGCTCCCTGGCAACTTTATATGGGGCTCCATGTCTTTCTTGAAAGAGGACCCTAATAAATGTGTTTCAGAGGTTCTTTGGGGGTGAGTTTGAACTTGACTCTTACAATTTTTCAACCCTTTGATTTTGGTCAGGCACATTTTTTCAAATGGAAGGACTGACATGTGTTTGGGTTTGATTTGAAAATCAAGTTTTGCGTCCATGAACACATTCTTACACACTTCTCAATGCTAAAGATTGTATGAATACAAAATTTTCAACAAAATTTTCAAAACCAGGGTTCTATATACGTACAGAGTCCAACAACTAATTAAATTATATATTTGACTATAAAGTTCGGCTCAGTTCTCAACTTTTCAAAAACATTCACCTTAGCTAAGCTAAAGAATATGAATAAATTTTCATGATTCTATTTTTAGGGTCCAGATATAAGAGAAATCCAAAAATTCACCTTGTCTTCAGTCTTTCTTTGGGCCTCCTTTCATGCCCTAACCCCTCTTTCAGTGCTATTATAAAGTAAGGGAATTATATTAAAACTCAGTACAGTATGAAATGCTGAAACTCACCATTTAATGCACAAGGTTTGAGAGGAATTATAGTAGCTGTACAAGTAGGAGAAGTTAAAATATATGTAGCAGTAGGCTAGTGGAGGCGCTCAGGAGAAAAAGAAAGACGGGGTGAAACTCAGAAATCCCTAAACCCTAAACCCCCTGTTGGTTTTCTTGAATCTCGCCCCATACCAAAGTCAGGGTACTAATGCTGTCTTTTCCTGACTTTACGGGTAACTCTATAGTAAAAGGCTAGTTCCAAAATTTGGTTCTTGTACAGATTCTAACACACAAGGGTACAAGCTCTAGTTTGACTCACAAGAACCTGAACCTCAGTTTTGACACTGGAAACTGAAGAAGCACACATCATCACAGACCCAAACTCCAAACGTCCAAACCATTGTTCGACATGTATATAAGTAGCAACCTAAGTATGTAATAATATTGATATATTTATACTGATATGAAAAAACATATCAATATGGTATTACCCGAGGCAATGTTTATATGAGTCTCAATACCAGGTTTATCTGTACCTCACATGAGGCAAAAATCAGCTGTATATTCGTACCTGACTAGTATGTGAAAAAGTACCCACCAGTACAACACTGGTCTAAAACCCACCAGGCTACATGAAGGCTGTACTTCATTAAAAAATACGCACAAACTTTTGAAGTTTCTTTTGGTGTATAGTTGCATAGTAGGCCAGTGGGCTTTCCGAAACGGGGAATGAAAATGCTGTATAGGCAGGCATTTTCCTTTTTCAAAAACAAGAGCTCACTGTCAATTTTATTATTATTATTGCCCTTGTGATACCTTATGGGTGTTGGGCGGGTACCTGCCAGGTATCACAGGAAAACAATGGGCATCCAGTGAGTGGTGCACTGGTTAGGTGGCCGGTTCACCGTCGCCTCTGTAGCCTACCCTTATTGTAAAGTAGGGTTAAATGTTGGGCCAAAACCATTTTGCTGAGCCAAACTGGCACGTTTTGACTTTTCTTCATTCGAAATTTACTGTGCAGTGCACCAGTGGAGTTGCTCTAAAAGTAGGCTATTCCTAGAGAAACTGTCTTCAGTTTCTTCAGTTTGAACTAGTTGGAGTGATGCCTAAAAATAGGCAGGGGCGTGACCTTTTCGGCACTAGAGGTTCATACCTGGTCAAATTCCTCTTGTGACTTTGACTGAAAATCCGCTTGCTTGTCCTTCTTCTTCCCAGATAGCTCCCACACTAAACCCACCACCACCCACCCAGTTTCTGCTAGCCACAAAACTCCTGATGTTTTTTGTTGCTGAGAAATGGATCCAGATATGCAGTAGGTGATTCATGATCAGCATTTTGCGTTGCACAAAAAATCCACTGCGCTTTCGTACAGAAAAGCATCTTGGGTTGTACAAAGAAGCTGGTCGAGTTGTAGCAGTAGTAGCGAAAGACTGAATTGTACCGTCTCTAATTTCAAGAGAGAATCTGAAGAACAGCTCTTGCTGCAAACGAGAGAGCGAGAGGTCTTTTCAGGCCAAGATGATATTTTATATACGTTCCAGTAGTAATTTGAACTGAAGATCTTATAAGAATGTGTTTCCAAAAGTTTGCGAGATTGAAATCTGCAAGCAGTGTTTTTCGATGTGATCTAGACACTGTTTTCTTAAAAGCATATTTGCAAGATTTTGACCAAGCTGGGCAGTAATTTGTTTTCGTAAGATTAGCAGCTGGATCAAAGGCTTGTTTGTTTGACCTAGTTCATGTGAATTTGCAGCAGTCTTTAGCCATAGCCATAGTTGTTCAGGGGTTGTGATCTGAAAGCTGCTGCTTGAGAGAGATAGAGAGACAGAGAGAGAGACAGAGAAACTCAGTCTTGGACTGAAAGAGAAAGTGAATATGGAGACAGCATGATCTGCTGAGAATCTGATTCGGTAGCTGAGATCGGGTAAACAGTTCGCGGAGGGAGGATTCTTGCTTGATAGAAAGCCCACACAGAAAAGAGACCATAATACCAGTTGGAGCTGAAGAAATGGCCAGTGCAGATTACGGGTCAGAGCAGTGATCAAGGAGCTCGGGGAGTGGCCGTCGCGTCTGGGACATAATTCGGCGTGTGCAGGAATATTTACTCATGGAGCTGCATCGCCTGCAAGGAAGTATATATCTCGTCAGCAGCTGGTGCAGCAGTTGCTAGCGCAGATGGCTGCAAGCGATCCACGGGGAGCTGGTCGAGCTGCTCCAGCAGCTGGAAGTACAGTCTCCCTAGAATTAGCAACTAGCAGTCAGGACGAGTCGTCGAAAATGCTGAGGAATCATGGTAACGCAAGCCCTACTAGCTTCGGCGCTACTGAATCATGCAGGCTGTCGACGCTAGTAGTGTTCGGCAGTTCAGGATTTCATGAGCCGCAAACTCTGTGCAGATCCCAAGCTGCTAACCAAAAACAGTACGAGCCCAGCAAGATGCATGAACAAGCTGGTTGGAATCCACAACGGGTACCAGATCAAGGCTCCAGCTACAACGATTCTCTGAGCATGCGCCGCAGCTTGTCAGCTAGCTGGGAAAATGCATCGCCTGCTGCATCAACCAGGGGGGACACTAGAGGACCGAAATTCTTACCCGAGTCATCTACACGACGGCAATATTCACGCCGCGTGCCGACGACAACCAAGCTGATGGTGGCAAAGAATTCCACTGAATTCCGCGCATTGGTGCAAAAGCTCACAGGTCTGAAACCAGAAATCTGTCCACATGAGCTTGCTGTCGGTAGTACTGATCTTCAACAAGATGCTGCACCAACACTAGAGCAGCAGGAGCAGCAGATTGTGCGACCCAAACCCATGAGGCTGCAGAGAGCTGCTACTGCTACTGCTACTGGCGATGCTGCAGTTACACCCACATGGTGGAATATGAGTAGCGAAGAAGCTGAATTAAATCCTGTGCAACTGCAGCTAGTCACAGGAATTCATGCTTCCCACAACAATAATATAATAACTACAAGTACCATACCTATGGATGTGGATGAATACATGGTCAGTTCTGCAGCAGCAGCAGTAGCAACACATGAGCCAAGATTCAACGATAGTGAAGCTCCCACTACTACTACTACTACTACTACTACCACTGGTATCATAAATACTAGTACTACACTGAATGACATTGATCATGATCAGATAAATGCAGCTGTGCAGGCTCATGATCTACTTCCTTATGCACAAATAGAAGCAATGTGGCAGCAGCAACAGCAACAGCTTCATTAAACGCCACGCTGATGCTGAATATCATCACTTAACGTCTAGTGTAATTAGTCGAATGAATCCGTGAAGTCCCAACTCCAGCAAGCTTCAGATTGTCGATGACAATGACAGAAATCAAATTTGTTGTACATACGTGAAGAGATTTGACTAGACCCATTATCTTCCAAATCCTTGGAAATCAGGACTCAAAGAAACTCTTCCAACACAGAGCTAAGTTCAAATATATACATACATCTCTAGCCAAGTTCTAACATTAAATCCATTTTCTTTTCTTTTTCTTGTTTTTTCCGCTTTTGGGGGGAGTCGGTTTTAGTGACCAGATACTAGTGCAGAATCTATCTGTTAAAAGAAGTTCTGCAGTTTGTTGGCTCTGCCCTTCAGGGTAGAGAGATGTTGTGATGCATTTGGAAATGGGCCAAAGTTTGGTATCTCTGCATTCTAGGGTCATGTGGAGTCCAATGTAGAAACATGTAGTCCTTGGGCTTCACCATGTTCATTTCTAACCACCATGTGTTTCCAATTTAGTATGTTGAATGTTTATCATCCTTAAACAGATGTAATTATAATGGATAGAGCACATTAATATCTGATGAGTTTCAACATCTTTTTTATGGGATATTTGAAGTCCACTGTGTTCAAATTTTATGATGTTTTGGTTCAAGGGCAAGTGTTCAAATTTTTATGATGTTTTGGTTCAAGGGCGAGTGTTTGGCTTATAGTTTGACTAGACTTTTCAACTTTTTGATTTTTTTTTCCAAATTTTCCATGATATTTTGTACATGACTTGAACTATCCGATCTTTCAATTGTAGGTATTTTTCAATGTGTGTGCACACATCTCACCAACCCTATGGGTATCCATCTTTTACGTTGTGTTCATGGCAACAAACACATTGGAACTTATGATGCAATTCGCGACATCTCTGTTGTCACTACGCGGTATGCTGACTTTCACATAGGACAAAAAAATTTACATGCAATTCCTTCATCCACATTAAATTCCTTTCATTGACAAGTTGACATTGTGTTTACCAAAGGTGCATTCGCACCCTAATTGATGTTGTCATTACCAACCCAACACAAACTGATTTACTTCTTTGATCTTATGCAACTCAAGGATTGGTCGCCTCCAATGCAACTCAAGCCAAGGAAAAAAACTATACCAACCAACACCTCACTAATATTCCTCTTTTTAACATATTTGGTTGTTTACACAAACATGCTAATATGTTTTTACATGATTGTGTCAATGCCATTTGGAGCTTGAAAGGGCCCTCATCTTTCTACTTTGGTCACTTTTCTCCATAAAACTTTTTGATCACATTACAAAAGATGTAAACATCTTCCATCTTAATTCAGGTGGTAACTATAGGTTTAATTACTCCCAACTTCCACCTTTTCATAACACACCTCCCATCACCACGGCTGACTATTGCAGACCGTTGGTTTGTGACATAAAAATATGGGCAACCTACCACAAGCAGTTGGTTCTAAACATGGAAAGATTTTAACATCTACTTTAAGCCAACTTGATGTCCTATAACTTCTCTCTTTTTCTTTTTTTTCTTTTTTTATACATTTAAAAAATCTACAATGTGTTTCTTAATAAAGCTTTGCGAGATTGGTTTCAATTTTTTCACTATTTTGTTTGTTAGTTTGTTAAGCTACTCCCATAGGGAAGACATCATACTATACTTTCCAATGTAAGATTTTGGGCATACAAGTTTTGATTCAATTTCACACAATATGTGAATGACATTTGGAATAATAATATGTGTGCTTAAGATGGGTGGGCATGTTTTATAGAAATGCATATGTCTAGATGAAAAATTATAGATCCATTAAGGGAACGTTTTGGAGCATCTATAACAATGGATTCAATCATTCAATTGTTGCATTCTTCCAATAAGGACGATATTTGCAAGTGATTGCCTTTAAGTGGCTAGTCATAGTTATTGGCTAAAATGCCAATACTTAAATGATATCATAGCAAAATATTGTTCAAAACTCATGTTTATGGGTGGAACGAAAAAACATTTATCTTTATGCTAAATAGTGATATGAACCCAAATGAGGAGCACCATTAAAGATGTTAGTTTGAACATGTCATAAAAGATAAAGTTATCAGAATATGATGAACTACCATAGTACCTTTTTAGGTTTGGCAAAAATATATTATATTTTAAAATGTCAAAAAAAGAGAAAATTTTGCCAAATTTTTAAAAATGATTGTTAATTAAAATCGAAATTTGTTTATTGGTGCTACTTCTGTGCTTGGTGGTGCAGTTTTATGAAGAATTGTGTTGTTTTGTCATCAGATTTTTAATTTTTTTCTTTTTAATTTTGTGTATAAAATAAATTAAAAAAGAAATCTTGCTTTTTGGTGATTGATGGTATGACAATGGTTAGTGGAATATTTTTTGCAAGGAGTTTTTGGAACCAAAATTTGTACTATGATGCAAAACATTTGTGTAGAATATCGGTGATGAAGAGCATGCAAATATTTTTTAATTTAAATAAAATTTTGTCAAATTTTCAATTTAATTTAATTTTCGCTTACAAAAATCAATTTTTCAAAAAATAATTATTATTTGGCAGCAAGATCCTAACCTGAAAAGGTGCACCGAGATGATTTTGTAATTTTCAAACCTAAGATGCTTGGAAGATATTGAATTTGAGTCATTTCGGTCACTAAAAATTCAACTAAATTACAAAAACTGATTTTGGAAGGAGAGAATAGTTGGGTAACAAGTTCATACTTGGGCCATTCCAGTTACACTCACAACACTAGTAGTTATCATAGACTTATACGGATCAATAGAGTGTTGGATATTCACAAAGGGCATGACAACATCATCAAATAATGTAATGGAATCACAAAAAGCCCATTACCATGCGCCACGAATCGAATCCACGGTATAAAATATTCTCAAAAACTTGAGATTTTCAACCCATGGTAATAGCAATTTTGACCTCTTCCCATTGGTCAAATAGTTTGAAATTCCAAGAATATTCAATTTAACCAGTTGCCGGCGATGAATATTCAATGCCGGTGTCTGCTTAAACCAGTTGCCGGCGATGAATATTCAATGCCGGTGTCTGCTTATCGAGAATATTCCTCGAATCACCCGGAGACTACTTGAGGGAGGCTTAGCCCAAAGAATATTCCCATAACCAGAAGAAGTTTCCTGACCCTATTTCACACTGTAGGTTAGTAGTGGCCGGTTGTAATCGCCTTTTCTTTGTCACGGAGCCAATTTCTATTTGGTTCGGTGGTGACGACTTTTGGTGGTGACTACTTTCCAGGTAAAGTCATTGGCCCCATCGGATTAATTTTCAACCTCTAAAACAACAACAGAAAATTTGGTTCATCTAGGTAGTCATCAACAGTTTTTTTCTGATGAATTTTCAACGGTTTCAACCAGCCGTTCATTTTACATTCCGTCTTCATTTACTTATGTATTGACTTCACCATGGCCAAAATATCTCACCGAGGTGGTGGCCGTCTAACTCTCCCTTCTCCCTCTCTTAAAACACTCGAAGAATTTCATTTTTCTTTGTATTTGAAAGCACCTTCCGGGCTCATAACAATGATGCTTTTGTCAATTTCAACTTAGTGACCTTCCACCATTCACGCACAAAACCTTCGGCCATTCAAATTTCAAAAGCCTTTCCTCCCATAATATTATTCGGGTGGGCCTACACCCTTGAGCTACTCAACCCGGGAGGCTGTGACCCTCGAATTAGGGGACACCCTACTTGGATGCTGGCCTTTTCCTATTCTTGAAAAGAATATTTTTTTAGTAAGTAGAATTTTATTTTCTTTCACAAGTAGTCAGTGTTCTTTGTATATTCTTTTCTCATATCCATCTCCACCCTTTCGAAGAGTTCCGAACTCCGTGTGTTGTACGCTGCTCAAATATTAGGGCTTCGGACCCCGTACTGACACCACAGTCTGTAGCTAGGAGGCTTGGACTTATACATTCCATGTAAATGTAAATCTCATAATAAAATTTACTGTATATATTTTATTTTATGTCGTGTAAAAAAAAGAGTAAATATAAAATAAATATATTATATATTTTCTTATGAAAATGTGTGCAGCTATGTGGAATAATATAATTTTTTAAATTTTTACTTGGGAAGGAGGGGATTTCATGATGTTTTTGGTGATGAGCTAATCAAATGGCCCATTGCCAAAAAAAAAAATCACATTATCAAAACATTTTTGCGTTGAGATGCACCACAACTAATTAAATTAATTAATATGAATCACAATATGTATCTAAGCTCTTGGAAACGCTTAGGCCAAAAATGGTGATGAACAAAATTAGGATTAAAATTTCCACAAAACAATGAGGTGGGACAAAATATGCATTCAAAATAGTTTTTGGAATAGCACGATCAGACTCCCATATTGGTAGAAAGTGCTAATGTTTGAGCAAGATTAAAATATCATGATTTTTTTTTGAAAGACCAATCAAAGTGACCCATTACAAAAAAAACAAAATTAAGCTTTGGGATGCACTCATAATTAATTAACATGAATGGCAAAAAAAGATATGATTGTTAAGGGTATATAATACGCACATTTACACACCTCAAACATGCCCACAGAAATGCAAATGATTGACAATTACACAAGATTCACATGCCATACATATGACTATTGACACTTATACCAGTGTTGTTGGTTTTCTAGAACCTTCAGTCCAAGTCTCAAGTAGCTTTTTCCCTTTAATGGAACATAGTGTGTGCCCTGTGCCTTAGATGGAACATAGTGTGTGCCCTGTGCCTAAGGCACAAGTGTGTGTGTCAGGGAGGAGAAGCAAATTTTCTTTTGATTTTTCCACGTTCCCTCCTTTCCCTCTTCCTTTATGTTTTTCCTCTCCACTTTCCTTGGTATGTTTTATGTTCCCTTATGTTCCCAAATAATTCCCAATAACACCATTTTTCGACAAAAAATATCACAAATGATTTTCCAAAATGTTTTACCTTTTTTACATAAGATTTAACATGGATGTGAAAAGCAGGTGCCTCTTCCTTGTCAAGTAAGTATTTCAAGGGAGAGGATATACCAATGCCCACTACCACTTTTTATAACCGTCGGGTATATGACACTGACGTGAGAGATTAATCCTTTAGGAAAAATTAGAATACACCAAGATAAGTGAGATTTCCCATCCTGACGGCCTGATTTCGTATGGCCTCCTCCGCTGTTGGATTTACCGCCTAGATCTAACGTCTCTGCTGACACGTCTACATGAACAGGTACGTAGTAGCAAGCTAGTTTAGCTGTAACGTGCTCCCCGTCTTTCCCATAAATCCTGTCTTTCCCATAAATCCTGTCTTTCCTATAATCATCGCTTCCCCTTTCCTCACCGGCTTCACAGATTCGTGCCTCACCTCCCTAATTGGCATGCTTCTATTTTTAAATAGACGGATGACGGGATGGATGAAATGTCATAACCCAAAATCTTAGAACCTCTAATTCAGGTGTCTCCCCAAACCCACATCAAAAAACCTCCAGGTTCCACAAAAGACTCGGAAGTTTTCCAGGCAGTTATTGGACTTGTTCGAAACAACTTGACCAACCACGGCCATATACTCACAGGTTGTTTGACCATCACAGTTATGTATCAAAATCGGATATTTACTTTCTTGATAATCGCAGTCATCAACACGATGCCCAGACAGGGTTTGGTCTGATATCTGATACCCGCCCCACTCTGGTTACTACCTATTGGAAAAGGCGATTCGCTGTACCGGCCTGGCCGCCTTCTTTAGGTAGTATTGGACCGGTTACTAAGTGGATTTGGCTCGATTACCAACCAGGCACGCTCCATAGTATATATTCAACTACTGTTGGGTTACGATCACTGCTGCTGCTACCACCTTTAAAGAAGGAGATTGTTGCAGCAGTAGGATGGGGAGTTACAGAATACCTTCAGCTGGATTAGATGGATGACGGGACGGATGGATGGAAAGCTTCACGACGTGCTTCGAGCAGCAGGCAAAGAGACCCTAATTAACATGCTTCTATTTTTAAATAGACGGATGGCGGGATGGATGAAATGTCCGTCTGGCTGGACAACGGGACGGATGGACGGATTAAGGGGAAGCTTCATTTCATCCCGACGTCCGGCTTCAAGGGACGCTTCATTCTTCTTTTAATACTAGTGTGTGCCCCGTGCATAATGCACAGGTGTGTTATTTCAACAATGTTTGGTTCAACCCCGTCGACCCCCCCTGCTCGGTCCTTTGCAATTCCCACTCCGGTTTTTTACCCCGTCAACCCCCCCCGCCTTGGTCCTTCGCATTTCCCACTCTGGTTTTTTACCCCGTTGACCCCCCTCGCCTGGTCGTTCGCATTTCCCACTCCGGTTCTTTACCCCGTCGACCCGTCCGTCCGACTTTAGGGGAAGCTTATTGTGTAATTATGATCTTCACTCTCTCACACTTCTGGAGCAAAGTTCTCGTCAAGACTTGAAAAGCTCTTCTCCTCTCCTCTTTTCTCCCAGGCAGTTCTGCAAATGAGTAGGGCTTGGTTGTCTGTCTACTAGGTCTAGGGCCAACTCTTAGGCCAAGGTCATAAAAACTGAGTATGGCGTTTTTTTCAAGCTACCCACAAAACGAAAAATACGTTTTTGTATTTGAAAAACAGAACGTACAGAAACGTGCATGGATCCATCCTACTTCATGAAGTACACGTGGCATCCAATGTGTCTCCACGTGGCGGTTTGGGGGGGGGGGGGGCAGTCCGTACGGGACAACTTCAGGGGAAGGAACTTTCTTCCTTTACAATATACTAATGGGTACCCGCGACCTTTGGTCACTGTGAGGTGCCCCTGCATTGTTTTACTAAATTCGCCATATTTTATTTTATTTTTAAAAATGCTATAGCCTGAGTAGGACCAATATCATTTAATGTTAATTAATGCTCGAGATGCTCGCCAAAGGACCTACTTGAAAAAATTTCCCAAAAAAAAAAAAAAAAAAAAAAAACCCTGTTACTAACCAATGTGGGGAAAAGGGCGGGGGGGGGGGGGTATTACATACTCGCCGGATATGTGGATTTGAAAAATTCATAATCAAATAGAACCCCCAGTTTGAGTGGGTGAAAACCCTTCAAAGAACCGTCAGGTTCCAAATAGTTGGGGAAAATCATCTCGGGCCGAGCTCATCTCGGGCTCGGTCGGCCTGAACGTCAAGCCCTGTCACAGACTTAGTGAAAATCATCCCAGGCCCCGTCGGTCACAGACGTAGCCCAGTCAGTCTGAACGCCGGGCCCCATCATAGAGGTAGCCCAATTGGTCTAAACGCCGAGCTCCGTCACAAAGGATGTGAAATTAATGTATAAAGATTACTACTCCCATCCCGCCCCTGTTCTTACTGTCCATCCAGCTTCAGTCCGCCCCTGTTTTTATTGTCCGTCCGCCCCTGTTCTTATTGTCCGTCCGCCCTTGTTCTTATTGTCCGTCTGGCTTCAGTCGTCCGGCTTCAGGGGCGGCTTCACGAATATGCCTTTATGCCTTCACTCTTCCTTTAATATATACTAGTGTGTGCCCCATGCATAATGCACAAGTGTGTTATTTCAAACAACCGTTGGTCTCCCCCCCCCCGGCCCGGTCCTTCGCATTCCCACTCCAGTTCTTTACCCTGTCGACCCCCCTTGCCCAGTCCTTCACATTTCCCACTCCGATTCATTAACCCGTCGAGCCCCCTCGCCCGGTCCTTCGCATTTCCCACTCCGGTTCTTTAACTCGTCGAGCCCCCCCCGCCCGGTCCTTCGCATTTCTCACTCCGGTTCTTTAACCCGTCGAGCCCCCCCCGCCCGATCCTTCGCATTTTCCACTCTAATTCTTTAACCTTTCGGTTCCGATTCTTGAGAACCCAACAGGAAAGAAAGAACCGTTGGTTCCTTTCATTTCAACAACCTTGCCGAGCTCATGATTTTCGTGGAAGAACTGTCGGTTCTTTGACTTTGTCATTATTTTGAGGCCCATAACTATGTACCAAGACTACCTTTTTTTTTAGCTACTATCCGTGGCCGCTATCCGTCCGGCTTCAAGGGAAGGTTATTGTGTAATTACGATCTTCACTCTTTCACACTTCAGGAGCAAAGTTCTCGTCTAGACTTGAAAAGCTCTTCTCCTCTCCTCTTTGCTCCCGAGCAGTTCTACAAATGAGTAGGGCTTGGTTATGTATCTACTGGGTCTAAGGCCGACTCTTAGGCCAAGGTCATAGAAATTGAGTATGGCGTTTTTTTCAGGCTGCCCACAAAATGAAGAAAACGTTTTTGTATTTGAAAAACAGAACGTATAGAAACATGCATGGATCCACATGCCGATTTGGGGGGGGGGGGCAGTCTGTCTGTCCGGACTCAGGCGAAGGAACTTTTCATGAGAGGGGCAGCTAAAGACACACCTTAATGAGTTCATTTGCCTCCAATGCATCGCTGATCCACGTGTAGAAGTTGTTGTTGCTGCTGCTTGCAACAGGGGTAGCTCCATCTTGTTATAGAATCTTCTATTTTAGGGAGCTTCCATAGTTTCAACTTTTTTTTTTTTTTTGGGTGATGGGCCAATCAAATTGGCTCATTGCAGCCTAAAATAAAAATAAAATTGGACTTCTTAAGCACCCCCAACTAATTAATGTCCGTCCGGCTTCAGTCCGCGGAAACATGGGGGAGAACGAGCTGCAGGCAAAAAATAGAAGGATGGCGCGACAGATGAAATGTCCATCCGACCGGATGACTGGCGGGCGGATTTAGGGGACGCTTCATTTAACATCCCGACATCAATCCACCCCTATTCTTACTATCCATCCGGATTCAGTCTGCCCCTATTCTTACTGTCCGTCCGGCGGCTTCATTCATCCGGCTTCAGGGGCAACTTCACGAATATGCGAACATGCCTTCACTCTTCCTTTAATATATATAATAATTAGTGTGTGCCCTGTGCATAATGCATAGGTGTGTTATTTCAAACAACCGTTGGTCCCCCCCCCGCCGCCCCGGTCTTTCGCATTCCCACTCCGGTTTTTTACTCCATTGAGCTCCCCCCCGCCCCTGCTGCCCCCCCCACTTGGTCCTTCCCCATCTGTCCCCCCCCTTCCGTGCTGGCCCCCACCTGCCCGGTCCTTCCCCGTCCGTCCCCCCCCGCCCGTGCTGGCCCCCACCCGCCCGGTCCCTCCCTTCCTGTCCACCCCCCCCCCCCGCCCAGTCCTTTCCCGCCCGTGCCCCCCCCGTGCTGGTCCCCCTCTACCTGTGCTGGCCCCCCCCCATGCGCTAGGCCCCCCTGGTGGCCCCCCCACGACCCGCTGCTTCATCGACAAACGTACTAAGCCCATTGGCTAGGGGCCGCATTTCCCTCCCCACTTAGTGTCCGTCTGGCTTTAGTCCGCCATTGTTCTTATTGTGCGTCCGGCTTCAGTCCGCCCCTGTTTTTACTGTCTGTTTGGCGCCTTCATTCGTCTGGCTTTAGGGCCGGCTTCACGAATATGCGAATATGCCTTCACTCTTCCTTTACAATATATAATAATATGTAATGTCCTCTGTCCCATTCTTCAACTTCTAGTTCCTTGAAAGCAAATCTTGCAAAAGTCTATTGAGTTCAAATATCAGATCCAACTAGTGTGGCCTGTGTTGTTGGCCCAAGTGTTACCACATCCTCAACTAACTTTTCCTTCCCAAACTTGGTTTTTTGGAACTTATTTGAGTTTTCAGACACAGAATTCACTTTTAAATCAATATTTCTCACATTCTTCTGAATCTAAATCTTACCAAATAAATTTCATTAAATCTTGCTCATGAAGATCTTTGCAACAACACCAAAGGCACATTCCAATTCCTCTGACATTTTTAGCTACAATAGTAAATACATGAATGAGTTTTCAGAATATAGACAGTCCTTGATTATAATGGAGTAAGGTTTTAAAGGTATATGTAGGATTTGCTCTCCTAATGGGTTAGACCCTAGTTTGTGTTTGTTGCATTCTTAGGCAGTACCCATCACCTCGAATAACTACATATTTCATAATGTTTTGGTGTCAAGTTATGACATAATTTTCAAGCACCATGGGCATAAAACGGAGTTGACGCATTGCTTGGAAGGGCAAAATGATGTTTGAATTCATTTTGTATTGAAGCTGGGGTACAAAAACTCATGAAACGAATTTTCAAAATTAAAAATCACAATGATGTTATATTGTCTTTTGATTCAAGTATCTATTCTATTGTGCAAGTGGGGTGAGCAAATAGCTACATATTTCATGATGTTTTGGTGTCGAGCTAGGACAGAATTTTCAAGCACCATGGGCATAAAAGAAGTTGACACATTGCTTGGAAGGTCAAAATGACATTAAAATTCATTCTATATTGAAGCCGGGGTACAAAAAATCATGAAAAGAATTTTCAAAATTAAAGTGGCAATGAAAGTTATGTTGTCTTTTGATTCAAGTATCGATTCAATTGTGCAAGTGGGGTGAGCATCACAGAGCACAAATGGAACCTCAAGCTTGTTCACAATGGGTAGATTCTAATGGTTTTATTGGTTTTAAAATCCCCATGTCAAAAAGTATTGGGTTGACACAATTCTTCCCTTTGATGTGGAATCCTCTCATGTTTAGAACTTGAAATCCAACATGGACCATTTGTGTTGCCTAATGTCTCCTACTGGATGTGGACCCAAAAAATTCCTTGACTTTGTAGAGCCTTATAAGTAGCTAGATTTCTTTAAAGTCTTAGTTTCAATAGCCGCAAGTTCTTGATGCATTTTGTAACTGGGGCCTTATACTTTTGGTGTTCTATTTATTAAATCACCAATTATTGGTTTTACAATATTCAATTAATTATGTGATTTTGAGACTTGCTTTCCTTTGACATGTGTAATCGTTTTTTTTTCACCTAGATAATAATCAAATTCTTAATTATACCTATTGGAGCGATGTTTTTTTTTCATATTTCCCATTTTGCCCATTTGGCTACCTGGTGTTTAGCTCTACATTATCAAGGTGACCTTAATTTTAGTAGGTGTACAGGTGACAACAAATAGGTAATAGTTCTTTCACTAATGAGAACGTTTTCTTTTTTTTGTAATACATATATGGACGACTTGAATTCTTTTATCTCAAATTATGCAAAAATAATCATGTGACGGAATTTGAACCCTTACCAATTCGATCTACCCATTGTTGCACATGGGGGACTACACATAGAAACAACATTAGTAAACAACACAAAAAAACAAGGGTATTGTTAAGGAGTTTTTGCAACCTCCATGAGTCAAGACCCAAGTGTCGTTGCAAGGATGTCATGGGCCAAAGCTGCAACATTGAAATTTGAAATCTCTAATGTATAATCACATAAGGTTCAAGGCAAAGTGATTTGGATCATGAAAACAAAAACCACCATAAACTAAAATGGTCACCAAAACCTGAAAACATCATCCCACAAGTTGCAACTTACAACGGAAAATGACATAATTTGTCACCCCATGCCATAATGACTTGTGAAAACTACATATGTATATAATGTTGGGAATCTTGTATTGTCACCAATGTTGGGCTTGTATACGATTTTATATACCCTTGAGCGTAAGTATAAATGATTTACATTTACTCACCATGCAAATCTGTGTAAATCTATGACAACCTCCAACCTCTTGATGACCTTATAAAAAAACGAAAGTCAAAGAACATGCTTGTAACAAGCTTAATAAGATTTCAAAACTAAACAATAACCTCCAAAAATTGCAACAAATGACAAACCAAAAAGACTCAAGGGCATGGTATGCTAGATGGGTGTTTGCAAGTTATGGTGTACACAAAACATTGTAACGAAATGATAGTTTTCAATACTTGCCACATTTTGATGCATGATGGTGAATTTTAAGAAATTTTTTTTGATGAGAATTTGTCATAAATGATGGATTATATCCCAATCTATCAATATGTTGTGCAATTGATACACATATTAATGATACACTTGTCCAACAAAATATTTTTTTAACTTGTAAAAGCTTTGAAGCAGTTTAATAGCCAAAAAATGAAATTATTAATGGAAAATACATTTTTGATTAATATTAAATGACTTAAAAGTATATTTTTGAAATTTTAGATGTTGTCACAATATACTACAAAGTGGAAATATACTCTAAAAATGATTCAAATAATTGCAAAACTTGATGAAATATTTAATCATATATTGAATATGAATTGTTTTAACCAATTCAATTACAATTGAAAAGTTTGATTCACATGATTTCACAAAGAACATCTTGACAAGTTTTTCATTCAAATGAACATAAATGTGTTGAAACAAAACATTTTGTTGAAAAATCATTTTCATTTGAAAGATGACAAAAATTATGTTGGAGGCCTTTGTATCAAAATGTAAATAAAATCAAAGAAAAATTGCCCCCAAAATATACGCAAAACATAGTATATTTTTTTGCCTAAAGGACCCCCCCCCTTTCACCTTATAATGGATTGGTGTATGATTACTATTAGAATAATGTCATGTAAATCTAATAAAAAAATCTAAGAATAGATAGGATACCATATAAATGTATTTTTGAATTCTTTCAAATAATTAAAGTCTTTATTTTAGGTGCAATTTCATTTTAAAGCAATCAAAAGAAATGTATTAAATAGTGTAATTGATTTCAAGTTTCTTTCATGGGTGAATGCAAGGTAAAGTAGTTCACTTTTTGCATTAGAAGCTTGATTTCTACAAATGTTTTATGTTTAAATGCCTATGGTGAATGATTTAATTTTAAATACATTAAATGATGACTCATTCCAAACTAACAACTTGATTATGAAAACATTTGCACAATTATTTTTTGAAAGTAAATTTGCATTCATTATCAATAATGCACTTTTGAAATAAAAAATATGGATTCATTAGTTGATTGGATTGTTAAAAAATTCAAGAATTTATATTGAATTCCACTCCAAATTGTTTATTGTGATTAAACATGGGTTGAAGAATTAAATTATAAAGCTAAATGTGAAATCTTATGTTGTGAAACCTTAACCAAATGGTAATTATGCACTTTTGAAAGGCCAAAATTGGACCTTGCTTTCAAAAGTCCTTTTGAATTGAATTTTTTTTGTTTCGTAAATTTTTTGTATCCCATGGGTACATAATTGAAATATCTAAATGTGCTTTTATTCTTATGGACTTTATAGGTTTTTCTTTTAGGATTTTCAATGTGATTTTACCATATTAGGTAATAGCAGCATTTTTCAATATGGGTTTTGACTTAGTTTTAAGAGGTTCCACAAGTGATTGAAATTTGAATAATCAAAGATTACATTAATGGAAACCTTAGAAATTGAAACCATATCCATATGGATCATCTATAAAAACTTATTTGTAACTCTATGAAAGATGTATGTACTTAAAAATGAGCCATTAAACTATGCATTTACCTACATATATCTATGTTTGGAAATGTTCATATAATACATTTGATTAAATAGTATACAATACAATAATTGTGAAGGCTATAAAATCCATTCTGAAAAGGTTTCAAGGAAAATGGTTTTATTTTTTGTATTTGGTTGATTTTTATGTTCACTGGGCTTAGATTTGGTGGCCCCAAGTGTCAACAACATGTGTAGGAAATAGTCATGCATGAAAACATGTCAAGTTGTCTATAAAAATGTATGTATTCAATTTTTACATTTTTGGTAAAAGCTTGGAGTACCGAATTTATCTTGTGTGTTCCATATAGGGTTCCCCATTAATAAAAGAAAATGCAAGTTTCAAATTTGAACTATAACCCCACCCCAAACATCGTAGAGGTATTGACACCATCTACACCAAAGTATAACAACCAAGGAAACACCTTAGCTTATGTTAAGCCCTTAGCATTGAATAAAAAAATTAATTATCACCTTTGTCGAGTTATGGGCATTGGAACCCTTAAGAAGTAAAAGCAAAACAAGGATTTTGCACCAATCCTAAACACAATAGCCATGGATAGAAAGCCAACTCTAATTATCCATTGTAATCACCATTACAAGTTAATGTTATAAAGCTAATTGTTTCAATAACATATTTGTTGGTTGCTAAAACCTGGTTATGAACATGCCTAACAATCTCCCACTTAGATTTGTCACTACAATGTTTTTAAAGATTTTTTTTGGCTTAAAAAAATAAAACAATAATCAACAATCTTCATAATCAATTATTGATTTTCCCTTGCTAAATAACACAAAAATTGATGCATATTGTATAATTATTTTTTTATTGTCCCACTCACCTCCACTTCAAACTTGTTAAAAATAAAAGGTCAGTTTTGTAATACATATGTTTTTCATTTTTGGCATTCATGAGCACAGTTAGGATCCACAACCTTCAACCCCTTGCTTTTAAAAAAATTTCCTTGCATGTTTTTCAAGTGAATCCCAGTTGGTGACCAACAAGTTTTCCTTGCATTTAATTTTACTATAATCTTTCCATTGAACCATTGCCAAATTCCTAACAACATCAACATTACAATAAAACATGTCCTTTTTATTTTATATTTTATTGAAATTTATGTCAAAATAAACATTGGACACATTTGGATTTGGTTAAAAAGGACTAATCAATTACAACAAATAGATGTTAATAAATCAATCATTATGTGATTGGAATCTGCCATGTCTATTTTGACTGAAATTTATCATGTTCATTTTGATTAATATGCTAATTTATGTGGCAACATTAAAATGATTATAACATTATAATTATTTTGAAATGTTCTACCTGTCATTAGAATGCATGGATTTTTAATATTACCTTTATTCTATAAATTGCAAGGGTGAATCATCAACATGTAGTTGGATTGTGTTAGCCCTCATCATGTGTGTAAAAATTTGTTTTACCATGTTGATGTGACTACCTTTAATCATAACTTTAACATGACTAATTTTAGTCACATTCATAAGATGCCTAAGTGAAATTTGAACCTTCCCTTCCACACCATATGGCAAGTTTTTGACCTTCTAATCACCATTTCATATGGGAACAAATCTTATAAGTACATAAATATAAACAAAAAATATTTTTGAATTTTGAAGGTTAAGATGTTATAATGTAATTATTTAAATTCCTATTGAAAATTAAATTTCATATGTAAGTAGCTAAGAAATGGTGTTTAATTAATAGGTAGGTGGGTGAGTAGGTATGTATATAAGTAAGTAGGTAGGTAAAAGGTACATGCATTGTAGTTAGTACGTAATACCTACCTTCCTTCATTTCATTATTTAATTTAATTAATTTTTCTTTTCATAACTACATAAAATTTTGTAATTCAAGTAACTTTTTAATGTGAAATACAAATCAAAATCAAAATCAAAATGATTTTAAATATTTAAATGAATTTATTTGAATTTATTACAATTGAAATTCAAAAATATATATTTAAAATGATTTTGAAATTTTTTAATTTCGTCACTTAATTTTATTCTCTAATGTGTTTATTGGGAAGAAATTTTTTATTTTTATAAATTTTTCTATTTAGGCCATAAATTCAAATATAATATACTTTCATTTGATTTAGTAATGGTTTTACATAAAATATACAGACATGAAATTAATTTCATTTCACATATGAAATACACAATTTTATTTTGATTGTAACATTTTCATATGTTTTTTCAATTCCTAATTACATTGTTTCAAAACTGAATTTAAACATCATATACCTTATGCCACACAAGACAAAAAAAAGTAACATGTTTTAATCACAATGCCACATAAAACATCAAAAGTAATATTTTAAATCACAACAAAGATACATGATAACACGTCACCATTTATGTCACATTATATTGATTAAATTTATCCATGATGCTAAATGATTTCCATATACGTTTTCCATGCTTTACATGTTGTTTGTAATGTTTGCTTTAATTTAAGTGAAAACTAGACTTAGTCATAATTGAAATTGCAATTTTTGTAATTTGTCAAAACAAACATGCCAGTTTGTCATGTTATATATATATACATATTCGTCAAATTCAAGTAATGAAAAGGACATGTTTTTGTTGTAGTGCAAACACAATTTCAAGCCTACACAATTTCACAAACCAAACATTTTGAAACATCCTCACAATGTTTGATTTCTTAGGTTTAGGTTTCTCTTTGGCAATGGCAAAAATGGAATTTGGATTTGAAGGGAAAAATTCAAACATGGACACATGAAGGCCAAAAGCAATAAACAAAATAGTAGCATCCACATCCATGTTGATAGAAAAAGGTGTAAGTTCAAAAGTTTGTGCAAGACAATTTTGATATTCCCTTTGTTTATTCAACTTTATTTTAAGAATAATTTCAATTTTAAACTAGCATAACCCCTTTCAAAACAATTTAAACCTAAAGTCTACAAGTAGGTTAGTCTTAGGTGCAATTAAAAAGCTTTCAAGAGTCAAATGATGAATATGGTAGGTCTCAACTTCCAACTTCCCATTGTAAAACAAATTTGATTATTTGAAGACTTAAATGCATAAAAAGCAAAATAAAACTGAAATATGTAAAGGTTCAATGAAGAACATAACTTGTGATTTTTGTAATGTGCATTACAATTTCCTTGACCTTTTGGCCTTGATACACATGCCAATAGTTGCACAATCTTAATTTTGATGTTAAATTTTTGAATATCAACTACTAGAAAATTTTGATTTGAAAATGGTGCAATGTGCAATGTGGCTCCAAAATCACAACATTTAATTTGTAAAATTTTTCAAAATCTTGCAAATGGTGGCTTGCCTTCAAACTTAAAAGTAATTGAATGAAATTCATGATTCAATAGGGAATTAATGATCTAAGGATTCACGAATTGAAGAAGAAAAAATTAGAATTACAAGTTATTTATTTGTAACATGTATAAGGTTTGAGGTAACAAGCTTGAAAATTTGAGGCAAGTTGTAACAAAACAAAACTCCAACAATGGGTGACAAGTGTTGAACAAACAACTAAAACATTGAACAATGAAGATTTGAAATAAAAATCAATCACCAAGATTGCATTATATAGGTATTCCATTGTGACATAAAGGTTTAAGCGTTAAATGTTTAAGTTTTAACTTGTGAACAACTTGAACGAAGTTGAAATGATGGAGAGTGATCAATTACCAAAGCACATTGAAATAATGAAACAAAAAGGGGTCAAGGAAAGGGCTCACCTTCCAAAATGAACAACCAAAATGTTCATCATCTTGTGACTTTAAGATTAACCTATGTTGTTGATGCCAATTAAGTTGTTAAAGTGATCACTATGTGAAAAATAGTTGCCTTAAATCTTCATGATGGCAAGATCATGCCCTAATGCAAGGGTTTCATAATGAAAATGACATTAAAAACTACATTAATTTACATTGTACTTTTCATGGACCCTTTTGCTATGTTGAAAATTTAAGCAAATTTATCATATAAACACATTTGTGTATAACCTTAAAAACCATTGATCCCTTCAAAATGATTCATCAAATGTCTTCATTTTGAATTCCAATATCTTTGTAAATAACTTGGTAAAAAGGTGTCAAATTATTTCACTTTTTGAACTACAAACATAATTCATGATAAATTTTTTAAAGTGAATTATAGATGTTGAGACAAATATTAATCATATGATTATCAAGAGATGGCATTTACAAATCCTACATGTTCACAATTGTATAAATATATATGTTACAAAAATGGTAGCATTAAAAACCTTAGGAATTACAAAATGATATATTTGCTTATGGATGGTCTATAATGTTGCAATGATGCCATTTTCATAAATTTCATTTCATAAATGGTCTTGTCACATCCAACATCTAATCACAAATAATGACTCGCCATGATATCAACATCTTTCATATTGATGATGTATATAATTAATGCATATGCTTTCATTCATCAACTATCCATATGCAACTTCAAATTAATCCCGATTTTTTGCAAATAACATATAACCCATACACTAATTCCCATTTGATAACATTTTTTTTTTTGAAAAATATAAATTAAAATTTCATAATTTATTTTAAATGGCTTGGGTGTAGTCACAATAACACATACCATAGCAAATGTAATGCTTGCTTGGGTTTTTCATGCTTTAAAATTTTAATTTAATTTTGATTTTGAAATTATAAGATTTTTTTATATAGTTGTATTTTTAATATACCATGGGAACATGTGAATTAATTTGAAATTACTCCAATGAATAAAAAAATTAACAAAAGCATTCATTAAGCACTATAGCACTTGCTTTTAAGTAATAAAAAGATTTGTAAATGGATTTGAATTTTTTTGAAAATGACATTTTTGGCCAAATTTTTAACATAAACCTAAATAAATAGTATTTTATTAAAGTTTTTCGAAGATTTTTTAACAATATTCCAAAAAACTTCTAAAATTATTTTTCAAAAAGTAATAAAAAAGTAATTGGGTGTGGCTCATGATATCATGTTTGCACCCACTTACAAAATCACCATGTTGATTATTGGAAATATACCCCATGGAATAATTTGTTTTAATGAAATTTTGCCATGTGGCATAATTTAGGTGAAATTCAGGAAATGAAATGAAATTTCAACCAAAATAAATTTTAATCAATATCTATGTAAGTAGGTCAATAATATTAGATAATTAGGGAACTAGGTGCATAGATAGACTTGTTTACTTAACTACAGTTGGGAAGTAAATAGGCTAGGGGGTTGGAACAATATATTTTTATTTTATGTTAGGTTTAACTTTTAAGGCTAATCCTTTTTTATTGGCTCATCCCAAGTGACACATTTTTAAAATATGAAAATGTCAAACAAACACCATCCTTATAACCCATATACTATTATTAAATAGTTATTAACTAATTAGTTAACTTGTAACTATTATTAATCATTATTTATTAAATATAGTACCCAGTTAGGAGGTAGCTAACTACCTATTTATTTACCTACTTACGTAACTACCTAATCAACTCACTACATATATATAATATATATTTAACAGCTTTAAATTACAACATAAATACATGAATCTATAAATATGTCCCTAATATATTTCAAAACACCCTTGTACACTTCAAAAGTATAGGTACACCACATAAAGGTAACCAAATTGTGACTACTTTTGTAATTAGTTTGATATGGAAACCTTTCCTTGAATGAAAAACCCGAAAAAAAATCAATATTGAAAGATGGAGAACCTAGTAATTGCAAACTAATCAGACCATAGTCAAAGAAGTGATAGATTGAAAAAGACGATGATTAATTATAAAAATGACAAAAACATAGTTGCAAATGACAATTAATGGCATATACTTTCAAATTGAATGGTTACATAATACAAGATTTCTTTTAATGTGGGTGTGAAAAATAAAAAAATTGAAATTCCAGACAACACATGAATGGCATATATCAAAAGCAGTCCTTGGAAAGGACTTTGATTAATGGCACTTTGGTTTTTTTATTTATGTTTTCACCCAATTGAATTTTAAATATTTTAAAATATACAAATTCAAATAAGAAACATCAATAGTTTAATAAAATAAATTGAAGATTATGGATGGATTTTTCTTATGAAATCCCACATTAAGAAATTTCAATGTAGTAAAAAACACATTGTAAAAAAATGGCTTTTCTCCTTCCCTTTGAAAATAATTAATCAATCCTTGAATTATTGTGATGACACAACATTCAATACCTTGTGCTTTGGGCTCGATATACTTTCATTTTGGTTTTGTTTCAATTTTCATGAGGAGGAAAAAAATACATAATTTATTTTTGTTTGTTTTTTCACAAAGTTTATTAGATTAGACTTCAAACCACAAAGCATAGTGCTTCAACTATTGTGATGACACCAACATTCAATCCCTTGTGCTTTGGGCTAAAAATATTTTCATTGCGGTTTGCTTCAACTTTCATGAGGAGAAAAAAAAAAACATATATTCTCTTTGTTTGTTTTTTCACTTATTGTATTAGACTTCAAACCACAAAACATAGTGCTTCAAATCATAAATCCTCATATTTCTAAAGCCAAGAAATTGACAATGACAATGAAAATCATCCAGTTGCATTCAAGATTTTTTTTGTATTCATGGAATGCTTGTGTGAAGAAATGGAAAAAAATCGCTAACAACGAGAGTAATTTATTTTTCAACAAAACATTTATCACAATGTCCACTTGCTCTAGATAAATGTAATTGACATGACCTTACATTTATAGGTAGGTATGAATGGCATAGACAGATAAATAAACAACATTTTTTATATATTCAATAATTCTTGCATAACTGACTAAACATTACAAAACCACTTACTAGGTACACCCCTACTCATTGAGGGCTTTCCAACGATACCAAGAACATGATGAAAGGCATAACGATTTGGGAATCTCAATGTGACAAACAAAATAAATAAACAAAACATGGGTGAAAGCACACTATGATGACTTCTTTTGAAAATTTGTAAGTTTAATATTATAATACACTAGTGTGAACCCAATGCATAATGCACCTGTCGAGCTCCCCCCCGCCCGGTCCTTCTTCGCTCGTCCCTCCCTCGTCCCCCCCCCGTCCGTGTTGGCCCCCCCTGCCCAGTCCTTCCTCGTTCGTCCCCCTCGCCCGATTCTTTCCCGCCCGTGCCCCCCCTTTGCTGGCCCCATAGGGAACGGGCAGTGACTGGAGGGAAGGACGGATGGACGGAAGGATTGACGGACGGATGAATAGATAAACAAAAACTAAGAAAGAAAAAAGAAAGAAAGATTCCCAACTGCCACCGGTTCTGCCATAGTGTTAAAACGCAGAACGCCGTGTGACACACAGAGAGACACCATGTTTGCTTATATATATAAGATATAGTAAACTTGTTTCAAAACAAGCCAAAATATCATTTTCCAAAATTCCTCATATAAAAATAAACATATTACTTGGAGGTCAAAATCCCTTAAGCTATTATTTTACTCTATAATGATCCTAAACACAATATCGTTGCCTCAATAAGCAAGGCCAAACAAACTACCTTCCTTAATAGGTAAATGTGTTAATTATGTTGAATCCAAAATAAATGATCATCACTAGTAATGCACAAAGCAGCCTAGAGCCCAAGCATATATATATATATATATAAGATTTAATATCTAAACAAGCATTTTATGTTATTATTGGATTCCCATTGATTTTACTATTTCAAGAATTTGATTTGCAAAGTTTCAAAGCATAAGATGGAAGAGTTCTTATTTAGGGGTTTTGATAGAAGACAAGGGAGTTTCTGGGACCTGGAATGACATCCCCAACAAAAGCCTATCGTTTGCCAAAGAGTGGACAATAATTTAAGGATCTGGATGAAATGAAGATAAGTGAGTTTCTGTGACTTGGAATGAGATCCCGAATGAAAATCCTAAAGTTTGCCAAAGTGTGGACAGTAATTTTAAGGATCTGGATGGAAAGGAAGGTAGAGTAGTTTCTGAGACCTGGAATGGGATTCCAAAAGCAAACATATCGTTTGCCAAAGTTTTTGGAACCTGGAATGAGATCTCGAAAGGAAGCTTATTGTTTACCAAAGCGCGTGGACAATAATTTAGGGATCTGGATGGTGCGAGTACAACGGAGTTTCCGGAACCTGGAATGAGATCCCTAAAGGAAGCTTAAAGTTTACCGAAGCGCGTGGACAGTAATTTAGGGATTTGGATGGAGAGAAGACACAGGAGCTTCTGGGACCTGGAATGAGATCCTAAAAGGAATCTTGTCGTTTACCAACGCAAGGACAATAATTTAGGGATCTGGATGGAGAGAAGACAACGAATTTTCTGGGACCTGGAATGAGATTCCGAAGAGAAAAGTACACATCGATTCCAGCGTTCCAAAGAGGGCAAAAGGACATGCATGATTTAGGGATATGGATGAAGACCACGAGATTTTTGGGGATCTCGTCTCTGCACATCGATTGAGATCTTGAAAGGGGAGCGCGCTTCCTTGTACGCCTTCTTCCCGACTGCTTGCACGAAGACTCTGCGAGAAACAAGAGACGAAGCAGCGCCGCGGAGGAGCCAGAAAGAGAGCGCCATGACGATGAATGTCGACGAGGAGATCGGCCGCCTGAAGGAAGAGATCACGCGCTTGGGACTCCCGCAGTCCGATGGCTCCGTTTCTGTACTATCCATCTCCTTTCTTCATGTTTTTATTTTCCTCCTATGCTTTTTTTGTCCCGCCAATTCGACCACCATCTCCAGAAAGAGATCCTTCAGAGTTTTCTGTTCAGAGTAAGTGTTAGCGTTATGCAATGGCGGAGAAGTTTGCTTCGTTCGCAGAAATCTCGGGCTGCTTTTCTCCAAGATTCTGACATCCCCTAAGATGTCACAAAAAGTTTTAATCTTGCTTCATAACCTGAAATTTTCGTAATGATCGTTGACTTATGAGAATCGACAATGTTGTTTAAGGCAGTAGCAGTGGCACATCGACACGGATAGATAGATTCTGGCTTCTTGCTTCTTTGATTTTTCATTATGCTTCGATCTGCGAGAAATTGTAGGATCAAACTTCGAATGCATTGCTTTTTTGTTTCTTCTTTGTACAGCAAGAATTACACCGTTGATCAGCAGGCACGGAATTTCAGCTGTACCTTTACTGCCGAAGTCCATCTTTCAAAGCTTTAAATTCACTTGTTGGAATTCCAGTCTTTATTTTGGAATCTGGGGTACTTTGACAACATGTGAATCATGGATTTTAGCATCAGGTTTCCCCAGAAAAGTTCATGATCTTAAAGTTCTTGCTCTTGTTTCCTGCTCTTTTCTTGTTTAGGTTTTCTTTTCTTTGTGTTTTTGTCTTTCTTTCCCTTTTTTTGGGGCTGTACTTTCAACTTCTTCATGGTTTCTGTTGATTATCCCAGCCTCTTTTAGGTTTTTTGGAGGTAGCCAGCATCATGTCTGAATTTTCCTGTTACTGCCAGTCTTATGACAGAAACTCAGTGCAATGTTTAATGCATGTCATTGACCTTCATCTGTTGCTGGGAGCTGATGAAGGCAGTGGGGATGGTGTGATAGCTGTCATACATTGTGCTGTTGCCCATTGAAGGTTTCTGAACTTGCATGTGACTGTCAATTTTGTTCAAAACTGCTCATCAGTTTTGGTTTTGGTTTTAGGGTTTTGATCTTTAGGGCTGGAGTCACTTTTTTCTCTCATTTGCTGATATTTTGTCAGATCTGGAATCCCTATAACCTTGTCATTCTATCCAGATTGACTTAGATCTTAAGTGTGAAGTTGTCAGAAGTAATTGAAGTTGTACTTTAGGGTAAGTTGCTCATGAAAAGACTTGACATTCAAATTGCTTGGGTATGACTGGTGTTGCAAACTTTAGACATGCGATTCCTTAACAGCCTATTCAAAATGTCACTGTGCCATGGTCATTCTATGTGCAGGAGTGGGATTCTTAGCTTAGCTCTTCACCTGCTGACATTTTTGTTTTTGGTTTAGTGGAGTTGTTAACTGGTGAAGGGCATATTTTGTGGGACCTTGTGGTGTGCACAGGTTAAGTTTGGGACCCTATTCAATGATGAAAGGTGCGCAAACCTTTTTGAGGCGCTTGTGGGTACATTGCGAGCTGCTAAGAAAAGGAAAATCGTGAAGTTTGATGCAGAGATGCTGTTCCAAGGAATGCACGACAATGTGGACATTGTCCTTGTCAAGCCCTGAAGTGAGTTATGGCAGAGATGTGTCATGTCACTACTGTTGGGTCCACCAATTCTTGATTCTTTAGATAACATGAGAATGACATTCTTTTCTGTATTCATATTGCTTGCACTGTTCCATAGTTTTGAGGTCGCATGTAGATGACCTACAGGAGTTGGGTCATGCTTCTCATGCTTCTTATTTCCTGATGAGTCTTCATTAAACTCCAGGAATCCACATTCTCAGATTTTGATGTGCACTCTTTGTGTTGTGGTTAATGATAGAATTGTCAAGAGCAGTTTGTTAGAATGTTTTGTCTGTTGCTCATCAAGTGAACTTTGACTTTTAAGATTTCTCAAACTGTTTCCAAAAGGATCTGTTATTATCCCTTTCATGCCAATTTTTTATTTTCTATCTTGACATACCAATTCATAGCTGAACCATTGAGGAAACAAAATCAACCCAGAATCTTCTGACTTGAGAATAATCTCAGGTTCTTGTGATCTCTGAATATTTTATGTGACTGGCAAAGAGGAGGAAAAGTGGTCAATTGTGCAATCAAAGGGAGTTACTGATTGCAAGGTAATATATTGTTTGTTAGAGCAGCAGTATCAGTTTGCAGATAGGTATGTGCTTACACATCATTGCTACTGACTGCATGAAGATCATATCATATGCAATTGAAGGTGTTACTATAGTTGTTGCTGCTGTTCGATCTCCTTTCAAAACATAGACTCCAGGTTAATATGTTTTGTGAAGATCATCATCACTTTATTGTGAATCCAAGTTTCTTGACTGATTTGGATTTCTGATACCTACTTGTTTATTGACTCTGCCCCTCAGGGAGAGCCTACTGAACCAAACTGACACCAAGTTCATATGCTCCCACGTATTTGAGGAATGTCCACAATGTGTTATGCAGAGTTCATTTGGTCCCAGATTTTGATGAATGCTCACCATGTGTTTGTTACTCTGAATTGTGAGTTTGGTTTTTGAGGAATGTCATGGAACTTTTACGCACTGTAACTGTTGCTGGTTTGAACTTGTGATAAAAGGCCAGAGCCATTAGGCAATGAGAAGCTTTGTTGGCTCTGGCCCTTCAGGGTAGAGACATTGTGATGCACCAAGAAAGGGGCAAAAGTTTGGTATCCCTACATTAGAAGGTCATGTGGAATCCACTGTAGAAACATTTGATAACACTCCCACATAACTGGAGGACCCACTTGGGCTTGGCCATGCTAACCACAGCGGGTTTATAAGAGCATACCCAACCATATTGGGTACTTAGGCTTGCTATAGCATTTTGCAAATTATTTGTTGCTTATATATTCCAAGCCTCACTCATAAACTTGAAAGTGGGATTCTCAAAAGTGTCAAAGACCACCAACAGCAAAGCAAGTGGAACAATCAGATAATATGGCCGATCAACAACAATGGGAGATTGTTCCATGAGGATTGATCAAGCACTCTAACCAATTCCAAGCAGGATTTAAACTCAGCATCTAATGCACAAGATTCGAGAGTAATTGTAGTAGTTGTACAGGTAGGAGCAGTGAAAATATATGTAGCAGCTGTGGAAGCGCTCAGGATAAACGAAAGACAGGATGAAACTCAGTGTACCACAAAATTTGATGGATTTCTGAGTTTCCTCGGATGCATGCTAATGTACTTTTATGCAGGTTTTTTTAAAATCTCACCCTGTGTATGACCAAACTCAGGGTTCTGGTGCTCTGTTTAGTTCTATATAGTTCCAGAGGATGGCCAAACCGCGCAGCTTTAGGTGATTGTGCAAGACCCCCTCATTGAGCCAATAAGGCCTAAGCCTTCTGGATATGCCCTAGACTTTCACCGTCACCACACACGTCCATTGATGATGCAGATCAGAATCCAAATGCCCAATTTTCAGAGCTTTTTTTTTTCTTTTGTCTCGACTGTTTGTGTGTGTGTGTGTGTGTGATGCAATTGGATTGTCTCTCTACTAATGCAATGTTCCAAAGCTCAATTTTCAAACGTCAGAAACTATGTGTCAGTAGTCTCTCAAGGTGGTGCATAAGCTCCTGAGATTTTGTTGGTTTCTCTCAGATTTTGTTAAGCTCTCTGTGTTCTTCATAATTTGCTAGTCTTGAAACCCTAGAACTTGGGGATGCCAATGCTTCGAAAACTACAGCGCTACTCTGCTTTCCTCCTCTTCCTCCACGGCCTCATGTGGATTTAGTTCAAGGTTTAGAATGTCGATCTTTGGCGTGAAAATTTGGATCTAGTCTCAGCAGAATTTGCCAGGGGATTTTCATTTAGGGTTTATAGGTTTTGGAGGTTCTTGAGAGAGGAGGAGGAGACGTGCACAAATATTCCTCTGGGGTTGCCACAATGCACTGTTTGTGTCTTCATGTGATCTCACGCCCAGGTTTCTCGTGGGCCACAAATGGGGACCCTGAGTGGAGGTGGTGGTGCACAAAGTGGGCAAGCCATTCGCAAGTCTTTTCAGATGTGGGAAAATGCCAGTTGAGTTTCTTGAGCAGCAGCCGGAAGAAGCTGTTGTGGTGTGGCAGCAGCTCTTCTAAATCCACGCATGTTGTTGCTTATGCAACTGCAAATGGACAGGTTCCATTTTTTTTACCTTCTGTTAGAGAAAATTTCCTGTATGTTGTTCTTCTTTGTTATTTGGTCTGTGATTTCTGCACTTACAACATGAGAAACAAAAGAATTCCACAGAGTTTTGCATGATTTCCAAACATATATGGCATCATGGATTTATTTTTTCTTCAATCACATGGTGCACCATTACTGAAGATGAAAAGGAACTGCTTTACATCATGAAACAAAAGTATGGAATCTAAACTTTGTCAAGGATTTTCTTCGAGCAAGAATTCCATTGATTGGCAGCTCAAGTTTCTGACTTCAGAAGATTTCAATGTTCAGATGACGGCTTTTTCTTGCTCAAACTCTTGGAGTTGGGAAATGGTAGGTTGAGGAGCCAGATGAGAATAGCAGCAATTTAGGGGACAAGAAAGTGCAAGAGATTCTTGTTGGGATAGTCCGACTTCAAGCAGACCAAGCAAAGGTGACAGAGTTTGTGGATGAGCGTGCTAAGCTCCTCTCTGACATAGCTGAGCAGGCAAAAGAGGAATATGACAAAATTGCTGAAGAGGCGATGCGCACTATGGATGAAGCTCGGTCCAAGGTAAAATTCAAACTTAGTTCCTCTTTACCCTTCAGCTATATGCATTTTGATCTCACCCAATATCACACTTGGCTATGGCATATATTTTGAGGGAAATTATTCTTTTTGTAGGAATCCATGTGCTGCATAGTTTCTCTTGCTTTTATTCGGCCCAGGTTTTCTGGCATTCATTCTCTCTTCTTGCTCCTCTTTTCTGACGTAGGTATTAGAGAATGTGGAGGCCAAAGCACAAGCAATTGAGGAAGAGTTGGCATCTGCACGAGCAGAGATTGAGGCCAACGATCGGGACCTTGATGAGTTTGAAAAAAATGTGAGCAAGGCCCGTAGTGAAGGCTTGTTTTTCAAGGACTTGTATAGTAAGCCCCTCACCACAGTGAAGGAAAGCATGACTCCTGAACAGCAAGAACTTGTGAAGGAACAGACTGAGCTAATGTCCAAGGCCCTCAAAAACTCAGCAGTTCTTCGGTTCCGCCAAATTCTATCTGGGGTTGTGGCTGTTTTGTTGATTCTCACTTTAGGGGAGGCAGTCTTGTCCCAGGATGTCCCATGGCCAAATATAGCATTCTATTCTCTTGTCTTAGTTGCAATTCTCTTTCAACTTGGGTATGAGAAGTTGTACACCACGGACAGCACCAATGACAGCAAGAAAAGGTAGCTCGAATGTAAGCTGTTGAGAAATGTGTTCCAACAATATGGAGCCATGACAATACCTGATTGAATCAGCTCAACAAGTACAAGGTGACCAATCCAGTGCTGTCCATCCAAGTACGTTTTCCAATCAATTCTTTTATATGGGCTGTGCAAAATATCATTACTCTCATGCAAATTATTTGTCAATTTATTCACAAGATTTGCTCAGTGATTTTGTTCAGTCACTGTATCAAATAAAGTCCTTAGTAAATTGATTGCAAGAAATTGCATGAGACTCAGTTATACACAAATCTGCTTCTGTAAAGTACCAAATTGCTGAAGCCACTTGCAACATTCTTAAGAGAGAGCTGAAATAGCAAACTCCCAAGACTTATTTCCAGAGCTCTTCATGCCTGAGTCTTTATTTGCAATTGAAAACTGAGGTTTTTAACCCACCCAATTGTCAAGCCTCCCACATGATTCCTTCTTCACAAGACACCATGATTTTCTTCCCATGGTCCAGTCATTGAATTTTGGATTTCTTTTTTCCCTTACAAGTATGCAAGGACTTGCTTCCATAGAATGTCTACCCAGTGGTCTAATCTTTTTACTCCGTTCAATCTAATTTTGTTTTGTCTTTTTTTACCACCCAAGATGCATTTTGCAAATGCATTTATTGGTTTCAAAACTGGCATTTATAATGAATTTTGGCTTTGAAAGTTGAAATATCGGTGCAACAACATGTTTTTTGAACACAAATGATGAAACCTGTAGTGAAAATGAATAACTCTATTCTCGAATAAGTGGATTATTTTGGATGGGAAATTCCACATAAAAAAATGGGTGTCCCTAAATGTTTAGACTCTTCGGTTCATATATATTTAACAATTTAAGTCCATTTAGGTGTATATTAAATGGACTTACTAGGAAATTTGATGTTTTCTGAACCTCTTGAGAACCCACTTGTATGGGGAACCTTCATGTTACATAAAGGACTTTCTCTTATTCTTTTTCCATGAAGAATGGAAATGCATGAACCTATACAAATTGGACAATCTCCCCTGGCATAGCACCCTAGGGTTCTTCTCTGGAGGGAAATCCATCAATATACTAGCAGAAATTACACAAAGAGTCATTTATGAGTAGCTTAAGCCCCTCTGACTTTTAAAATTATTTTTGCAAAATGTACCTTGGTGAGTTATTAGGTTATGTCTATTTGTTTGGTTAGGTTAACCTTTCTTACAATAAAGTGTGTGAGGTTTATGTCATGTTATTACTTCATCACATTTAATGAACATCTTTTCACCTAAGTAGTTAAGGTCCCTCAATAAATACTCAAAGTATTGATATCATGCACAAAAAAATTGATGTGAATTCTTATGCAATTTAGATTGGTGTAAGATGGTAATATCACGGTAAGAACATGGATACCTAAAGTCCAAGAAAATGAATAAGCCATGATAATCAATAATCACAATGTAGTTCATTTAGTAGATCTTTTGCACCTATTGAGCCAATTTTTATGGGTTGCATGATTTTAAGGTTTGTGAATCTTGGCAAATGCACCATCAATGAATTCAATACAACCTTTGAGCTTTGTTAGAATGGTGTGTTTAGTCAATAGTGGGTTAAAGATTATGATTTCGGATTATGATTCTGAAATAAGATTTTGGTAGTCACAATATACATCTAGGTAGGGCCTATGTAACAGCCTAGGTAACCCTTCACCTAAATAACATTGTAAATAATAATTAAAGATTTTAAAATTTAAGTAGGCCCTTACATAAACTTTAATAAGTATCCTCTTAGTCAGCTCTTAAATTGCCTCTTATGTAGATCCATAAGGAACCCCTAGATGTCCCCTAACTTAAGAAGTCCCTAGTTAGTTTCCTAAATAGCCCTTTAAATATCCCCCCCCCCCCCCCCCCCAATGTAACCTTTAAATCATCCAAAAAAATCCCCTTTGTAACCCATAACTTAAGAAATCCCTAAGGTAACCCCAAAATAGCTCCCTAGGTAGTTTATAAATAATCTCTTATGTAAGGTCACAAATAACCTTTAGTGATCCCTTCGCCTAGGAAGTCCTTAAGAAAGAACTGAAATAACCTAAGTAGCCCTAAATAGCCCAAAATAGTCCCAAAATAATTTCCTATGTAATCCCTAAACCCCATGTAATCTTATAAGTAATCCCTAGGTGAACCCTAACATAGGAAGTCCATAGATAATTTTTAAATAGCTCCTTATTTAGTCTTTAAATGGCTCATGAGTAATCAAGTAAGTAGCCCCAAGATAGATACATAGAGAAGTAGTCCATGGGAAGGTAGATAGCTCATAACTTAGAAGATAAGTAAGCCTAACATAATTAAGCCCGCTACAAAGAAACCACCTAGTCAATGGCCATGAAAATAGATCATAGCATGCTTAGAAAAATGTCTATTGTAATCACTTTTGCTTGTGTTTTGAGAAATGGTCCTCACTTTATTGTTTCATTCCTTCTTCAAAATTTTAACATCCGCTACGGTTTAGGTTTTTTTAGGTAGCCCCTAAGAAACTTTAGCACATCGTCTTGAAGCCACCTTGTGTTCTATTATGACGGATGTTGGTATTGTAAACCCCTATTGAAATCATATAGCCTACTCAGGTTTTCAATTCAATGGAAGGAGCAACATCTTTGCATGTGCATAAGGAAAGGTGATATTTGAAATCATCAACTCACATGAAAGCATCTGATTTAATTTTTAAGGTATAGAAGGTCCCCCAAGATATATGCACATTTGATTTATTCCTAGTTATTCGTGCCATCACCAAGACTTAAGTTCTATTTCATTGAGTTTCCCTTCCCGTTTGGTCAAGTGTGGTGCAATTCTTCAATTATATTACTATTAATATTAATCCACACATATGACTTCATGAAAATTTCCAATCAATTTCCAAAGTCCATGGTATATAGTGGTTGGGAATGTTGCATGGTAATGAAACAAATAAACCATTAAACCCCAAGCCCTCACTCGAGGACTCACGGTGCCGATGACATCGTGAACACTTGCTAGGTTTTAAGGCATTTGGAGGCCTTGAAGGTAGCTTGTGTAATCTAGAGATTAGGGAAATAATATTGTAATGTCCAACACCATAGGAACATCGTGTCATAAGTGGTTCCATTTTCATGGTCAAAACACATAGTAGTCAATGGACATAAGGGAACCCATGCAACTAGAGTCTTCATGCTTGATTGAATATGAATTGAAGTATGAGAAGAAGGGCCTCCTGTGTTACATCTAGAGCTTGAAGTCCAAGCATTAAGATCACATAAGTATGTATTTTAAACGACGTATGCATATTCAAGCTCAAACAATAAATTCGGTTCAACTTCCTTGCACATGCTTTTTACTCCAAGAATTTTGATTCCCAAAGTAGTAGAAAGAAGTTGGGCCATGAAGTTGTTGTTTCACTATGTCCCCAGGAAAGGTGATAAACACAGTTGGGAATAGAAATTCTCTCTCTCTACGTATGATAGTTTGGATTGGAGCAAACAAGTGGTCCACTACTTGAGATGGTTCCACCATAGTGACATGATGATGATGTTGTCAAGGGACATCAACCTACATGTGGTGTGTGCCAGAACCGCATGTGACAATTTGTCACAAATGCTTGGTTATGTCAACTACTCGTGTGACTGAAAATTACAGACTTTTGGTTCCACATCATGAGAGATTCATGCTTCGCTTCTGTTGACAAAAGTTGAAGTGAATCAAAAACTAGTATACATCTTATATATATATATATATATATATATATATGAGAGCAGGGTTTCTTTTAAGGATTTTGTGATGTAGCCA
Source organism: Sphagnum contortum (assembly GCA_963920785.1). Classification (NCBI taxonomy): domain Eukaryota; kingdom Viridiplantae; phylum Streptophyta; class Sphagnopsida; order Sphagnales; family Sphagnaceae; genus Sphagnum; species Sphagnum contortum. Next base: position 16,100,500 of record OY987285.1, on the reverse strand, counting down.
AAGTGACGATTATTCACAAAATGATTTAGCCAAATTTGGTTACATACTGGAAAATGAAAGTATTGAAAAAAAAAACACAATCCTTCTATATTCTTGGCTACCTGCTGGAACTTATCATTAAAATCTAGTGATTTGGAATAAAAATAAAAATTCAAAAGCTGGTGAATTTTGGTCATTTTTTTTGCATGAAAAATCCTTTGAATATTAGGGTCAAAATCATATTTTTCAGGTTCAAATTTGCCAAAAATTCACCAGTGAAAGAAACACTATATTTGAGAGTGTGTCAAGCAGAGCAGCCTTCCCTTGTGTCCTTTTGTGTAGGGTAACACTTGGGGCCGAGGGCATTACCAGAATAAGGGCTCATGGGAGGTGAAGTTGAGCCAGGCCCAATTCCAGAAATACCCATGGCCCCGGGGCCTTACATGTTGTAAAATTCAATGATTAAAAAGGGAAAAAAAAAATCCCCCTTGAGATACCCAGAGACTATCTGGAAGGTATCCAAGAGGTATCACAAGAAAAAAAATGATGCAAGGCATTTCGGAAAACAAAACCAAGTAAAATGCCTCACGAGTTCTTCTTAGCTTGGTGAAGTGTTCCTCCCAAATACACTCACTATGAACCTTGTTGGAGGTTGTTACAAGTAGTAGAGGACATGCCCGTTTCCACTGTGGAAAGTGACATCGACGGTTCTCATGGAGATCATCAGGGGCATGCATATATATATATCCATGGATATTTAAAAATTGAATAACTGACTCTGACCTATAACCGTGGTTCCCAAATTTCTGAGAGCTGATCCTGGTTTGTGACCATAGTTTTCAAAAAGTCTGAGAACCGGTCAAATAACCTTCTATAGAACTGCCAATTCCTTGCATGTTATTGTGTGCAAACCCAAAGTTCTTTGACATTTTTTGCAAAAACCACAACTGGAGTGTTTTTTTTTTTAATTCTCAAAATTAAAAGGAAACTGGAGATGGAGGTTCTTTCATTTCCAATATGTGTGTGTGTGTGTGTGTGCACGCTTTTTGAAAGTTTCAATCACTGGATGGGAAGGAAAAAATAAAATTGCAAATAGCCAGATTTTTACATTTGATGTTCAATATATAGCCAATAATATAGGAGGATGATTAAAGATTTGTGTTTCATATCTGGTTTATAGCCAGATTTGGCTAAATCTTCTTATGGATGATCTTCACTTTTCTACAGCTTCCTGCAGATGATCACCAATTTGAGTATATGGAAAAATTCTCAAAAAATATATTGATTTTGGGTATAAGTTTGTGCAATGGTAGGTTCATGGTGTGCATGTTGGAATGTTGCAATAGGGTATTTTCTGTGCAATGAAGTGTGTGATTGATAGTGTAAATGGAAAATGGTGAACTCAAATTGTATCAATTAGTTCTTGGTCACATATTTTTACAAACATATTGTATTTGTAAATCCTGAAAACTGAGTTTCATGGCCAACATAGGATCAATGTTTTTCTTTTTTGGCAAAATTTTGCCCCTTGTTGAAAGTACTGTTTTTTTCAAAAAGTAATATATTTGGGTTTTTCTATCACCATATTTTGAAAATAAATTCAGAATAGTCACCATATTTTTATCCTACATTCTTTTATGTAGCCAACAATATGGAAGGAAGCTTACATTTTTTCCTTTCATAATTCATTTATAGAAGAAATTGGCTAAACCTTTTTATGTATTTATTGCCAGCTTGGCTACATCACAAAATTGTTTTTAAGACAACACTACATAGCATAGGTGCGATTTACCAAATTCGAGCAAGAATTTCAATTTAATATGAGGAGAATACTTTAAAACCTGTTCTAAAATGTGCAATAATAGGGGTTTTGGTGATTTTCACACTTAGAGGCAATACATTTTGAGGAAAAAAAAGCTTTTTAGTGTAGATTTGGAACAGAAAATTTGCAATATCCACTGTGGGTATTTGATTTTTGTAATACCCACTGGTTCTGTGTGTTTGAAGAAATTCAAAATCAAAGAACCACTGATTTTGGGTATTTCAAAAACTTGAAAGAACCACTGGGTTTCATGAAAGTACTCACAAAGACCCGCCGTTTTTAGCTGGATATTTGATTTTTTCGAAACATTTTAGTATGGGGCATATTTTCTTTTGATAACTGTAGTTATGTATATCAAAATCAGGTGTTTGATTTTTGATAACCATGATTGTAAACTTTGATACCCGACAAGGGTTTGGTGCGATTTCTAATACCCACAGTAGTTCTAATACCCACCTACTGTTTTTTGTAGATCCATAGTGGAGACCAGTTGCGGCAGAAGGGCTATTCAGTATCTGCTAATCACTGCAGACATCATACAATGGCTTTTGATTTAGGGTTTTAGGGTTTAAACCCTAAACCCTAAACCCACCAAAAAGCAAGAAAGAAAAAAAAAACCTGCTTGCCGAACCATCAGTTTTCTTTCTTCTATGGTCAAATTTTGCCAATTGGCCCTTAAAAGAAAAATCAAGTGCAATCATACAAAGGATTTTTGTGGGGAAAAAACAAAGAGAGCCATAGTCGCCAGATTTCAAGGATTTTTTTTGTGGTAGTTGCAGGTCTTTGGTTTTTCAAATAACCGTTGGTTCCAGTTTTTTTTTTGGGAAAAAATCAGAATCAAATAAAAAGAACCGCCGGTTCTCCATATTGAAATAAATAATCAGAGTCAAACAACCACAGTTCCGGGCATTTGAAAAAAAAAATCCGAATTGAAGAACCACCAGGTTTCATGAGAGAACCATGATTATACATAAAAATCAGGTGTTTGATTTTGTGAGGGTTTTTGTAGGTGTAGAGTAAGGCACTCCCTTTAGGGGCTTCACAAGTTTGAGCCCCTATTAAAGTTAAAGGGGGGGTGAAACATGTGAAGCATTGAAGTGGTGCCTTACCTTGCATAAAACATTTTGAAAGAAAACAAAAAAAAAGGTACCTATTCACCTCCTTTGTCTATATTGCCAACCTTGAGAGTGGGTTCCACTTTGCAAACCCATGCTTGGGCAAGTTTATGAGATTGAGGTCATTCCAAATTGCAAAGGAATTTTTTTCAAAGAACATTATGCACAAAGTTTTATAACAAAACAAAATCAAGGATTATATAGGTTGGGAGTTCAACAACTAATTAAAATAAAAAATTTAATCCACTTATCAATTTATTTTTAAAAATTCAACTTCAAAACCTTGAGCCTCTATTCAAAGATAAAATTTCAAATTTTGAATTTCAAATCTAACAAAAAATTAATTTCGTTAGGATATGGGTTCAATTCCTGTTATTCGCAATGGTTAAAAAACCCAATTTAAACTTAAATAAACAACTATAATATGTACACTTCCACCATAAGTCAAATTTCTGTATGTGGAGAAAGAACATATCAAATTGACTATGTATTGTCTAATTAGTATTTTAGTAAAATTATATCACGAAGTGATGCATTAGTCTTTTTTATAAAAAAATTCGTTGTTAAAGGTCGCAGATTATGCATGTGCAAGCAAATTGAAAATAAACGTGTTGCCTTTTTGCCAAAAATTTACGTAAAGTTCCTTAGCAACTCATTTAATTTTCGAAAGGAAAAAATTAAATATTTGACAACTCCAACAAATCAAGAGTATCCCTCGGCCTAGTGTAAAATACCAATGATATTTGCAGAAGGTTTATCCGTTACAAATCAATCCAACATTTCTTGCCTGCGAGCTTTATCCAAATAATATTGAACTACTTGCTCGAAAGTTCTATCCGTGGCTTGAAGCTCATGATTCGATTCTTATACCAATTTTTTAACAGAAACATGCTAACTTATTTTAGAGTATGAACAACTAACCTTGAAACCCCTTCGACTGGATACTCTCAGAACACTGGTTTTGACCAGTGTTGGGCGGTTCTCACTTTTTTCAGTGAGCACCTTAAAGGTTGTCAATCCGGTTCTCAGAATGGCAATCAGAGATTTTCACTCACCATGATAACGGTTTTGAGAACCTGCCTGTGGATTCTCGCCCAAGTGAGAACTGACTTTTTCAAAACCTCAAAGGGTATCAGTTGAAGCTTTTCATGTTTTTTAAACCATGTGAGCACTGGTTTTTGTGGTTTTCACGGTGTTTAGTGTGTAGTTAGGTTAGGTTTTAGTTTGTGGGGGCACTAACCTCCTCAACACCTCTTTCAGCAAGAGCTTCATGAAGAAACTTTCAGCTCTTTTATAACAAAAGGGGGCTTTTTTAATTACATAATTATAAGTTCACAATAAATTAAATAATCAAAAATTTATTCTGGATTTTTTTTTAATTTCAAAAACCGGCTTGTGGGAATTGTCACTGAAAACCTTGGCTTGTAATTTAGATGAGAACCAGCAGGACTGAAAGCAATTGAGAATTTTCTTTTCCAAAAATTTGGAACCCTTCAAAAATTATCTACACCTTTTCTTCTTTTAAAAAACTTGTTGTGAGAACTGAAACTGACAACTTTTACCCAAATTTGTTAAAAAAAGTGACAACCACCCAACACTGGTTTTGACCTCATTATAGAGGAAAGCATAAAGCAAGCAATCAGAGGTTAGATGTCTCTTCCTCTCTCTCTCTCTCTCTCGATTTTCCATTTCCTCATGCGGATAGAAAGACAAAGTCTACCCACATGAAGGCAAAGAAAGCCATTGAGGGCAACTGGAAGCTACATCAGCATGACAAAAGTCCCTGATAGCTACACTCCATGTACACTCAAGTGTATCTTACGCATCAACTAGAACCTGACAACAATGGGTTTTAACAAAATACAAGCTTCCTCAAGTTCCCTGGAAACCAGACAACAATAGCTCAGCAGGAAAAGCTCGTGCAGCCAAATTCCAATCCTTCTTTCTTTGCTCATGTTCTAGGAGCTGAATCCTCACTCACTCACTCACTCAAAAGGACATTTGACAAATTCAATTTATGTGAACACAATGTGGGGGCAATACACAACAGATTTCATACACTCAAATTATTGTCTGATAACTTCTTTTTTTTTGTCTCTAAATCAATCACATGTAGGCTAGTTGATCTTTAATCAAGTATAAATACTTGACATATAAATCTTTAATCAAGTTTTTATATTTATGGCTACAGATTGAAAACCAAATATAGAAATCTGAAGGTTTTTACTTTTTTTCTTCTTAATTTTGGTGAGTGCAACCCTAAAAAAATCACTTCATTTTTGAAATTTTAACATTTAATTTCACTTTAAATTTTTTAAAAGTAAGTGATTTTGTACTTATAATCAAGATCATTAAGAAAAAGGCTGATAAATATGCACAAGATGGAATGATTGCTTTTGATTGGCCAGCTATAATGATTGACCCACATGACAACATCTCTATCTTGAATGTGAGAAAAAAACCATTTTTTTTTCCATCAATTTTGTGATGCGACCAAAGTGGCGATTATTCAATAGGAAGATTGGGCTATAAACTAGGTATGAACAACAAATCTTTAATCATCCTTCTACATTTTGGGCTACTCATTGAAACCAAATGTAGAAATCTGGTGATTTTTACTTGTTTTTGTTTTACCTCTAGTGATCAAAAGCCTCAAAAATCCTTTTTTTCTTAAAAAATTGGTTTTAATTTCTGCTTTTGGCAAAGTTTTGTCAATTGAAAAAAAAGGATGTGATAAACATTGGTTGCAGCCCCAATAGGTGGTTTGGGTGGAGATGCTTTTAAGTACTTTGTGTACAAATTCACATTGTACTTTAGATGAATAACTTCACAATCAATGTTTTTATTTGGCAAACTATTGCCAAATGGTGGGATTTTTTTTTCAAAATGGAAGAAAAAGGTTGTTGGGTTTTCAGTGGCAAATTTTCACATTTTCTGGAAAAAATAAATTTAGATTCTATATTAAGTTCTAGAAGTTAGACAAAAATATAGAAGGGCGCTTAATTTTTTTTTACTTTCATTTTTTTTATTAGTATCCAATCTGGTTAATAATTCTTATGGATGATCACAACTTCACCTACTTCACAAAATTGTAAAGAAAGAAAAAAAAAGTAGTGTAATAATATCTGGGCCAGTTTGACACTAATTTTATTATTTTCAGTAATGTCAACATCTTCAAAAAAACATTTCTTTCAGAAATATTTTTCTGAAGGAAAATAAAGAATCTGTTGGAATATTTGTGAACATATATTGTTTGTTGAAATGAAATTCTCAAAATTAATTAATTATTAGACAAACATGTGTCAAAGTGGCCAAGGTACTAGGGTGCTGGCCACAACTGACATTATATCAACTTTGCGATTCATATAATTCTGGTTTCAATTCTTTAAAAAGACGGTTTTAAGGTCTGGATTCAATTCCAATTTTCCGGACCTCTAGTTTAGATATCTCAAAACTTAACCTAAAACCTTAACCTGCCAACACTGGTTTTTACCATGGTACCGGTGTAGGTGCTAGTTCATTTTAGCCCCCTAAGATATGTGTTACATACCCAGATTGGTGTGCACGTACCAAGGGGCCTCATAAACCAAAAATGTAATGGATTAGAGTTGTACCCAAAAGTAATCCCCAGTTTGGACTCCTGTTTTGGACCTTTGTTTTCCATCTCATGCCCAGTTTAAAGCTATTTGCTAAAGTCAGCCAAACTGGGGCATCAATTGTGCGATGAATTAAATTATGAGAGTGTGTTGTTTTAAACCACTAGAGTCGTCAAATATTTCACCAAGCTAAATAATAATCTTCAAAAAATCCTCTAAAAGAAACCAAAATCCTTCAAGATATCATAACTCTATACCTACTCTATAATGAATCTAAACAGAATATTCTCGCCTACCAAGGTAAGGCCAATAAACTGGGGCTTATACCATGGTACCAATGTATGTGTTGGTTCACCCAAGGCCTTGCCAAGAGGCTGTTGCTACATGAATTTAATACATTTGAATTTACCTAGAGTGGGAAAACAAAATTAGCAATTGTTTCCTTCGTGGCACATAGAAATGACATATTTTACCTTGAAATTTGGCAAGAAAAAGAAAGAGATTTCTATAGTGTCATTGTGATGTCATGAGAATGATAATGTGTAGGGCAAAGCCCAAATCTGGTAAAGCTTGCTGCCAAGGGCTTTACCAGGCATAAATGGCTTGCTGAGAAGTTCCTAAATAAAGTGCCCTCCAACTAGCATATACTAATTTCTTTGGATCAGGTCTTTATGGTTGTTTACCATACAAATAACCGGCAAATAACCATCCGATGAAACCCACCTTCATTTTACCATCCAAATGAAACCCACCTTCAAATAACCATCCAATGAAACCCACATTCAAATAACCATCCGGTGAAACCCACATTATATACCCATCCATTGAAACCCACCTACATTTTTTTTTTTCTTCTAAAAAAATGCCCACCCCATTCATTGCCTTGAATATGTGGGTACCAACTAAGGACCCAGAAGGGGGACCGTTCTGAGAATGAGAGCCCAGTGCAAGGTGGGCGATCAGCAAAGGCCCCAAATTCCCAAAACCAGCCCACCTCACATCGTGCCTTCATTCTCAAAACCACCCCCTGTTTGGGGTCCTTACCCAGCATAGATATCTACCGAGTAGGGTTTGACATTTTAATCGGACGGTTGTGATTGAAATTCAGAAGGGAGGAGGCACCTTACACAGGAGGCACCTCCTCCATTGAGGCAGAAACTTGACTGAGGGTAAGGTACCCTCTAGATAAAATTACGCCAGGTTTTTACCAGTGTTGGGCGGTTATTAACTTTGTTTTCATAACCACGCATTTCAGTTCTCAATTTTGTTAAAAATTTAAGAACCGAAACAGTTCTCACTTTTTTTAATAAAAAAATCATTTTTTCCCAACCAATTCTTTCTGGCAGAACCTGGTTCTTAACTCATTTAGATTAGTTGGTTATATTAAGCTGGTTCTTTGACTTCACTTTAAAAAATTTGGATTAAAATCTTTAAATATTTTTTCAAAATTTTCATAAGGCAAAAAACAATCAGCAAGGTTGATTACAAAACTCTAATATGCAAACAAAAAAATGTGATCTCATTAACTTTGAATCTAAACCTTGCTCCACCCTAAGACCCTAAACCCTAAATATTCCTAAACTCTCAACTCTTACACCCCTAAGAATCAGACTCAAGAGTTATGCATATAACTTACCTGAGTATCGAAATTCTTAAATTTTAAAACAAAGATCCAGTTCTCAATGAACCAAATATCTCAAATTTGACATCCGAAACTTCAGGTATCAACTCAGGTAACACCCTAAGTGATACTCGGTCACTTCCTTGGTTGATAACCAGTTGATAACCAGGTCAATTCGGAGCTAGGGGGGTTTGGTACCCACCCAACACTGGTTTTTCCCCTTCATGACTTATCATGGATCGGGTCAATATCGTTTGCAACTAGTCTGCTCTATTGTGGGTCTTTGCTTCTCTGGGTGACTGAACTAGACTATTTGCAAGGGATTTCTCTTTGGATATGATGTATTATGTCAGTCCACAAACTTGCTTTCAAACTTGTTCGGCTGAAAAGCCATAAGAAACTCATGTCTACAACCCACTGACCCAGTGCAAAAATCACATAATTGGCACGTGAGCACTAAATATGGATGTTTATCTCTCCTGGATTCCTTCAATCTTTCATAAGTGTCCTGGTCCTTTAGTAACTTGGACACATCTCTTGAATAATTAACATTTTTCACAAACTGAATATTCTTGAGGATTTCATATTTTCCTTGACAAAATAGTTTCCTGCTTGATTGAGAGGAAGTTTCAACATTTCTAAAAATAATCTAATTAGTGTCGAAGCTGACAAGGTAGTATGGTATGGTATATATACAAAAGCAGCTGAGCATCACTGTTTTCTTAGGAAAGTTTTGGATGCAGCCAAAGTGGCGACTGTCCACAGGCAAATGTAGAAATCTTGTGATGTTTACAATTTTCCTTGACTTCTGGCCACTTTTTTTTTTCTTTTTTCTTTTGTGGCAAACTTTTTGCAACCTGGTGAATTTTTGTTTTTTCAAACTGGCGACAAATCAGTGGTTTTCTGGGTTTTTGGGGGGCCTCAATCAACTACATTCTATATCAGGTTTCAGTAGGTAGCCAGAAAATAGAAGAGTCCATAAATTTTTCTGCAGTCATACTTTGTTTGTAGCCAAATTTGGTTAAATCATCTTATGGATGATCTTAACATTTGCAACAGCAAAAAATAACTATATATATTTATATATATATGACCTTGAAATTGAAATCCTCAAAAATCACTTCATTTTTATTTATTTATTTATTTTATCTCACTTTATTTACCTAATTTCGCCACTACAGAAAAAAAGGCTTCATGATGGAGCCAAATTACTAACTGGTTGGAGTTGGGACCTAGCTATTGTGTCCAGGCGATTCAGTTTATATTGTCACCCCAAAAATAAATTAAAACTCTGCCCTAGAATTCTCAAACCACTTTGGAATTGAACCTTGATGTGGTTCCAGTTGAATCTAATGTTGGAATTGTGGGGTTGGTTCCAGTGTTGGGCGGGTATCCATCTTTTAATATCCGCCGGGTCCGGATATTGAACAAAATTTACCCTATAATCCAGTTCTCTTAATATAATTTTAAAATTAATTTTTAGAGGCTGGATCTGGGTCTCCAATTTTACTCCTTTTTTTCTCTCAAGGCCAATTCTTAAGTTTTTGGTTCTTGCCTATGTGAGAACAGTTGGTTATCTACACTGGTTCTCATGAACCGGTTATCATTTACAATTTCCATTTAGAAATTTTTATTTTTTTTAGAATTATATATATGTATATATATATATATATATAATTAAAAATTTAGATTTACAGCACAAGTAATATTTCAAATATTTTCTCAAATAATTTTTTTGGGAGTTATTTTTTAAATGAACGAATATTTTTTCCAACCTTTTTCCAACCAAGAACATTTTTTTTCCTAACGACACAAATCCACAACTTCATCTTTTAATATCCGCCGGGTCCGGATATTGAACAAAATTTACCCTATAATCCGGTTCTCTTAATATAATTTTTAAATTAATTTTTAGAGGCTGGATCTGGGTCTCCAATTTTACTCCTTTTTTTCTCTCAAGGCCAATTCTTAAGTTTTTGATTCTTGCCTATGTGAGAACAGTTGGTTATCTACACTGGTTCTCATGAACCGGTTATCATTTACAATTTCCATTTAGAAATTTTTAATTTTTTTAGAATTATATATATATATATATATAAAATTTAAAATTTAGATTTACAGCACAAGTAATATTTCAAATATTTTTTCCAACCTTTTTCCAACCAAGAACATTTTTTTTCCTAACTTCACAAATCCACAACTTCATCCTTCTCAAAAGAACCTTCAAATTTTTCTAGCTCTTCTTTTAAATCTCCATCTATGTCAATGAACTCTACTAAACTCGAAGTTGATTTACAACCAATTCTAGGATCACTAGGCCAGTTTTACTAATAAATATCAACTTCTCCAAATTTTCTAACTATAACTTACATCTTCTTAAATTTGTAAGGATTCCGACTAAAGACAAAATTCTTTCAGTTTCGATCTAAGAACCAACAATTCCCCAGATTTTATGAGAAAGAAACCCCACTACTGGAAACATAGACTCACATTTCTGCCACCATTGCAAAGGACACTTTATTTCTTTCACATCCACTTTGGTATTCTTTGAAAACGAGAAGCTCTATGTTCACAAGTTCTTTTGCTAGTTCACTTGTGTTGATAGTCTACTTCCTACCTAACCCCTACACATACCACTTAAACCTTCTAGCTGAGAACCTGATCCAGAGAAGAAAAAAACTTTCTCCCAGTTCCCTATTCATAATTTTTTAAAAAAGGAGTAAGGGTCTCGCCCTGGTCAAGATATCAATCCAAATATCACTTCAACTGATATCCGAAGATTTTGAGTGAGTGATGCCCAATTGATACCCGTTTGATACCCGGTTCTCCCTGGGATAGTCCCATAACACTGGTTGGTTCCCACCCAATTCCGATATTCACCCCCTTCAACCTGGGTCCAATTCCACCTTGTTCTAAAGCTGAAACCGACGTGGATTTACTAACTTGCTAATTGAACCTATTGACAACTAATATTCAAATATCTTAGTATATACATATTTTTTAATAATGAGGATTAACAACCACCCTATGTTGATTATATCTTGATTTTTAAAATAATCATAATTCTATTATAAAATTAATTTAAAAAATGTTTTTACCCAACAACCAATATATATGAACATTTATATTTTTGACTGACATATTTTGTAAATTCAAAAGAGTGTTCCCAAGTAGTCTCATCATTATGTAATGCAAGGGTGAATAGTTTGTCATTTACTTTACATTTTCCAGTGCATAAGATTATTTGAATGAAAGATATATAGAGTAGAGTAAACTAGAATATGTATAATACATGGTGTTAAAATATGGCACATTGGCAAGGTGACTAGCATTGCAAATATTAATGCATTATGAGTCGTAAGCTATTTTTTTCCTGACAAATTGTTTTTGGACACTAGATTTTGTTTTTCTAGTGTAAATGCAACTAATTTTGCTAGTTTTTGGGGATAGTTCATCAAAATTGTGACATCACAAAATTGACAAAAGAAAGCCCCTGATTATGAGATTGAAGACATCCTACAGGAAAGTTTAGCAAAAAATAGAAAGAAACCATTCAACAACACCTTTGGTAATATGTGAAAACCATCTTGATGATGCAAAATGGTACTAGGATCTAAAAAAGGCTTTAAGGAATATGAGAGTCTTGATCAAGCTAATTAGTGCAATTCTTGACAAATAAAATGCAAATGTTTTAAGAAATATGTGAATTAGCCAATATAATTCAAACAAACCCACCTGTAACCAAGTTCACTACAAAATGTGACAATACATATAATTTACAAAATGCATTTTTTCCAACATGCCTAAAGACAATTCCTTGCTTTTGTAAAGATGAACTTTGATTATATAGCCGACAACCCAAGGCAAAAGTAGGGTAAGGTTGAAATATTTACAAGCCACCCTCAAGGAGAATTAAATAACTAAAAGAACAAGTGATGTGTCACATTGTGGACTTGCCATTTATATTAAAGAGTATCTTGAGGGAAAAAAAGAATTATGGAAAACCATATAGTTCACCATGCAGAAATATAATCTTAAGAAAATCCTCTGAAAGAAACCAAAATCCTTCAAGATATTATACCTCTATAACTGATCTCAAGTCCTTAAGCTACTATACTCTCAGATAATGAGTCTAAACACAATATCCTTGCCTTGGTAGGGCAAGGTGACAAAACTAAACAACTAAATAGGGTGGATATTACTCATGAAAGTATTTCATCCATCTAGTTAGTGCTTGGAAACCAGGCCTGGCAAATGTTCATTCAATTGTGCCCTTTGTCCTCCCTTAGGCAAATTTCTGGAGAAATTGAGGATTGCATAAATGCTTCCTTTTGTTTTTAAAAATGAGATGTCTCCCAAGAGACACACAAATACTTCTCTGATGTACTTACTTGGGATGTATGAGTTTGGCGAATGACGCGAAATTGCTAATGGTTTAAGAATGGATATCATGGCTTGCTTTGGCAAGAAGAAGACGCAAGCAAGCGAAGTTGGCCTCGCATGGGCGGCAAGCAGCCTTTGTCTGACATTTGTGTTTTGTATGAATGTTTCTTCCATCATCTTTTTCCATGTGCGTCAAATTTCTTAATAATTTGGTAACACAATTTGTTGGGCATATGTGGGACCCCAGAAATGTACTTTTGTGGTTGATTGTGTGTCTGCAAGCAAGACGACACACCGCGATATAAGAGACTCTAAATTGACTCCCAATTGACACTTGTTTTGGCAGAGCTGATGGTGCAAGGATAAGCAAGTTTTGCCGGGTCTTTCCATACATGTGTTGGGACCAAAGTGAACCACATCCACAAGACCAACACGATGGATGAATGTTGAGTGGACAGGAAACGCTTTTCCATTGGGTTCCACTTCCCTAGTAGCTAACCATGGTGGTTAGCCCTGCTCCTGGTTTTCCTATCTACCTACTGACAACCCACTAACCCTTACCTTGGTGTTAACCATCTACATGCATCCAGTTACCATCATGCATAAGAAAAAAGAGTAGATAATGAGCTACATCTCAGACAATTTGAAGTCTATGACCTAAATCTCAGACTAAACCCTAATCACTTGGCACCTTTTCCAGCTAGATTCACACCTATGGATAATAGAGATTTTTTAATATTTCATTTAACCTTACTCAGAGTGGTTCGGACCAGTGTTGTCCACTTCTTGAACTTGAAAGGAACCTTTGGTTTTTTAGTTTTGGTTTTTCTTTGATAAAGTCTTTGGTGTAGTTTTGAGAACAGTTCTTTTAATTTATAAAACCTCTGAAATATTTTAGAGACTTCTTAAATTATTTGGAGCTTGGTTTTATTCAAGATCAAGCTTAGTTTCATTTTGGTTGCAACCAACTGAAACTTATAACTTGTTTACATTGCTACAATGCTCATGGAATTGGGGTGTTAGTCTAGGATAAATAAAGGTACCATGCTCATGAAATTGGGGTATTAGTTTAGGAGAAAATCGAGAACACACACAATAAACGAAAAATAATAATCTTGTGAGCAATGAAAGAAGGCAATGAAGAGGCCCACTTTTCTTTTCTTTTGTGCAAGTGGGGGGAGAAAGCTTGAATTTTTTGGTTTGATTTTTGGGACAAGGATAACTAATAAGTTCTCATTGAGGGTTAAGTGAATGAGTTCATAATCATCTATCATCAATTCATTGAAATAATGAGAATACTTCGTGTTAGAACTACAAAAAATAATTTGGTGAAACAATTTTTTTTTAAAAACATCATATATATATATAATTTTTATTTTTAAAAAAATTATTTAACTCAATTGAGGTTTGAGATTCAATTTTAACAAGGGACAATTTTAACAAAATTATGAACCTCTGGTCCAGATACCTTAAAATTTACACCAGAGCCTGGACCTGGCAACACTCCTAGGTAAAAATTAGGATGAAAATTTTAGATGACACCCAAATCATAGAGGGCGGATATTCTAATGTTTTGAAATAATGAGGTCAAACTAATGTCAATATTTCATATTAAGTTAAAACTAAATCTTAAAAAGTTGAAGATATTTTATTCCTAAGCTAAGGTATGCCAATTGTAGGTCAACTAGCCATATTTGGCACTGGCTAGCTCCCCCGCCCCCTCCCTCCCAAAAATATAAATTCAACTTTGCTGTTATTTTCCTGACAACCAGGTTTTGGGTCAGGTTCACCACATTTATATTCCCCATTGCAACAGGCAACGAAGTTACAGACAGAAATTCTTTTTTTTGGGACAAGTATTAAAGACTGGTTTCCATTTAATGCCACATCTTTCTTGGGATGCGTGCCACTAATGTAAAAGCAACAACTTAAAAAAATTAAAAATTAAAATAAAAACTACTCTGTTGCTGCGCCCTTCTCTTTTTTTCCCAAAATGATGAAAATTTCGCCATGAAAAACAAAAAAGAGAAGAAAAAAAAATCAAAGCTGCATATCGGTAAGTACTATTAGTGCTGTTGCTTTTGTGTGCCAAGGGGTGCTGCTGTTGCAGTTGCAGCTCTTTTGACGATGGGGCTGCCCGGGCTATCGTTGCCTCCATTTAGTCTTCACAAGGAGCTTTTCATGCCCCTTTCATGCTTTTGGACTCAATGCACTAGTCGTCGTCGTCGTCGTCGTCGACGTGGTCTTTTTTCCGTAAGATTCTTCTTCCAACTTCCAAGTATTTTGATTTCTTGAGAATCAGTAAAAAAAATTGACTGTCGGTATGATAATATGCGTCAGTGCAAAAGTTTTGAACCAGTGATCATCGCCCATTTGCAGGCAGCAGTAGTCGCCAGAAGAATTTATTTCTTTCGACTTTGGTGTTCTCGTGCCGCAAGCTTTTCTTTTTTTTGTTTTGTTTTTTTGTGTTTTCTTCCTTTTTGCTGGATTTGCAGCACAATGCACATGATGATGACTCCGGCAGAAGAAGGCGCACGAGAAAGTGGCGCAGAAGAAAGGATGATGATACATGTGTATGTATGCCATGGCAAGTTGGCCTCCTTCACAATCACTTGCCACAGCCACAGCTGTCGTTAGGCTGTGCGAGCGGAGCCGCGAACGAGCGACAGATTCAAGCTGCTGCACAGTGATAGCTTAGGGAGTTTCCTGAGTAATAGGAGAGGTAGTTGCTGAGGGATTGGTTGTGGTGATCATCACCATCGTGTTATATATTTATTCAGGATTTTGTTTTTGTTCTTTTTTTTCTTTTTTCCTTTTTTCCCATTTTTTTTTTCTTGTCCCGTGACTAGGAGGGAGCGGGGGATATTGTGACATACAAATGTCGTCATGATCTTTTGCTCCTCATGTGCTTTTTGCGAGCATCGATGTAGGGGCGGCTCGACACAGATCCTTGGAAACTCGAAGATGCCTTCCAGGAAAGCTCTCAATGGCGGGAATAGCTCGCCTCCGGAGCTGTACGATCGATCTTCTGGTGTCATGCATCTCTCTCTCTCTCTCTCTCTCTCTCTCGCTCTAGTGCTTTGTGGCAGTTTCAAAAGTATTAGTTCTTAAGGATCTCGAAGTTTCCGCTGAAGATTAGACATATATATATATACTGTTATGGCCTTGAAAGATGCAGAGTAGTTTCCATCAGCAGTGGAAACTGTCCGGGAACTGCAGGTGATCATGTTGCTTGCGTGCAGCAAGGGATCATCAATTTGTCCAAGACACTCTGATAGGCGGTAGGATAAACCGATGAATACGATATATATTGCTGTGAAGACTACTACGCGATCCAGCTCTCTAGAGACAGGTTGATATGATTTCGGAGTCCTGGATGGATATATCTAGAGAGTACGTTGTTGTCGTTCCAGGTTGAAGATCCTCCTCCTGAGTCCTGCTGCGTTCGTGCTCATGCGTTCGGACTCTGCAGCTCTGCATCTAGCAGATTGAGCTAAGCTTGGAGATATATTAGACAGGTGATTCTGTGATCGACGTAGCCCCGTCGCTTGAAGCTTCGGCTACAATGGGACGAGCTCCGTGTTGTGACAAGGAGCGGATCAACAAAGGACCCTGGACTGAAGCAGAGGATACGATTCTCTCAGCTTACATCAAAGCGCACGGGGAAGGATGCTGGCGAACTCTACCGAAAGCAGCAGGTAATAAAACATCTACTTATATATCCAAGCAAAGGAACAAGCAGAGCTACGTGATCATGATGTGCAAGAACGTCTCTCATCTGCTCTAGAGACTAGAAGCAAGTTTGTCCACTAGTAGCGCTGTGACAAATTTATGCTGTCAGGCGCATCATTCTGGTGCCGCAAAACGAAATTGCGATTTATCTATGGACTTAGTCTTCTGAAGCCTGCGTGAATTCTGGTAACAACGCTCCATTAGATCTAGAAGCCTGCTGCAGCAGATCCAGCAAGCTTCAAAAGACTTTCACAACCTGAGTGAGAGAGAGGATTAATTCCGATAATTGCTCCGTAGTATGCGTGTCTGCGGGGATTGACTCCACATTTGTCGAGCTTCGAGCATGCGCACATATTACCGTGTTTTCTTTCCTCTTCGCGGCGCTTTTCAGGTGAAGAAATTAGAGCTCTCTCTATATGCGAAGTTCTACGTGATTCTACTTTGGTGTCGAGAGTCTAAAATTCTCTGTGAGGACTTCTGAGATTGATCAAGAAGAATCATATATCTACAACAATTGAGCCAAGTTCGTGTAGGATTTCTTCCGTCGTTTTTTCCCTTCCAAAGAAGTCGAGCGTCGTCCTTCCCTTTTTCTTCGTTTAGAATCGATTTAGAAGAGATTGTTTCTGTTTTCCTCTCGCGTTCACAGAAGTAACTCACATGATAGATGCATATCTTCAAAAGGATAGAGCATCAGGTCGTCGGATAAAATTTCTTCACAATTGATTCGTGATAATCTCGGCCGGAACAATCCCGTACTGGATTTGCAAAGAAACATTATAGTGACTCGAGTTTGCGCGTCCTTGATATTACTGATGTCAAATTGCGCATCAATCTTTGCTGCAATCTTGTGCTCAGAATCAGTCTAAAGTCGCTCTGCAAGGCGCTCGTGTGCGACTTTCCTCCGTAGATACATTTGATCTTATGTCCTTCGAGGTTTCCAGGGCACTACTGTAGGAACTGTAGGATCTTGATCTTGTCATTCAAACATTTTCTTTCTTTCTCCTGCAGGATTGGCAAGATGCGGGAAGAGTTGCCGGTTGCGGTGGATCAATTACCTACGCCCCAATCTCAAGCGCGGCAACATCTCCCCTGATGAAGACGATCTCATCATTACTTTGCATTCCCTGCTAGGAAACAGGTACGACCCTCCTTTTCTCTAGATTACATCGCTCGCAGTTCTTTTCCTCGGTTCCGATTTTTTCTCGGTTGAGATTCCTAAATTTGCTTCTGCAAGCAAGAATCTGTGCATTCATTACTGGCGGTCTTGGAAGTGACAATCCTTCCGACCGACCTTGGTGTTGATTATTCCGCTTCAGTTTTTCTGATAGAAATTGAACGCACTGTTCATGAATAAAAGAAGTTCTCAAAAAAGCGCAAGGATTCTGTGAAGAAATGAATGTCGTCATGGTGCAGCAGCTCCACAATTCTTAACCAGAATAGAGAACAATTGAAGCTAGAATTGAGAACCACGTTGGTGCAATCAGGAAGATATATGTATCATTGTCTGTGGGAGTAGTGAACTTTGTGAGATGATTAGTGATGTACTGCTGCCTGCTGCAATTTGCAAATCAATTGTGCAAATTTTCTTAGTTTGTGTTTTTCCAGCCTTTGCAACTCCAAAGAATAATAAGACAATCTTGAGCTTCATGATGATGCCTGGCAATGGGGTTTGAGCAAGCTGATTGCACCACATATGATGTTATGCCCTGGCTCTTGATGCAGGTGGTCACTGATTGCTGGTCGAATACCTGGGCGTACAGATAATGAGATCAAGAATTACTGGAACACGCATCTGAAGCGCAAGCTCAAGAGCATGGGGCTTGATCCCTCTGGGAAGCACAAGCTGCCATCCTTTCCCTTCTTCTCCACCTCTTCAACGACTTCTCTGGCACACGAGAATTCTTCTTCACATATCAATCAAGCCCCCAAAGATGAATCTTCTCTGGAGCCAGAAGAAGAAACCACCCATGTCCTGCATCAAAATAATTCATCTCCTTCCAGTTTGACAAGTCCACCACAGTTTCACAATATCAAGGAAATCAAAAAGGATCCACTCTCCATCATGATGAGGACTGCTCAAGTTGTGGCCACCCACTCCACCATGAGGACTGCCACCCACAACTCCACAGAAGCCAATCAATCCAAGGCCTTGAGTTTTGCAAATTTCAGTTCAGAGGAAGATTCTGATCGCAGCAGCTCCCTGATTCCAGATCCAGGACAAGCTGCTGCAGCTGTAAGATCAAGCTGGGAGCCAACTCTTGAGAATATTGTGAATGCAGCTCAGGGCCAAGCACCTGTATACCCAAGCTCGCCAGATAGTGTTCTTTCAACATGCAAAGGATTGCCCAAAGACTTGAATCATCACAAATCACAGGCAAATCTAGTAGCACCTGGTCACAGTATGGTAGTAGCTGGTGCAACCTCAAGGGAGATCATGCAAGTTCCACCACATCATCATCTTCCAGTCAGGTCTAATTCAAACCCTTTAGGCATCATGGTCAGCAAATACAACATGCCTTCAACTTGCTCGACTGATTTCAGTACTGATGCAAGTTCTTTAGCTGAGCAGAATTACACATCATCGTGGAACAATAGCACATGTATTGAATTAGCACATTCAGAATACAGCTCAGGGCTTTATAGAAATGATGCATCATTCAACTGTAATGAATCAGATTCAGGCTACTTCAACAACAGTATTAGTGGGGAATCTCTTAGAGGAGGAGCAGCAGCAGCACCAACTGTCTTGGATTCTGCTGCCGCTGCTGCTGCTCCTGCTGATCAGGACCCTTATTACACCCTAATGGCAAATCTAAGTAGCTTGAAGTACACAAACACAGATCAACTCAGTTGCATTAGCGGCGGCAGCAGTGGCCACTGTGGTGGCTACTCCTCCCCACTAGAAAATTTGTTTTCCCCATTTCCAGACTACACACCCGACAGCGATGATTTGAGGCATGAGATGCAGGCGTCGTTGCTTGGAGATCATGCTTGGGGAGGGAACTTACAGCCATCACATAGTAGTATGGCTTTTCTCAGCAACGATGATAGCTTGTGGGAGCCTTGCATAATGTGACTGACAAGGGAGAGATATGGAGACACAGATAGAGACACAGAGAAGTCATCATCAATAGCTGCTGAAGGGAAATGAAATCATACGGCCACTGAGGAAATCCATTAGTGCTTGCACCAATAACTTGTTTTATAATGCATGCGGGTCCATTTTTGCTATGAGGGGGGAAAAAAAAATTCATGGTGAGGAGGACATTTGTGAATTTTTTTTTTTGTAAAGGAAAGAGTAGGATACAGATTTAAGATGTTGCTACTATTTGAGAAATCCTGATTGGGGATTTGATTTGTACATTGGTAAAATTTTGGTTTCAGTTCTCAACTATGAATTTGACATTGATGAGATTGAAGTTAGTGCAAAGCAGTTCTGAAATCCAGAATATGCAAATTCTGCCATGGGTGTGTGCAAATTCTGCAATGTAGTTGTTGGGTTTATCTTGAGATAAATTTGTCTGAAACAAATTACAAACTGTGAATGTTCTGTGGTGTGTGTGCATGATATGTGTGCATGAGATTCAATGATATGTCATGTAATAGCACATATCATGGAATCCCATGCAATCATGGAATATGATGAAAATCTGTGTTGCCAGAAAACAAGGAACATAATCTTGAGAAGGAGACAAATGAACTTTTGGTGAATTGGGCATTTGGCATTAAGGACATTCTTTGATCTGAGAGGGTCTAGTCCAGTTAGACTTGAAGCATGTTCAACTCCTCGGTGGGCCTAAGTCAAGAAGCAAGCACTAAGCTTTTGGGTGGAGTGTCTATCTTGAGCTCTACTGCAGCAGCATCAGGTGGAAACTCAAATGGGGGATTGAACCCACCTGCAACAGAGACCAAGAGCTTCTTGCCTGTTGGATTTGTGGAAGCTTCTGGAAACTGCTGCTCCTCCTATAGTCTCAATAGTTATTCCTCAGCCTACAATTTCTAGTCCTCCTTTGGGTTCTTGGGTTTTGAGTCTGCCTGTGGGAATGGACCCTCAAACAAACCTTTACAAAATAAAATCACTGCACTTGGCTTCATTCACAAAACACACCTTCAAGAACCTCTTTTAGGATTAACCTAATATTTCTTTTAAGTTTACAGGTGACTTTCATGAATGAATACTGGATGTGAAGCATTTTTATATTTTAGGATCATTTTTAAAGTAAATTCAGGTGATTCTCATGAATGTTTTTTTTTGTTTTGTTTTTTTTTTTTTTTTTTGGTTTGGGGTGTGGTGCATTTTTAGTCAATAGAGATAGAATTTTTAACATGAATCGGGTTTCAGCATGTAGAAAATTTAACTACATGATATAAGAGTTTACACCTGCATGACACCCAAATTGTTGACAATGAAGAAAAAAGGTATACATACTATTCACTTCTAGATGTCATATTTTTGTTGCTGGTTGAAAATAAGTAGCTTCTTCGGAGGATCATCTGGCTGCTGTTTCTGACAGTAATATCTTGACCACGAAGAAACAAAGGTGACAAATATTGTAGTACCTTGACCATTGTGGCATCTTCTTGACCCAAAAAAAAATTCCCCTCATTTTTTCAGTTCAACAATAAAATAAAATACAATTTAAATCCTGAAATTTCTCATTTTTCGACAAAAATTTTTTTTCCTGAAGAGAAATAATGAATCAAATGGAATATTTGAGTATATATCATTTGTTGAAATGGAATTCTCAAAATTAATTAATTATTCAACAAACATGAGTCCAAATCACCAAGGCAAACTACAGCGCTTATTTCTTTCTTTATGTATGTATGTACTATGTGTGTATGTATGTGTGTGTTAATCTTGATGAACACACAAAGGTTTAATTAAGTCTTGTGTGTGCAGGTGCACACTTAAGTCAAAAAGATACTTCTCAAGAGATTGACAAATTTTTTCACTCAATGTACACAGCAACAGACATAGGTGTGAAAGAAAAAGTGAAGAACTTCTTAACAATACAGCTTACTCTTTGATTGTGTTTCCATTGGTCCTGTTCTGTCCTACATCTTCTCCTACAAATAAACAAATTAAGGAAAGAAACTCTGGACACATTTGAAGTTTCTTCAAAACACAACATCATCTAAATAAGCCTTGCATTCTTGGTTCTACTAACATTATCAACTGTTACAGAGATGAACTGGAGAATTAAGTTACAGAGAGAAAACTCCACATGGGTTTCTTTGCTAGCAGATTCTGTAGCATAACATAATTACTTCTTTGGACGTCTTTCAAGTTTCCATACCCCAAGTGCAACCACAAGCAAAATCTTCTTTTGGTCCAATGATATAGGGATCATAAGAAGGGAGTCATTAGCTGAAAATGCAGATCCTGTAACATCCATGGGGTTGAATCATTTCCAGTTGGCAAGGTTCTCCAACTGTGTGGATTTATTTGCCCACCAAAGAGTTGTTGTTGTACATGGGTTTGCCTTTGTTGAATGGAGAGAACAACACAAAGAGGTCTCAAAAGAGGAGGAAGATTATATGTCTAAGAACTCTGTTCTTTGAAATGTTGTTCTTTGGAGGATTACATGTCCATTCTGATCTTTGAGCACAGCACTCTGGATTCAGAATGCAATAGCGCACCTACATACTGGACTTCACCATGTAGTTCCTTTCACCAGAATTCTTCAGTCTTCAAAGTATGCTCCTTTAAACCCAAAACCCTGTACTCCTCACATAAAACTCCACTTTAGCAGAGTAAGCAACCCCATCATGTACTACTACCCCCCATCATGTTTGTTGCAAATTCAGGGATGAAACCACATTTTATGCAAGTCATGATGTTACAGCACAATGCTCCCCAATCCAGAACATGTCATTTACACATCCCCTTCCCTCTCCTCAACCAAAAACCAAAAGAATCAATCAAACAAAGAAAACAAAAACCAAAGCACCAAATCCAGAACACGTGCACATCCCTTCCCTCTCCTTCTCCTCCACCAGAAAACGAAAAGAAACAATCCAACAAACCAAACAGAAACCAAAGCAAAGAGACTTACAGGTTTAGGGTTTAGGGTTTTGGTGTATTCAGCAAACATGAATTCTTCCTCCTTCTTTCTCCTTCTCCAGCCTCTGACATTAAGAAGAACCCATTCATGCATGCTGCAATAATGTCAACAACTGGAGCAACTTTGCACCCAATTCCCAAAGAAATCGCTTGTAGGAAAACCTAAATGCATCAAGGTCAAAATCAGACATGGTCCTCACATACCCTCCCATGCACTCAAAGTGTGGAGGTACTTCACAAGTGTCTGAAGGGAAAACAAAAGTTTGCAGAAGAGAGAACTGAATTTGATGGTGACTGAGAGTTTTTGACACAGAAAAAAGGATCTGCAACAAGACAGAGAGGAATGGGTGAGAGAATTTTTGAAGGAAGGATCTGCAACAAGAGAAAATGTGAAGGAACGCTGATGATGGGTGACAGAGGAGTTCGAGGAGAAGAACAAGAACAAGAGAAGAAGAAAAGAAGAAGAGATTTGGAGGGAATCGCTGTTCTTGCATGGTTACCTTCAGGTTCAGTCTCGGGTCATTTTATTCAGCCAGCATCTTCCACTTGCTTGGGACTCTTCGGCACTGGTAAGGATGGATACCTGCCTGCCTGCCTGCCTGCCGACCCATTTGCTGCATCATCATCATCATCTCCAGAACCAAGTTCACTGGGAATCAACTGTGGGTGCTTGGGTTTCGTTTTTCTCTTGTTTTTGGGTCGTTTAGGGTTTAGCGATGGGTGGTTAGCATTTGATTCTGACTCCACAATCCCACAATCACTTGTTGCAGAGATACCATGTGAGAGAGAATGCAGCCGAGGCGAAGATCACCGGTTGCTGAATTTCACCATCCTGGACTTTACTGTATGTTTTCTTTCTGACTGTTTTCCCCCCCATGTTTCTCTCCCTCTCTCCCTAGTTTGATTGCTTGCTTCAGGGTTTAGTGGGGTTTCAACTCTTGAAAGAAGGTTGGTTCATCTTGCTCTTCTTGCATTTCCTCTTGTTCTCTCTCTCTCTCTCTCTCTCTCTCTCTCTCTCCCTCTGCTCGTGCTTTCCTCTGGGCAGCCTTTTTCTGGACAGAGAGGAGTAGGGTTTTAGGCATTTCCACTGATCAGGTTTTGCAACTGAGGCAAAACCAAGGCAGGTAAAGCACCAGCACCAGCAAGGGTTTTGCATGATCTGCAGTTTTCTCAAATCCTTAGAAGGAACCAACGTTGAAATGTAGACTGCAATCCAGAGTCACGGCAATCCAGCAACCCTAAACCCTAAACCGCAAGCCAAAGAATCTCTTCATTGAAATGATGTGAGATGAGACATATAATGGGTGCAGCAACTGCAACCTGCACTCTGGCAGAAATTCCAATGTCTTAGGCAAAGATTGTCACACTGCTTTGATGTGGTCTCAGGCTGCTTTGATGCGGTGGTCTCATTGTTGCCAAATGTTGCTTACCATCTTATTAACCAGATACTCGCTCTCTTCCTGAAGGGTTTTTTTTTGGTGAAGGACCAGACTGAAAGGAGTAGTTGAGTTGATGTGAGGAAATATGACAGCTGTGTGAGTATGAAATCCTGTGGACAAAAGTTCTTGTTGTTCAAGGTTCTTTGATGTTGGTTCTGGATTTAGCAATTTTCCCTTCAAGATCAACACCACTGACAGCAATTTGTTCTTTTTCTTACAGATGTGGAAGCAATTGTGGGAGTATTTTGTGATGATGTTTTGTGTGTAAATGCAGACAAGGAAAGAGACATCTGTTGTGGTTGAGCGCAGGGGACTGGATGCAGCTCGCCTCTCCAGTGCCTGTGATATCCATGGGTATAGTTTTAGCTTTCTTGCAATCTCCACCCAAATTTCCTTCATCCCTGCAAATGGTGCACTTTGATTTGCAGTTTGATTATTTGAAAGCCAAGCACATGTGTTTCTCTTAGAATGTGACTGGTAGCATTGGATCCAGCACCTCTCAACTGCTGAGGTTTGAATGTGGGAAAATGCAGATGGGAAGAGGAGTTAGTTCGAGGGACAGGCAATCCTCAAGGAATTGGGGAGCAGCTACCGGTCATTTCATTTGAGTGTGAAACACTCAAGGCAGATAACAAAGCTGAACATTACATAAAACAATTCTTCCCATCTTTGGTAGGACTTGATGCTGTTGGTAAGGCCACAAAATCTTTTTTCTCTCAATTTCTTCTTCCTGCAATATTTCTTTAGTAAAGGAATTTTTTTCTCCCAGTTTCATTCTGGAATCGTGAGACCCAACTGCAGGATCGTCAAGAAGCTGCAGGATCAAGTGATTCCACAAAACCAACAACTCCACTTTAGTTTCAATGATCACACAAATGGCTTGAAATCTGACTATCCTTGTTTGTGTTGCAGTAAACATTGGGACAATGACTATTAAGGGACTTCAGCTTGATGCCAGCAGCAGTGTGTTAGTGGATCCTCCCTATGCAGCTGAAGCCCATGCTTGTACCAAGGATCTCAATCTGGAACCCGTTACCAAGAGGGCTAACGTGGATCTCTGGAAATTAGTGGATGAGGAGCTGAAGGCTGAGGGGCTTACTGTTGACAACAACAATGTCAAAAAGGAGATCTCATCACTACTAGAGACTGAACAAAATATTAATGAAGTCACAGTTCTTCCATTCAACAACAGTTCCAACACACTTGAATCTGATTTAACCAAGTCCGAGAAACCAGGTGATGATCTATGGAGTTTTTAGGTGATAACATCTTAAGCAAACAGTGGTTGTTACTCAGATTTCAGCAATGCACAATTTTACAGCTCTCTCTTGATTTTGCTTGAATAGAGATACAATGAATCTTGGTTCCACTGGAAACTCATAGTTTTGAAACTTCTGTGATCATTGTCTGTTGAGAAAAATAACAAACCCACATTTCCTTCTTGATCAGTCAATCAATCTACAATGTTGAGGTGCCTGTTTATGAACTTCAACAAGAAAAATAGATGCTCACCCATGGTTGAAATCTTCCTGCAAAGTAGATTTTTTTTCAACTAAGATTTTAATCTGATTGTTGTTTGCTTGCATCATGGAAATGACTTCTGGCTGAAAACAAGATCCAGAAATGGTGTGCACTTGTTTTGGGGCGCCTTTAAGTGAAGTCAGTGGAGGATCAGTAAGGGCAACTAGTCATTGCAATTCATGATGAAGGTGATGGTCTAATACTTTGCATTGCAACACTGTCAGGTTATGACTGGACCCATTGATTGTAATTTCGGTTTTCATTTCAGTGGAACTGCTGACATAATGGGTACTTTGCTAAAATAAAAGAAAAAAATCAACTGGAAGAGACTGATCCTTGTCCAAAATGTTAAACCACAATTGTTATAGGATCAATTAGTGTGGCCTGTGCCGTTGGCTCAAGTGTTACCACGTCCTCAACTGATTTTCCTTCCAAAACCTGGTTCTTTGGAATTTATTTGAATTTTCAGCAGCAGAAATCACTTAAAAATTAATGTCCCCCACATTCTGAATCCAAATCTTACCAAATAAATTCCATTAAATCCTGCTCATCAAGATCTTTTAAGCAACACCAAAGGCACATTCCAATTCCTCCTGAATTTTCAGGTACGATTTAATTTAATTTTCAGTGAAGAAATCATTCAATATTCAAGAACTTTTGCACCGCAAGTCCAAACGTCACGAAACCAAGCCCATGCACCCCTCCTTGTCGAGAACTTTCCAAAGACACCAAGAACATGATCTGAAGCATCCTGGATCAGTGGATCTCATAACTACAAAACAAAACAAAACAAACTACCTTCCCTCATAGATAGATGTTCCTTACATGCCATTCCTTCAATGTCTAATTCTATTATCCCCCCCCCCCCCAATGCACTCTTTGCAATTTGATGTCACTACCTCCTTGTCATTATCAAGTGCAAAAATTAAAGACAATTAATTATCTTCAAGTATTCAAACAAGCAAACACTAGTAAATCACTAAGACAAGTGATGTGCACTTGGCAATTATTGCCTTTCCATCAATTTGTCCACCATTGTTAGAAAGTTGTTTTCAAAATCTTGGTGAATGTTATGTGTAAGATTTGACATGCAATTAGTCAAGGTAGAATGAATGCTTGCCTATAAGCCTTGTAAAAAGCCCCTAGTCACAATGTTTCACTCTTCAACGATGAAGGTTAACTTACATTATGGGTGTAAGCTATATTATTGCTATGTCTTCATCCTCCTCCATTTCATTGTCTTGGTCTTTTTACTCTTTTCTCTTTTGTCATGCTTTTGATTGGGAGAGTTAGGGTTATGTCACCATCATCAAATCAAAGGAAAGACCTTATGTTTCATACTAGATAACGATATTATTGCACCATGTTTACCTTGAATTGTCTATTGGGATGTAAGAACATGGGAGCATGGTTTATATTGCATAAGGATAAACTCATTTTTTATAGACCATCTTCATTTTTTCAAGAGGAATGAGATTTTGCACATTGTACACAACCTATATTGAGAACAAGTCCTTTTGTTATAGAATTTTGAAGACTTGATTCACAATTTAACTCATTAGTCTTTGAAGAATTATGAAATTCTTAAGATGTTAAATTATTTGAAATACTTCTTCATCCATAACATTTTGTTGTGCCTTTATTGTTTGCTCCAATTTTATTCCTACCACTCTACACGCCTATGTTCAAAGAAACCAATGTGAGAGATAAATGTGTCAACTCTATTTTTTATTAATCTTTCCACACCATTGATAATTGAATCATTTTGAAAATAATTTTACACTTAAATAAGTGTTTTGCTTTCACCTTTCAATTATCTAATTGAAAAAAATACTGAATAAATATAGTATGTTGGAAAAATAGTAGTTTTACCACATGATCTTACCATGTTGAGTTGCATCTTCATCATTCTTCACAATTTCAAATATTGAATTTAACTTTTAAATAAATATATGATATCAAAATTTGATGTAAGCAAAAAATTATAATTAAATTTAAGGTGGCTTCAATAATGTGCATATTATAAAACTAAATTATAGTAGGGTAGGGAAAAAAATCCTTTGCTTAATAAAGAAATCTACAAAGTCAAGGTCCATTCCACCCTTCATTAATTGGCTCCCTCTACCGTTTGACACCCAATAATGAATTAACTTTAAAGTCCCTCTATATATTAGAAAACCAAACCCCCACATTAATCATGAAATAACATTAAATGCACAACATTGTAATACATGGGTAGTTTGGCATTATTTTTTTATTTTATTTTAAAAAAATTATGAACCCTTTGTGTTGAAATTTCAAAAAAATTAGATTTGAAAGCAACTAGAAAAAAAAACCCTTAAAGTTTATAAATTGAAACATTATAATCGAACAAATGGTGACAACCATAATGAAAGGAAAATGAAAAAATGAAGGAAGATTGAAAATGAAGAACTTAAGAACATGTAATATGAAATGTAGGTCACATCATGCACATCTATGGTTTTAAACTTGTGAATCCTTGAAGGTGGATTCATTCCCAAAATATGTGGCCTAGGATGGACCAATAACCAAGTTCAACTTCACATTAATGTTTCCCAATCATGGCTTTATATGCATTGTAAACCACAAAACCTTTACATGAACCTAAACATATGTAGATCATGAGGCATAAGAGGGGATAGTTCCTACACATGCATATACATGTAAAATCCTTCTCATTTTTTAAAAACAGGCTTATCCCTTTTTTTTTATAGGAAGGGTTGTAACAAAATACAGCATTGTGTAATTAGCACACAACCCAGTGTTTTTTAAATGTTAAACTATTAATATCATTGAATACACAACAAATGTGAAAGTGCACTTAAACAAATGCAAAATGTATAAATGTTCAACATAATGTTTTCACAATAATTGTTGTCACGAATGTTAATGTCATGGAGTTCATTCATTCAAATGTTCAGTGTTGTACTTAGCTTTTAGTTTAGTTTTAATTCACTCATAATTAACTTTTAATTAAGTTTTAATTCATTTCCAATTGATTTCTTAATTCACTTCCAATTAACTTGTTAGTTCACTTTTAGTTAACTTTTAATTCATTATTAGTTAAGTCTTAGTCCATTTTTAATTGAATTTTAATTCATTAATAATTCACACATGGGACACACATGAACGCACATGGGTGAACACGGGGCACATGTAAGTTAAATTTTTTTAATAAACTTCTTTGAATAGGTGCCCAATAGGTATAAATAAATGTAAAAAATCCCATTACTTTTAATCTGTTCAACACCAATTTTGTGTACATTTTCTTGTCATAGCCTTATTATGTTTCTTCTTTGCAATAAAAGCTTGTTGGATTTTTATTCGCACATGTCGTGTTCTTATTTTTTATTTTTTGGTTTCATGATCTATATTTAGAATTAGGCATGCCCTTGTTTTCATTTGGCTAAAAAAACCATTTAGCCTTGGTTGTTTTTGTGCCTGTGACAATTGCATCAAGTCCAATAATCATGTTAGATTAAAAATATTCATAACAACATGAAATTTAAATGATTTGGTAAATCACATCCTTTCGAACATCACTTTGGTGGCTATCATGGTCTTTTCCACATTAAGAATTCGTTAAATCCCATGATAAACTCTCAATAATCCCAACAAATAATCTGACATGCTCCCAACTCCTTGAGGGACTCAAATGTGAATCCAAATTGAAAACATCGGAAGAGTAAGGAGTCGGGGCACACTCCTTGGCTCGCAGCATTTTGGAGGGGTAGAAGGGTGTGCTGGAACTTTGGGATGGGATTAGGAAGAATTGAGAAGCTTCAACTATGCACACAAACCTGCACAAAACCAACACAAGATGGTTAGTGCATAGTTGGAGCACTTTTGGTGTTAAAATGAATCACGAGCAACTCAAACTACAAGATTCACCACAGCCCGAACTTAGGGGAAGCCACCACCTTCCCTTTTATAGTATATTCTGCACCTCTCCATGGGGGCCACATCCAAATGGCTTTTTGTCTCGAGACTCCCAAGTGGGAATCTCGAAAATTCCCTTAGCTAGGACTCCCATGACTTTGGAGGCCCATCATTTCGCGTACAAACCTTCAATTACAATGAAGTCTATAACAAAGTTGTAGCCCTTGTCAAGAGCTTTCCAATGGTATATCACACGCTGCTTGCACGCAAGGAAATTGGGTTGATTCCTGACTTTTAGTGGTCAAGAGTCAAAATGCCAATTTGATTCCCAACCTTTCTTTTGATCATAACTTATGCTTCAAATGTCCAAATGGGCAATGCGAGCCCATTTTAGACATCTATGTTTCAATAGTTTTCCAATAATATAAGGAAATGTTCCAACTAATGGGTTTTGACCCCTGTAATCGCGCTCTGAAGATTCAGGAGTCCATTTGGGACTCCAACTTTCACAATAGGAGTTCACTTGGGAGTGCGAGGGTTCATTCCCTCAAACTCTTTGCACTCCGGGAGCATGTGATGTGACTCCCGGGTCTCCCTCTTGGCTCACAACCTTATAACCCCTTGCCTTGGTCGCGAGCCCAAGGCTAAGGTTGCAACAATTGGGCACTGAGCACCAAATCGTTTTCAATATCAATATGATCATAGTCGATACCATTGTTAGCAACATGTTGTTTGACCTGTAGACAAATCCGACAACAATGAAAACGTTGATGTGGAAGATCATGTTTTTGGCAATGAAGCTGAACTTAATGTTGTAATGTGTCTACGTCTAGAAGCTGCTACAATTGCGAAATCATGAACGTTGGCGTTGTTCAAGTGAATTCAATCTGAGGCAGATGATGACATTAATGAGAAGTGCAATTCTCCTATTCGGTGACGATCCCCAAAACAAAGACCACATTGTTTTGTTTGGTTGTTCGTTACGTATATTGCAGGGCTTCCTTTCAAATGGCTTCAAACATTATCGTTTACACCTACGATGTCCTGTGTGACCCTTGTTTGCGTGCTTGCTCTCTCACCAAAATGTCAACAAGTTCATCTGGGTTGTCTATGCTATCAGTCTATAACGTATTGTTGATGTTCTACAACGCTCTTGGGGTTTCTCAATAGTGGTCAATTTTGGTACTCATCAAAGCACATCGTATCTCAACTTGTGCTTTCGTGTTTTCATTGAAGAACATAACACCATTGTCAACCTTCATGGGTGTGCACTTCCAATGTTCGATCGCCATATCGGCAAAATTATGTTCGACATGGTCAACAAGTTCTTAATCATGTTCTACCTTGATTGGACAATTTATTTTATTGGTTTGGCATCTGATGGGGCACGCAATATGACTGACCATGTTATTATTAGCATTGTCATTCAACTAGATGTTGCCATGCATGACAATTGCCCTTTAACTTAGATTTGGTGTGGAGTGCATCAACTAGACCTTATCATGGAAGACATTATGAATGATGTTGTCAAAGAACACTTCTTCACTATCATGACCAATTTCATCACTCATATAACTTGCCAACAGAAGTTAATCGCGAATATGAACACAACATGCCCTCGCATTATCAACCGATGGCTATTGACCGAAAAGGTTACTAAGTGGTTTAAGATTCATTGTCCTGAATTGCTTGTGCATATCGAGTTGAAATAGACAACATCTGCCCCTTTTCGTCTCTAGTGGGCTTCTTTGCTTGCGATGCAACATTTCATGAGTTGCACTACTATCGCCTTTCATTCAATCTAAGGATTGACGACATTGAATGATCTCGTTGCCTCTCTTATTGACGACGTTGAAATGACTAGTCCGTTCACTATTGAATTGATTGGGAATCTGGACACATCAACCCATGTCATTAGCGGTCTCTATGTTGTTTTTATATCTAGTGTCCAAGAGTTTCTAAACGGTCTGGTTATTTGGATGGACGCATTAATTGAAGAAGCAAATGATGTCGACCAAAACAACTTATGCCAGGATATTGGCCTCGTTTATGTCACGGCTTGTGATCGAATCGACTCAATCTATGTCCATCGTGATCACAACAATAATCTGTTTGCTGATCCTACCTCATTGTCACCCAATATGTTTGTAAGATTCACCAGCATGCATTTCATTTGAAACATCATTATTCATCCACTCAAATCAATATTATCATTGACAAACACAAGGCTTTCGTTCATGTGTATCGATTCGAACCATATTTGAAATAGGGTATCAATGCGTTGTCTGGCAAATTGAGTTTTAAGGATGGATGGAGTTTACTTGGCACTCGGTTCCGTAATTTGATGGACTACTGTGGAATTGTTGCGATGTTCTTCCTATAACAAGCACAATTGAATTAGATTTTTTTGTTCTACGTTGGGAGAAGGATGGATATCGCAAGGCGTTATCGAATTTCGGATTGGAAGGTGTCCTACAATCAAAGCAGTACTTCTTCATTCAACAACTTCTTCATTAAAGCGCCCATTCTACCTACCAACCTACCGCCTAAACTAATCTTCTCTGGTGCGACTAAATCAAGCTAATTTAGGTCATTAAGGCAGGTGCCTAATTTACACAGGCTTGAGTGATACTTGATTAATCAATCTTTCTGCCATTCCATTAGACCGAGGCCATTGAGGTGTTATACATTGTTGTTATATACCATATATTTTACACAAATTATCAAACTCTACACACCACTCACCACCATTATCTGTGAGGCTGAGTTTTGGTACCCCATTTTTGCAAATGATGTCTTTTTCAAAAAACTTGGTAGTTGTAGTTATTGTATGATCATGCACCACCTTAGCTTCACACCATTTCAAATAATGGTCAATTGCCACCAAAATGTATTTATTTCCTTGATCGGTCTTAGGAAGAAGTCCCATGGTGTCAAATGCTACTTTGTAAAATCACTAACTGGGAACTAGTAAGGACCTTACCTCTTTGAGAAATTGAAACTAGAAACTCTTTTTTGTCTTTTTCATATCTCATTATATTGTTTTACTCCATTAAATCATCATCCAACAAACAGTTTCATCCAGACTTCCCTTCATCCTATAAGGCATTCACAACTATAAGGTGATCTCCAAATATAGTATGAAATTTTTGCAAGTTATTAAAATGACTCTACAATGGCCATTTTGGTTTTTTTTTTTAAACTAATGTATGTGGTTGCAAATGTCATTGAAAATCTCAAAACTAGTGGTATCCCAAAGAATCTATTGAACCAATTTTTGATTATTGCATTGAATGTGGAAGATAATAACATGGGGTCACCAAATTTTGTTTTAGAAGGCAAGAACTTTGACAAATAAAAAATTAAATATAATTGTTGAAACATAAAACAAAAAATATATATTACAACTGCTTTGCAAATGGTAATGAGTTCAATTCACGACTAGGATTTGGATATTATAACCAATGTTGGCCAAATATTAAAAATTGATAATCTTGAGTCCAATAGGTGTAGGGCAAGTTATTGATAAGGAATAAGAGAACATAATTATGGCTTGAGAAATGTGATTAATTTTAAAACATTTCAAAGAACATCAAGAATCATTTTAAAATTAAAATAAAATGAAATTGTTCTCTGAATTTTAATCTTGTGATCATATTTTTAAAAATGTATGTTTCATTTAATTTATGATCATTTTTAAAATGTGAAAAGATATATTTAACTTCATGTTTTAAAAAAAGATTTCAAAGGGTATGTGAAAACAAAGTAAATGCATTGTAAAGGATATGGAGGTTTTGGAAAGGTATTTGAAAAACAATTTTAAAAATAAAAATATTGGAAAAGGTGATGTGCCTTTTTATATCCATGTAGGCGGAAGGGAAGGCAATGAGGTAGTTAGACTTTGAAGATTCATTTATAGGGTGTGCAAAATAATGGCATAATGTCATGGAGGGCTTAAAGCTGAAAATTTGAATAAATCCAAAGAATAACCAAATTTTACTTGATAATTTGAAAATCACCTAATTTCTACATAACCCTAACATTTGTACCCATGGACACTTTGCACATGGAAGAAAATTAATTGTCAATTACCCAAAATACTAATTTTCAAAGCAAAAATAAATTGATTTGCCAAAATGTCATTTTGCTTTTATGGTTCATATTGCCTTCATATGAAAGACGGACATTTGTTTTTTTATTGATGGGTTAAAGTCCATATCCAAAATTCTAAAGTTCAAAAAAGAAAAACAAGAGAAAACTACATAAATCAATGTCCAAGTTGAACAGACCGCATATATTAGAAACAATGTAGAATATAAAAATAAATTATCTATTGATATTATAGATTAAATAAATAATTGATATTATCTATATATATATAGACTACTTTTTAAATTTTATTTATTATATTATGTTATTGTAGCTCTTTTTTTATTTTATTTTTTCCAATAGAAATTATTTAGGAAAAATATTCAAAAATTATTTCAACAACAATAAAGCCTTAAATTTAGTCATGTATGTATGGTAAATGCCCATGTCCAAATGCGAATTTCTGTACACCAATTGGGGTGGCCTTCTTTTCCTATTGCTGAATTGAACCCACGACCCCTTAGCCCATGAGACTAGCCACTAGACTAGCCTGGCTCCATGCCTCCACCCGGGACACCCGGCGAAGCACCGGCCGGAGGTGGCAAACCTCCGGCACACCGCCCCACCAACTTAGGATTTCAGCCTTTAGGGTTTCCAAGGGTTTTGCGAGCTCCTTCTTAGGGTTTTAGCCTCAAGGGGCTTGCGAGCTTTTTCGCTTCCGTCCACACTTCGCTCTCTGGCGTCCAAGCTCTCTGAGATTTTTGCGAGATTTTGGAAGCTTGGATCAAGATCTGTTGCCAGGGATGCTGGCTAGAACATGCGGAGAGGGTGGTATGCGCAGGTTGCTGCGCAAAGCAGCAACGGCGGCAGCTGCCGTGGCCGGCAGCGCGCGAGCTCCTCCCCTGGAACGTAGTCTGCGGACCTTGGCTGGTAGCAGCAGTGGTGGCGTTTCGGGAGCTGCTCCTATTTTCGGTGCCGTTTCTTTACTGCGAGCATGGGCGATGGAAGCGAGTCGTCGTCGGATGAGTTCGGCGGTGGAGACAACGGACGACTCCTTGCTGTCGCACTGGCCGCTCCAGGAGGAGACGACTTTGTTCGAGAAGGTGACGATCGGGAAGAGTCCGGTGCGTCACTCGGAGGAAGAAGTCTTTGTGGACAGTTTCGAGGAGGAGGAGTCGCCGGTGCTGTCGGAGAAGAAGAAGAAGCAGAGACCGGGGAAAAGCGACGTGGATGAGTTGGCGATCGACAGCCTTGGTCTCTCTGCTGAAGTCGTCGATGCTCTTGCTAAGCGTGGAATCACTCGGCTCTTTCCTATTCAGGTTTTGTACCTTCTCCCATGGCATTGATCGATGGAATTCATTGTGTTTCCTTATGTGAAGCTCTTGTATTACTGCCTTCTCTCCCCCTCTAGGGTTTTGTTGAGCTATGAAGCACCATGGCTAAGAGTTCCCTGTTTTTACGAGTCTTGTGACAGAAATCAGTACAGTAGCCAATCTTTGACAGTAATCTGTAGAGGGGCAAGACAATGTTGAGATTCACATCAACGTTGCAATCTGGTTCTTATGCACCCAATTCTGTAAGCTTGAATTCTGCAATCTGGGTGGAGTATGTCTTCAGATCGTCTCACAGCAACGGCATAACATTCTCTTAAGACATCTTTCCATTAGGCTGCTGTGATTGCAGATTTTGCAATCACATCAGCTTTCCATTATGTTTTTTCAAGTATCTATTCTCACAGTCACCTCACAGCTCTACCAGTCAAGCATTGCCCAATTGCAGGAACTGTGAGAGCTGTGAGTCAAACTGTGACTCACCTCACAATGACATCCATCCTTTTTTTCATGAGAACATGTTTTCCCAGAGTTCCTAACATGATTAAGTACATAGTTTCACCATAGTTGCAGCTCTCCAATGGAAAGTGACTATCCCTGCAGCAAGAAACACGGCCCAATGGCAGAGGCTTTCCATTAGGCTGCTGTGATCACAGCACAGATCACAGCAGCCTAATGGAAAGAGACCCTTGCATGTCTTGTTCTAGTTCCAAGACTAAGGATGTGGATGTTGGTGGTAGTCTGTATGGGATAGAGCATTGTACTTGGTTCTTCAGACATTTGTTCATGATTGGCACACTAATGGCAGCTTGATTTGACACTTTACAGAGGGCTGTTCTGGAGCCTGCAATGAGAGGGCGTGATCTCATTGCTCGTGCAAAGACTGGCACTGGCAAAACCCTGGCCTTTGGTATTCCCATTATCCGGCATATTGTGGATGAGAACAAGATGAACAACCAGGCTGCCAGGTCTGCTCTTTTTGGGTCCAGTTTGTTGTGTTGAGAGATTGCTACTACACAGGTGGTGTTTTGCCACATTCATATTATTCATAGGTTTGGCATTTGTGGGATTGGCTCTCTTGACCTATCTCTGTGAGTCCTTGCTCTGCTGCTTGAATCTATAAGTCTTTCTCACTGGGAACTTGTTTCTTCCCAATTATGAGATTCGGTGTCTTTTGTTCTTACCATTTCATATAATGTTGTGGTGATTTCTGGATGGTCATACACAGTCAATTTGGGAGGACCCCACGAGCATTGGTTCTGGCACCCACTCGAGAACTAGCAAAGCAAGTGGAACGTGAATTCATGGAGTCAGCACCTATGCTTTCCACAATTTGTGTATATGGGGGTGTGTCTATCTCAACACAGCAGCGGCAGCTGCAACGAGGTGTGGACATTGCAGTGGGGACCCCTGGCCGCATCATTGATCTCATTGATCGGGGCTCCTTGAATCTCCAGGATGTGCGATTCTTGGTGCTGGATGAGGCTGATCAAATGTTGGCAGTTGGATTTGAGGAAGATGTGGAACGTATATTGGAGCAGCTCCCAAAGAAGCGGCAGGGGATGCTATTCTCAGCTACTATGCCTGCATGGGTTAAGAATCTTTCTTGGAAGTATTTACATGATGCCTTGACCATTGACCTGGTATGCTCCTGTCTTACAAAGACAAATTGCAGTAGTTGACATTTATGCCAGATGTCTCAACATGATGTGGTCTGTGTGATGAGTTCCCTAGAGTATGTCAAGTTCTTACTGAAACTGTGAGGAGGTGTTTAGGTTTTTAGCTTTGTCATGGGGCAAGATTCCCTATGGTAAAATGCTTTATGGCAGGAAACTACTAAACTAATGGATGTGTTTGGTAGGTGGGAGATGATGATGCAAAATTGGCAGAGGGCATCAGAATCTTTGCTATTCCCATACCAGCAGCTGCAAAGCGAGCTATTCTCACCGACCTTATTACGGTATGTGTAGACTTAGTCTGTATGGTGCTATTGGATAGAATCTCCTTCTCCTGGGTGTAGCCACTTTCTTAGTAGTGGGTGTTGAGCCTTTCTCATGGTGGCCTGACATAGGATTATATTTTCTTGTTGGTATGTTGAGATATATTTCTGGAATGCTATTTAGATGTATTATCTTGATGTGGAATGCAAATTGTTATACTGGTTGGTGTCGCAGGTGTATGGCAAAGGAGGAAAGACAATTGTGTTCACACAAACGAAACGTGATGCAGATGATGTTGCATTGGCAATGGGGCGCATACTGGGTTGTGAAGCCCTACATGGTGACATCAGTCAAACTCAGAGGGAGAAAACACTGGATGCTTTTCGTGAAGGCAAGATCACAGTGCTAGTAGCCACTGATGTTGCGGCTCGTGGTCTCGATGTTCCCAATGTTGATCTGGTTTGCACTTACTCACTCAGTCCACCTTTAGATCTGTCTTCAATGGTACTTTTGGTTGAAACCTGTTGAATTGATGATTTTTGTCACAGTTTCCTTTCATCCAAGGATTAAATGTGCAGGTTTTCAGTCGTGTGCCACAGCAGTAGAGAATAGGTGTCATGGTACTGATCCAAATGTGGGTTTGGCAGGTGATTCACTTTGAGAAGCCCAATGATGCTGAAACTTTTGTACATCGAACAGGCCGTACAGGACGTGCAGGCAAGAAAGGCACTGCAATCCTTATGTATACTGACCAGGAAATGCGTACCATGCGGTTGATAGAGAGGGAGATAGGGTGCAAGTTTGAGCAGATTGGACTCCCAGCTGTCAAGGATGTTATGCGTGCCAGTAATGAGCAGGTGATACACTTAATCAAGCATGTGAACCCTGATTTGGCAAAGGAATTTCTTGAAACTGCTGAATCACTTTTGGAGGAGCAGGGCCCAAATTCTTTTGCAGCAGCCCTTGCACACATGAGCGGCTTCAGTCAGCTTCCTCCCAGCCGCTCTCTTCTCACTCATGAGCCTGTATGTCACAACTCCTCCTTTTCTGATACTTATTTTTAGTCTTTCCCAAATTTTGAAAGTCACAAGACCTGGATAAATGTTTCCCTCAACTGTAGTTTGAGATTGTATTGGCTGCTGGGGAGAAATAGGAAAGGTGAGCATTGAATGAAAGCTCTGCATAGCACAGATAAGAAGCAGGCTAGTTCTGAGGTTCCGTAGTAATGCTTTGGGCTTGGGTGAGATGTTATGGCAACATGGTTTTGCTGCTCAGAGGCCAGGGGCTGGCAAAGGTCTCTTAATAGCACTGGCTCTATGACAACAATATGGTTCTGATGGTAGAGCTGCAAACCTGGGTTGTTGTACCTGAATTCCAGGGGAAGACAACATTGCGGGTGGTACGAACAGGGAGCCGTTCAGGGCAACCAATCTCTGCACGTGTTGTGAGTGGAATGTTATCAAGCATTTATCCACCAGCAGCTGACAATGTTGGAAAAATCTGCATTATTGATGATCCAAATGTGAGCTATAAACTTTCAGTCCTCATTATGTTATTGTCTCAGAAACATCTTAACAAACTCCAGACTTGCTTGATATTGATTCATTTGACATGGTCTTGCTCGGACTGACATTTCAATGTATCGGGAGAGTGTGCAGGTGGATGGTGCTGTTTTTGACTTGCCTGAGGATGTTGCAAAGGAACTTCTATCCAAGCCAACAAGACCTGGTGATGTCTTGGATGTACCCCACAAGGTTAGTCCCTAAAGATAGCATGTCTATCTCTAGTGTTGAACAGATAGAGCATGCAGTAGTCAAATTCTTTACTTATGGTGCCATTTTCAGCTACTTCCTGAGAATGTATCACTGTTGCTGCTGGAGTAGAATGTATTGCTGTGGCACTGTCCAGATCTGGCATTTAAGTTTTTTGAATGACTGTGTCCATGGCTTTGGTCAACCCTTACAAGTTGAGCATTTAGGCCTAACAAAAGACATGTGTTTGATGGTTGTAGCTTCCAAGGCTGCAGATGGACGAACTACGATCTCGTTCTGACATGTATGGCCGCTTTTCTCAAGATGGAGGTAGACAACGTTCCTTTGACAGCAGGGGAAGCCAAGGTGGGAACAGGGGAGACAGATTTGGGGACAGGGATAGATCTAACAGATTTTCTTCTGGTGGATCAGATCGGGGTGGAAGGTAAATATTGTTCTGATCTTTCAAACTACTTACAAGACTGTTTGTTTGCAATGTCCAATTTGTTTTGAAGATCCAAAGGGAATAAGTTTGTGTGTTTTGACAAGGTCATGAAGCAAGATCTTAATATGCCTAGCTGCAAAACATTACCCAATCAGGCAACCCCTGTGCAGCAGTGTCATATATTGGGTTCTGTTGTTGCATCCTGAGGAATCAGATTTGGAGGCAGCAAGAACTGACAGGGAATTTTTCTGGAACTCTTTGACAGAGGGAATTCATTTTCAGGAACCTGCCATGTCTGCAACCAACCAGGGCATCGTGCCTCAGAATGTCCAAAAAAGCGGAGCTCAGTTCTACGGGAGTGGGGCCTTAACTAGTACAATTGCTCATTCTAACTAGTACAAGCTGAACGATCAAATGGAATCCAATATATTGGCCAGGTTGATGAATGCAGTGCATAATCCCAAAATTTTCTTAGGCATCTCTAGGCACTGAAGTCCACTTGTGCTCAATGCTGGATGATTCCTGAGGTTGACCATTTAGGTGCAGACACTTAATTGTAACATTGAATGCAAAGCATCTCACAGGGGCATCAAGAAGCAGTGCAAGTAAGGAGTGAGAGCCTGTTACAAGAAGCTAAATCTTGCACTTTCATACAGATGATATATGAATTCCCCTCAGTAGGCCATAGTTGGTGAGGCATTGTTCACAGCAGGAATATATTTGGCAAACCTTTTCTTTTGCCAGTATTTTCCATTGATTTATTTCAATAGAATGCTCTGCAACTGATGATGATCAAATGCTGTGCTTATTGATTCACACAATCTTACTGACATGTAACATGATGTGCTGGAAGCTCTTGCTCTGTTTTCCTTTATCTTAGAATGTTCGTGAGAACTGGAGAAAGCTCATCTGATTTGGGCTATAGTGATTGAGAAGTGTTTGATTTCTGGTTTTGTGATTTCATGGTTGTTTGTTTACTTGCTCTTCTTTTCATTGACAGCTGGAGAATGCAGTAGTACTTCAGTGCTGTACAAAGTGGTTTCCTGCAGATATGACTTCCTGAGCACCAAGGAGGCGAGGATTCATGGAGGATCTATTATGTGAACATCTTGAGGGCACATGTCCTGTGCTTTGATGACTTAAAACACCTCTGTTCCTTACAGAAAAAATGAAGGTAAGGTATGTGCTGCTGATATGGGGCTGACCAAATAGTGTTTTGGAAATTAGATTAGGTGAAGGGGTCACTGTTTTGCATTTGTCAGGTTTGCTTTTACCTTCTGACAAACATGTGAGAGATCATGGAGTTAAGAGTTGCCGACTTGAATGAACAGAAGTTCTCAAGACTTGTGTATCTTGGGTTCAAGCATTCTGGTGTGTGTTTCACAAGCTTCAGGACTTTCAACAAGGAGACAAGGACATCGTGGTCAGATATGCTATTTTCAATCTGAAGGATGTATTATTAAGGTTCAAAGTAACTGGAGCATTGTCACCCCTGGATCCTCTTTGGTGCAAAAATGCATTCCAACTTGACTTGGAGTAAACAATGGACGATCTTAGTCATGGATTTGTTTTCATGTTTTTGTCTTATCTGACCTTTTTGCAAAACATTAGCATTGGCCTGGTCAGAATGCGTCCTAATATATAGCTTGGTTTCTAATAAATTTTTGGTATTTTTGTGTGAGTTTCTTGACTGGTCTTTATATAAGTTGTACCATGTGAGCCTGGTGCCAACCAACATTGAGTTTTTTCTGCTTTTTGAAAGTTTGACTTGTGAATCAACTAATTGCAAACTATGGAGTGTAGATTTTATGAACTGCTTTTAATCATTGGACGTCCAAATTGCCTTGGCTTGTATTTAATTTGGCTCCAAGCATGAGTAGGTTGAGATGCTGATACTCTGATTTGTAAGCATTTATTTGTTAGAGTCCTAATTTTCAGTCTTCTTTTAACCGATGAATGAATGTACCATAGTGACATTCTTTTGTTTAGGT
This sequence comes from Sphagnum contortum, assembly GCA_963920785.1. NCBI lineage: Eukaryota > Viridiplantae > Streptophyta > Sphagnopsida > Sphagnales > Sphagnaceae > Sphagnum > Sphagnum contortum. The sequence continues at coordinate 16,059,778 of OY987285.1, read as the reverse complement.
CGTGGAAGGTATGTAACACATGAAACTACTTCAATTTGAAAAAAGAAAGGGTACAAAAGTGGGAAATTTTTATATAATTGAATATTTCAAAATAAAGTCCTTTATATTATTCATGACACCATGATCATGACACAAGGCTTCAACATTCGATGAAGTTGTTAGGATCATTTGTACTTCATAATCACCCATAATCAATTTCATATGTTTTCGTATTGCAGGTGACCTTGTTTTGCAATGAGCAATGAACTCATATGTGATTGATCAATCATGGGCAATTAGCTTGTGGGTGATTAGTTTGTACCATGTGTTGATTTCGAAATATGTTCAAAGTGTATTGCTAAACTTTGACGTGCGTAGCTAGTTGGTTTGGTTGCAATGTTATGCAGCAATTCTCATCACTTAATCAACCACCTTTTGAAAAGCTTCTTCAAACGACCCCACTTGTAGACCCTATTGTTATGGGTCCATTTGACCGTATTCTAGATTTTCATTGTCTCTTTGCAGCATTGCAACATGCTATGTTACGAAATAGCATATGTTATGTTGTTTATACTACCCCACGTTTAGACCCTATTATTATGGGTCCATTTGACTGTATTCTTTACTTTCAATGTCTCTTTGTGACATTGTGACATGCTATGTTATGAAATAGCATATGTTATGTTGTTTATTTCATGTTATGATGAAACTTTGTGTACCTATTTAAATGTACTCCATTACATTAGAATGAAAACTAGAAGCTGAAGCTCACCATACTCAAAATAGACATGTACTTTGGACCTTCACACATGAAAATGTTGGTCTTGGGTCTTGGACAAGGGAACTCTGCAAATTGCTCCAGGCACATGGGGTTGAACAATTTCTTCAGCATCTGGAACTGCTAACTCTTCTACGGGATAATGGAACTTGGTCGTAGTCTAGTCAAGCAATGGATTACTAATGTGTGATGCTAGTAGTAGTTTACCCTATGCAAAACAGGAGCAGCTTCAACACATTTCTGTTGAATAATTAATTAATTTAAAACATTCCATGTTGAAAAATAGACCATTCCTGAATATTTCAAGAGATAATTATTTTCCTTCACAAAATATTCTGTTCTTTTAGGGAAAAAATATTTTTGAAAATTCCCAACTTTTATACAAGTTATAATTTGTGTTAAAAGAAACAAAAACCTGGGCACCCTTTTTTCTTTTGAGGGAGGGTGGGGGTGTCAGATTTTTCTTGTTTCCAATGTGTTCCCATAAAGTTCCCACTGTGTTCTTATCAAGTTACCAATGGGTTCTCAACATGTTCCCAATAGCTCCTCATTTTATTCCATACCCTTTGCAGTAAGATTTACTCTTGTAATCTAAATAACAAGCCCAAGATGAGATTACAATATATTTATTTTAGGCTGTCCAAAGTGAGATTAATTGTTTAGGTAATGGGCCAATCAAAGAAGCCCATCACAAAAGAAAAAAAAAATTGAACTTTGGGGTCCCCACAATTACTTCATAGAAACACTTTTGACCTTGGTCTAGTAAAGCATAAAGACCTACTTGAATTTTTTTGGTGTAGTGGAGTGGGCCTTATTGAGTGCACGAGGGTAGGGATTTTGATAACCCTAATTGTTTATCCTATTTTCATTTCTCTAAGGAAAGAATGTTGGACCTGTGACTGATGTTTGGGGTTAATTAATTCTCAAAAGGGTGGGTGGGTTGAATGTTTTTACAAATCTCAGATGTCTCAAGAACCTATGAATCATTTTATTTTTTCAAGTGTAGGCACTCGATAAGTGCCTACACAAGTAAGCCTTCAATTAACATTGGGTGGCTAAATGTTTGTGATATGCGAGGTGGATGTGCTATGGATTTTTTTTTGAATTGAAGAGTGGCTATGATGGCATGTTTTCATGCAAATGTTTACAAAGTGATTACAACAAGGGTTATCAACAAAACCAGTGCTATGTGTGTTGCCAAATAAACGTATTTGGCTATGAGGGTCTTGCAATGGAGTACATTTGGCAAAATAAAACACCAACAAAAGTCTGAAGTCTCCTATAAAGTTAATGATAACTTGATAAATATATTAAACTAACTACTGTAGTACCTTCGCGGATTTGGCACACGAATGTCAAATAATTAATTGAAGTTTAGTTTCCTAGTTTGGCGCCTAGCTTTTTAATTCTGAAAAATTCAATAGTAAACGATAAGGTTATTGGAAGGTAGCTTTGTTTCTAATGACTTGAATTTTTTTGTTGTGGTGAAGTGGCCCCATATTGAGTTATCTCCACTCATGACGTGTAGAGATCAAACTCTTGCACTTTAGAAAACTTTTTAGAAATTTTGATATCTATAACATAGTTTTATAAAATTTTCAGAAAATTAAAAATAATTTAATTTATGCCAAAGCCACCAAGGTACTACAATATTAAGTACTAGTTGCAAATTGCAATCCACGTATCTCTCTTAGAAACTACATTTGCAAAGTTCAGATTGTTGTAGAGCTTCCAATTATGTTATATTGATACTATTGTTACATTGTTGTTGCCGTCCAAGACGTTGACCTCCTACAAACAACCAACTTGCATGTGCATTATTTTTCAAGAATATTAAAGTATAAATAAGATCTTTAAAAAAGATTTGAACCCCAACCCTTAGAAAGGTGTTGCCCATTGTAGCTCAAAGCTTACCTACACCCAAATGACAAAAACTAGTTAAAATACAAATTCAAAACATTTGCAAAAAAAAATTCAAATGAAGATGCAACCTTGGATAGATCTATAAACATATTAGATTACTAAATTGAAAATGGACACATTTGCAAAGAGCATCCACCAAATAAAAACTTGGTATGGACAACATTAGAACCCTAGGAGCTAACTTGACGAAATTGTCACCTTTACTTTATTTACTTCAATATCAATCATTCAACCAAAAGCAAAAACTCAATGCTTGTCTATAATCATTCACTCATCCTTCCCACAAGCTCATATAGAAGTAATGTGAAAAGGAAAAAAAAAAAGCTATTAGAAACACACAAACACAAATTGAACATGTAATGTGAAAGAGGGAAAAATGCAAAAAAAGATTCATTTAAAATTTTAAAATTAAATAGTTTATATGTTCAAAAAGTTGACAATTTTTTTTGTAATTTTCGAACCTAGTTTGCAACCCATGATATTTCAAAAAACCCTCCAACTTCCAAAAGCTTGTGTAAACTACACATTTGTGCAATAATGAACTTTGCCATTCTACTTGGCAATGGCCCAATCATAAGGAAAACTTTGGAAAATAAATAAATGTTGATTAAAAAACCTAGTGCACAAGTCCAAGTGTGTGCTTACACTATTTTGCAACTTATTTTTCATGGAACTAACATTATTGAATGTTTGGTTGTTTTCATCTAAACTAAGAACTTGGACAATGGCAATCTCAACCAACTTTATGTATTCCAAGAGCTTGTGGTTGAGGACAAGAAATGAAAAGAATTTGCATCAAAGCTTTGTAAGTGGATCTAAGTCATTTTCTTTTCACAAAACTACTTCAAAATTATGCACATGATCTTCTTGAAAAAACTAGATTGCAACATAAATTTTTAACTTGAAAGTAAGGTAGGAACAATTTGCCCAATTCACCCACCTTACGATGCACACAAAAAATGGCCTTCACCATACCCAACTAAAAATAAAACCTCTCTTCGATTTCATTTGGATTCATAACCCAAAACCATGGACAAACAACTCCAAGAGCATTCATGACTTCGTGTTCTAGTAATCACTTTTCAAGTTCTAAAACAATGCCCCAAATTGCACCTTCACATTTTTCTTTCACTTTGTTCATTGCCATGTTGAAAGCAGCCTTGGTGACATGTTGAGGAAATATAACAACATCCAAGTAAAAAGTAATAGGGAATTTATGTCTAGAAAAAAGTAATGAAAAATATACCTCACCTTTATTTGCATTTAGATTAGAAAACCAATTCATGGGCAAGTTCTTATTGGTCAAAATCCCAATCACATTGAAATTGTCAAATGTTGGATCTTCAAACTTTGTGAATGGGAGTCATAATAAAATTTGCAAAGTTCATGTTGGGCTAACTTCAAATCATCCACAAAGTCACACAACAAAGATTTCTCCTCATTGTGCAATTTTGATTAAGGTATACATATATTTTAATGGAAGAATACAAAGCACCTTAAAATGAAATCCACATTAAAAAAAACACAATTTCTTGAATGCAAAATCATTCTTCATATTTTTAATGTGCATCTTAATAACAAATGGGTGATATTCAACATATGTAACCTTTTTTATTGGAAAAAAATGTTGATCCAAAGGGTTAAATCACATTCTTGAACAACTTGTTGTTGTGGAGGAGATCAACCAACATTTGAAATTCTACGAATTTATTTGGGTTGTGAACAAAAAAGGAATACAAGTTTTGCAAAATACCTTCCAGTTGATGCACAACAAGGAGATCCAATAAAGTGATAACAAGGTTATTTTTGTCAACAAAACAATGAATACTAATAACAAAATGGCACAACTTTCTTTTTAAATTACAAGTTAACATTTGTTTGATTGCCTTGGAAGACATTATCACCATCACAACCCATGTTCACAAACTTTCTTCCCAAGTTTTCCAACACGAAGCCCCCAAAATCAATCATGCACTTTAGCATTAAAATATATATATTATTAGAAATGGCAAATGAACCTATTGTCTCAACATAAAAGAGGATTGGAATTTTTTATACCACTTTCTAGGACTGAAATTTTTTCCAACTTCTAATGCAAGAACTAACTTGTCAAGAAGAATTCAAAAATCAATAAATAAACAATCAAATCTAACAACTTGGGACTAAAAGTTAAAAGTTCTACCTCTTTGGCAATAGCTTACCTCTTTGGAAATTATAGAAAGGAAGTTCCACTTAAAAAATAATACAAAAATGACACAAAAACTGGAAAAAAAACATTGTTGCCAATAATACAATGGTTAGTATTTTGTCTATTGCCCATTCATGAAGATAAATAAATAAACAATGCACAAAATGTATCACATCAACACTCAAGTTTTCCATTTCACAAATCACACATAGATAAAAAGGTTTTCCTTTCAATTTTAAACACACCTCCAACTTCTTTCCCAACTTCTCCTCCAATAACCACATAAAAAATTACAAGAGGGGGAAATATCCCCCTCAAGGGATTTCCACCCACTGTTACAAACCACATCTTTTCCTACTTTCTTGCCTCCATCCTAATATTTTCTTAAACTAACTCAAATGAAGTGGCAAGGTAGGTCACTTCCCCACCTTCTAAAACCATTAAATTTAATATTTTCACTATTTAGGTGGTAGAAGTGAAATTTAAATTCTTGCAAAATATTTCACATTGTTGTAACAACATATTTGCATTTCACATGCATATGTTCACTATTATGCCTTAAGTTTCAACAAACTTAACACTACCATTCATTCCAACATCAAATTCATGGTTATTGCATATAACCAAAATCTACATTTCAAAATACATTGTAAAAAACCCCATAAACAATATTACCATTCATTTCATCATAATTTGACACTACAAAAAATTCATACAAAAGATGAACATAAAATTCATTGTACAAGTACGTGCTTCTCTGTATTATTGAAAACATCTTTCAAAATTATAACATAGTTCCATGATTTGTTGAAAAAAATCCAAAATAAACACTTAAAATCTATGTTATATCCAAAATAGAGTCTATGGTTTTTCTACCACAAGTACCTACAGGTCCTACTATTTCCAAAAATAAAACTCCATGTCTCATCCTCCTCTTTCTCATGTTCTCCAAAACTCTAACCTTTTGAAATATCCCAAGTCACATCATCATGATCAAAACAACAAGAATTCAAAATTCAAACTAACAAAGTTCCCCAATTAGTCCTTATCCTAATTGCCTTCTTGATCCAAAATCACATATTTATCCTACCCCCTTAACATTAAGTAACTAGGGAATCATAAAAATCGTTACCTACCATTGATAAAAGGAATTATTAGGATATTGTTTAGATCTACTCGTTCTAGATTAATTTACCCATTTAACATTAATCCTTTTTCCATTTTTGACCATGTAAAAATGGATTGACAACCATTGTGTATTAGAAATTGTCATAATTTCATCCATATTGGTTACAATAAAGTTGGCATAATGAAATGTTGCTTTGGAGCTATTGCTTTTGTAGCTTCCATCAACATGACATGCATCACATCTTCCATCCCCCAACCTAATGTGTCAAACCAATGTTTTCTAGAAACATTTTTCATTTTCAAGAACTAAAAGAGATCTTTTCAAGTTTTCATAATTGGTCATGGGGTAACTATTGGTAAAAAGGTGATATATATTATAACAAATTGCACATATTTCACGTGCATTTAAATGGAGCTTTAGCTTGTAGTTTTTATAAGAAAAAAAGGTGATCATCAACAATGTACAACCACTCATTCTACGCATGTATTGGTTTTTTGGTGAAGTAGAATGTCCCAACATCAACACTAAGCATCAAGACTTTAGCATTGAAGCAACCTTGGTGTTTTCATAAGCCATATGTTTTCCTTCCACAAAATTGTAGAACTTGCAATACACCTAATGCATCTTGGGTGTAATCATACTAACATGTACAATTAGCAGTCATAACCACTATTTAATTTTTTGAACTCTAGATTAATAATAATAATAATAAATAAATAAATTTAAAATAAGAATAGTTATTGTGAATACATTATGTACATATCATAAAAATTTGGAATCAATCTAATGAGTGAAAAATATGTATAAGGATTTAAAGCTTTGTAACCATTGCTTAAAAGTTGCTTTAAAACAACTTAAAAGCAATTTTCATACTAAAAGCACAATTTGAAAAAAAAATTATGATATATTTTGGGATTTTCAAAATATACACCTAAACATAATAGTATTTTTAAAAATATAAAGATTTTTAATGGTTTTTTGAAAGACGTATTAAAAAGATTTTAAGAATATATATTTTAAAGACAATGGTCTAAGGGGGCACGTGTGGCTCCTAATAGCATGGTTGGACACCTTCACCTTTTTTGTCCATAGCTAATTTTGCCCACTACAATTTGGTTATCCAAGTATCTTGGAATTTATGAAATCCTTTGTATAACTTTTGTTTCTTTTTTTGAAGACCTTGTTAAACAAATCTTGGAATGTTATTTAGATCATCATATAAAATGAGAATACACAAAAACAATTAATTAGGATTTAAGGTATCAAGTGTTGGGGAATCTTTTAGGGAAGATGATGATGGACCAACCAAATTTTGAGGGCACAAGGAAATTAAAAAGATGGGCTAGAATATATATATGGATTTACAAAGGGGCCATATGCATTAAGTTGTAAAGAGGAAAAATTTGATATTTGTAATTAATCTTTTCTTACAATTACGAACACAAAAACCAAAAAACAGAGAAAGAATTATAATCAGGTGTAAGCTTCCTTGAGTGGTACATTAGGATTGTCACACCTTCATTTTCCTAGACCCATTGAACTTTGAAAAATCAAAGGAAACACTTAAATAAATATTTTCATAATTTTTTAATGAATACATTTATTAAGTTCCATATATTTTGAAATTTGACTAATATCAAGAATATTATGTAATTTGATGTTCCTAATCATTGCATTTTAAAAAAAATCAAGAATATAACATTGGTTCTTTTTCCTTGAGTTTTTTAATCAAAAACAAAAATTTGAAACATGATTTGAGAATTTTTTGGGGATTTTTTTCTTAAGGTTATTTTATTTTATTTTATTTATTAGGAACTTAATTGAATAAATGTAATTTAATCATGAATTTCCAAGTTAAGGTTATCAATTTTTAAACAGGCCATTTTAATTAAGGATACAAATTTTTAACAATATCCAAAAATGATTATTCCAAAATAAACTTCAAGCCATATATTAATGCATGCAATTAATAAACATGAGAAAAAAATTATAGTCGTGAAAACAATCAAATTAAAGGGCCCAAGAAAATGATTTGGTTGTTTCTAGTTCCTTAACCATTCCTTGAGGTGGTTCCTAGTGGTACCACCCAAGGATTTTTTGCTCAATCCAATATGCACATATATATGATTTAACATGAAAAACCATTTTGCACATTTGTAATATTTTATTTAAGGAAAGTTGTAAGCACCTTGGTTTTTGCCCTGGTTGGTTTGTAAAAAACCTTTTACAACCTTGCAAAATCAAACACAACACTTGCAAATTTTTCAACAAATAATTATAAAGAGCATTCACAAGTTACAATGTATTATTTGCATGTTTAAATGAAGTTCTACATGTTCAAAGTAAATAAAAAACACCGTGATTTACCTTATTGTAATTACTTGTCACTTTCCTATTGGCAAAGTAAAACATTGGGTTTTTGGTCTATTGTAGTCAATGCGCATCCTTTAAAAGAAGTAAACATTGTTGCCAACCATCTAGGCACAATAAAAATTATCAATGAATTTAAACCATTTTCTGACACACCATCCATTATAATTATGGTTGTAGTATTTTGTAAAAGCATAACCTCACATTCTTACAATAAAAATCATAGTAGTGACATACTCTCAATTCGATTCGAACATACGCGTATTATACATTTTTTTGGGCTTTTAAAAAAATACTTGAAAATACTTGAAAATATTTTATCATCGTTGTTAAGCTGGTTAAGAAGGGTTTGGGCACAACTTAAGCTCAGCTAGCTCAGTGTTTTGCTCATCGTATTCACGTATTTCACGTATTCACATTTTCAAATTTTAAAATACTTGAAAATACTTCTTTTTGAGCACCTTCGAAAAATACGCGTATTTCGTATGTCACTACTATGATAAAAATTATTCAGATTTTTGTTAAAAATTTTGTATAAAATGACAAACCTTACATCCAATCAAAAAATTCATTGACAACAATGAGCAACACAAATCAAAATTGCAATCTATTTTTTCAAGTTTCATCCCCCTTACACCACAAATTGTTTTTGAGTGTTTAATTTCCCATTTAAAAGTTCTTGTCACTAAATCAAGCAACTCTACCATTTCTTTTGTTTAAGGGGGGTTCATCCACTAAATAATAGCCCAACAACATCATCACCAACACAAATTGTATTGCATCAAATTGTAAGTTGAATAAAGAATAAAAATTTGGAAGATGGGTGCCAATTGAACAATTGTGATCCAATAAAATATACATTAAACATTTGTGTTCATAAAACAATACCAGAAAGAAGATTCAAACGCTAAGTGATTTGCCTTATGTGTATGTGTATATTTAGCCATGTCAAAACCTAAAGTTTTGATCCATTCAATTTTTGCATCATGAAAAAACAAACAAATATCGCAAATCAATCACCAGATTCCATTCTCCAACCAAATTGCAAGTATAAAAGTCTAGGAGATGTGTGTGATTATAGTAGGAAGGGGAAAAAAGGCATGTTCAAACAAAGGGCATGAATTATCAATCTAACACTTGTGAACAATCTAGTGTTACAATTGACAAGCTATGAGACCAAAGAAATATATATAAAAGAAAAGTAATGGCACACTAATCAATATTGCACATAACCATATTCTAGGTAGTACTTTTGGAGAAAAAACTTGTTTATTCAACACTAGTTTATTCTTAGTTTATAAATTGTACAAAAGAATCCATTATGATCATTTAAGAATGAAAACAATACATTTGCACAAAACCAAACCGAAATTGAATGATAATATCAAAAAACTTTCAAATGACACTTGAGACATAGAAGGATAACTTGCTTGTGGATTGGAACCTAAAATAGCTACATGTATTTACTACATTTTGATGTTACACCAAAAGCACATGAATGGTCCTTTGTTGATGGATAGAATAATGATAGTATTGCTTAGAGAAATTAGAAAAATGACATAAATCCTAAAAATATTTGTGGCCATAATCCTTATTTTTTTCCGAAGGCACATCAAGTAAAGATGGGTCTAAGGTTACACATAATATAACACAAATGGCAAACATAGTGGTTTGCCTAGGAATTCACCTATTTGCAATTAGTGATATATAGTCCATTGCAATTCCTTTTTTTGATAGGATCATATAATTCATGCCTTTAAAGGACAAACATCATTTGCTAAGGATATGAGATGCAAAATAGACATGTATGTCATATTACCCTCAACATACTTGGCTAGGAAAACTTGAAGGATTTGAATGTAAAGCTAGTTATAAAAACTTTATGGTCTCAAGTTGTTGTTTTCTTAGATGCTAGCTTGCCTAGGATATTTGCCAATTCTCATAAACTTTTAGTGCTCTCCTAATAACCAAAAATGTGTTAGCATGCATAATTCTTCATTGTTGGAATTGCATACAATTAAAGACCTATGGCACATATCCTCAAGTAAACCAACATATATTCTTACAACAAGAACATAATGATATATGCCAAAAGAATACCAATACTTATACTTTTTAACTTTCTAAACATTAATAAAGAAACTTTCTATATTCATGTCGTCATTTTTTCTACACTTTTATCTCAATAGTGCAAGATATTAAAGTCATGAAAAGTTCATGCTTAATGCAACAAAACAACATATGTTTTAACAAAAAATAAAATGTCCCCATTACAAATGGAAGTAAATGTTATGAAAGAAAACTTGAAATCAAATGCAAATGACATGTATAAGGCCAATTTTAAGCCATCTTCAAGGGCCAAATTGGCCCCTTGTCCTAATCATGTTATCACAACATGAACTACATTTGCACATATGTGGACCACTTCAACATAATCAACTTTAATAAAATTAAAATTGATCCAATAATAATGTTATAATCATTTAAACCCAATAACGAATCAAGGAACATGAAAAAAGATGACCCCAATGTGAAAAATCACATAAAAACACTACGAGAAATCTTGTCCATTGAAACCACATTACTATGTAATTAAATTTAAAAAAAACACATATATAACTATTGTGCAACTATCCCTTGGGTATTACAATTGTTATGCAATTATCCCTTTAGAAATATGGTGTATTAATAAATAAATTACCATGTTAGAAAACCAGTTAGTTGTATTATAGTTGCAAGTGAGTTGAAAAAAGGTCTTTTATACGGTAATTTATACACATTGTACATACATACGTAGTCAACCATGTTTGATTTTTTTTTGAATTACAATGTGATAACATGTGGTAACTACTTTAGAATTGTTGTAAATGTGCCATTAAAACAACAACTACGTTGTAACTAATGTACAATGTACATACATGCAATCATGCCATGTGTGCGCATTTTCACCATCCATTATGGATACATTTGCAACTAAATTTCAACTATGATTCCAATTGATACAAATTAGTATGGCCATTAGTGTGCCACTACTAAAGTACTATTATTCAACTATGTTATGACTATAATACAACTATTTATAATTTAATAAGAATACATATTCATCAATTATTTATATCTTCATCATATGTGCTTCACTTTGAATTATTTAGAATGTTATGGGAGCCCTACATTAAACTCTAGAAACCATCTTTGAAATGCAAAGGAAAAAGGAGTATTGAAAAATAACAAGAAGAAAAATAAACTTTCCAACTTACAAAACACGTTTTTATAGTTTTTTTCCTCTTTGGACCCCACCTACTTTCAAACCTCATGACTTTTTTATTTTTCATTCATTTTAAACAATTTAAAGTGTTATAGGAACCCACCTAAAGTTCTATAAATCATCTTTGAACTCTGATAGCAATATAACAACATAAAAGGAATTTTTTGGGCATTTGGGAATTGGCTTTTGTAGTGTTTGATGGTTTGTTTCTTTTGAATTCTTAAACCCCTTTACTTTGAAGGGTCATTACTTTCTCAATTTTATTCTATTTTTGACAATTTTTAAAGTGTTAAATTCACCAATAGAAGGGGTTCAAGTTTTGTTTAAACATTAGAAACAATGGAATCCTCCCCTTGGATCCAATTCGCCCTAAGCGTTTAAATGTTTTGTTGTTGGCCTATTTACCCTATAGTTGTAACTCAATTACAATTTAATTTGCAACTAAAGAACAATTAAAGATTTAACCCTTATGTTTTGTTTTCAAATCCCATGTTACAAACTATATAAAAAAAGGTTTTTTTTTTAATGTTTTCACATTAAAATACATGTACCATTTTGGGATGAGTTCAAAAAGTTTAACCTAAAAGAAAAATTAAAAAAAAAAAAAAAAATTTCATGGTTATTCCTTAGTTCACTTAGTTATCTACTTTCCTACTTACTTTCCTACCTAGGTAAATAAGTAGGTCCTACTTTTCTACCCACCTACATAGGTATGTAGGTATGTAGGTTGTAGGTAAATATATATAAAGCATGTAGGTCTTAAGACCTACCTACCTATGGTTATGTATAACCTACCTAGCTACTGAAATACTTATTTATTTTTCCAAAATATAATTAATATGCCATGTAGCAATTTTTGTATTGTGTCATGTGTCATAATTTTTTGCCATCTTTTTATAATCATAATGGACGATGGAGATCAATATTTTGAAAAGGAAATCATTTTTATGTCCAAAAATCTTCATATTGCCACGTGTTAAATTTTAATAAATGAATGACAATTAATGACATCAACATGACATCATGAATGTAGTTACAATGGAGGTGCATAGTAGTTGAAAATGAGTTGTTTTGACATAATTGCAATTGAATTGCATGAATTACATTGTATATATAATGAATTGTAACTTTACAACTCATGCAATTTGTTTATTAGCACTCACGACATATAAGTATAGTGAGTTCGATGCAACTCAAAAATTAAGTTGCAAGGCTAGTTGCAAAACACCCCTTTTTTCATAATGAAAATTAAGGACTACTTTGAACAATATAATAATAGTCACATGCATTTTCAATGATATTCAACATCAACATGTATGGCAATGACCATCAACCATAACATTTACCAAATTCTATGTGATGTAATGTTTTTGCATCCAAGATGCTACATAAACAAGCAATGCAATGGTAGTTGACCTAGTTTGTGAATTACACCATCGTTTTCTAGCCTTCATTACAACTCATTCAGGGGACTCATGTAGTTCGCACTAAGCTATTCAAAACTAGCAACAACAATAATTGTAATAATAACTACATGATGATGATGCATCTAAGATGATTATGTAATTATTGCAACACTAACAACAACATGAGGTGTTGCACCATGTAAATGATGCACTAATTTTATTTATTTTTCCATTACAACACTATAATAACAACAATTAATTGCAATCCAACAATTTGAGTCCTATAACTTCTGAAAGTCTGATAGGTAGTACTACTCTTCAACAACTACACCATATTAATCAATATCCACCATATTTCATTAAGACCATACAAAATGTTTGAAAAAATCCCAAATGTGATGATTAGGTTTGACATTATGTGAATTATATGTGAATTGGACATCTTTTACACTAAAAAGGAGTTTCTATCAAGAAACTAGTCTATAACAAAACCTTACATTTAGGTCAATGTTTCCATAGGAGCATGTGCAACCAAAGAAGGCCAACCTAGATTTGGGTATTTGTTACTTGACCTCGATAGTAAGGAGACTATATAGTTGTTGTGCATTAAGGTTTCATGGATCCATATATGTATTCATTCTCAACCACACTACTAGTTATTAAACAAAAAAATTCAAACTATAAACCTTGTGATTTTTTGAAAAAAAAACTACTACTTGTTTACAAGTCCTTGGGAGATGGAAGAAAACCTATGGGCAACCCACCCACATTGCACACAATCTCTAGAGTGCTTTTACTTCTCCCACGAATGCCATCTTCTTCCACATTCTTGACATGGATCATGGAAAAGTGTAATGAAAAGGAATGGGAGACACCACAATTGGGTCAAGCCTCAAGGTTGAAAAGGCACGACACTAGGTATGGATACCCATACATTTGAAGTGTATAGCTTGTAATAATATTAATTAGTTACGGGTACATCCAATGGGCCTTGTTGATTGGCCCCATCACAAAACAAATCTCCAATCTTTTGACAATGCCAAGGTACAATTGATATGCCTATCACCTCCATTTTGGCCATTTATGTAGGGCATTGGGTGAGGAATATGGAGTAAAAGTAAGGGTATTGGGAACAATCTTTGAGATACATGCAAAAAATAGGAACAACACGAGAAACATATGACAAAGCATATTAGATGAAATTAGGGAATAAATGTGGGGCATATATGGGAATTGTGGGTATGACATAAGTAACATTTGGGATAAAATTAGGAAACAAATTGGGAACACATTGGGAACGAAATAAATAACTTGATTAGGAACTTAACAAGGAACACTTGGCCAAGCCTACAAAGATCTTCAAGATTTGGCTATAAACAAAAAAGATATGAAAGTGAAAAACAATTAAGGATCCTTCCACATTGTGGGCAATATGGTGAAACCCGATATAGAAATCTGTCAATTTTTCATCAATTGTTTTTCAAAAACTGGCGATTGAAAACCCTAACAAAACACTCTATTTGTGAATTTTTTTTGCCAAAATAATTTATAGTCAGCAATGTGAAACCAAAAAAAAAAATGATATTTTGGCATAGATGCCTAATTTTTCCACAAAAAGGCTTGTAAGGGAATGAAGAAAAATTAAAAAAATGTGGTCACTTTTCAATTGTCCCCAAAAGCCTCTCATCAATTTGCTGTTGTTTGTAGAACTATTTAGCAATGTATTGCCAAATCTACCTTGCTGTGTGCGATGTCTACTCCTACTTCATAAAATTAAAATAAAATAAAAATTGGCTATTGTTTGGAGAAAACTTTAACAATAAATGCTAAATCTAGCTTGCAATACTTATGCTTACTCATACTTCAAAATATTTTCTTAAACAAGAAAAGAAAAGAAAAAGAAAATTTTATTGTTGTTTGGAGAAAACTTTTGCAAGAAATGCTAAATCTGCATTGTGATGTTTGATGCTTACTCCCTACTTCAGAAAATTGACTAAAAAATAACAACTTCGGACCTAGTGTAGCACCTACACTTGGATTCTCACCTTCTTTCTTGAGTGAGGCCTTTTAGTGGCCATACTCAACCCAACAAATGTTAAATTTGGACTCAGTGCCTCAGACACCGTGATTTAGTCTTAGGATGGGATATTTATTATGGTATGTAAGGAGGCAGCCATGCTCTTAGAAAGGGGTATTAGTTCAAGCTAAAATGGTGACAATTTAGGAATAGAACTTGCCTGTCTGTCGCCAATGAGATGATTGAACATCCACGCAAGAGGGCTCATTTTTTTGCCCTTGGGAAAAGGGTTGTAAGGATGGAATTAAAACTTTATTATTGCTAATCCCACATGTTCCCATTGATGTTCCCCAAGTTCCCAATGTGTTCCCAATAGAATTACACTTTTATCCCATATGTTTTGCCCAAAGTTCTCCTTTTTTCAACTCTATGAGTGGATCAAAGGAAACGGCACTCCATTTGTACATAGAAACCTCAATTTTGGGGACCCTTCAGAGTTTCAGCTTTCTCTTCTGATGGGCCAAAAATTTAAAAATAAATAAATAAATAAATAAATAATCAGTAGGCAACCACCATCTAGTTAGTAGAACTAATAATAGGTACCATACACCAAACAATAGGGCTACCTACAGTCTCTTTGGAGACGTCTGATAGGCCACCCACACAGAAAAGTTTTTTTTTGTGACAATTTGTTGGCCTTGCCTACTACTACCAAGGCAAGGATATTGTGTTTAGATTCATTATAGAGTATATTAGCTCAATGGATTTTGGCCCCTACTAGGTAATAATAATAATAATAATAATAGGTCTATTTTGATATGAGGATTGTTGAAAGATGATGATATTTTGACACGTGTTGAAACTTGAGATTAGTTATTATAGAGTTATAATATCTTCAAGGATTTGGTTTCTTTCATACGGATTTTTTCAAAGATTATATTTTTGCATGGTGAAATATAATTGAGTTTGCGTAATTCTTCTTTGACCTTAAGATACCTTTTTAATGTAAATGGCAAGGCCACAGTTGTGATGAGACAACTTAGAAGAAAAAAAAGTGGGGGCCACTCACTCACTCATCCACCCACCCACCCACCCCCTAACTAACTAACTAACTAACTAACCAACTAACTCACTTGTCACTGACTCTGGAAAGCACGTTTAGAATGTGGATTTCCAAAAAGCCACAAAGAGCTGCAGAACTTCAGACAGACTCAAGCGGCACATGCTTTGAGGAAAAAGAAAAAAACCAAACAAACAATAAAAAACAACCAACACATGCTCATTTCTTTCCAACTTCCCTTCCTTTCCATTCTTTTCTTCCGAACCTTCTTCTTCCCCGTCTGTCCAGTGCATGCTCAGCAGAAAATTGACTTTGTCGTTTTGTTTGATTTACCTTCCTTGCAGAGTTTTTTTTTTTTTTTTTTTCGTTTTTTTTTCAATTTTGGGATGTTGCTCAAGTGGCGATCATCCATAAGACTAATTAGTCGGATTTGGCAATAGGAAAATACCAAAGTAAAAAAGAAAATCTAGTATCCTTATATGTTTTTGGCTAACCGCTGGAATTTAGGATTAGAATGGGGTTCCAGCAGGATATTTCTAGAAATTTAGGATTGAATCTGGGGATTAAATTTTTTTTTTTTCATAATTTGTTATCTATTTAAAAAAAAACACACAAAAAAATTGCCAATTTGAAAAACAAATCGCCATTTGGCGAAATTTCTCAAAAATAAGAAACGCTGCAAGTTCCTTGCAACAACCGATGATAATGATGGATGGATCGGTGGATGGAGGGATGGAGAACTCCTTCTTCGTCGTCCAGCTTCTTTTAAGCCTCTTCTTGTTGTTCTTCGTCTTGTTCCGACTTCGTCGAGCTGCGTCTTCGAGCCGCTCCTTGCTCTATCAAGTGTTCTTCAAGCTTCTTCGAGCTTTCTTCCTATCAAGACTCAGTACTAATAGTAGTAATAGTTTGTCCTTGAAATTTGAGGAACAACTGTTGTGGAGTTTTTTTTTTTTTTGTTTTTCTCTTTCTTTCTTTCGCTGTCTGGATTTTTTGAGCTCGCCAAGAAGTTGTGTCGTGGTCGTTGCCTGTTTTCTTTTCTTTTCTTTTGGATGGGGATCTTCAATTCTGTTTGGTGCGTTCCTTTGTCGTGGATTTTCGTTTTCTTCTTCTGATTATTCTTACTCTGTGTCTGGAGGATTCGAAGGAAGTACCCATCAGCTGCTGCTTTGCGTTCTTTCTTCTTTGATAGTGATGTAAAGAACGGGGGTTTTTTCTTTCCTTTCCTTTCTTGCTTGGTTGCTTGGGTTTCTTCTTTTCGGATTTTTGAGGAATTGTTTTGTTACGGCGTTTTCTCTCGACAGTTTTTACGTACAGCACCAGCAGCCGGTGTTTCTCTTTCATTTGGGTGCTTCTTCTTCTTCTTCTCCTTCTGTTCCTCGCTCTTAGCAGTTTTTTTTTTTTGTTTTGGTTGGGTCCTTTTTTGCGTGTGATCTTGGCGCTGTCCAAGGGCGAGATTTGTGTCACCAGAAGCAGAAGCACGTTTCGTGTTTTCTGCAGCCTACATGTTTCTGGCGTGACACTTGATGCAACAGCAGGTCAGACTCCCTTACAGTTGCGAGAACAGGAAGTTTGATGCAACGGCAAGGAATTAGGGTTGAAGGATCTTGTTCCTGTCCTTGTTCTTTTCTGGGATGAGGGTCTCAGTCATTGCGACGCGGAGCTCCAGGAGTTCCTTCTTCGTCTTCACCTTCTTCTGCTCCCTGTTGCTGCTTGTTCTCGGTCTACTACTACCACCCCTTGCAGCTGCAGCCAGAGTCGATCCTCAGCCTCTTCCCATAGCTCATCATGATGGCCGCAGCAGCTCCGTTGCGAGCCGGCGTGCACTAGCAGCTGCAGACTCGAGCAGTAGCAACAACGTATCAAGCTGCCCTCTGGATTTCTCGATTCTCAACAAGTACACATGGATGCAGCAAGCTTGCGGTCCAGGAGCCAACATGACAAACTGCTGCGTATCAGCATTGTCAGGCATGGGACTTGCGACAGCCATGTACCTCAAACAGACGAACAGCTTCGAGCTTCCGGACATGGCCACCACGCTTGTCTGCTTCGATGCGTACAGAGACCAACTGCGCCATATCGGAGTGCAACGAGACGTGGTGACAGAATGCTCCAACAATTATAGCGACACCTTCAGTGCCGCCTTGTTCACCAGAAGCCCTAACCTTTGTAGAGGGATTGAAACCCTAGATGACTTCCGGAGGATCACAGGAGGTCCAACTGTAACGGCTCCTGTGGACACCGATTGCAAATCCCTTCCTAACCATGGCCAGTGCACTGTGTGCATGAGTGACATGACTTCGCTCATCTCTCAGCTCGGTGTGCGTGGCTCCTCCAATGATACTTCTCAGTGCACGAACTTTGTCATCCTGTATGCAGCTGGTATTGTGAATGAGGCTGGTCCTTGGGATGCAGCAACCGCAACTTGCATCCTTGCTGTGCAGTACAACCCTCCAGAGTCTAGTCACACAGGTTTGTTCATTGGCCTCGGTGCAGGAGCTGCTGGGTTGATCAGTGTTGCAGCTGCTCTCACTTTACTAATTGCAAGACGCAGGAGAAAAGCTGCCGTGCACCGTGAGTTTGTAGCTCGCAACAGCAAGATGTTGAAGCAAAATGCAGCTCCATTGCTGTGGTTCAACTGGATGGAGCTCAAGGCTGCCACTCATGGGTTCTCTAAGAAACACTTGGTAGGGGAAGGCAGCTTCGGGAGTGTGTACAAAGGAGTGCTCAAGGATGGCCGAATCATTGCCATCAAAAGATTCAGGAACTGTACACCTGAGGGTGATGCGGATTTCTTGAATGAAGTGGACATGATCAGCAAAGTGAAGCATCGGAACTTGGTGGTGCTCAGAGGCTGTTGTGTAGACAGCAACCATGCAGAGGGGCATCAAAGAATGCTGGTGTATGACTTCATGGTGAATGGAAGCTTGGCAGATTGTCTGTTTGACAAGAGCAAACCTGTGCTTGGATGGACGGATAGACGAAAGATTGGAATCGGTATGGCACGAGGATTAGCTTACTTGCATGCTGAAGTGGTACCTCAGATCATCCATCGAGATGTGAAGGCCAGCAACATCCTGCTTGATGAGCAATTCAACGCTCGGGTTGCAGATTTTGGGCTTGCAAAGCTTGCACCTGAGGGAGAGACCCATTTCACCACACATGTTGCTGGGACACATGGCTATGTGGCTCCTGAATATGCGCTCTATGGGCAGCTCACAGAGAGTAGTGATGTCTACAGCTTTGGAGTGTGCTTGCTGGAGCTCATCAGTGGACGCACAGCACTCACAGCAACCTCTGACAAGCAACATGTCTGCTTGATCACTGATTGGGCTTGGCTGCTGCTGAAGGAAGGCAAGGGCATTGAGGTTGTTGATCAGGCGATTCGCAACATGGGTTCTCAAGAGGTCATGCTGCGGTTTGTGAAAGTGGGCATCCTGTGTGCACACTTGCTGGTTGCATTCCGACCAAGCATGATGGATGCACTCAAGATGTTGGAAGGTGATTGTGACATACCTGAAATCCCTGACCGCCCTCTTCCCTTGATGATGCCTGACACGTTGGATCTGGAGAGCTTTTGTCTCTCTTCTTCATCACACTCGTCCTCCTCTGCTGCAACAGGCTTTGATGCAGATGTGAAACAGCAATAATAAACTGCTGCTACTGCACTCCAGAGCTAATGCTGCAGTTTCTGAATTCTGTGGGAACACTGTGTGCACACTTGCTGTTTGCATTCCAACTGGGCATGATGGAAGCACCCAAGATGCTGGAAGGTGATTATGACGTACCCAAAATCCCCGACAGTCCTCTTCCGTCAGTGATGCATGTTGACACGTTGGATCTTGAGAGCAGCATCTGTCTCTCTTCTTCATTGCAGTGGCCTCCTCTGCTGCAACAGGCCTTGCTTGATGCCATTGTGAACCAGCAACAAAAAACTGCTGCTGGGCTCAGTGCTGAGTGCCATCCATGGGTTGGCTTAAATGCTTGCAAGAATACACTCCCACAGACGAATTTGTAGATTATCAACACTTCATTCAGACAAGACAGGAAAAGCTTATGTTTTTTCTTTTGGGAAATTGAGTGCATTCAAATGAAAGTATTGAGTAACATTGCATGCAATACAGGTTGTTTGACAATGTACTGATAATGTGCATTTGTTTAGTCCAGAAAGGGCTACTATATAATAGTGGGTACCCAGATCTACCCAGATTCACAGAACCTTAATTTTTTGTGCACCCAGATCTTACCCTTATGAAAAAAAGTTGAATGGGAATAGACCCTTATACAATGGATAAATAAATTGAAAATTTAAAAAACCTATTTGGAGGTTATATCAAAAAACATATACCTGCACAACATTGGTATGGACCTTGACTTCCTGTTGATCAGTGAAGAAATGTTAAAAACCTGGATCATGCAAAACAATTTGTAAAGCTCAGGTTTCTGTGGGAATAGCCTCCTTGTTCAAGTAAGCAAAATGTGGGGAGTATAGAGGATGCACAAAGAATCTTCAATAGAGAGGTGGTCTCTTAAGATCCTAATGTGGGAATTGGCAAGGTCAGATCTTTGCAGTTCACTCTTCTTGGTATATTTTCGAAATATTAGCTTTCGATGATTATATCAGTATATAATTCAAGGAGGGTTATTTGATGTGGGGTGTGATGCATGTGAATTTCTAAAGCATGAGATGTTTTAGGTAATTCTGATAAATTAAGAGACACACCATACCTAGCATCTGCTTATACATTTTTGCTAGTTCCAGTGTTTTGAAGATGCGATGAACCTACAATGCCTCCAATGCTTGAAAAATGATGCATAGTTTAGACCAAATTATACAAATTAAAAAAACTGCAAGCTTTTGCATACTTAATCAATTGCAATAGAAGGGTATCATTTGAATTTTGATTTTCTGGTTAAACAGGATTCTAAATTTTCATGTTTTGCATGTATATCTTTTGCCATGTCTTTTCCAAACATTTTCCAATTTGATCCAAATAAGTAACTAAAGGAGCAGCTTTCAAGATGGAACAGTCAAGCCTATAACTTCTAATCACTTAAAATATCTGTGCCAATGTTTGAGCAATCTTCAATTAACAACAAAAACATGCACATGTGAGGAATTACTGTTGGGATAGGGGCATTGATTGGCCAATGTCGAGGGACACATCTTGGAAGGCAAGAGAGACATAAGATGGTGCAATTTCAGCTACTTCACTGGCCTTCCCCATATGACTTTGCTGACCAAAAGTTGCAGACTGCTCAGGCTTCCTTTGATGCTGGAAATGATGGTGTCCAAATTGGCCCAGGGAGCCACAACTACCAATTCATAGCAAACCTCCTTTTCAACACAGTTCACTAATATACTCGATACAATGAACGATTTATCTTCAGCATTGTCCAACCAAAAAACTTCAAATTCACCATGATTGTTGTGTAGTTATCATTGTAACTTGCAACAGCAGAATGAAATGCAGATGATATAAAATATGCAAAAACAGTTGTCAAAATAGGTCCATGGAATCAAAGGAAGTAGAATTATTGAGGAGAGAGTTTAGTATGTGAATACAAAAACAATATGATTATCAACATGATTGACAATGTGAATACAAAGACTAAACATGATGCAAAATCCTCAATTATCCAGTATTTGTGTGGATATTTGTGGATGCCATATTTAATCTGACTCAGTTGCTGCAAACAGCTTGCTCTTTCCAATTATCAAAAACACACTTCCTCCTCTCGAAATTGAGGCAATGATTTTCAACACACCATGCATTCTTCAAGCAGTGCTGTCATTTGGCCCTGAGTGTAGCCATATTCTATGCTTGCTGCTCCCCAATGCAGAAAATGGGTTGTACTGTATGAGCCTTGTCATATGCTGCTATCAAGTTTGAAGGCAAGCAGATCGTTAGGTCTTTTTGGAACAAGAAAGTTTATCTTGGAAGAGATGAAGATGGGCCTTCATCTTCTGAATAGGTTTCAATATAAGTGCCTCATTTTGGGCATCCAAAAGTCTTTGACAAATGAAATGTGTCCCCACCATGCACAACTCCCTCAATAGCTCTTCACACTCCAGTCTACCTCAAAATTGATCTTCTCCTCACCAGCTCTTGCAGATCCATTCACAGCTATGAAACCCAACTCTCAAAGTGTAGTAATGCTTTGCATTGTTTCAATCTCAGATCGATGAAAGCTTTCAGAACAATAGATAAGAATTTGCTGAACATTAACATAAAATAGGGAAATTGTTTGCGATTAGCATGCGAGTTCCGGTTATGTTTGGTTTGTGGGTTGAAGTAGCTGTGGGGCAGTGTTTGGCAGCTGAGAGAGTTGCTACCTGATTCATGAGCTTCTGCAGGGCTTATGGTCAATTTGAAGGTCTCCATCATTTTGGACCAGGTGCTAATTGCAAAAGGATTTTTGGAACACAGTTTTGGAACATCATCCAAATTTGATTCTTCTGGCAAAGTCTTGTTTGCAGTTGAGGGCGTGGTCTTCCTAGTCAACCAAAAGGAAATGAGTGCTTAAGGAGGGATGTCCTAGCGCCCTACACATCTACCAGGCACATAAGTTCTAAAAAACGCACATTCCACTGCAGCAATCCTCAGACCTCAAGCAGCATTGACCATTTGGAAAACGGTCGTCATCGCTAGAAAACTGGAGGGTACAGGGTGAGGAAAGCTGCCTGGAAACCTGGGAGCTCAGCCTTCGTGTGGACAGATGCCACTTGCTCACGATTCCGTGGTACACCTCCAAAACCGTCGTGAAGCTCACGAGCGGTCTCCGTCACGTGCACTGCCACTAGCATGATGCAAGCAATGGCTACCAGATGAAGCACAGCGGTGGAAAACTTGAAAGTTGTCATCGCCATGATCGCCAGATCATTCTCCCTCAACAAGCACTTGCCCCAGAATGCTTGCCAGCGCTTGGTACTTGTACAAGCGTAGGTGCTCGTCCACCCGAGGATGTCGTTTATCATTCACTGGAGCTCCTCAGACTTTTATCTGGTTCCGTTCCATTATAAATGCAAATATCTCCCCTGGGATGGTTTCGGCCATCGATTTTTTTATTGGAGTTTTTTTTCGAAATATCAACCAACAGAGCATGCAGCTCGTATGTAAAACGTCAAAGCTTTAAACGCTTTTAAGTTCGTCATGGACTGCATTGAGAGAAATGGCAGAGGAGTTGTTGGTGTGGTTATTCATACTTCTATTAATTAGTGAAGGGCTACTACACCCACAGTTTTTCTTTGCCCAGAAGAAGCTATTTGATTGACCTACCAGTAATATTTTGGAACATGGGGCACTCCCTGACATTAGAAGCTAAATATGCTTCCCTCCCCAAAAATAGAAGCATGCTTTGTCACGCTTCCTTCTCCCCCACCTTTTGGGTGCTTTTGGGAACACCCTTGGGCAAACACATTGGAAACTTCGGAACATCCTGCAAAACACGTTCCGAATCTGGGAATAGGATGGGAAGACAAAAAAGATGAACTCTCTTGGGTGTATGCTAAGTGCCTCATTGGCTGCATGCATGTTCTATTCCTAGACATGGTTACGGCTATATTTTTGCCTCAGCCGCTAATACCCCTTCTATAAACCACACCATACCTCTTTAACCTATTGCCTCAAGATAGATAATTGTGACATGACATGAGTATTTTGAGATAAAAGATTTAGTTTCAGACCACTTCAAAACAATATGACAATCGTCACTGAGAAGAGGTGTTTGAGTTTTAGAACTGCATCTGGAAACCGAAAGAAAATATTCATCCGAGATTTTTTTCAATATCTGATCCCTTGATTCATGAATTCTGGCCATGTGGCAGGAGCAAGAGTCTGGTGAGTTGTTGGGGATCATGTACTATGTAGATTAGTATGAAATGGTAAAGCCCCAACTGCTTGTACCACCCTAGGTGCTCGTCCACCCAAGGACTAGCATATTTCCTCAACTTTTTCAGCGTTTGGTGGATGGCTTTTTGTACGGAAAAGTGATAGTATTTTTGGCAATCTTGATTTTTTTCTTGCACAAATGCTGGCTAAAGTATTGAATTATTTAGTATCATTCTGGCTATAATGACTTGATCATTTTTTCATGTGCATGTGATAAAGGTTGGGGCACCAAAATAGCAAATAGTTGCTAAAAGAAAACAAATGAAGTGTAATAAGGTGAAAGTCCAAACAAGTTCTGTTGCAGAATTTGTTTTCACAAGTTTCAAGACCAAAGACAAGATGCAACCTAAAATATGCCATTGAGAAGAAAAGGACTGGTAAATGTTAGGTGACTATCCACTCACTTCAATCATGTCTAGTGGGGAAAAAACCACGGCAAAACCATGAAATTTGAGCAAAGTGGCAAATGTATTTGGATAGTGTGAGTTCTGTGTGCCAATGGAGCCTCTCAGTATGATTGAGGATTAGATAACATTGCTTGAAATGTACTTGAATCTCAAGCATATTTTCTTTTTTCCCCACATTTTTTCTTTAGTACTTTTGGTGCCCTAATTTTTTCACAACATTTTGACTATTTTTAGCCACCAAAAACATTGTTGCCAACAATGTCTTTTATCATCATTCACTATAGGTCATTAGACTTATATTTGCTTTCATTCCATTACTAATGCAAATATCCTCCGCATCCTGTAATTGCAAATATTTTTTGATGCATGTGTAGACATCTCATTGATTTGATGTGTGTACAAACATCCCATTGATTCTATAAGTGTCCACCTTTTGCATTGCACCTACGGCAACAAGTGCACGAAACCTAGGATGTAGTTTGTGACACTTTTGTTTCCATTTTGGACGAGATGTTGGCTTTCACACAAAATGAAAACAATTACATACATTTTTTTCAACCATGTTCAACTCCTCTTGTTGATGAATCGACGTTGTGTTCACCAAAAATAGATTTCATACCCTAATTGATGTTGTCATTGCTAATTCAACAAGAACAAATTTATTTTTTCGATCTTATGCAACCTAAGGATTTGTTACCTTCAAAACAATTCAAGCCAAAGAAAAAAGCTATCACAACTGACACCCTAGTGATCAATTCCTCCCTTTAGCAATTGAAGTGTTGGATGTCTATACAAATAAGCTAATGTGTTCTTACACAATTGTCATTAAAAGAATTCTTATCCATTCCAACCATGTAATTGTTACTGTAGGTGTGACTATTGTCCAAATCAATTATTTTTACAACTATAGTTGAGTTAATCCTACATGTCATTTTAGTTATAAATGTGTAGTCATATATGCAATTATAGTGTTAATATAATCAAATAAAGTCACAAATGTGACTATAATTTATGATTATTACTTGTTTGGATGGAAAAAAAATGAAAGCGCACATTTTTCATCCAATATTGTGAATGAATCCTTGGATGGATGAAAACATAGTTATTTTTGCAATTGGTTATAGTTATTCTTGCAAATTAAAGTTAATAATTTTTTCATTTCCAATATTTTGATGATTAAAACACATGTGCCATCTTCGGAATTAAAATATTTGTTTGATAATCAACTTGTGTTTAACTATTTATTGGTATTTTGTATTTTGTATTAACATTTCCAATAAAAATTATTATATTTTATGAAAACATTTGAGTTATGATCTATTTTAAAATATTATATATGATGATTATTTAATTATAGATTATACATTAAATCAAAAAAATTGGTAAAATTAAAACTTTTTATAATTGTAATCAAATATGATATATGTTTTAATTAAAAAGAAGTTTAAGATGCTAAGAAAATCATTTATTGATCATAAGACTTTTACCATAATTTTAAATAATTTTTATATCTTATGTTTCTAAAAATATAGAACTTGAAATTTCCATCAAATTCATTAATTATCTAACATTACGAAATGTGATTTAGAATAAAATATAAAATATAAAATATTATAACTGATATTCAGAAAATTATTATTTTCTTAAATGTGATAAATTTCTTATCCATTTATTAAAAAAAATCTCAATTAATTAGAGTTATGATATAATATGGTAACATTGTTTTCTTTTGTAATAATGAAATGAAGGATTATTATGTGGGAGATAATTTTATTATTATTATTAAATATTAGTTGTAAAATATTTCCCATTTATAAATCATGTGCTTGAAAAAAAAAATTCCAAAAAATCATCATTGAAATGTAATTAATTTTAACAAAATTCAGAAAAACATTGTTCAAATTTATGTACAATTTTGGAAGAAAATATATTTAATTGTGTATGTCATTGAAAGTACTTTAAGAATCAACTTCAAAATTTTCCATTCGGACAAATATCAATAAAATATGAAATTGATGTTTGTCCAATGTTTAAATGAAATATTGGGTAAATAAAATGCATTCCACTATGTTTGTGCATCAAGTGGGGCGGTTTGATGGCAAAGGAATTGATATTCATCCTTGGGGTCTAAGGATCAAATTTCACAAGTTACATAGTTGTGGTCAATTATGGTATGTTGATTGTATGTACCTTACATAGTTAGGCTACCTAACCTAAACTAGGTTTTTAGCCTAACTTAGGTAGTAACACATGTCAACAAGTCATAGGCTAAATTTTAATGAAATTATCAATAATATGAATTATTATATTTCACTATTATATAAATATAACTAATGTACATAATAAATGTGATTTAAAAATATATTAAATCATTTAAATTTAATTATTTTGAAAATGATGTTTAATATATTGTGTAGTCATATATGTAATCACATAGTCCTATGATTAGCAATGGATGAAAAATCCCTTTAGTCACAAATGATATGTGACTACAAGGGTGACTATATATGCTACACATAGTTTTTTGCAACTATTTGTCTTTTGCCACTTGTCCAATGCAGCTATAAGGTTTGTAGCCACATATGTCCATTACAACTAAAATTTTGTCTTTTGCAACTAAAATTATAATTGTTTATTTCCAAATTTCTTCGGATATGCCAATGTCCTTTGGAATTTCAAAGGGCCAAAAGGCCTTCTTTCTGTCTTGGTTATTTTTCTTTGTATAAAAATATCAATTACATCGCAAAGGATGTAAGCATTTTCCATCTTAAGTTGGCAGAAGGGGTAGGCCTAGCTATTTCCCAACTTCCACCCCTTCATGGCCCATCACCAGAGCTAACCTATTACATGCAATTGGTTGTTGAAATGGAAAGATTTTGACATCAAGTTTGTGTTAACTTCACATCTTGTAAATTCTTCTTTTCATTTTCTTTTTCCTTCGTACATTTCCAAATCTGCAATGTGTTTATAAATAAAATTTTACAATGTTAACACAAAAATTATAAATATTCCAAAAGTTTTGTGGTAGGCTACATTGAAACTGGAAAAAAATGGCAAAGGAATTGTCATCAGTTCAGGTACTTATTCATTTATCTTTTATATATTGACCATATAGATTATTTTCAACTGTAATTTATTTTTCTTTTTCTTTGTTGCAGGCCATTTTGAATGGCCCATCACCCAAAAAAAAAAATTGAAACTTGAAGGTCTTCCCAAAATATAAGTTTTTATGTGGAGATGGAGTTTTCTTCTTTGGCCCACCTATAAACAAGAAGGGGAAAAGTGGCCTCAAACCAATGAGGTGATATTGGGAACAATCTTGGTGAATTCATTGGGAACCTTAAGAACATCATAAATAATCCAAAGGAAACATATGGGCGAATTATTGGGAATACATAGGAACATGATGAACACACAAACATTAAAAAATCCCTTGCCCTGCAACCTCCATTTGAGGAAAGAAATAAGCCCTATGTGTGCATGTTCAACTTTTCATTAGTTACATGCAAATTATAATAATACATTGATTGGCACCATTTTATTTTATGTTGTGAGTTAATGGAAAAATACATTGAAAATAAAAGAAAACAAGTAGTTGAAAAGGCTTGGGCGAAAACATCCTTGGGTGGTACTGTCAAACACGGACAGGTTTGGGGACCGAAACTATGTATTTTTATTACATAGTTATATAAACCTATGTCCTTGGTTGCACAATCACTTTTGCACCCTTCTATGGTCTATGCAAGCCTCACCATTCTCTTACAACGAACTAAACACAAGTAACACCAAAATCATTCGAAACAAAAATCTCAAATTCCTTCACAACAAACTTTGCATTCACACAATAATTCTATAACAAGTGAAGGTGTTTTTCAAGGTCACAACACCCCCTTATATACTATCTAAAAGGAAAATACTCAAGAAATTACCTATCACATAAAATAATCACAAGATAATTAATCACATGTCTACCCATGTGATTCCACATTAAAAGATAATTACCCATGTGATTCCCCATAAAATAATCACAAGATAATTAATCACATGTCTGCCCATGTGATTCCACATTAAAAGATAATTACCCATGTGATTCCCCATAAAATAATCATTAGATAATTAATCACATGGTGCATATGACTTTTTCCTATGGGAAAGTCAATGACCAAATTTACTTTAAGAAATTTTATCACTTACCCCCCTAAGTAATCTTGTATTTACGTTGAGTTACACATGGAATTACATCACTACCAAACTCACTATGGATTCTGTCCTCAGAATCACACATTCAATTTTTTTTTCAATTTGTCGTGATTAATGCGATCTGGATATGGTGAGCCATCGACATTTTCAAGTTCATAAGATCCATTATCTGCAAACACTTCCTTGATAACAAAAGGTCCAAACCACTTGGGTAATAATTTCTTATAAGCCTTGCGATGATGTCGAGCGTCAAACATCATGACAAGGTCACGTTCTTTGAACTCCCTTTTCTTACCTTCTTGTCAAAAATCTTCTTTTGTTGAGCCTATGCGACTTCAATGGATTGGTGGGCTCTCAATTGCAATT
Source organism: Sphagnum contortum (assembly GCA_963920785.1). NCBI lineage: Eukaryota > Viridiplantae > Streptophyta > Sphagnopsida > Sphagnales > Sphagnaceae > Sphagnum > Sphagnum contortum. The sequence continues at coordinate 16,030,801 of OY987285.1, read as the reverse complement.
CGTCCAACTCATTCAGTTGCAACAATTGATGGCGTTGGGACTCATCCAAAGGAAATCTCATCGTTGTGGCAGTGCGTAACGTCATCACTTCCAGCTCAATGGGTAAAAGCGCTTCCATCCCATAGGTTAAGCGGAAAGGTGAGTACCCTGTGGCAGTTTTGTATGTGGTGTTGTAAACCCACACAACATGGTGAATTTTGAGATCCTAGTCACAAATATTCACATGAACCTCGGCCTCCTTTGCCAACATGGAACACAAAGTCCTATTGGCCCTTTCTACTAGGCCATTAGTGCTAGGCTTATACATAGTGGTAAACCTGTGTTTCATTGCAAGGCGTGCTAACATGTTTTCCACAACCTCACTCAAAAACTAGGGACCATTATCAGAAACAATTTCAAGTGGTGCCCCAAATCGAGTAAAAACTCGTTCATACAGAAATCGTGCTACTTCTTGTTTCACTGAGGACTTCAAGGCACGTACTTCTGCAAACTTTGTAAGGTAGTCTGTGGCAACTATAATGAATCGATGCCTTCTCCTAGTCATTGGCAATGGGCCCATCAAATCAATTCCCCATTTTTCAAAAGGTCCTAAAGGGGGTATGGGATGTAAAGGGCCACTTATAGTAGACCTTTGTGTGTAGGCTTGACACACATCACAACTCTTGCAGTAATCATGGGCATCCTTGAAGAAGGTGGGCCAATAGTAACCTGCTTGCAAAATCTTTTCTACAGTGATTCATCCTGCAAAGTGGCCTCCACAGAACCCATCATGAATGTCACAACCCTAACTTGGCCAAGTGTGAGGGTGAAGCCCAACACTTGGAAAAGTTGGGGATGTGCAGTCCTCCGGGACTCCCGAATAATCAGAGCTCGACAGCAAGGGGCAAAACACCTCGCATTGGGGTGTTCGTGGTGTCATCGAAAAGGTCTTGAAACGTAAATATCGAAAATGCCCTTGCATTGGCAATTCGGACATCTGCAGCCCAAGTTATGGGCAAAAGAAGGGCCGGGAGTCAAACTAGCAGTTTGACTCCCGACCACTAAAAGTCGGGAATCGATGCCTTACCGACATCCGAATCAGGAGTACGATACGGCGTTGAAAAGATCTTGACGAGGGCTACAACTTTGGTTCAGAGCTCGTCGCAATCTAACTCTGCAGTCGGGAGTTATGGCAGTTCAAAGTTCCGGGAGTCCCGTCGGGACAAAATCGGGACTCCATTTCGGGAGTCCCGGGAATTTGTGCCATTTGGATGCCCCCTCCGTGGCGAGCTGCAGAGAATACTATAGGGAGTAAGGTGGTGGCTTACTCCCGAGTCCGGGCCGTGGTGAGTCTTGTGTGTCCAAGTGCCCGTGGCAAGTCCCAAGACCCAAGGGTGTCCCGAATGCTAAACTAACCTCCTGTGGTTGGTTTTTGGATGCAGATTCAAGCTTGATCTTCTAGTCCCTCTTCCTAGTCTAATCCCAGGGCTCTCAACTCGACCCTGTACCCCTTTTTAGAGTTGGAAGCCGGGAACGTGCCCTCGGTCCCAACTTTCCGCAACTTGACATTTGGTGAACCCTCAAGTGGGTTCACCCTGGGACCAAGGAGCGCGTCAATGAAACTCATACAAAAGACGTGAGATGTCACATTTTCCAATGGTTCGTCGTAAAACACCATCCCTTCCTTAGAAGTATAGCTGATTGCCTATCATCGAGTAATTTCTACTCTTGTGTGCAATCCTTGTTCGTACTGCCTTTGTGGCTCCATTTGGGAACCTCATGCCATCTAGGTATTGAATGATCTCCCAATATTCCTCAGGTGCTTCTTCTGCATTGATGGACATGATTGCAACGTCGGGAAAGTCATCATCCTCTGAAACATCACCCACTCCTTCATATGCTCTTGTAAGGCCATCTACATTGCCATGTCGTCTCCCTGGATGATGGACAATGTCAATGTCAAACTGCTCCATCAAGAGTAGCCATCGAGCAAGTCGACCACTTGGATTGGGCTTGTTAACTAAGTAGGTTAAGGCCTTGTGATCTGTCACAATTTTGGCCTTGTACCCCATCAAGTAATGACGAAACTTTTTAAGAGAGAAAATAACTGCAAGACCTTCCTGCTCGGTCACAATATAATTCTTCTCTGCTGAAGTCAATTGTTTGTTAGCAAAATGAATAGGATGGTCATGCCCATTTTCGTCCAATTGTGATAGTGTGCTCCCCACCGCTTCTCCATATGCATCACAATATACTAAAAATGGTTTGTTCCAATCTGGAGTTCGAAGGATTGGCACAATTTGAAGAGCTGACTTCAGTTGTTCGAATGCTCGTCTTGACACCTTGTCCTCCATTGGTGCAGGTGCATCTTCATGTAAGAATCGTGTTAAAGGACGTGCTTTTGCCGCAAACATGTGTATGAACCTTCGATAGTAACCCACCATCCCTAAGAAACCTCGAAGAGCTTTCTTCGAGGTGGGAAAAGGAAGCCCTGAAATCCTATCAAGCTTTTCAGGATCTGTAGCTACCCCATCCTTTGACACAATGTGTCCAACCATCTTCCCTTCCGAAAAACCAATTGTGGTTTTCTCAGGGCTCAAAGTCACTCCTAAATCGTCCAAACGTTGAAAGACTAACTCAAGTTTGGCGAGGTGAGAAGCTCTATCACTATAAACTCCAAAGTCGTGAATGAAAACTCGTAGAAAAAGGCCCAAGAACGGTTCAAAGACTTTGTTCATCAAACGTTGAAATGTCCCTGGAGCATTGCATAAACCAAAGGGCATTACGGTGTAATAGAATGTCCCCCATGGTGTGGTGAACGTAGTCTTCAATTGATCCTCTGGAGCAATTTCCACTTGGTGGTAGCCTTGGTATCCATCTCCAAATGTGTACATCTCGTGCCATGCTACTTCCTCCAAAATTTCTTCACAAAATGGCAAAGGGTAAAAATCCTTCTTCGTTACTTTGTTTAAAGCTTTGTAGTTGATGCATACTCTCAGCTTGCCATTTTTCTTCAACGCCAATACCACGGGAGAAACCCATTCTGTTGTCTCCACATGCCTAATGAACCCTGCCTCCAACAACTTGTCGAGCTCCTCCTTCACCATGGCCGTGTATTTTGGATTCCACCTCCCTTGCTTGGCCCTGATCGGCTTGGCATTTGGTAACAGTTCAATCTTGTGTTGCTTCATGGTGACTTCCTTAAGGTCCTTGTAGCTGAAAGCAAATAGATGGATATACTTGCGAAGTAAATCCTCATATTGCCTTCTTTCCTCAGGATGAAGGTCTGGTCCTAGTTGAATCTTGCTTACCTGTTCCACGACTTCTCCCTCTGCTAACACACATGGAGTTGATTGGTCATCATTCCTTCGATCCTTTTGATCCGTCTACAGCAAAGTTCCAACCTTGGGAATTGTCTCCAAAGCATACAACCCTACTTCCTCTTCACTGGAATCATCGGTGTAAATCCCTTTAGAACTAGAGCTTTGGTCTGTTTCTGACTCATCGTCATACTCACTTGTTCCTCCATAATTCTTCACAAAGTTAGCAAATGGAACTTTTTGTCGATTAGGATGAACTCCAATGGTCATGTATCCCTCGCCCCAATAGTTCCTAGCATGCGACTTTGTTAACCAAGGCCTACCTAATATCATTGGGTAAGCCCCATCTTCTTCTAATACCACGTGAAAATCCACAATGGTGGAAACCTTCATCATAGTGATTACAACACTGCTAATGACTCCTTTAGGCCTAACAACTCGTTTGTTAGCCATCTTTAAGGTTACGGAGGCCGGTCTGTTAATTTTCAACCCTAAGTACTTCATGGCAGGAATTGTCATCACATTGACTCCTACCCTTCCATCCACCAACACTCCACGTAACACTGATCCATTACATTGCACATCAATGATTGGATCACATTCACGCTCAGCTGCTATGGCATTCAAAGGTGAAGGTACCTTTGGGACTTTAGGTGCTGACAATCCCTTCCTTAGCTCCCTTCGAGCTGATGGCACCATCGCCACCAACTGTCCAATGGTGATGTCCGCTTTCTGAGATCCCACATCCTTCACCACCGAATAAGGACCGGAATCTCTAGAAATTGGAAAGTCTTGGAATCCAAACCTTCGCCTTCGGTTATTTTTCTTCTCTTTTGGGGCCCTCGCCATCTCCTTGAACCTTTTGATGTTTGCGTCGGGATGAGAAGTGCCCTCCGCTGGTCGTTTAGATTGGGCCATGACATCAATTGCATCTTCAGGGATTTTGAGGCTCCTCTCTAAACCCATCAAAGCCTTTTCACGCCCTTCACTCATTGGATCAATTAAATGTACTTGAGCCTTGCCCTTCTCTTCTATAGAGAACCTTCGAGTAGAAGGACCTGCGTTCTCTCTAATGACTAAGGCTGGCAAGTTTGGACACTATCTTGAATAATGACCCATCTCCCGACACTTGTAACATTGGATTGTCGACAGGTCCCTCTCCATGTTTCTGTTATTACTAATCCTTGGTTGTAGTAGATGGAGGCTCAACTGGTTCATTTGATTGATCATTTGTTCCATGGCGGATTCCATGCGCGAACTCACTTCTGGATGTTTTCGTAGTTCTGGTTCAGTCGAAAATTGAACTACCTTCACCATGGGTTGCGCAATTGGTCGTGGAACTTCCTCCATGCTCACCTCCTTCTTCTCGGCCACCTCCGCTACTTCATCAAATGTCGTCAATTGTTCATACCTCACTTGTTGTCGCAATTCTGACAACAGACCGATGGTGAAATGCTCTAGCACCAATGCATTGACTCCCGCAAAAATTGGATCAGTTCCTTCATGACCTTGTGCCCTAAGACACCCTTGGAGTTTATTTTGCAATGTCATTGTCCTCTCCTTATACTCTCTTACTAACTCTAAAACCCCTTGCTTTAGTTGGCTCAGTTCAAGTATTAAGTTCTGGTAGACATTCTTCACAGAAAATTCCTTCACTAGGGCCTTAGTTATGTCATTCCATGATCCCCTTAATGCTTCTGTCTGTCGTTCAAACCAAAATGATGCCGAACCCTCTAAGAATTCAGGAAGAAAATTAAGCCATTCCACAGCGGTCCTAAGCCCCGTACCAAGACAAGCCCGTTTGTATTCCCTTAAAAACATTTCAAGGTCCTCACCCTTACTTCCCCTAAAAATTGGAATAACCATATTGATTCTTGTTTTGTCTCAAAGAAAAAACAAAAACAAACACCCAAACTAATTAAATCTCTTCACTAACTATCGCTTAGCTTTTACAACCTTTCCTCGTCAATAAGGAAATTCCCAAGGGCCCGAGTTGCACTCATAACAAAATCCTCCCTATCCTCTCGGTGTAAATCTCTAAAAGGACTAGACATTTCCAATCCTGCCATTATCCTATTTAAATTCCTAGATTGAAAGACAACATTTACAAGATCATGGCTATCATGAGTATCGATCACACCTCCACTCCACATGACATGTAGGTTATTAATTCTGGTGTAATCTAGAGTCGCATCTCTCTTCTTAAGCCAAATGAGTAAATGTTGCTCTTCCGTGATTGTCCTTTGGCGTTGCCTTGCAGGTTCCAAGTCGAGTTGAAGTCCATATTCCTCTCGTCTTCTACGTAATTGTGATACTACCACACTTGGTTCACCTATAGCCCCAGACTCTTCCAAAGGTCTTTCAACAGAAGTTCTTGGCCTAGCGACTCCTAATGTCAAGGATGGGGTTTGTTGCCTATCCTCAGGAAACTGTGTACCAAGGGAGTCAGAAGCCTGTCCTAACGTTGACATTAATGTTTTTACTAAAATAACAATCCTAGAAATAAAACATATATCTTTTTTTATTTCTTCCAACAACCTAAAACACTTCCTATAAGAAATTCAAAGGTTTTAACAGGGTCTAACGAACATAAGCTTACTCAAGAACATTCACCATCCTTCATAAACTTCTATTTACATCTTCTCATATGGCTTAACACGTGCCATCTTCTTTTCCTTTCTTGCCTGTAGTTTTTCTTTGCGAATCTTCTCAAATTCCCACAAATTTGACTCTAGTTGCCGCCTAGGATTGCAAGTTACATCCAAAAGAAGACTTGGGGTCAACAAGAACAATTCGTGTTTGTGGTCTTCATGATGCTGCTTCACGCGTTGAATTGTGCACCCAACTCAACTTGGCTTGCCTTTCGTAATCTCAATTGCCACAAGTTGAATTTGTTCCACCCATGTGGCCACTTCCGTCCATGATTCGGGGATAAACAAATCACCTTACATCCCTCGTTGTAAAATAAGACAAACAGTTTGATCTTTCCTTTTTCAACCAAATTTTCAACAACACAATTAAGTTTCTTAACACAATTCCTCAACACAATTAAATTACACAACACAATTCCACAACACAATTAAGTTTCACAACACAATTCAACAACACAATTAAGTTCCACAACACAATTTTCTTAGCACGATTAAATTGCACAACACAAAGAACATAGACTCGGGTCCCAGTTACGGAACCAAAGAATGTTAAACACGGACGGGTTTAGGGACCGAAACTATGTATTTTTATTACATAGCTATATAAACCTATGTCCTTGGTTGCACAACCACTTTTGCACCCTTCTATGGTCTATGCAAGCCTCACCATTCTCCTACAATGAACTAAACACAAGTAACACCAAAATCATTCGAAACAAAAATCTCAAATTCCTTCACAAAAAACTTTGCATTCACACAATAATTCTGTAACAAGTGAAGGTGTTTTTCAAGGTCACAACACCCCCTTATATACTATCTAAAAGGAAAATACTCAAGAAATTACCTATCACATAAAATAATCACAAGATAATTAATCACATGTCTACCCATGTGATTCCACATTAAAAGATAATTACCCATGTGATTCCCCATAAAATAATCACTAGATAATTAATCACATGGTGCATATGACTTTTTCCTAGGGGAAAGTCAATGACCAAATTTACTTTAAGAAATTTTATCACTTACCCCCCTAAGTAATCTTGTATTTACGTTGAGTTACACATGGAGTTACAATACCACTAAGAACCACTTTAAAGAATGGTTTAGGAACCAAAAACGGCCAAATCATTTTCATAGGTCCTTTTCTTTAAATTTTTTCACAACTATAAATTTATTTTTTCATGTTATCAATTTCAAACACTAATATAAAACTTGAAATTTATTTGGAATTTTAAATTTTTTGTTTTAAAATTTTTTATTTTTAATCAAAAATGCCCCTTTAGAAATTGAGAGCCTTAATTTTGGAAATTCATAATTAAATTATACTTACTCAATTAATTTCTTTGTAAAATTTTTAAATAATTACCTTGGGAAAAAAACCCATATGACCCAATCTTAGATCACAGAAGCTCCAATCCTTCAAACATTATCATCTCTTTTCAAAGGCACCATATTATCACATCTCTTAACAGAGTCCATATTGAACTAATTAAACTTCGTATAAGCCTTGAAGAGTTTCTTATTGAATAAGCACTACACGATATCAAGTCTCTTCATCTTGCTTTCTAAATGCAAGGGATGTTTTAATCTAAAAATAATGATGACAACTCAAGTCCATGCCAATTTAGCTCTAGGACATTCATAGAATCTTTGTTGAAGGGTTTTGGAAGTAGCTCGGTCACACATAGGCCAATTGATATTCACATCCTTAGACATTTGCACTTTCCAAGCATGGATAGTTATGTCCTTCTGGTACATGGACCAAATAAATCCAGCACCTTTCTTTGTACAAGTCTTCCTCCAATCATTCCTCCATCTAACATTGTAGCTAAGAGACAAGAGGATTCATGTTGCAGGGATTTCCTATTGCTTAGCAACCTTCTTCCTTTCTTAATGAAATTGGACCCAAAGGAGGAGTTCCATCAAACCAAGTCTTCATTTGGGTCAAATTGTAGGGTTTTCACCTTGAACTTTTCTCACAATAGACATGCATATTATGTGCCATACATTATTTTGCAATTTGTTTTTTTAATTTTTTCCTTATTGGGATATTGGACCTAAAGTTACCATTGTATGTCGCAAGCTCTACAAAACATTTCAAGCCAACACTAACCTTTGCACAAGGGAGGAACTTTTTGATTATGCAAACCACGTGTTGTGGGTTGTATTCTACGTTACTAGTTTAGAACACAAGTCGTTTTCCTTAAACCATTTGTTGTTTATGGGCATGGATTTTGGTTTTCCAATGCTCTAAAAGCTTTTCGATTATCCTCTCTCAGATGCCACAACAATCTTCTTTTAATTGGTACTCATTTCTCAATTTTACCCAACTATTGAATTTTTTTTGTTATAGAATTCTACAGGTCACCAATGGTTTTGAGATCATTGCAGTTTGGTTCTTTTGCCCTTAGGATGGATACCCCAAATTCTTCTTTCTAAAAGTATGTTGACCACCAAATTTTTACATTATTTATGGGGGTTTGGGCAAATGGTTTAATTCATCAACTTCTAAGCTTCGCATATGTGGTTTTACAATTTGGAACCCACTTCTATTAGGCAATGTTGCATTAAACCCCATTAAATATTTGGCACTCATTTTTTGTGCTTAGAAAGTAGGGTTTTGTTCATTCAATTCTCCAAAAGATCTACATATTAGAATCACCAAGTTCAAATGCCATCAAAATCTACTTACGTAACATAGTTATGAAAGCCTAATTTGGGTCCACAAGATTCAACCCTCCAACATTATTCTTAATATACCTTACTCTAATCTTGGTGTTGGTATCCTACCTACTCCAAGATAAGTCCATAGGATAGCCTTGCATTTTTTAATTGACCTCACGCATATACCATAAAAAATCAGAATGTTGAACTCAACACTAAATTGACAATGGTCGTTCTACTAGTTAATGGAAACTGGAATGTACTCCAAAAGTGGAGCTTCTATTCGATTTGCTTTGTAAGAAAGGTATCTATGTCTTGTATTCCAAAGTTTAGTCCAAAAGTGGTACCTAGCAATTTAGAAATTTCTCCATTTGTTGCCTGTCTCCAGTAGCATTTCCTGGTCCAATTAGGTCTGAAATTTGAACAACCATGCCAAAACACCATTTATTTTAGCCACTTGAGTTCCAGCCTTGAAAATTTCAAAAACTTGTTTAAAAGGCTCATTACATTATTTATAAAATCCTTGTCTAGAACTAAGGTGAGAAAAATATCATCAGCTTATTGACATAAGGTTTGTTCCTTCTCACCTCTTGGCATCACAATTCTTTAATCAATCTAGTATGCACTACATCTTTGAAAAAATATATTTAGGACCTCTCCCACAAATAAAAAAAGATATGGGGCAAGTGGGCAACTTTGCTTCACACCTCTTTTGATTGAAAATGAAAAAATAATTCTACCATTAAGGAGGATGGAAGATTCTACATCTTTTTTAAAAAAAAAACCATTTTGACAATCTCCTCAATCACCCCTATCTTCCTCATGGTTAGGAATAAAAATTCCCAAACAACTTTATCATAAGCTTTTGCAAAATGAGTTTGAAGATAATCAAATCCTACTTAGTGTGTCTTGCCCAATCAATAGTTCTATGTGTCAAAACTACATTGTTAATGTGTACCTAAAGGGGAGGAATGTGAATTGGTCATTGTTGATCACCCATCACATTGGTTGAAGGTGCAGTTGCAATGTTTTGGTGTAGATCTTGTGGGCTACATTCAAGAACAAAATAGGGTGTCGATTCCCCGACTCATCCTTATCACCACTTTTGAATATTGAAATAATCACCCCCCTTAGTGACTTTTTTGGGGAATTTGTCAATTGCAATGGAGTTTTCAATCATATTAAAATAATCCTATCTTACAATGTCCCAAAATTTAACAAAGAATTTTTATAAAATGCTATTGGATTCAAGAGTGTTGCCTCCTACTAACGTTTTTGCCACTTTGTGAAACTGTCTTCCTACTGAAAAGGTTTAGATAAATATCAACAACTTACATAATAACACATGACAAAAATCTGCTTAATCTTTGGTGGTGACTACCTCTTGCTTCATTTCCCACAAACGACCCATCAACTTCTCCTTGGTTACATTTTCCTACTACTTTAACTATATCACCAAAGTTAAAGGGCAATTCTTCTTGGACTATGAGTTAATTTTTAAAGATTTTATCTTCTAAGTATTTCCTAACTAAGCATAGGGGGTAGGAGATTATATTTGAAATTTTTGCCCCCCCTTGTGTCATTTATACTAATGTTGAGTGGGTATCAAAAAAAATTAGAACCAAATGTGATTTTCATCAAATAATTTACAAAAGGTTCTGATTTTCACTCTTTATTTTTAATATATTTATATACACAAGTGTAAGGTATCAATGTTTTTCCAAAATGTTTGAACCAATTTTCATAATGCTGGTTTTTAGAATTTTGAAATGTAAATCCACCAATCCATGTAAAATTATTTTAACTTAATCTAAATAATCTAATTTAGCTTAATGTACTTTAGGCTAATTTAGTTTAATTCATTTATTCTTAATTTAGTTTGTTTTCCTAATTTATTTTATTTTAACTAGTTTAAATTGAGCTTATGTTAAGTTAATTTAGTTTATTTTAATTGAACTAAGTGGAGCAAAATTAAACCTAGTTTAATCAAGTTTAATTAAGTTTAGTTATATTTAGCCTTGTTTAACCTAAAAAATACAGTTTAGCCTACTTTATCCAAAATTAACCAATTTTAGAATGAATGATTTTGGTTAATTGAAATTAACCATATTTCTCCTAAAATAACTTAATTCAACCTATTTTGCCCTAATTTAACAAATTTAAACCAAATTTAGCCTAAATATTTTAATTTAACTTAATTTAACCTAGCTTAATTTAACCAAGTTTAACATATTGCATCTTAATTTAACTTAATGTGACCAATTTTAGTTTAATATATTCCATTTTAGTTTAACCAAATGTAGATTAAGATATCTAATGTAGCCTAAATTAGCCCATGTAGTTTAAGCTAGTTTAATTTATTCTAATTTAGCCATGTTAAATCAAATTTATCCAAATTTAACCTAAGTAACCAAATTATTCACGTTTAGTCATGTTCAACCTTGCTTAAACAAGTTTAGCCCAAGTGGCATAATGTAACAAAATTTATCGTAGTTTATCATAATTTAATCAAATTTGATCAAATTCATCATAATTCAACCTAAATAGTTGCATTCAAATTAAATTATTTTTTAATTTAATTTAATTTAGCCTAGTTTAACCTAATAACCTTAGGTTACATAGGTTTAACTTAGAAAGGTTTAGGGCTTAAGCTAGGTTGCTACATAACCTAGGTTGGGCTTAGGGTGACCTAGGTTAATTTCAGCTAAAAAATTTAATGGTTAAAATTTGATGGTAGCAAAATTTGTGACAAAAAAAAAGTTGTGGTGCAATGGTTAAAAACTTAAACCCCAAAGTGAAGATGAGAGGTTCAAGTTGTCCTATTGATTATAACATGGGTAGAACCTAAATGTCTAGCTTGAGGTTTAAAATTTTGTTCATTTAGCCTAAGTGGCTTAGGATAAATTTCATAGGCTGAGCAACCTAGCCTAAAAGGTTTAACCTTATTTGATTCACTTTTGATGTCATGCGGCACCATATTATTGGGTCAAAATGTTAATTTTCTTACATCTTGGTGCCATGGCACATTGTGGGCCATTGGATGTGTTTCCATGATTGATGGTTACAACTACAATCATAAAGGACATAATCACATGACATTTATGATTAAACCACTTATATGACTCATGGTAAATTTGACATGTACATTTCGAATATGTAGTCATGTAGTCATGTCAAGTTGTATATGGTGGTTATAACTACAACACTAGTCATTTTTCTAGTTCTATTTACCATTTTTTGATGTAGTGCATCTTAATTGTTTGAATGAAATAACTTCTCCTTACCATTTTCATTTAATTTGAATTAAGTGGTAGTGGACAAAATATCTATTGTGTTTATTCTACCCCATTTGTTATTATTGCCAATTGAGTTCTTATGGTGGTGTGATGGACAAAGATTTTTGTTGAGTTACCTCCACTTGAAACAATATTTTCATTGCCCCCTAATTATGGATGGCAATGAGAGAAGGTACATGTGAGGTGTTTTTTTATTTTTCACTTCTAATTTCTATTAGGTGGCGTACTTACATATGTTCTATGATTGCTGATATGAGGTCAATGTTCAAGTTGGAAGAATCAAAATGTTTATAACTAATGTTGTTAGATATTAACGATGAATTCCAAATAAATATATGTTTCTTTGGGTTTTTCTCCTTTTGGGTTCTTATATGTGGATGACCTATAAATGGAGTGAAGATTAAGTGGATTAAACAACTACTAGAACCTTAGGCAATTGAAGGGAAGAAATAAAATTGTGTTTAAAGGTATAAGTATATAAGCGAGAAATATATCATAGTTTGAAGGGAACCCAAATGTTGGCAATTTGTATTCAATTCGTCAATTCCATTTCTATAATTTAAGTCTAATGGAGCTAGAAATGTTAATAGTCTTAATAACTATATTAATCTAGTTCCTTTTCATCAAAATTCACTAATATCCAATTATAGATCTTATGAGTTTGGATATCCACGTAACACCAAGTCAAATTACACCCTAACACACTTTTTAGCACACAAGTTTTGTAAGTAACTTCAAATGAACTTAGAACATTCCAAAAAAAATCTTGACTTTTTTCATTTTCCATACACCAAAAATAAACTTAAACAATTAAGGGGAAGGTGAGAATGATTTTTTGAATCTTGCCAATCTTCACTTGTGCCAAAACATGCCCATTTCCTTGTTCGATTCTCTCTAATTACAACTTTGAAAGTATTGAAAATTTACGGTCACATGCCCTAATTATTATAATAAAACAAATTTAAATTTGAATACAACTTTCCAATGGTGGATCTAAAACTTTCCAACATTTAAGTTGGAAATTAAAGGCTTTATCATGCTTGGGTAGCCCCCCTCATTTTATGCCATTATCACTATTGCCACACACATCCAAATTGCAAGTTATCAAACTTGAAAACTTTGTTAACTCTTGCAAAATGTTTGTCCTCCCATTCTTCAAGGTTTTCCCCTCCTAGCTTCTTTTCCTTGCAACAAATTCAAAAAAACTCTAATGAAGATAATGTGAACAAAATACCAACTTTAGGATAAAAGTTTCAAAACCCCATATCTTTCACAAAACACATATGTCTTTTGTAAAAACTTTAAATGAAGTGCCTTATACTCTTTTATAATCCCTCCAAGTTTTAACTCAAGATCTTTCAATAGTAAATCAAGATCTAAATTTAAAGAATCTAACCTACACAATTTTCATTCTTTGTAAATATGTTTTTGCCCTTTCCTTGTCCTTTTTTGCACTTGATAAACTCCTAGGTAATAATTAAAAACCTTTTAGCTCTAGATCTTCTTTAAGTTTTTCATTGAACAACCTAAACTCTAATACCATGTTAACAAATAAAAAATCAAGTACAAAATACAAAAAAATTCTATGCAAAAAAACTAAAGACAAAAATCAAATAAAATAAATACTCACAAACATGGAGCAATAAGATAAAAAACGCACCAATTTTTTTGTCACAATTAAAACATAACAACTTGCAATAATGACTAGAGACTCTAAACCATCAACATCAAAATCAAAACTAAGAAATCAAAATAAAAAGTAAAGGAAAAAATTAAATAAAACTAATAATCACCAAAGTAACTTAATTATTTTCTCTTAGTCCACTACCTAATGAAGATTAACAAATTGGACTTGGATTCTCAACACTAAGTGTAAGAGGCCTTTTGTAAGCATGAGGTAAAAAGAGAAGCCAATATTCCTGTGGATATAAGGTGCCATTATGTTTGGTGTTGACAAGATTATTTAACACAAAGCAAACAATACCAATGCCTTATGTTTCCACATACTCCACCCTAAGCCACTTTAAGATTGCCCCATTTAGTAATAAGCCCCATGGTGAAGTATATCTAAACTCACATTGTGATAATTTTTTGAGGAGCATGCTACATGCTAGGAGTCTCAAAATGCCTTAAAAGGGTTTTCCAAACTTGCATGAGAAGGTTTCTTCAATGCATGCAAGAGCTCTGAAACCATTTTGTACAATAAGAGACTTAAAAAACCATCACAAGAACTACATGATGAGGGATGTTTCCAAGGAAGGAATCAACAAAACTCCCTTTCAATACCCCCTTAAAGTGATGCCAACAAATATATTGTACTCCCTAAACCATGAATTCAAGAAAGATTAAATTTATTTTAAAATTTGTCAATTTTCTGAAAATTAAGTTTTAAAATTGCCAAAAATGAATAAAAATAATCTTTGTTCAATGTGGGATTTGAACCTAGGTCAATGGGGTTCAAATATTTAATGGCATGGTGAGACAATGGCACAATCGTTACAAAGAAGTTTCTCTTATTAATAACATTAATTATGTTGAAATGTTCGAAATTCAAGAATCTTGTGCCAAAGCTTATTTTTTACTCAATATTAAATTTTCAGTAGATGTTTGCCAAATCCCTTGGGTGACTACAATATTAGACAATGCTTTGCATTTGGTGAGCAAAGGGCATGTGTCTCAATTGATATTGTTTTTTTGTACCCAAAGCTTATGGGGGTGTAATGGGTCTGAAATTAGTCCACATGGCTGAATATCAAGGTCCATTGTACAAAGTGAAAATATCGATTTATGCAGCCAAATTTCATTGGAACCAGATCTTGTGGTTCGCCTATTGTTAATTCTTTCAAGTAGTTGTGAGGTGCATCCCAAGTTGGGAAACACATTCGGAATTTAGGAACATGTTGGAAATGCAGTAAAAATGTTATGTGAACACATATGATTTACAAATTTATTTGCTGCACTTGGTGGAAAGATATTGGGAACATTAAAATCTAGCAAATCGTCAAAGATCCTCTCCCTCCTAAAATGAAGACAACCTGAGCTTCGTGGGTGCATGCAATGTTACCTCATTGGCACAAAACAATCTCTTCCTAACAATATTCAACACGCCATTTTTTTCCTAAACTTAGGCTGGCTTTATACTCGGAGTCAAGGCTGACACAACTGAAAGACGCTAAATATGTCCCATCGAGCTCTGTCTGGCGTCCTTTCTGGGCCTTGGGAGGTTTAGACTTCAAATCTGCCTAATTTTTACCACAGCAAAACTAATATAATAATTTGAGCAAACCTAAAATATGAAGAACATTAACGTGGTCTTTTGCTGAATAAAAGAACATGTAGAACATGCTGCCTGGTTTTATGCAGAAGCATGCAGGGTCGAAAAACATGTGCAAGATTACAAAATAAACATGCAGGGCCAAGGAACATGTGCAAGAAGACAAGAAAAACATGCACCGGATAGAGCTCGATGGGGGTGGGGGTATTTAGCAGCTCCCAAAACAACTTGGGGCCAACTTTGAGCATTTTTTGTTCATTGTTTGGCCTCAAGTTACTAATAAATGCTATAACATTGATGTCAGAAAATTAATGAAGGCTCAAACATTGGCCTGAAGGGTTGCAACTTGGCTTCCCAAACAAGGCCATAAAGTTCAGCATTTACTACTAACTTGAGGCAGATTGAGAAGAATTTTTTTAATTCGTCCTTGACTCCTAGAGTAAATCCCTTGATTTGAGTTGAATCTTGGCCTTCACTTCTTGTGTAAAGTGAGCCTTAATGTCCCCCCTTCTTTGATTGGGCTTGGTGAACCAGCTCCTATACAACTGTGAGGTGCTCATTGTTTGCTGAGTAACGAACCTAACTTCAAAATTCTATCAAACCAGAAAAGCCATTGATGTTTTTTGACAGCAGAACGCATGGGTCATGGTGTTCTAAGTGATAAGCTTGCATTTTTACCTTTCAGGGCTACTTCCACTAATCACATGATATTTGATGGATTAATGTCATGCCACAAGGTGCAAGGACAGTAACACCATTTTTTTTTAAAGTCAAGAATTGAGGGGCTAACGCAGGAAAGGGATAATTAACTTGTTGCAGATCAAGACCTTGATCTAAGGGTTAATTTCCCTTCAACTCATCTTTTGAAACACTTATTTTCTTCTCTCCTTTTCCATAATTGGATCATGTTAATGAATACCTTGACAAAGCATAAACCCAATTTGCCAATCCTGCACAACTTAATGTTTTGTGAACCAGTGTTCCAATGTCAATATGGTCATCACTTTCAACAAAAATAAATAAAGTTCACAATTAAGGTGCTAAAAACCTGTTTGTGGATAACCATACATTGACTGTTAGTTCATGTTCACTCAATGTAACTGGAAAAACAAATTCAGACCACCAAATCCAGCAACCCTATTGGCCTGAGAATAAATCTTCAGGCCCACACACAACCCTATTCTACTGAACATTGAGAACAGCGGGTCCCTTTCTAACATTTCCATTGGTCCTCTAAAATTTTCCACAAACCTCCCAAACCTTATTGCACATTTACTTGTTCATTTCACTCAAGATAGGTAAGGGAGAAAAAAAAAGACCACGAAATCCAACAATTTCATTGTCCAAAACATTTTTTCTACACACCTACCTAGAAGCCCATCCCACACCCTCTGTATATTAGCACATTAGGATACTGTAACCCTCCTTGTTTGTATATAGACAAGTTTAAAAGCATTGAACCCACGACTAACTACGAAACATGTGAGTAAATTTTCCCATATCCTTTGGCTAAAATTGAATACAAAATTTTAAAATAAAATACACTTCCTAGGTCTGTATAATTGCTCAGAAACACTAAAAAGGAAAAGAAAAGGCAACATCTATCAGAAGAATTAACAATCTACTCAGTTTTCATGATTAAAAAAGTGATGCAAATATTTTTTGAGTTCTATCATTAACCTAAATTATACATCCAAATTATTGTTTCCCTCTTCTGTGATGAATTGTGCTTAGATGTCAACTTTTACCATGCCAATATAGCTTAAGAATATCCCAATTATTGAATTTTGTTAGTGCAAAAATTAGTGTTTAGCAATTTTCTTTAAATCTTCTCCTCACGTATGTGAACGTATGTGAGTCCAGCCTCCAGACGAGAATCATAAACATTCATCACAATGTGTTTGCAAAGATCAGAACTTACAAGAAAAAAACAAGTGCATGAAAACATTTACTAATCATAGCTAGTGCACATTAGGAGAAGTTGATTTCACTTTTTTCAAACTGCATGCAAAAAGCTTGTAGTAGGCAACTTATTGGAAAAAAAAAGAAAAAAAAAAGTAAATTTACTCAGACATAATAAGGTGCTTAAAAATGGAATTATGAGAATAGGCCGCCAATATATGCGCATACTATATGTATATCTTGATAGACCACATTTTATGGGTCACGTATGACACAAGAAATGGACTAACAGAGAGTAGTAGTACAATAGCTTACCATAACTATAATTTGTAGACTTCCAATACACCTCTTCATTCTGGAGTTACGTAATTCCACTCCACAAGAAACACTAGTGCAAGGCAGATTGCAGGGAATTTATTAGTTTAAAATCTGAAGCAACCGCGCATGAACTCCACAAACCACGATTTTCAGATTCGGTCATCTTAACTTTCTTCTCAGGTTCTCAGACCTGGTCGTCGCCCTCTTCACATTTACCAGGAAAAATAGGATCGAAATTGCACACTCCACTGCAGCAATCCTCAGACCTCAGGCAGCGCTGACCATTTGGAAAGCACTGCTGTTCACATATACCAGGAAAAATAGGATCAAAATTGCACATTCCACTGCAGCAATCCTCAGACCTCAGGCAGCGTTGACCATTTGGAAAGCAGTCGTCATCGCTAGAAAACTGGAGGGCACAAGGCAAGTGCAAAAGCTTGCAGGCAGTTGCCGGGAAAACGGTGAGAGCAGCCTTTGTGTTGGCAGATGCCACCTGGTCACGATGCGGTAGTACACCTCCAGCGCCGTGGTCAAGCTCACGAGCGGCCTCAGTCACCTGCACCGCTAATAGCATGATGCAAGCAATGACCAGCAGACGAAGCGCAGCAGCGGGAACCTTGAAAATTGTCATCGCCATGATCGCCAAATCTTTCTCCCTCAACACTCACTCACCGCCAACGCTTGCACGCGGAATGCCAGATCAGTGGAAGGAGGGGGCAGATCGACGCGAGCGCCAAAGAGATTGTGAGAAATTGTGAAGAGACTGTAAGAATTTGTGCGTTTGTATTGACACACGGAGCACACCTACACAAGATAGTTACGGTAAGGGCCAACAAACTGTAGACTCTCAAGTCAAGAGTCTCGTGAGTATGTACTATGGATTAGTATGGAATGGTAAAGCTGCTGCTACTTGTACGAGCGTAGGTGCTCGTCCACTCAAGGACGTCGTTTATCATTCACTGTAGGTCGTCAGACTTTTATCTGATTCCGTTCTATTAGAAATGCAAATATCATCCAAACAGAACATGCAGGTCGCAACTAAAAGCTTAAAGGTTTAAACGCTTTTAAGTTTGTAGTAGAGTGAACTGAGAGAAATGGCAGAGGAGTTGCCCGGGTGCTTATTCGTGCCTCTTATTAATTAGTGAGGGCTGCCCCCACAGTTTTATTTTTTTCGCCCCCAGAAGGAGCTATTTTGGGAACATAGGGCACTCCCTGACATAGAAGCTAAATATGCTTCCCTCCCCAAAATAGAACCATGCTTTGCCACGCTCCCCTTTCCCCCACTATTTGGGTGCTTTTAAGGAACACCATCGGGCACATCCTGTGGAACACATTGCGAACCTGCAAACAGCATTGGGCACATGATGGGACCAAACGAACTTAAAAATTTCCATCCCCCACCCCCCTCCTCTCCCCCAAGGAAAACAAAGATCAACTCTCTTGAGTGTATGCTTAGTGTCTCATTTGGCAGCATGCATATTCTATACCTAGACATGGTTACCACCATACGTCTAAGCATATTGGCTCAAATTTTAGTTTTTGACATAAAATATTTAGCTTGGGATCACTTCAAAACAATATGACAATGGTCACCCAGAAAACAAGCGTGGGTTTTAGAACTGCATATGGAAACAAAAAAATATATTCCTCCAAGATTCTTCATTCATTTGATTGGATCAATTCTTGCCATGTGATAAGACGGAGAATCTCTTGAGTTGTAGGATCATGTACTATGGATTAGTATGAAATGGTAAAGCCATTACTACTTGTACCAGCATAGGTGCTTCTCCACCCAAGGGCCAGCATATTTCCTCGACTTTTCAGGCTTTTGGTGGATAGCTTTTGGTACGGAAAAGTGAGTATTTTTGGCATTTTTGTCTTCCGCACATGAATGGCTAAAGAAGTGAACCATTTAGATTATTCTGGCTATAATGATTTGATCATTTTTCATGTGCATGTGGTAATGGTTGGGGCACCAAAATAGCAAATAATTGCTAAAAGAAGCCCAATGAAATGTAAATAAGGTGAAAGTCCAACCGAGTTCTGTTGCAGAATTTGTTTTCACAAGTTTCAAGACCAAAAACAAGATGCAACCTAAAATATGCCATTGAGAAGAAAAGGACTACTAAATGTTAAGATGACTATCTACTCACTTCAATCACTCATGTAAAGTAGACAAAAAAAACCCAGCCATACCATGAAATTTGAGCAAAGTGGCAAAAGTATTTGGATAGCATAAGTTCTGTGTGTCAATGGAGCTTCTGAGTAGGATAAAGTATTGACTAGCATTGCATGAAACATAGTTCAATCCTAGCAATATTTTATTTTTTCCCCCACCTTTTCCTGTATTATTTTTAGCACCCCAAATTTTCCATATCAATTTGGCTATTTTTAGCCACCCAAAAACGCTGTCAAGGCAGTCCTTTATCATTCACTGTAAGCCGTCAGAATTATATCTTCTTCCATTCCTAATGCAAATATCATCCATCAGAAAATTCTGTTGCTTACAACCAAAAAGTAAAAAGGAAACTCTATAAATAACTTTAAATTTGTAGTTGGCTGCACCGAAACGTGAGAGGTTGTAGCCGGTCGGGGTAATAATTCGCCTATCTCTATTTGAACCCCTAAGATCACCTTACGTATTGTGCTTTGCATTAAATAGATGAGGTGCCTCCCATGTTCACTTTTTTGTTTTTTTCAATTTGATTGGCCCATCACTCAAAAAAGTGGAAACTATAGAGGCTCCCCAATACATAGGTCCTATTTTTGAGTACAGAGGTCTCCCCTTTGGCCCACCAATATAGGTGAAAGGAGGACAACGTTTGCCGAAGCATATGGGATAAAAGTAAGGTGCTATTGGGAACTCTTTGCTTTGACAACACCCCCCCCCCCCCCCCAATCCCACCGTCACCCACAAGAAAAAAAAGGGAGGCCCCTTCACTCCATGACTTCTCATTGGTTGCATGGAAATTTTATTCCTAAAATTGGCTGCTAATATTTTTGGCTTAGACTAATAGCCCTTCCGAAGAACACCCCTACCTATTCTATTCACCAGATGAACTGCTTCTCAATTGTAGTTTCTCTTTTTTTTGCCATGCGTCATTTTGATTCGCTCATCACCAAAAAACCAAAAACTGAAACTTGAGATGCTTCCCAAAATAGAAGTTTCTATGTGGATGGAGTCCCTCTCATTTGGCCGACCTATGTAGCTGAGAAGGCGAGAACTGGCCCCAAACCAGTGAGCTGCTATTTGGAACACACTTGGGGAACTCATTAGGAACCTGAAGAACATCATAGAGAGCACAAGGAAAACATGTGGACAGATCATTGGGAACACATGGGAACAGGATAAGAACACAACAATTATAAAATTCTTCCCCCCTCCCCCCTTCCCAAGGGAAAAAGATAAGCCCTCTTGAGTGCATTTTCAGCTTCTCATCAGCTGCATGCAAATTCTGACCATGGAATTGATTGCCACTGTTTTATTGTATTTTTGGAACAAATGGAGAACAGAAAAGAAAAGAAATTGGGAAACCAGAAAACCACAAAGACACAACTGATCGCACAAGTTGATCAGATTTGGTAGGCGACAGTTCCAACAAACTCTTCAGTTGTCTCTAGCACAAAGATTGAAGGGAGAGCATCACCTCTTGTCAAAATTATACAAGTGTTCATTTTCAACAAAATGATCTTATGAATCAGCTGAACAGGGCTTCATCCATTCCAGCCTACCACAATCCACAGTACCATCAGGAAATCATATGACCCAATCTTGGATCAGGTTTGATCGTGATCTAAGATCAAATATAAGGTTTCTTTTGATCCATAAGCACCATATTTCCACGCCTCCTAGCAGAGTCCAGATTCGATTTAACTCCCTCCAAGCCTTCAGGAGTTTCTTATGGAACAAGCACTGCATGGGGTCTGTTAATCTCTCCTCTAAATGTGGGGGATGTTCCAATCTGAAAATAGTCATGGCAGCCCAAGTCTAATCCGATTTAGCTCTAGGGCATTCATAGAAGTAGCTAGGTCACATATAAGGCAATTTATATCCACATCCTACACTTTTCTGTTCTCCGAGCATTGACAACTATGGCCTTGTGGTACATGGCTCAAATAAATCCGGCACTTTTCTGTGCAATTCTTTTTGCAGACATCCTTCCATCTGACATTGTAACTATAGGCACTGGTTAAGCCATCTCTCAAGGATTTTTAGTTGTACAGATTCCTTATGATTTAGCAACCTTCTCCCTTTCTTAACAAAGTAGGACCAAGAAGAGGAGTTCCATCGAACCAAGTCCAATGCTTCAAGTCAAACTACAGGGTTTTCACCTTGGCATGAAAGAGGTGAAAAAATGTTCTACTTGGCCTTTTTTTCCACAATATCTGTGCAATACTCCATCTTGCAATTTGTTCTTCATCTTTGCCTTACTACACTTCATCAAGACATTGGACCCAGTGTTAATATTGTATGTCGCAAGCTCTGTAAGACATTTCCAATCAAGAGCAACTTTTCCACAAGGGGGAGGAATTCTTTGATAGTGCAAACCATGGGTTGTGAGCTGTATTTTGTGTTATTAGAATACAATGCAAGCCATTCTTCTTGAACCGTCTATTGTTTGGGGGCATGATATTTAGTTCTCCAACACTTTGGAAGCTTTTCAATTATCCTCTCCTAGATTCCACAATCATATTCTTTTTGCTAATAGACATTTCTCACCTCTGCCCAACTATTGAATTTTTTTGGTTGCAGCATTCCAAGAGTCACCAATCATCTTGAGACGATTGTCGTATAGTTGTTTTTGTCCACAAAAATATGTTGATCACCAAATAATTATGTTATTTATGCCTTTTGCTAGAGTAGGGGTGTTTGGCCGAATGGCTTTGTTGATTACCTTCCAAGGTCTGGATATGCCATTCTAGACCTTGGAAGCCTCTACTACTATGTAATCTCACATTAAAACCCATTGAATGTCTAACATTCATTTTTTGTGCTTCAAAGGTAAAGCATTATGTACTTCAAAAACATCTACAAATTAAAGTCCACAAATTCAATTGTTAGGACAATAATTTCATTATTTTAAACTCAAGAATTGAGAGGCTAATGTAGCCAATGAATTATTAACTTCTTACATATCAAGACCTTGATTTAAAGGTTATTTTTTATGAACTCCAATCTTCTGACACATTTATTTTAGATTCTTTCATTTCCTATAGGCCTAATGGGTTTATGTTAATGAATTCCTTGACAAAGCTGAAACCCAATTTGCAAATTCTACACCACTTGATATTTTGTGAACCATTGTTCCAATTTACAAAATGGTCATCACTTGCAACAAAAGTACAATACATCTAGTACATATCATTAATGAACTAAAAAGCATGTGAGTAAAATTTCCATATGTTTATTATTGCTTAAACATTGAATACACATTTTAAAAATAAAGTAAACAGTTTTACGTGAATACCCATTGCTAATAAACACTAAAAAAAGAAAAGGAAGGCAATGTTTTTCAAAATAATTAGTAAATATGGTCAAATGTTTTTTTGAAGGTAATGCAATTTATTTTTTAGTATCATTAATTTAAATTACATCCAAACTGTTATTTGCCTTACGTAATGAATTATGCTTAGAAGTGAAGTTTTACCATGCCTATAACTTAAGAACATCCCGATTCCCAATATCAATAATTGAACCCACAATATAAGCTATGAAATTAGGGGCCTTTAGTCCAAGCATGGTAAAATATATCAAAAAAGTATTGCCAATTCTGCAGAAAATGAAAATTTGTGGAAATGCCATTTGAAATATGTCATAGTTTTGAAATTCAATGTCAAAAGATTTACATACAAACTTGAGATTTTTCTCATCTCTTGTTAATTAATAAGGGAATAGCTACCAATCTACTTCATTACAAACTATTGTTATGGGGTTACATTTACAATCAACTATTTGGTCTCTACCAGTGTTGGCCAATTCTCAAATTATCACTTGGTTCTCGACCAGGTTTTCAGCTTAATTATCACAATGAGAACCAATTAGAGTGAAACCCGATCTCAAATTCTCACATGAATGAAAATTTGTCATGAAAATTGGTTTTATATTTTTAATTTGAAAAACCAGACAAGCTCTCCCATAGATACTACATTCAATCTTAGGGCCATATGGCAAATTAGGGTTTCTAAATAGTAGCCACCAACTAGGGAGGTAACTATTTAAGGTTAGGTTTAAGGGAGCAATTATAAATAAAACATGAACAATTTTCTCAACTTTGTTTGTTGTTTTTCCTCTTCTCGTGTTGTTTTTTTTCATGTTGTTTGTGTTTTGTGCTCATCGTGCATTGGTGGTGCTTCATGTGTTGGTGGTGGTGGTGTTTCATGCGTTGGTGGTGTTATTTTGTGTTGGTACTAATGTTGATGCTTCCTACATTGGTGTTGTCATGCTCAGGTACCTTTTGGCCTAGAACTTGTTGCTCTTCTAGTGTTGATGCTAGTATTTGTAATGGTGTTGCTTTTGTTTCCTTGGTTAATTTGGTACTTCCCCTCTTCTTGTTATGTGCAAATTAGAGCTTGGAGCACCAAACTAATCCATAGACTCAAGGTGATTTTTTTCTCTCAATTTTTTGTTTTATTTGGTTTGTTAATGTTTGTTTTACTAATTCGTTTTTTTAAAAAAAATTAATCTATTGTCTTTTTTGTAAGATTTTCTTATACTTTCAAGTTCCTATACATTTTAAGGTGAAAGCACACTAGGGGGGGAGGGGGGAACAAAAAAATATTATTTTTTTGGGGTACATTTTGTATTACCTTGGGGCAATTTTTCTTTGATTTCATTTCATATTTTGATAAACATATAAAATGTATTTCAATACAAAGCCTCCAACATAATTTTTGTCATCTTTCAAATGAAAGTCATTTTTCAACAAAATGTTTTTTTCACCACACTTATGGTCGTTTGTATTAAAGACTTGTCTAAATTTTATTTGCGAAATCACATGAATCAAATTTTCAATTCATATCTAATATATGATTAAGTATTTCATCATTCTTGCAATCATTTGAATCATTTGTAGAGTATATTTGCAATTTATAATACATTGTGACATCTATTTTTTCACAAATATACTTTTTAATCATTTAACACTAAGCAAAAAATATAATATTCTTTAACAATTCATTATTTTGAGTAAATTTATGAAAACCTCTTTTAATATTGGCTTGGTGGAAGTTGAAAGTTGCATAGTTTCAAAGAACAATATTTGTGACAACATTTTTTGACCACTATAATATGCTTTCACCTTTTAGTCCAAAACTTCATTACAATTTTTATCTTATTTTATAAATGTTTAGGAAATAAAATTTACCTTGTAATTATTTGTATATGTTAGTTTTGACATATATATTTTTTGTTTTTTCACTACTCATTAGGGTAGTAATTTGTAATTTCAAATTAAACATGGAATACTCCTTTGAAAATGAAAATACATATGATATATTCATGAATGAAATAAGGATGGAAAATGAACCTTTGCAAGAACGTAAAAGAAATCCAAGTGTTGATAGAAGGAAGCAAAAATTCAAAGAAAATGATTTTTTTTTTTTGAGAAAGTTGCATGGACAATGATATTTTGGAACCCGGCCAAATAGTAGAAACACATTATGTTGAAAATTTTAGTATATTAAGGATAAAAAAGAAGTTGATTTAATAATGCTTCAAATCATGCATTATATTCTTTGTTACAATAGTCCAAATTTTGAATTTAAATCCAAAAACTCAAGGAAAAAGAGGATTAATCATATATAACACAACTAATGGAATTATTACATTGAAAAAACATGTAAATGTAGACTATTCTAATTTATGTTTTTAAAATTACAAAAGAAGTGAGAAATCCTTTGAGAAAAGATGAAAAATAACCTTTTAAAAAAATCAAATGTGGCTTTTAGTTCCATATTAATTCTTTTGCTACAAAGGAACCTTTCAAGAAATATGACTTGTAGCAAAAGCAAATTTTGGAAGATCTAAGCCCTTTAATTCTCAAAATTCATCTTTCTTTGCAATTTAAGGAAAGTATTTAATTGAAATGATTTAGTATGCATTTGTGTCCAAGAATTGATTTTCCTTCTAAAAAAAAATCTTTCATGAATTATTGGTCAATTTAGTGAAGAAAATTAAACAATATCATTCTACAATTGCAAGCTTTGATTTATGGATGTCAAAAGTGGACATGATATTTTTGTATTGGTGATCAATTTTTTAAGAGCTAATTGGCAACCAAAGAACATTACTTATGCTTTTTTTGAGGCAACTAATATTAGTGGACAAACCTTGCCCATAAATTTGACAAAAATTGTTGGACACTTATGAACTGAGGGAAAATTATTACTTATGTTAAGCATGATGGATGTAATCTAAACATTATGGCTATAGCCTTGAAATAAGTTGTAAGTTGTGATGTGTTGGGTTTGGAAGGCTTTCAAAGAACTTGTTTTGGTGATGAATTTTCCAAAGTGTGCAAATATGCAACAACAAATGAAAAAGTTTGCAAAGGCTTAAGATATGTGTTTGTCAAAGTTGCCCAAAGAGATTTGCGAAAGTGCATAATTTGGCCCAAAAAATTAGGAAAAGGTAGGCAAGAATGTACTAATTCAAGTCTTCCCCCAAGGAAATTGAATACTCCAATGAAAACAAGGTAAATTTTCTTTTTATTGGATTTTTTTTACATTCTCTTTTGAATTCTTACCATGCATAGTCTAATTTTTTTTTTGGCTTTTATAGATTTGCTAGAAAATTTACCCTTTTCCAAGAATCTTTGTAGTTCAAAAAAGTTATTATATTCCATTACAACATGTAGAATCCTATCAAAATGAATGCAAAAGTGCCACCTCCGCTAACATGGCACATATATATCAAATTATTGTTGATTCTCTAGGCTTTATTGTATTTGCTTAAATTTTGGAGCAATCTAAGGGTCTAGTTGTCAAGTGATGCATTAAATTATGCCGTATCCATAAATCTAGAATTCAAGGATGAAATTGATTCTACAACCTTTAACAACTTAATGGAAGAAGATGCAAATGTTGCTTCTCAATTATCATGTTTGGGTTCTAACATAAAAAAGGAAGTTGTTGGGGTTTTGGATTTTTTAATTTCCTTCTTAAAGAAATATGAAAAAAAAATCTTATAATATGATTTCTTTGATGTTGGACCCTAGGTTTAAGACCTTTTGTCTTGTGTCCTCATTTATTAATCGTGATTAAGGAAACGCCATTATGCAAAAATATGATAAAAAATCTTTGTTTCCTATTCTTCTTAAATGTCTGTATCATTTGCATCCTTTGGCTAGATCTGAAAAGGGTGTTGTTGATCAAAAGGTTGAAGAGGATAATAGTTTGGATATCTTTAAAATGATAGTAAGCACAATTGAACTAATAACAAAACTGACCTATAAAGAGCTTTTGATTTTTAGGCATTATCAAATGGATGTCAAAAACATCAAATGTCCACTCCAATGGCAAGAAAATCATGAAAGTATGTTTCCTATAGTTGGTGGTCTTGCTAGACAAATCTTAAGGATAAATTGAGACAAAAAGGATCTTTTCCTTGGTTGGAATCCTTACTAGTTTTAGGAAGTGTTGTTCACAATCAAAAATTTCAACAAAAATTGGTCCAATGATCATAAGACAGGTTGTAAAGCCCTTTCATGCTTGGCAAATTTAATTGAGATTGATGCAAATTTAGAGGAGGACTTGATGGAGTTTGAAGGAGCCTTTGAAAGGGATGAAGTTATGAAGTTTCAAATTTTGAATTTGAAAAATTTGTTATAACTTACAAGTTTCATATTTTTTTAAATGATCTTTAAACTATGAAAATAATAATTTTAAATTATTAAGTAAATAAATTAATGAATTAATAATTTTAATTTTAATTAGTGAAAATATTGATAATTGGATTGTGAAAACCAGATGTGAAAATCAACTGATATTGTATATGTGAGAACCGCCCTAATTGAGAATTAGTTGAGTTTGAAAAATATATATATATATACCCTAGTTAGTTTTCACCAACCTAATTATATTTTTATATATATATATATATATATTAGAGAACCCATTAGGTTTTCATAACATGATGTAAGAACCGGAATCAATTGGTTCTTCACAAAAAAAGTGAGAACCGCCCAACACTGGTCACATCCTTTCCATCCCGTGTCCTCCATGCATGAAACCTGACACTTGGAGAACACCGTAGACAAGGGTCAGCTTCCACATTGACAAAATAAGTAATTTTTTTATTAAAAAAATCAATTCATTTTTTAAAAATTCAAAATTATTATTTTTTCATGATTCACAATTGTCTACTATGAGATCACACCATGTGAGTAGTGAAATTAATTATATTGGAGTCCTTGTAATAATTATGATGGTTTTCAACACCTTGACTTCATATTTTCATAAATTTTCATTTCAATATATGAAAGGATTAATTTATGAGGAAACTGACCCTAGGGTTAAGGTATTTAACTGATATTGTCACAGTCCGGATAGTCAAACCATATTCTACATAACAATTGAAAGCAGGCATTTGTTTCAAATGTGGCCAAAATAGTCCTACCCAGTCTCACTAATGGAAAATATACAAGCATTTTCTTCAGTACTCCAACTGATAGTTTTAAGCAAAAACAAGCCCTCACTACAATACTTTGATACTGGCAAACTTTGCACAAATATGTGGGACATGATTGCAGGGTTGAGAGTTTGGTGGAGCAAGTGGTATTGTAGCACAGGATAACTTCCCTCAGGCTGTTAATGACATGTAGATTGGAAGAAGCAGCAATCTGCAGAAACAACCCAAAAACTGCAAAATCCAATCTCAACACAAATGCACTTTCACCAAAAAATTCAGTGAGAGTCTAAAGCCATGGCTACTGACTGTAGTTCAAGGGCAAGAATAGGAATGACCATAGATCTAGAGTAAGAAAAGGAATGCTTTCTTGTCCTGATAAAAAGTCTTCATTAAGAAACAGAAACAGGAATGATCAAGCAACTTCTGTCAGTTTGCTTTACAAAACAAACAACACTCCTTGGCATAAACCAACAAAGCTGAAAATGAATTCAGGTTTAAGGGCTTGACGATTATTGCATCAGTGTGGTCTGCCATATGCATATAAACTCTACAAAGAGGTACATGTTCCTCAAGAGCACAACCAACTTCAGTATGAATTGAAACTTATTTCATTTTGTAAAAACTTATTTCAAGTGCAGAACATTATTGCTTGTGGTCAATGGTCCATTTTGAGCCACCTTATGAGTCTATGAGTATGGCAAAGAGTAATCGGACTGTCCAATACTAGACATCCAGTGAAGAATTGTCACAGCATGTATGTAGTCATACAAAGATATTGACTTTCACACAACACTCATACCAGGAAGTAGATGCTATGTGGAGCTCTAGTTCATTGCTATGTTTGAAGGTATATCTGCAGTATTGTCATGTGATGTTTTCTCAGGTGATGACAATATCTCACTCTTGCAGAAGACCTACCTCTTCCTAAACAAAGAGTAATCTTTAACACAAGCATCTCATGCACAGATCCTACAAAGAATTCATGCAGTGGGATCCTAAATGCTCAATGCAAGAGTAGACACAAATGTATGAAATCTTCATGACATTAGTTTGCTCCTCTCAGATGCAAAGGAGACAATCTTCTCAACAGTTTGATTAATCATAGATGCCAAGCAGTTGCTCTTCTGTATAGCCACTGCAGAAAACACAGTTGAACAAAGTATATATCATCCATCACAAGCGGTACACAAAATTGAGAGAATGGAATACAAAATCATAATTGGCCCAATGCAGTCTCAATGTGCTCATCAGCTTTTTGTATTTCCTCCAAACAACAAACTGTAACAATCCACAATTGTGACAGGAAAAAGGAAGGAGTGGTACTTAAACACAGAATGAGCATGAAAACAGAAGCCGAAATAATAGCTTTTTCAGGTATCATCAATCACTAGAGGAATGCTGCTGATCTGCATGCCAGATCAGGCAACAGTTGCACAGTCACATCATAATGCTGGTGCCACACCACCACTGGTTACCAATTGCCTTGCTATCTGGAATGCTCACAGGGCACAAGTATGCCATTCACACATACACCATGGCAATCAATTCTCTTGCAAGATGACCACAGGAATGATTGAATGGTATTATGTGAGCACAAACTGCAACAGGAGACCCTGAAAACTTCTATGCTACAATCTGATCATTGAGACACATGAAGGTTGAAGCAGGAACTGCATTAGAAGCAGTGGAGAAGAAAGAATAATTGTGTAAATCACAAAGTCGAAACTTCAGGTCTGTTGGATTCATTGCCGATTTCATTGGGCTCCGCATCAGGATAGAACAACTCAGTATGCCCATAGAAATGTGCTGCAATAGCAAAGGTGAAGAGTACCAGAATCCAAAGACACACTACAAGCACAGAGAGCTGCACATTGGCAAAGACTTGACCCCGCTTTTCAGCTGTGTCGGTCTCACACACAATCGTATCACTCTTATCCATGCAACCTGTGGGCATGAGAGGGCCGTAGAGTGTATATGCAGTGCAGTAGAACCATGCTCCTTGTAATGTCAGGGCCAGACCAGCAGACAAGTCAAGTGCAAAGCTCTGCGGGTATGCTGCAATGAGGATAGATGCCAAGATGCACAACCCTATGAGCACCACCAAAATCTCATGATAGCTTCCTTCCAGACCTGCATGGCTTGTTGAATGGAAGTAGAACAAGAGGTACTCTGCAGTGAATGCCATGCTTGCAATCCAGAACAATCCTCCCTCAGGCAGTGGCAACCACCTGCCAAAAAAGGTGAAGAAATCTCACACACCCTACATCAATTGAATTCATCTCCCTGTGCTTCATCAAAGAAAATCTTTTCTGGATCCAAAACAGCACAGTGGTAGATATGGTACTGCTTGACATAAACAAATCATGCTACTCTCATGTATCAAAGGGAACTCTTAAGAATCGAGAACTTCTTGTGACATTCATAAACCTATGTTTGAATGTCAGAAGAAGTTCTAGGGTTTTGTGCATCTGGTCAGATGGGTTTCTAGATCCTTGAGAAGCTCTGACATTTATAAAAGTTTGCCATGTTGTTTCCACAAGGAAGAATAACTGCCCATCTGTAGACAGGGAGTCACAAGGGACTGCAGTAGATTGACACTTGCAAACGAAGAGGATCTATCAAACCTTAATTGTAATTGCAAGCCCAATGGTAATATTGAGCTTTAGATGCAAGCAATGAGTTTCATTGCCTTTGTGATGGAGTACACAAATCTGATTGCAAGATAACTAAGAACTTGGATATCTGCTGGCTCAAATTGCAGAAAGGAGGAAGAGTGTGGAGTGGGGGGGGAGACAGGGGGAAGAAGGGGGGCAAAAAAACTTAGAAGATGCACAACAAAACGTACCCTGTGGTTTCACTGATGAGAACACAGGTGCCGAACAGGAAGAACATGAGGAGCATAGCAGCATGCTCAAAGTCATTCAAGTGCGCAGTGTTGAGAGCACCATCTACCTCAAATCGCAGATGCGTGGAGTAGAAAAACTCCAAGCACATGTCGATGAAGGTACCGACAATGATGATGTACAACTCTATGTATCTGAGACCTGCATGCGCAAACACTGTAGCAGCAGCAGCTGGTGGTGGATGCCACACTCGACCTCGAAAACCCTTGGGATCTTTCACATAATTCAAGATAGAATTCAGCAAATGCCACAATCCAACCAAACCAAACAAAGTTCCTGGCAACACATGACCCTCGAAAGACCCCATGTTATCCCCTATTCTCTATTTCCGCTGATGGCCAGAGAGAGTCGTAGGCCTCTATCTCTGGCCCTGAGTGTAAGTCTCTGTCTCTCCCAGGGAACCTGCTAGTTGTTGCTTGCCACTTGCTTGCTCAGTTTTGTCCAAGCAACAACAACAATAGGATTTCCTCACAAAATCCAAAGCTCCTGCTACTACTCTGCTGCTTTCTCGCCTGATTGCTTGCTTGCTCAGTTTTGTACAAGCAACAACAGGGATTCCTTACAAAAATCCAAACCTTCTGGTGCTTGCTTGCTTGATCAGAGTTGTTAAAGCGACAAAAACAGGGATTCTTTTCAAAGATCAAAACCTACTGCTGATGCTGCTACTGGCTGCTTGCTCAGATTTTTCAAACAACAACAATCCAGCTCCGGAGAAACTGCTCCGAGAGTGCATCTGATCACAAAAGCCATTGCAGCAAATCTCAAGACCCAACAAATCCTCCTCCATCATCAAAGCAATAGAGCACTTCAAAAAACTAAGAACCGTCAAAAAAAACTGTTGCAACTTCCAGAGAGATTTTCTGGTGAGGAAGAAGAATCATGGAATCTCAAAGGAGGAGGAAGAAGAAGAATTTCCTCACAATCTAACAAGTACAAGACCTAAACAACAACATTTAGTCTACTCTTCCAAAGAAAATATCTCTAAAACCCTAGTTTTGCAAGAAGGCTTTTGGCAAGGGAAAGAAAGAAGCAATTAAAAGCGAAGGTAAATGTAGAAGATAAGAAGTTTGCTAAGCAAAATTGATTATGCATCTTTAGTCAACTATTGATTAGTTATTAATAGAGTCATCTGTAAAGTAAGAAAAACACAGCACCAGAACCCTGAGTTTGGTCATACACAGGGTGAGATTTTTAGAAAACCTCCAAAGAAGTACATTAGCATTCAAGGGGGGATGATACTCAGAAAACCATCAATTTCGGTGAGAAACTGAGTTTTCATCTTGTCTTTCCTTTTTCCTGAGCGCCTCCACTGCTGCTACATATATTTTCACTTGCTCCTAACTGTCTAATTATTATTATTAGTCTTCAACTTCGTGCATTAAATGCTGAGTTTCAGCATTTCAAACTGAGATTTAATAAAAATGTCTTTACTTTGCGAATACCATTGAAAGAGGGGATAGGGGGGTGAAAGGAGGCCCAAAGACAGGGTGAAGACAGGGTTACTTTATGGATAATTCTATTCTATCATTGTAATCAAATGAGGTAATACCAGCCTTCCATCAGCTTTATACCAGTCCTATACCAATTATATCCTTTCCATATACCAGCCAAAAAACCCTATATCAAGACCAGACTGGTATGAAAGTTTTTTAAAAAGTACCCATACCAGTACCAGCCTGGTATGACAAAACCTGTTACCAGGACCAGTTTGTATGTTGAAAAAGTCCAAACCACACCAACACAATTTAATACTCAAGAGTGATGCCTTCAGAACCCAATTATGTGAAACTCTAATTATTATAGTCAAAGTAATGAAACCTATATTTTTATGTAAAATTTCTCATTAGGGGAATCATAATCAAGTGATCATGGGCACTGATTTTAATTTTAATTCTATTTATTGTAATCTTAATTGAGGGATGATCATTGGACCCAATTTTATGTTAAATTCTAGTGGTTGTGCTCAAGTGGTGATGGAGCCATGGAAGCAAAATCACCTGATGTTATGTAAAACTCTAACCTTTATGCTCAAGTATTGATGAACCCAATTATGTAAAACTCTAATTAGTAGAATCATTATCCAGTGATGATGGACCTAATTTTATGTAAAACTCTAATGCTCATTCTCAAGAGTCAAGTGATGATGGACCCAATTTTATGTAAAACTTTAACTAATGGAATTGTTGGTATAACCAAGGTTGCTAGAAGGGATGTCCCTAGAGTCTTTCCGAGTGTCCTAACATTTTTTTGGTCAAGCAAATGTTTGGACTTACCCTTTCCTTGTGCATCTAGTATCCTTCATGATGTCGCCCAGTGTTTTCCTAGTGTTGGTTGGCAGCTCCTGGCATCTTCTTAACACTATTCAATGTCCTTAAGATTTTGCCAATGCCCTCAACATTTTCCCAACACATCTCTGAGCATCCTCTCGGTGCCTCCTATCATTTAGGGGAGAAAAAGATTGAAATCTCATAATGTCTTCCAAATCTTCAAGCAATGTTAGGAAAAAAATTTAAGTTTTTTGACCATTTTAGCATCTTGTCATTCTCCAACATTGTTCCAAATCCCTTAATAAACATCCTAGCATCCCCAACATCTTTCCATGCTACCCATGTCCCCCACCATCCTAT
Source organism: Sphagnum contortum (assembly GCA_963920785.1). Lineage (NCBI taxonomy): Eukaryota > Viridiplantae > Streptophyta > Sphagnopsida > Sphagnales > Sphagnaceae > Sphagnum > Sphagnum contortum. The sequence continues at coordinate 15,997,237 of OY987285.1, read as the reverse complement.
TGCCATCCTTAGCATTGCTTGAACTTGGATTAAGGATGTCCTTCAAAATGAGATGTTGACAACCTTGGTTATACCCATTCAATAGATTGAAACAATGAACATATGGAATTATTGCTATAATCAATGAATTTGTTGAGGCAAGCAATATATGGAATTATTGTTATAACAATTCAATTGGTTGACCCAATGAACATGTGCAACTCTTGTTATCACCAATATTAGTGGGTTTCATAGTTGGAAATTTTGATTTGAAGACAACAAAATATTCAAATTGGACACATGTGTCAAAAAAATTTAAATACCAAACATCCATTATTTTGAATAGAGTTTTTCAAATAATTATGATTTTCGGAGATCAATTTCACATTTCAAAACTTGATTTCATTTGAAACATGGGAGCTAAATTTAATTTTTTCAATTGCAACATTACGTAGTTTATGAAATGGTGCAACACTTTTGAAGTTAAAGGTTTCATGCCATTGAAGTCAAAGCTTTACATGCAATTGTTGTAATGAACATCTAAACAACATGATGTTTATTGGTGGTGTTAAAGGAAAACACATATGTATGCATTTGTCCTTCATACACAATTCTTTCATTCCATTTTAGTTGTGCAAATTGGAAAAAATTTGTGCAACACAAGATGTTTTTGAAAAACATTTGACAAATCTTGCACTAGTTTTATCTCTCATCCTAAAAAAGAGATCAGGGGTTTGGGGAGGGGGGAGGGTTTGGTTTGTGGATGGTAATTAAATCATCAAACAAATAGGAAATGATGCCACGGAATGACAACTTTGACTAATTTGATGATGATTAAACATGAGAAAAAAGAATAAATCATGGTTCTTTTAAGAAGTTATGGATGGCACATACGAAAAAAAGTTGAGGCCATGAAATGATGTTTGTTGATAAATAAAAATTGCAAAATGCTTCTATGAATGTAGGTTATGTAAGGTCAACCATAGACACAATGAAGGTGAAAACCATGTTCATATATTGCAATGTTGGCCATATACATAATGAAGGTTTGAAACACATGAGCAAGTATTACACTTTTGGCCATCAACATAATGAGGTATAATAGAATACATGTGAATGTTGTAGTGTTAATTATATACATAGTGAAACTTGAAAGATGCCTCCATCAATGTAACTACTACAATGTCAACCATATATGCAATGAGGGTTCCGAACATAAGTATAGAAAAAGCTGGAACAAGATTTACACATTTGATTCAAGTTCTACATGGCCAAAATGTTCAAACAAAAGATTAGTGAAATAACATGTTTGGTTGTTGAGGTTTCAAAATGATGAGAGGAAAGATATCACTTATCATTGGCTATGGAGGATACCCAATTGTTGCAAATAACCAATTAACTAAAGTTGAATCCATCATTTTGAAACACATTATTGAAAATTATTCTTTGATTTCTATAATAACCTCTTTTTCCAAGTTTTTGAAACTTTTGAAAATCGAAGTAACTATAGTTTATGAATGTTTTTGAAGAATTGAAGGGTTTGATGAAAGAATTGGCAAAGAACCAACAATTCAAGCTTGGTTCTTCAACCAACTTTTTGATTTTGTGAAAATCAAATTTGTGGGTCAAAATCAATTCTTTGATTTTTTGAAACTACCAATCACCAATCCATATACCCAAATTTTAAATGTTGGTTTTTTCTTTGAAAAAATAAAGAATCACCCGACATTGTTATAAGTTACAACCCATTAGGGAATAAACATATCTAAATATTATGAAAATATTGAACTAATTTATTGTTATAACCCATCTAAAATATGGGTGTAAAATCAGTTGAACCCATCTAAATTAGGATGAAATGAAGTGAGCAAATCCATGCATAAAATTAAATTTTAAAAATCCAACAACTGAATTGAAGGTTTTCTTTAAAAGATCTATTGCCTAGGGGGCCACAAGCTTCATATATTTTATGAAACACTTGAGATAAAAGGTATGTTTTGGTATCTTCTAAAATGATAAAATATTTTTGACCTATACTTTAAATATATTTCATAATGATTTATAATCACCCTATTTACATTCAAATAAGTTATGAATTATTTGTATTTTCAATAATTGAAGCCTTTTTTTGTAGCATTTGGAATAAAATGGAAGTGATTATCCCAAGGTCCATTGCCAAATGACATAAATTTCGTTCATTTTGAAATGTTGTTAGAAAATTATGAAGTTGAAAGGTTTTAAGGTTTGTGAAATGGATTAATTTTTGGGCAGGGGGGGAAATCAAGTCTTTTCCAAAAAAATTATAAAAAAAACATTGTTTTTTAATAGGTGTCCCATTAAGGTATTAACCTAGGTAAAAAATGGAGACAAATTATTTTAATATTAGGATTTTCATGTAATCAATGAGAAGGTTAAAGATGCATTTAGAAGGGATTTTTTTCCCTTTTTGGGGTGGGGGAGGGGAGTGTGAGGTTATATGTGTGTGTTTCTTCTTCTTATGCAATATGAATTATTTGTTTTTCCTTTGGTTTTTTTTTGGTTGGGGATGATTTCTATAGTTATTTAACTTGAATTCAAGTTAGTTATTTTGAGACATTTGTATTGTGCACAAAAAATTACAAATTTGGCAAGTTTAATGCGTCTTATGCAAAATTTGTTCAATTTTAACAAATGTTTTTTGGTGAATGGTCTATAAGGATTCTAATTTTAATCCTAAAATTGTGAAGTTGCACTTTCATGATAAAGTTATTCATAGAGAGACAAGGAGAGGGAGTAAATGCATGTGAATTCATTTTCTATGTCATGTAAGCACTAGTGTACAAAGTAATAAAGGTGGTTTTGATTGAAATAGTCTATATACACTATGAGAATTCTTGGTTTTTCAAGTTGACTAATTGGTCTTTATTGATTAGTGAACATGTACAATTTGACTAGAAGCTAGGGGCTTGAATGACGTGTGTATCTTTCAACTAGTCAACTTGGATGGAATGACCTATTTGACTATTTGTCGACTTGGATATCTAGTCAAATTTGACAAAAAAATTGGCCACCTTTACCAAAATGGTCAATGACATTTAGTCAATTGAAACATTTAGTCAAGTTGGACATAAACAAATGACACCTCTAGTCAAAATGGCCAACGAGGTTTTAATCAAGTAGAACATTTAATCAAGATGGCCAATGTTATTATAATCAAATGGGGCATCCTACTTGCCTATGTATCATGTTCTAAAACCTTCCTACCTACCTACCTACCTACCTACCTTCATATTTACCCACCTACCACAAAATACCAACCTTCATACCTACCTACCTACTACAACATGAGAACTAAATTTTAATTCAAATTGAACCTAGAATTGAAACCAACACTTAAATTGGTTTTATCCAAAGTCTAGTTTCTTAGCTTTTAAAAAAATATGGTTTTCTTGTTGTTGGGGTTGGAAATGTTGTCAATGAGAATCAATTGAAATATACATTTTCATTAACAATAAATTTGGGGTTGGGCACCTAAGTAGGGCAACATTAGGAATGTAGTTGCTACTTTCGGAACATGGTTGAAGTAAGCAAGGTTCTTTTTCCCTCTTGGGCTTAGGCATGTATTTGATATAATTTGCCACTTATTATTGGGTGTGTTATCAAATTTTTAAAGGATTAGTTTTGATTTATGCATAGGTAAGTAGATATGGATATTGTTTGGAATGGAATTCATCCAAGATTTATTTTAAAAGAATAAGAAACTAAGAGTCTTGAAATGTGAAGATCCAAATAAAGAACCAAACTAAAGGTTCTAGCAAACAAAAAATGAAACATCTTAAACTAGAATTGGAGGTTCTTTCAATTGTTTTTAGAAAAAATTGAAATTGGGATTTGAGGTTCTTTTGAAAACTAAGAATTGGATAACATTAGTATATAATATGTTTTTAATATTGGTTAGATATATGAAAAAATCTAATTTAAACATGCATAAGGGCAAATTATGCATGAAATCATAGGGCATTGAGTAAGTATGCATAGTTGTGTGCATATCCTTTTAAGGAATACAAGCATGATATTGATATCCAAGAGGTAAGGTTCCAAGGTTGTCAAATATGAGTTTGTGTTTAATAGTTATCTATTCCTAAGAATTATAGTCATAGGTGTGTGGGGTTGGGGTGTTGAGGCGTTTTTGTGAGTGTTTTTGCAAGTAATTTGTGTTACAATGGACAAAGTTCTTTATAAAATTGGGGTTTAATTTCTTTCAATATTTTTTTTTTTTGAATGTTTTTTTTTTCTTTACATGGTTAATATGTGAAATTTTTTATACATAGCTTATATGCATATTTAAGTTACCTTCAATTTGAAAACCAAAAAATACATAACATGGATTTAATGAAATATTTTCATGAATGCATAATTGTGTTAGACACTTGCATGACACATGGTATCTTGTTGTTTGTAGGCCATCCAACATATGTGAAGTTGAACCAAAGTAAAGAGATCAATTACAAGGTAGTTAAAGGCAAGTTGAAATATGTTGAAAATAAGTCAAAATTTATGTAAATTTGTTGAAATATAGTTGAGATTACAAGTCTTCACAATTTACAATCACAATTGTAAGAATACTAAAACTAAATAGTGGGGATAATACACCTAGCTAAAATTAACTAAAGAAAAAAAAAACCATAATAAAAACATATTCTACCTATACATTATCAACTAATAATGCAAAACACATTACAATCTGAAAACTATGCAAGGAAACATTGTTCCCATGAAAGAAATGGTCGCATCTACATCTCGAAGATGCTCATGTTATTAATCAACATTTATTGTAACAATGAAATGACTATACTATTAGGTGGTTATCCTATGTTTATCCATTAATGGTGTGAACTCGTTGGCATGCTTAATTGGATTGTTGCTTTGTTGGACAACGTCTTTTGACTTGTTCATATTGCACCTTGCATTTTTGAATTTAAAAAAATGAAAGTTGTTAAAAATGAGAAAATTTAATAGGAATATAAGTTAAAATGCATAAGAAAAAGATTTTTCATTAGTTGCACACATAAAAAATCAATGAAAAATCATCATTTACTACTCCGTAATAAGAAAGTTTGACAAAGAAAAAACCATTTTGAAATCTACAAAATTAGAGTTCAATAATGAATAAAAATGGCACACATCATGGGCATATCTTACACATAGTCGACAAACATAGTTGAAAACCTAATTGAAGTCTAGTTCAGCCCAATCAAAATATAAGAAAAAATATATAATTGAAACTTAGTTGAAAATAATTGATGGTTGAAAAGGTTCATAAGTTTAACTATCATTGCCCAAATGTTTGTTTTGGAACTAGAAAAGAAGAAAAACCAATGAAAGTTGAAGAAAAAAAAAATCATATTTACAAAGCACATTTTTCTTTTATTCTTTTATTTGGACATGTTTTACTTTCAATCTCATAACTTTCTCATTTCTTCTTCATCTTAATGATTTAAAATATTATAGGAGCACCACCTTAAGTTCTACAAATTTAATAATCTTGGAATTATAATAACAACAAAGCAACATAAAAGGAAGTTAAACCTAGTTACTTAATATCTATCTATATATACCTAATTAGTTTAAATAACCTACTTACTTACATTTGACCTAACATATCTACCTATTACTTACCTAGGGACCTCCTATTGCATCTAGATAGATAATAAGTAGGTAGGTAGTCATACTTACCTTGCCTTGCCACCCCATTTAAATCTAGCCTCATTAACAACCTAGGTAGGCTATAGGTAAGCAAATACACTTATTGCAAATTACTTCTAAGTACATATAGGTAGTTAGGTAATACTTTGTAGGTTAAGTAGGTATTTATTACATATATTACCAAGGTAGTTATAGGTAGGTGATAAATTGTAGGTTAAATAGATTTAGATTATAACATAGGTGATTTAAAGTAGGGTGTAGGTTAAGTTATGTAGGTCAATAGTCTATAGGTACCTTAGTACGTAGGTATAAGTTATAATAGTAAATAACTGTATGTAGGGTGTAAGTAATGATAAGTAGGTAGTTGGGTAGGTAATATGTGGGTAGGATATAGGTAATGATAATTAAAGTTGAAATATTATTGAAAATGCATGCAATATTTCATCCATTAATATCCTTCTTTCATCCATTCAAAAACAAGGTCCACCAAAATAGTTAAGGAATTGACTTGACATGGCATAATGTCATGGCAAAGTGGAATTATCAACTATTCCTCAATTGGGGTTTTTTTTAATAATTTAATTTAAATTGATGGTCAACACCCGTTAGTGATCAATGTTGTACATTTAGCAAACTAGTCAACACATCAACTCATTTGAGATGCCATCCCATACATGTGGAGTTTTTAAAAATAAATATTATCGTGTAATCAAAATAAAATTGAAGATGACATGTAATCAAAAACCAGTTGGTTATAAAATGCCTTTTTTCTCCTAGTGATTAGCCAACATGGTTTCTTGTGAAAATAATAAAAATATCAAGCACATGTCTAAATCCTTCATAAATTTTTGCAACACTTTCAATAAGTTACTTGAGTACATTCTACAACATTTACAACAAATCAATCATCTAGTACATTCTACACTCACTAATTCGTTGAAGCTTTCACATGCATGATTACACAAAAGGAAATAATTGATTACCTTACACATATGAATATTGTAATCAATTGTGTCCACCCACTTCAAATTGGGCTTTAATCATGGCTAAAGATTCAAAAAAGGAAAGTTGTCAAAATATTTTGAAACATTTCCTATTCACAATTATAAATATTGTCCCCCCCCAAGCGTAGGGCATTACATGATTTTAAAATAACCAATGGCAACATAGTAAAATGCTAGCTCATTTTATTATTTTGGGATTGTTCTTAAACTAACCATGGATTCCTAACTTGCCATTTTTGAGCCACCCAATAGTGCACTTACCTTAGAAATCCCTAGGCTATTTAGTACCATGGGGTAGACTTATAACTAGTTAATTACTTGTGGCAAACTTACCATCCTCTACCTAAAGGATGAAACTAATGGGATTAGTTAGTACATATGGATGAGTGGCGGGTTGTAATCCACTAATCACCTAAAGGATTTCTAAAAAGATTAAGATGAAGACCTATTTTCATGGGAGTAAGATGGGCCTTGTGTGGTTTTAAAGGAAAAGGATTAGAAGGAGGAGGACATTGTGCAATTCAATGCTAATGTATTTTGGGAAAACTTGTATTATATTGGAGTATTAGAATTATGGCTATGACAAACTTCTCTTATGAAGAAGGTGTGTGTTCTTAAGGAAAGGGGAGGAATATGGATTCAAAATGTATTTTGAACATTGCATTGGAAAATGGTTGACTTAATAATTTAGTCTCTTGTTGGAATGTATTAATCTTGGAATGTATTAGAATATGAAGGAATGTAATATATTTTAAGTTTGCATAATGTTTTGTTACATTTTTTATAGTATTTCTTCATTTCTTCTATTAAAAAAAAAGAATGTATACTATGTTTTAGCTTTTAGAGTAGGAAATCTCTTGTTGCCACCTTAAGGTATAACTAATATATGGAATTAAACTTGAAGGTTGAAATCTACAAGATAAATGGAATTTTTGCAAATGATAAACAACAACCATAAAGGGTCTATAACAATTGTTAATGGTAAGTAGTGTTGAAAAAGCTTGTTGGGGATTATAGAAGACAGACAATGCCACTAAATAAAGGATCTACAAGTGCTCTAAAGGTTAGACAACAATTATGGAAGGCCTATAGACCCACTGGACACCATTCCGATGTACTAAAGGTATTATAAAGGTACTAGTGGGTGCCCGTGGCCGAAGGCCACTGTGAAGCCCCTGTGTGAAATCCAGGTCCCAAAATTGAGATCCCACATCCAGGTCCCAAAGTTGAGATCTCAAGTCCTGAAAACCATGTCCTGAAAACCATATCCTAAAATTTCCCAGGCCCCACACAGTGGCCGGTTCCGCCATAAAAAACGCTGCCAGAACATCGGACGGACGGACACACAGTTTGTCATGTGCTTTTTAATTTTCTTTTAAGATTATTTTACTGTATTTCCTAAACCCTAAACCCAAAACTTAAAGGAAAAAAACCAAGGCACCCTGAGAACATGATTGCACTTCCCAATTGGCTGGATGATTATTTATTTATTTATTTATTTTTCCGATGAGTTGCTGATGTGTTCCTACCATTTCTCCAATTTGTTCCCCACGTTCGGACACTCTCAAGTCCCCCCCTTTCTTTAAATCGTAATTATTTTCTTTAAACCGGGAGCATGCCTCTCCCGGGCAAGATGGGTACCCGTGACCTTTGGGCACTGTGAAGTCGACTTATTTCTTTTAAGCTAGGGGGGGATGGAAGATTTTTTTTTCAATTTTCCCTGTTTCCTATTGTATTCCCACGGTGTTCCCTTTAAGTTCTTAATGGGTTCCCAAAATGTTCCCCACGTTCCCAATGTGTTCCCCATGGGTATTCCCAATCGCACCTTGCTTTAATCCCATATGTTTTGCTCAAAGTCCTCCCCTTCTCACATATATCGATGGGCCAAAGGAGGAGGCACTCCATCTATCCATAGAATCTTCAATTTTTGCGAGCTTTCATAGTTTCAATTATTTTATGCCGGGGCCAATCAAATTCAATAAAAAAAAGTTGGACTTGTGAGGGATAAAGGTCAGGCCAAAAATGGTGATGAACGTTTTTGGGAGGAGAAATTTCATGCAGCCAATGGGAAGGCCCAAGCACACACTGAATGTGCCTTGCATTTTTTCCTTTTAAATTTGGGGGGCGAGGGATTTAATGGAGGATATTTTTCAGTTTTCCCTGGTTCCCTCTATGTTGACCATCCCAGCATCCGCTCACCTTGGCTGGGGCCCTCAATGGATGTGGGGAGGGGGGGGGTTCCAGCCAATCAGGAATAACTGCATCAAGACACTGACACCAATTTCTTTATAGGAGTAGACTCTTCCATCATCTTCTTCTTCCGGGATGAAGAACTTGGATGGATGGACGGATGTGGGGAGGGGGGGCTCCAACCAATCAGGAATAACTGCATCAAGACACGGGATGAGGAACTTGGATGGACGGACGACGGGACGGATGACGGGACGGATGGATAGAAAGGAGGACCAACACCAACACCGGACAGACAGACACCACGGATATTATTATGTTGGAGATGGAGGGTAGCTACTTCCCATTCCCTCTTATTTCTTTTGCTTGGTTTTTATACTTCCTTCTTTTCACACTATTGGAATGGCTTACAATTATGATGGTAGGTCTATCCCTAAATGACAAACCCTACCCTCTTTGTTTCTCCTTGCATAAACTTTTTATTATTACTTGAGTAGTTATAATAAAGTTAGTCAGTGATAGTAATTTTTCTTGGAAGTCATAAGAAGTTGAATTTGTTCCTTGACATTGCCTTCGTTAAGGTGGCAATGTTCAAGGACTACATTTTCACACCTTTACACTAAGAAAAGTAGACAAATGTGTCTAGCACTTGTATTCTTGACCTTTTTTCATTTGAAGAAATTACACTCATTTGAATGGGTGAAACGTTTGTTTACCAACTTGGTGGCCATTGCGTATGCTTTTATTTCTTTTGGTTCATTTTTTTGCCACCAATTTGATATGCTATTAAAGGGACTATGAAAGATATTTCATGGATTTCATGACTTTAATAAAAAAACATATGAATTGGTCATCCTATCAAAGACTTGTAAACTTGAAGATTGGAAATCATTCATTTTGTGGGAGGTTGTTGTTTTTACTTATGTTTGTTGTTGTTGAATCTCATTCATTAGTTCCATTTTTATATTCCTATAAATAATCAAGGTTTAAAGGTTCAATCTATTGTGAAGAAATAAGATTGCCACACAATTTTGAACCTTTTCTTTTGTTTTCTTTCATATTATGTCTCACATATATATAATTATTATGAATGCAATTCAATTTCAATTTACATAAGATGTGAATTCAATGTAAAATAAAATCAATGAGATTAAATAATATAATTGTATTGTGGAAAAAAAATCCATGTAATTAAAAATATAATGCATTTGGGCACTTTATTGTCTTTTTATAATCTTGTGAATACAATAGTTACACAAACTAAAAAACTATTTACACCCATAATTTGTCTTATGATGTTTTTGCAATGTTTTCATTTATAAATATTTATGCATTAGTATTTTGGCATAGGATTTTGAATTTGATATTTGTGAATATGTGTGAATGTGAAATCAATTGACAATTGACATTCTAGGTAAAGTTTATGGAAAAAATTGAAGTTAAATGAAATATTATATGTATGGAAAACTTGCAATGAATTAATGCATTTACTTTTCAATATACCCCCTTGCCCTAAAAGCAATTTGATGTACATTTGCTGTTTTGATGTTTTATTTATCACATGGAACATAGTTGTTAAGTCTTTTGTTGGTTGCTTGTGTTTTTTTTTTTTCATTTCAAAAAAAATATTTAAAAAAAATATTGGCAAGTGCTTGCATTTTGTAAAATAACAATGATAAAATCAATAATTTCAATGGGTGGGTTGTATGGAGATTGTTTTTGATTGTGAATTACTTGTCATGGGGCTCACATTTATTAATAATTAAAGTTTTGTTTCCTGTTTTCAGCAATGGTTTTCTTTTTCCATGGAGTTGTTTAAACAACTTATGAACTTGATTTCTAAGGAAAATTATGCCACCCAACTTCAAAAAAAAACTAGTGGGAACTTGTTTTTAATTTTGAATTACTTGTTCTTGGGCTCACATTTATTAATAATTTGAATTTTAGTTTCCTTTTTCCAATGATGGTTTTTTCTTTCATGGAATTGGTTAAACAACTTATGAACTTGATTCTAAGGAAACTATGCCACCCAACTTCAAAAAAAAAACTAATGCTAAAACAAATTTTATGTAATTAAAAAATAATTATTGGTATATATGTTTGTTTGTGTTGTTCATGACTACCTCCAAACCTTTCATACCTACCTTTGAATCTACAAACTTACCTTTCACAAACAACACATGAACAAGTGTTCACATGTCAATTTGCTATCACATCATAATTAAAAATATAATGTCCTTTGTTACAATGTTACAAATAATAAAACTTTGGAAGATTTGAACTCCATGATTCTCGTCACAACTAATAAATGCACAACTCAATGAAAAATTTATGTTAACTTTGGAACCCTTCAGGTTTTGTGTTTTCATGCATGTTGTTCAACGACATACAAAACACTTCACGCACATTGTTGGTACCATTTTTAATATTTTGTGAAGAGATTTGCTTTCTTTGCATTTAAAAATAAATTGCAAATATGGAAATATGTGCTAGTGAGAATTATAATTAAAACAACGAGGAACCCACACAAAAGGGTGAAAATAAAAATGTTTTTCAAAACAAAACAAAGGGTGCTTATCTTGTTGGCAATACATGGTCTCACCTAGGCCACTTAAAAGGTGGTCAAATCATAATTCATTCCATTTAAGACCTAGAAAGGAGAAAAAAGAGCAAAATAAGACATATATTGGGTGTGAACATCATGCAATTTCCATTAGAAAGACGGCAGGAGAAAGTGAAAAACGCAACATCAAGTCAAGTTGGCCCATTCAAAGATTAAAGCTCATGAATGAATGCTATAAAGTGCATTGCTCCACACTTTGGTGGAAAACAAAGCAAAGGAAAATAAAAGATGACTTGCCCCGCATGTTCAACCATATTAGGTTGAACACTATTAAATTTTTAGTGTATTTTTAGTTTAAAAACGTGTCCAAAATTGAATTTAATAATTGAATTCTAATAGGTTTAATATAATCTAGGGTTTTAATTTTCAGTTACATGTTATGATCCCGATCTCTCCCCCCTCCACCTCCCCCCCAATCAGCAAAATTAGTGAATTGCCAAATTCCAAAAATTTCCCAACCTTTTTGTCAAGAGAATGAATTTAAAATTTTAAAAAAACACTCTTACAATCATGAAGACATGCACTAAATGGGAAAAAAAAGAAGGAAAAACCAACATATTGAATCCAACGGATGCAAAACGAAGGTTTTAAGTCATAGTGATTATCAATAACAAGTTCTAATGACAATTGTGAGCTTTACATGGATTCTTGGTTGCTAGTAGTATTAATTAGTTGAGGGGGTGAGTCTAAAGTGATTGTTTTCGGTTGCTTTTGGTGATGGGTCAAATTTTTTGGGTTGTTTTTTGGCCATAGTAGGGGACTATGGAACCTTTGCCTTTGGTTTGGCTCTATATATATATATATATATTAGGTGGTAGAATTTTGGGTAAACAAGATGGAATAAAGTGTGGTGATATTGGGAACATATGGGAACACACCAAAAATCATTTTCCTTTTACTCGTATAATAGTGTCCACAAACAAATGGTACCCAATCAATAGTTGGTAGGTTTGACTACAAAAATAGTCACAAAAAGAAAATCTACACTAGACCTAAACCCACATAAACCCTAAAGGCGCTTGTAGGGGGGACACCAGGTGGACTGACTTTAAGAAGGAGGACTGTTTGCTCAACTACACCTATCAGTCAAATTTCACTATTCTTCTTGACATTTTCAATGGGTCTTGAGTCTTGACCACAAAAAGGAAATCTACAATAGCAAGCCTCATGGAGGTCCTATTTCAATTAAAAAGTTTCTCAAAATCAGGCCAAGTGGGTCCAATTTGGGGCTCTCTCATGGGATTTTTCCCCTTTAGTCAAAAAGACACTAAAAAGGCTTCAAAAGGGCTTTGAAATTGAAGTTAAAAACCCTTCACAAGGCTCTTTCACGAGGCCGTTTTGTTAAGGATAGGTTACTAGTAAGTAAGTGATTAGTTAGTGTACATATTAACTATATGTTGTTTAATATATCGACTTAGTTATTAGAGTTATTTGGTAAAGTTGGGCAAACACAACACCAGAAGTCCGTGTTTGCCCTATTTGATTCGCAAAGATGTATTAATTGCGAAGATGGCATTAAAAATTACCAAGTGCCCCAACAACATGTGTTCTTTATTCATTTCCTATCATAGGTAGTCAATAGAGAAAATCAAAATAAAAAATTACACAAAGTGGCCTGCCTTATCCCACACATGAATGAACAATAGAAATCAACTCAAATCACATCCAAAGGCTCATGTGGATTTCTATTGGTCATTCATTCACCACAATTGATCTTTTGAAGACACCATTGTGATCTTTATGAATTTTCATTTATTGAGAGGAATGTTACAAAACTTTTCATCCATTCATAAGAAGGTTTCCTTGAACTCTTTGAATGATAAGTTATGTCTAATAACTAACTCAAGATTGTTGATTAACCGAAATACCTTCGGTTACATGACTTAGGGTTTACATCCACCTAGTCCGTAAATGTGAGTGCAATCAAGTGGAAACACAATTAGGCCATAACCTTTTTGGCCTTGCCTACCAAGGCAAGGATATCGTGTTTAGATTCATTATACAGTATAGTAGCTTAGTGCATTTTGGCCCCTAAGTAATAGGTCTATTTTTATATGAGGATTTTTGAAAGATGATATTTTGGCTTGTGTTGAAATTTGAGGTAGTTATAGAGTTATAATATCTTCAAGGATTTCAATTTCTTGTAGAGGACTTTTTTGAAGATGACGTTTTCGCATGGTGAAATATTTGAGTTTCCATAATTCTTCTTCTTCTGCCTTAAGATACCTTTTTGATGTAAAAGGCAAGGCCACAGTGTGACACACCCCCTTGTTTTACTTGCAATTGACTATTGAAGGAAAACTGGCTCTTCAAACTTTATGTGATGGGGGGGGTCTAAAGTTGTGAAAAGTTGCAAAGGAAAAACTCTCTCAATATTTGACCATAAATGAATCAAGTTGAAAGACTCTGATGCATGGATTTCATAGGAACATAACATACACCGATGACCCAAAGGTCAGCTAATGATCTAAAGACCCACTTAAGTTGAATATTACGGTCACTTTAGATGAAGGTCCAAGGTCCAATGAAATAGAGTAATTTGTCGGCTGAGAGCCATAAATTGGACCCACTGTCTTTCGATGAGGGTCCAAGACCAAAAAGTGGCAAATCCAGGCTAAACCTACATGGCATCATTTTGAAGGGTAAATCAATTGGTTTTGAAACCCCGCCCCCCCCCCCCCCCCCCCCCCCGGACCCCCAAGCTAAAGTGGGCCTTAGATCATCCTCAAACCTTACATTATGAACATTTACAACTTTGTGGTCTCCAATGTTTTAATAGTTAGGGCTCTTATTAGCCCTTGAAGATTGGGCTCTTAACCCTTGACAACAACCAAATCCAAATATGTGGATAACCATAAAATTGATCTTCTAAGGTCGACCAAAAATTTTACCATCTATTGTTACATGGACCTTGGTTTGCACCCAGTTTTCCTTCTGGCCCATCATCAAACACAGGCTGGTCACCGATCACTCATGTAGTGCAGCAATTAACCTATGTTAGAACAAAAGGGCGTTGTCTTTTTAATCCACTACCAAACGCTCAATTGAGAAAAAATTGTACTAAAATTTTCATATTGGTGATCAGTCATCAAATTTTAGTGTTTGGTATTAGGGGTTTAGGTGAGCATATTTGTAAAAAAATTGAATAATTTTACCAGGGACTATTTTTAAGTGTACTATGACCAGCCAGTTTACCCTAGTTGTTGTGAGAGGAAGAACTTTGCAATTACAAAGTGTTGATGCTTGTTCTCAATTTGATGTATTTGTAAGTTTTGCAATCTTAGCTATGAACTCAGGTATTTGTGCTAACTAAGGAAAATCATATGCATGTGTTTGTTTTGAAGAATTTGCAATCCAAAAATATTTTTAAAATCACTAATATTTACAGTATGAAAAAATTCTAGTAGAAAGCTCCGATTGTTTTGCAAACATAGATAAAGTCATCGATGCAATACATTTTTTTTATCAAACTTGAAGCATTGCCATAATTTCTTCACATAAAGGGTACGGTCACTATCCTTTCCACAAACATTTGAAAGCTAACATGAGTGTTGATCCTTATTACTATGCTCATGCTGGGATGTTGAAAGAGTGATATTCCACATGAAATCATTGTCCAAACCTCACTCCACTCTATTCTTCATGCCAACTTTCCTTTACATGATAGCCCAACTTTGTGACAATAATCGCACTCTTTTTTTTTCCCTCTTTTTTAGAAAAGAAATGTCCCACAAGTTTGACTTTCTCAAAAGAATTTGCTTCTACAATTGTAATTTTTTCCAAAGGTCGATAATTTTCCAATCTTTGATTTTCAATTATGGAATGAGGACCCAAAATGGTTACCTCGCTCTCCAATCGCAACACTACAAAACCATCTTAATGATAAAAATAATAATTAGATCTAAATTGTCACATGTGAATGTTCAATGTTATTGACTCATGTAACACCAAGACATGATTAAATTCAATTTAGGTCACATCACATTGAATTATTTTTTTCAATTGTTAAAATTTTTCTTTGAGATTGATATAATTTTATGAATTTATTTCTTGGTGTAATTGATACATCAATTTTTTTAGGTCACATTACATAGAATTTTTTTTCAATTATTTAATTTAATTTAATTTTGTTGAGATTGATATAGTTTCATGAATTTCTTTCTAAGAGTAATTGATACATCAAATTTTTTTTAATGCTTTCCATAAGTGAAGATGAAATTTCATGTTTTAAAATTAATGAAATTGAAAATGATTTCATAAAAAATTTATGGCATCATGATTTTATTTTTTTGATATTGCAATATTCAAGAAACAAATCAAAACACAAATATTGAGACTTCAAGTGAGATCAATTTTTTATTTAATGAAATTAATTGAAGTGAAAATGATTTCATAAAGAAATTATGCAATCATGAATTTTAGTTTTTTGATATTGGAATATTCAAGAACTAATTCAAAACACAAATATTGAGACTTCAAGTGAGATCAAAGTTTATTTCTTAAAAATTAATGGAAATGAAAATGATTTCAAAAAAAAATTATGCGATCATGAATTTTATTTTTTGATATTATAATATTCAAGTAACAAATCAAAACACAAATATTGAGGAATTGAAGTGAGATTAAAGTCTATTTTTAAAATTTAATGAAAGTGAAAATAATTTTATAGAAAATATATAAAAAATCGGAAATTAAAAAAAGTTTAGAACAATGATTTGATATCGTAAGAGTCAAGAAAAAAATCAAAAATATATATATTAATATTCCCACCTTATGTCAGTCAATCGTCATTGGAAGTGAGGTAGCAACGCCAACCACAAATAGAGCAACAATTTATTACTAATTAATAATAGTTTATCGATTTATTTAGTTTCTTTCTTTTGGGGGCGTGGGATTTTTCTCGCCCGTTTTGTTTTGTTTTTTTTCTCGTCTCGTATTTTTGGTCCCTTTGCTTTTTGCTGTTTTTCTCGTGCCGTGTTGTTTGTCGCATGTTTTTCTCGCCTCTGTTTCCGTCGCTAGCGCCACGCTCCGCCTTCCTCTTCTCCTTCGTGACGCTTGCAATTGTCGCGAGTTGCGAGCGAGAGAGAACGAGAGACAGGAAAGTTTTTTCTTCGCTTGTTTCCTGAACTCTGTTTTGGTCTCTCGCAACAATTCTTTCCATTTCTTATTTTGAAGCTTTTTGAGATTGACACACAGAGAGCGAGAGTGAGGGAGAGACAGTTTTTGTGTTTTTGTTTTGTTGATGGATGCTAGAGGAGGCTATTCTAGATGATTCTCTGTTTGTCTCTCATGCTATGTACTAGTTGCGATCATCGTGTTATAGGCCGCATTCTCTCTTCTAGTTTTACTCTTTCTGGCCGGGCAACATCATCATCTTCTGACAACACCAGTAGTGCATGACCCCGGAGTTCTTCTTATTATATCCATCGCAGTGAGCAGGAGTATTCTAATAAGCATGGCTTCTTCTATTGTTTAGTGTTTTCGTAAGGACCATTCTTTCAGTCTGATCGGAATAGCAACTTTCGCATCTTCTTCTTCACAAGCGGATTATCTTGTGATATTCATATTCTCCTCTCTTTGTTAAAGGAGTAGTTATCCGAGTTTTGTGAACTACTTGGAGTGACTAGTAGGTACTTTGCTTGCTTCGAAGTTTGAAGAGACTTTTACTGCACGTCTGTTCCCGAGGTACAAGCACAAGAAGAGGTACTCTTCTTCCCGCACACTCCATTCTGAAGTTCTTTGCAAGGCCACAGATTACTTGCGAAGAGGAGACTGGGGTTAGATAGATAGGCCAGTTGTGCACTGGAGAAAAGCACGAAAAAACTGCCTAGCAACTGGGGGGGATTCAAAGCGCTTAGGAGAAATCCCCGGACATCCTCCCGTAGACTTCAATTAGGCAGGGAAGGAAGGGAAGATGACAGCCACTACAGAAGTGACGGCAGCTGTGGCCGTGAGTATTCCGCCTGCCTACTTCATTATCGGGGCTTCCGTGGCTGTGCTTTTCCTCTGCCTCAGTTTACTGCTTTGGAGACAGTCTTCTTCCCTCAACAAAGGCCCTAGAAAAGCTTCTTCAAATCAGTCGACATCCAACCTATTGGGAGAAGAGACTGATCCGGTGGATGTTGAAGCTGAAGACGAAACAACGAAAAAGGTCACCATTCTTTTTGGAACTCAGACAGGAACTGCGGAAGGATTTGCCAAGGTACTCACTGTTCTACGCATGACTCCTCTTGATTCTACTGTATGCTGGTCCTCTCTAATGCCTTTCAACAGATCTCTAACTTGACAGGCACCTTGCAGTGCCTGTCCTATTGCTGCAGGGAAGAAAAGAACAGTTCATTAATATTCAGCATTTAGGTATGAGGAGTAGTTGTACATTGGTTTCTCTGCATTCAAGACTTCTAAGGATGCCACGTTGCAGCTCAGTATGTTGTTGAACAGTTGAGGATGTTGTGGAGATCTTATTTGCCACAAATGGGTGTTGGCATAGAGTTTGCAATAATGCTCTCAGTGAATGTTTTTGGATTTTATTGAGTTGCAAGGTCCCTGATCTGGCTGTCTCACTGACAGGCCCTTGCTGAAGAAGGGAAGGCCAGATATGACAACAAGGTGGTATTCAAGGTGGTAGATCTGGTATGTTATGGGGACTCTCCTGCCAAGTGTAGCTCAGGGTTGTTGTCAGACACACAAACAGTGCATGCCAGACTGAAGACATCTGCATATCCATCCATCTCTGTTCTCTGCATTTGACAGGAATCTTGTGGTTGCTAGTGACATTAGGAAGAAATACTGAAGCACAGAGACTGAGCTACCTGCTAGCAGATACTGGGTGAAAGGACATTTTCAGCCTAGAAATATCTCTTCTCCTTTCAGCAAACTGCTATAGATACAAGGCAGCAACATGTGGTGCCAGCCTGCATTTCCTGTAGTGCCAGTTTCTAACCAAGATTCCTTCACTATGAGCACGGGTCAGCAGTTGTACTTCTTTGCACTGTGCACTGACATACCAGGAAAGAGAATGGTTCAGCAACTGCTTATCTTGGCTTTGACTTAGCCCTTTAGAGTTACCCAATGTTCACACCTCGAAACTCTGGCAACATTTTGGTTGCCAATTCTTCCATCAACGAGCCAGAAGCATAACTTACTGATGGATGGTCAATCTGTGAATGCCTTAACAGCTGGATGTGACTATGGTGGCATTTGAAACCATTGCCTTGCAAGGTGGTGATGATGGGTCCAAAAAACCAGGGAACTGTCCTGATGTTCATGAGAATATAGTCTCTAGTATCAAATTTTGTTAGTAGATTGATATCTGGCAGGGCATTGTCTATAGGAATACACCAATCTGGTTACACAATTTTGGGTGATGGTTGTCAGTACACAGTATAAGTTGAAGGCTTGGCAAATCTTATGGGATGTTGGTGGCTACAGGAGGATTATGGTGTAGATGATCAGCAGTATGAAACAAAGTTAAAGAAGGAGAAGTTTGCCTTGTTTTCAGTTGCCACGTAAGCACTGATCTGTATAAACAATTAACATATCCACTTTCTCTTCAAGTGCTTACCTACTTTGGTATTTTTCCTCTGTTCAATGCTTCAGTTATGCCAAAGCTGTCAGTGTCTCCAGCAACAGTAACAACAGAATTTGAAATACAGTCTTTCATTGTTCTTATTCAGCTATGGAGATGGTGAACCCACTGACAATGCAGCTCGTTTCCACAAGTGGTTCATAGAGGGAGTTACAGTATGAATGCTCTCCTGCCCTTCCTTGTTGTGACATAGCTGGTTGTAAAATGTTGAAGTTTTCAGTTGAGCACTGATAGAGATGACAAGGGAATGGGTGGTGTTATTGTTCTGAGCATTGTTATCAGATCTGTATATCTTTCTCATTGTACAATGTTTTGCTTTGTCTTTTGCCACAGGACAATGAACCTTTTTTGACTGGGTTGACATATGCAGTTTTTGGCCTTGGTAACAGACAGTATGAGCACTTCAACAAGGTAGGAGACATGATTGTCTTTGTTGTCGCAGATTATACATACTGTGGCTGTGGATATCTGTTTCAGTCTCATTGTTTGTTTTAGAAGAGCAAGTTAACTGTGCCCATCTGACAGTTCATCCTGATGCTTCATGCAGGTGGCAAAACAGATTGATGTAGCTCTTGAAAAGCAAGGTGCATATGGTTGCATGACTGTTAGTGCCGACATTGTTGCCCAGTTGATCACCAGTGCATATGTGCTGCTTTGCATCATACTATTATCAGAAATTAGATGATGATTTGTGTTTAGTAGATGCTAAAGCTCCTGGGTTGACATTTTCTCTCTTCAGGTGCCAAGAGGTTGGTTCCTTGTGGATTGGGTGATGATGATCAATGCATTGATGATGATTTTACAGCATGGTATGTGTCTTTTCTTGCAAACTCAGCAGACCCTATGCTGTCTGTACATCATGAATGTTGAAAAAGGACAAGACGTCCAATGTGATTTGCCATAATGTTTAACTTTGTTTCCTGCATGCAATGCTCTAGCACAAATAAAATGCAACTTGGCTGCCTTCTTGACTGTGGGTATATCTTTACCTGCACAAAGCACATGTGGGAGGGAAGGATATTTCCCTTCCCTATGAACGAAAAGAAAATTTTGTCCTTGCAATTTGTCTTCTTGTGACCTTAGAAGTCATTTGCATGGACTTACACCTCAAAGCAAGGCCATTTGGATTGCCAAGAAGAATGTGCACAGTAGCCCTTCTATCGTGTGGTGGAAAACCAGATTTGAACTGGTGACACAAGGATTTTCAGTCCTCTGTTCTACCAACTGAGCTATCCCAGCCTCTGTTATTTGAATTACGCCAACATAATGTAAAATGGTAGAAATATTCCATTTTTATTCTACTGGTGGTGCAATCATTAGTATAAGAAAAGGAAAAAGAGGGAGATCAAGTAGTAATAATAATACCTCCTTATTTATTGGATGTTCCTTTCTGACTAATAAAATTGATTCAATTTATGGGGGTAGAGGGACTTGAACATTCACAGTCTGTGCCAACAGATTTTCTTTTTATAGGATTTACATTGTTGTTGAAATGAACATGTAATCCTGGACTCTATCTTTATCCTTGTTCACGCTTACAGTACCGTTTTGGGGTCTCAGGTTTGTCATCTGATTCCAATCATAATGTCTTCAAATAAATTTTGAAACTTTTCCAGGAAGGAAAAATTGTGGCCAGAACTTGATGGGCTCCTGCGTGATGAAGAAGATGGACCTGCTGCTGCTGTATCATACAAGGTGGCTGTTCCTGAATATCGTGTGGTTATGTGGGAGAGTGGAACTAAGGTCTGGGAACACACAGATTCTCTGAAAAGAAATGGTCAAGCTATCTATGATGTCACTTATCCTTGCAGGTAATGTCTGGGACTCTATTGCTCTTTGTTTTTTCTCTGCTGTTTTATTTGAGCATTTCAGCTCTCTAGCTATAATTTTGAAGGACTGAAGACTGTCTTTGGCTGGTGTGGCTGTGTGCAAAAAAGGGTTGATGTTGCTGTTCGGAGGGAGCTTCACACCCCTCAATCAGACCGTTCATGCACGCACTTGGAGTTTGACATTGCAAACACAGGTCTAACGTGAGTATATCCCAAGAATCATCCTCTGGTTTGTGTTAGATTGCATATGTTGACTATGTGGAGTTGTTGGCTATGAGCTTCTATCATGCCAGCTGAAGTCCATGTTGAGGTGGCAGGTATGAAACAGGGGACCATGTTGGAGTTTACATACATAATTCTCGAGAGAATGTAGAAGAAGCAGCAAAGCTCCTGGGTTATCCCCTTGATACAGTATTCTCTCTTCATACAGACACAGAGGATGGTGAAGCCTTGGGAGGTGGCAGTGGATCACTTCCTTCTCCATTTCCTGGTCCATTGACCCTCCACACTGCACTCAGTAAATACGCTGATCTGTTGAATTCTCCTCGCAAAGTGAGTACTGATCGCAACCTGCAAACAGGGTCCTCTTCTTTCCACAAGTGGTGAACTAGAATAGTCCATTGTAGTCAACAAAACATCCAATCTGCAGGGAAGTTCTACCATGTCAGGAATGGTTACTCATCTTTGGCAGCTTCTGAAAGGAGCAGCTAAGCAGCATGTTTTGTGGTTAATAGCTGGTTTATGAAGAATTACAGTGTTGAATAGGGTGCACGTGCACACTGGTTAGTTTGTGAACTCTTTGGTGCTTGATGTGGGTTGCAGGCTGTTTTGTCTGCATTGGCTGCATATGCATCTGACCCAGAGGAAGCTGATCGCTTGACACATCTTGTGTCACCCCAGGGCAAGGTAGTTACTTCCTAACCTGGTATGCAGCAGGACTGTGGTCAGAGGATGTGACAGGTGTTTCAGTTTTCACGCTATCTATTTCCTGACCACTGTTTGGCCATGCAGGAAGAGTACCAGCAGTGGGTGATAGCCAGTCAGCGAAGTCTATTGGAAGTGATTAGTGCATTTCCATCTGTGAAAGTTCCACTTGGAGTCTTTTTTGCTTCTGTGTCTCCTCGTCTTCAACCACGATTTTACTCCATCTCCTCCTCACCCAGGTATTAAATGCATCATCTGTTTGGCCTGCAAAAAGAGGTTTCACTTCCATGAACTGTGGGAGAGAAGCTGACTGTGGTTTGGTGAATGACTTGCTTTGGTGCCCATAGGTTTGCGCCCACCAGAATTCATGTCACCTGTGCTTTGGTCCATGGACCTAGTCCAACAGGACGCATTCATCATGGTGTTGCCTCTACTTGGATGAAGGTTATTTTCCAATTTAATCTTCTTCCTCAACACTCATTCTCATGTAAACCCTGAATTGTACTAAATGCTGGAGTTGCACCTGGGTTGCAATGGTAGCTTTGTTCAAGTCACTATAGCTTTCAGGCCACTACAGGGAACATATAATAGAATACATACTGGAGACATTGTAGAAGCAATAGTTCGGTAAATCACAGATACTGTCCTGTCAGAAAAGTGATTTTGTGGTGGGCAGAGAGATGTGTGAACTTTTATTTGAACTGTCTGAGGTCCAATTGAGTTTTTCTTCATCTGGATTTGCTTCCAATACCAGGCACCTGTAGTTGTGAATCTTGTTTGTACTTATCTGCAACCCCTTAACTCATGCTTACATTGGGTTGACAATCATCAACTGCAATGATTTGTTTTCTGATGCACTGTGCAGTTCCAGTTGATATTGTTTAATAACATCTGGATGCAATGATTTTGCAGAATGCTATTTCTGCACAGGAGGTTGGAGATCTTGAATGCAGTCGGGCGCCAATATTTGTACGACAGTCAAATTTCAGGCTTCCTTCAAACCCAATGACTCCAATTATTCTGATTGGGCCTGGGACAGGCTTAGCTCCATTCAGAGGGTTTCTACAGGTCTGGTTTCTTTCACCTTTTCTTAAGTTCTGGTTCATTTGTTCTCTCTATAGTCAGGCATGGAGGTTTTCCAATTTCAATATTCCATGCTGATGGCTGATCCTTGAGGATTGTAATAGGAGAGGGCTGTGCTGCAAGAAGCTGGGGAGACACTTGGAGAGGGCATTTTCTTCTTTGGCTGTCGGACACGCTATCAGGCAAATGCTTTGGCCTCTTACCTGTCAATTTTAATCTTTGCAGGCAACAGCTAGACATGTTGTATCCACATCTGTGTTCTGATCTAGTGTGAAGTCTTTGTATTGCAGGATTTCATATACGAGGAGGAGCTGAAGGATTTTGTCAATAAAGGGGTCATTGAGTTGGTTGTGGCCTTCTCCAGGGAAGGTACCACAAAGGAGTACGTTCAAAATAAGATGCTTGAAAAGGTGTGATGAGTTTTTTGACTGTATTTTGCTTGCATATATGGATGTAGTACAAAAATGTGACCTTGGTTCATATTGAACATGCTTGAGAAGGTGCAAAGAGTGTCTGAATCAATCTTCTTGTAGTCATCAATGAAGTACTATAATTTCTAGCTCAAAATGTACTTTGCAGCCTAATTGTCTATGGTTGATTTTGTTGCAGGCAAGTGATTTATGGAGATTAATATCTGAGGGTGCATATGTATATGTGTGTGGTGATGCAAAGGGCATGGCAAAGGATGTGCATCGCACATTACTTTCAATTGTCCAGTCAGAGGTATGCACCTCCATGGATTTATTTCCTGTATGACCAGCTTCCACTCTGATGCCTGCAGATATTACCTTCAACTTGTGGTAGGTAGGTAGATATGGAGGTGAAAGATATATCTGCATTAGTTTGGTGGCAGTGTATGACCAGAATTAGTGAAGGTTAATGCTTTGAGTTGTTTTTAGCAGCATGACAAGCAGGGAGTGAGTTAATACTTGGGTAGAAGTACCTCAATTTTGCTGACTTTCTTTTCTGTTAATGAAGAGAATAAGAAATTGGAAGGTTAGTTGTGGAAGGCCTAGAATGAAGGCTTAACTGAACATGTGGTGTGGACAGGGAGGAGTGAGTGGCACCAAGTCTGAAGCTATCGTAAAACAGTTGCAAGTGGATGGACGGTACCTTCGTGATGTTTGGTAGAGAGCAATTTGGAAGTAGTTATGTCAAATCAGGTTAGCATGTAGGTGAATGCTTCTGAAAGCCACCAGTGGAAGTAAGCTGGTGGTGGACACACCACAAAACAGCTGTATATTTCAATGGGGTCTTTGTAGTGATAGGTTACCAGGGTATTGGCAATGACAGTCATCACTCAATGCATGTAGTTTTAGTTCCATGAAGCTGTGCAATATAAGAGTAGGGGAGAAACATAGTTGGGTTCATTATTGGGAATGAATATTCCACTATATTGTTTACTCCAGGAAAGTGCATCTGTTGTAATGTGAGCATGCCCTAACCTGGAAGTTTTAAGGCCAAGGCAACCCAGCCAGTTAGCCTGTTTGAATCACAGAGGACTTGGTTGTAGCATCTGTGCAAAGTAGACAGGCTTTTATTGGAGATTCTCTATATGGATATTGTTCTGGTTTCTACCAGGGCAAATGCATTTTGACAAAACCTTACGTTTTGATGGTCTCTTGTTATGAAAGCAGTTTCACTGTTCCTGTCTGAGAGAACTACTTTCTTCCTCTCTTCATTTTACTTTTGCAGTTCAATAGATGGTCATCAAGGTTAGGACATTCTTTGTTGGTTCCTTTCCCTTTCATTATGAAACATTGGAACTGGGTTCCTACTAGCTAACAAGATGACTTAGACTTACTAATACTTCTGGAAATGCAACAGAAATTCAGGGTGCAGATGTTTTTGTAATGGTTTACCCAGAATTTTGGGCTTATTATATTATACTCATCTACACTCACGATGGGGAGCTGATGAAATACAGAGGGTCATCATGGCAGCTGGGAGCTGATGAAGTCAGTGGGTTGTCATTGCAGGTCTTTGGTCTTTACTAATGGTGTTGATGAAGCTAACTGTCTGACACTTTGGGAGTGACTCTTATAGATTGTGACTGCACTCATTGTTATTGTCATCTTCAGAGAGTGTTGCTGTGGAGATTTCTCTGCAAACTTGTAGAGATCTACATTTTCAGTTGGTTTCCTTGCATGTCTTATCAGGCCTACAGTGACTTGGTTGGGTTCCCAAGTTCAGAAGACTATGAATAGTCATCACTTTGCAAGGTATTGTTCTTTTGAAATCAAATACAAAGATTATGACTTTTTGCATACACATATGTGTAGATTGCAGCAGGTTTGTTTAGGTTTGGCTGAAACCGATACAATGGTTAATCTAGTAACACTTTGTGGAGTTTCCTCTGCAATCTCTTGGGTATATATTCATTTTGACAGATTGCAACCAGTTCTGATGTAGCAAGGTGGATGACTACCGGATTTTGAAGAAAGAGACTTCCCTGCTACATGTAAATTGTGTGCTATTAGAAATGTATGAAGATGTACGAATATGTATATATGTGTATTTACATACATGCAAATACTTTTTTTTGACAATATTATTAGAATTTAGTGCCACAAAAAATTGACATTAGTTACAATAGTTTATTTAAATTTATGGGATTCTAGGTAAATTTTTACATTATTTTACTTACAATCTTTGTATATATTTTTATTTATTTATTACATTTTAGTATGAAGGAACTTTAACACATGTAGGATTTGAAATTACAGTTTTCAAGATTGAACTTTTATTTATGTATAATTTTGAATACATAAATGTAAAATACAAGTCCATAAACATGTACATTCATGTACCTATATTATTTTAAATAATTTATTGTACCTAAATTTTAGTGTAATATAATAATGTAATTTATTGTGGCAAATTTGTTTAACATTATGGAATTCTAAATAAATGTATATGACGTTTTATATACAATTTTCATATAGATTTTTTGTAAATTTCTGAGGTAATAATAATTTATTTATTTTTAATTCAGTGCCATAATATGTTTGTTAAGGTTTGTTAAGGTAAGATAGAAAAATAATGGTGGGGTGATATTGTTTTTTTTTTTTCCTTCAAAAGATAGATGAATAATCATTGCTTAGAAATGCATTTTTGACATGAAATATTTAAATAATAAAGTTGAGTAGATGTTGAAATCATAATATACAAAGAAAAAAATCATAATAAGTTTTTTTATTAAGAATAAAAGGATAATATAATTTTTTTAAAAACTTATGTGTAATATATAACATATGTTTCCTAGTAGATTTTTTTTTAATTATACTTTTCAATCCATAAAATAAGAAGTCATTTAAAATAAATTATGTCATAAACAATTTTGAAATATTAGTTTACAACAAAATGGAATATGAATAGACATGTGAAAGTTACTAAATGACCATGTTTCTATATGTATATGTTGAATTCGTATTTTTATTCTAATGATTGTGCAATAATTGGATGGTGAGATGAATCAAAATGTAATATTTTGTAATTT
Source organism: Sphagnum contortum (assembly GCA_963920785.1). Classification (NCBI taxonomy): domain Eukaryota; kingdom Viridiplantae; phylum Streptophyta; class Sphagnopsida; order Sphagnales; family Sphagnaceae; genus Sphagnum; species Sphagnum contortum. Next base: position 15,970,833 of record OY987285.1, on the reverse strand, counting down.
GAATGCAAAACATATATTTTCGATTTATCCAATATGCTTAGCTTGATGGAAAGCGAGATTATTGTGTTAATGCATTAGTCCATATGTGATACATTTGTGTATTATAAACAATGGTAGATTTTTAAAATATAACTTATAAATGAGTTGTTGCATAAAAAACTACAATTATATATATATAGTAATTATAGGTAATGTTTCAAGTGTATTTCCATGAAAAGTTGTAGAAATAAATTCATGATTAATCATTTTGTATACTACACATTAATATGAAGGTTTTCATAATGCTTACATTTCACGATTTAAAAAAATGCAAAGTAATATTTCTTTTAATGCCATGGTACTTTTCACTAAATAAATTAAAAATAATGTTATGTTTTGATCTAATGAATAATTTTCTTATAATGAAATTATCATTTGCATAAATGACATGTTTTACAAACGAATATTTTACAAAACATTATGTACATTAATTAATATCCAAGCTTTGTGTATGTTATTTCAAAATTATAATCTATAAATTTAAGCAATTGATTAATATTTTATTTACATGAAATCATGGTATGTAACTAAAGTCGAAATCTTTTTTATCATGTGCAAAAAAGAGATTTTTCTCTTATGAGTCCCATAGTTGTGAATAGTATAATTTTTCCTTATTTTCTTAAAATATTTGTTAAAATCATGAAAAAACATCAACTTTACAATGTTATGTGGAAAATGATTAGGAAATGAATTTATACAACCTATGTGAATTTTAATCCACTACTATTACTTTCTTAAGTTTCATTGAAGATTTTTTTTTGTCATTAACATTTTTAAATAGATAATAGTCGCATTTTTTAAAATTATAATTTCATCTTTTCAAACCATTAAAAACCAATTCATTGATTGTGTTAATTATTCAATTTTAAAAATTAGATCACTTTACTTTAAAACCAAGGTGTAAAATGTTTTATCATTTTGTGTCATCAAGTTGGATAAACCCATATTTTCACATCTTTTAAACATAATTAAACTTTGAATCAATTTAAATGAAATTGTCAAATTTTAGCTATTATGCAATTGATTTTCCATAATGTTATTTATTAGAATATCTAAAATATTATATATGTTCAAAGGTGTTAAGTCATAGTAGTATGTGAAAAATTATACATGTGTAGTTATTTGAACATTATGTTTATTTACAAATCTAATATTTTTTTCATCACCACAAGTTGAACGTTTTCGATTCATGTTGTCATTTTTATCCATGATTTGAGGATGCAAAATTTATTTTACATTTCACTTTATGTTTTTGTAAAACTTTTAACAAAAAAATTTAATTCAAAACACAAAGAACGTAAATTCAAATCCCGACAATGGAACCAAAAGATGCAAACCATAAGTAATATAAAACCAAAATTATATATTTTTATTACATATCTATGCAAATTTATGTTCTTGTCACAAATGTCCACTCACCTTTCTATTTTCTATGTATAATTATTATGTCACACAATTCTCCTTCCATGGATTTCACATTCACAAACTATGCGAAAACCCTTGAAAACCAAGCTTTCAATTTCTTTCGCAAATTTATTCCATAAAACTTTGCACTCATACAACAAGTTATTTTCATTAAGTGAAGGTGTTTTCAAAAATCTAAACACCCATTTTTATACCAACTAAACTGAAATTAAAGAAGATTTTTTTTAAAGTTTTATTCATCACATGGCTCACCATATGATTTAACATGTATATTAATGTGAGCAAATAATTTTTTGATAAATTTCATATGTGAGTCGTGTATAATCTTTTTATAGTGAATTATCATGTGTGAATCATGCACAATAATGTCGACAATCATTTTCTCAGTGGATTATCATGTATGAATCATGCACAATAATGTCGACAATGATTTTCTCAGTGGATTATCATGTATGAATCATGCACATTAATGTGGGCAAAAACATTTTCAATGAATTTTCATATGTGAGTCATGCACATGAATTATAATTATGATTAATTATTGATGACTCACCAAATTATTATTAAATTATAAAATTCGAACACCAAATAAATAACCAAAGTTAACCATTAGGTCATCACATAAATAACCAATTATTTACATTAAAATATAGTGTTATGATTTAATAATGTGTTCAATTTTCAATCAAGAACACATGTTCTAATCAATTAATTTTTAAAATGAAACTTGATAATTTTAAATGAAATGTGCACATATGGTACATTATGATTAAAACATGTGCAATTTAAATATAGGTCAACTTTTTTGGTGAACAAAGGAACAAATTATGTGTTGCGACGTGTCCCAACTCTTAATAATTAAAAAAAATATTTTTATTATTTTGAAATAATCCAAGACGTTTAATTTTTATATTTGGATGGTTTAGATTGTGACATGTGGTGCAATAGAAATTTGCCATCTGGCATATTAATTGAATTTGTCCAAATTCAATTTAAATCAATATTCAGATATGTAGGTTGAACTAAGTACCTACCTACCTATATACCTACCTACCCTTCTAGGCTAAACACATATCTAGATAAAAACCTATTTACCTACTAGGCCAAATATCTACTTAGGTAGGTAGGTGACGCGCTCCTTGGTCCCGGGGTGAACCCACTTGAGGGTTCACCAAATGTCAAATTGCAGAAAGTTGGGACCGAGGGCACGCTCCCGGCTTCCAACTCTAAAAAGGGGTACAGGGTCGAGTTGGGAGCCCCGGGATTAGACTAGGAAGAGGGACTATAAGATCAAGCTTGAATCTGCATCCAAAAACTAACCATGGGAGGTTAGTTTAGCATTCGGGACACCCTTTGGTGTTGGGACTTGCCACGGGCACTTGGACACACAAGACTCACCACGGCCCGGATTCGGGAGTAAGCCACCACCTTACTCCCTATAGTATTCTCTGCAGCTCGTCGTGGGGACTACATCCAAATGGCACAAATTCTCGGGACTCCTGAAATGGAGTCCCGATTTTGTCCCGGCGGGACTCCCGAAACTTTGAAGCGCCATAACTCCCGACTGCAGAGTTGGATCGCAACGATGTCTAAACCAAAGTTGTAGCCCTCGTCGACATCTTTCCAACGGCGTATCGCACTCCCGAATCAGACATCGGGAAGACATTGATTCCCGACTTTTAGTGGTCGGGAGTCAAACTGCCAGTTTGACTCCCGGCCCTTCTTTTGCCCATAACTTGGGCTGCAGATGTCCGAATTGTCAATGCGAGGGCATTTTTGATATCTACGTTTCAAGACCTTTCCAATGACATCACGAACACTCAATGCGACGTGTTTTGCCCCTTGTTGTCGAGCTCTGAACATTCGGGAGTCTCGGAGGACTCCAAATTACCAACTTTTCCAAGTGTTGGGCTTCACCCCCACACTTGGCCAAGTTAGGGTTGCGACAGTAGGTAGGAAAGTAGGTAGGTAAGTTAGGGAAGTATGTAGTTAGGGGTAAACACATGAATATTTTTATTTTATTTTGGGTTAAGTCATTTTCAATGGCTCATCCCATATGTCCATGTTTTAAATATGAAAATATAAAGACAAAACACCTTGTTTATATACAATTGCAAATGACTTGCAACTAAAAAGTTTATCCCATATGTTTTGGCTTTCATTCTCATCTTGAAAAGTATATAATTAAATAGGTAAGTGGCAACTAACTAGCTAACTAATTAACTAATAAAATTACTAATTATTTAATGAATAAAATAAAAAACAAATCAATTAATAAGTTAGTTAATTATTTAATTAAAAATTAAATTAGAAATTAACTAATTCATTTTATAAATTATCCAACTAACTAATTATTTATAGTAATAATCATCAATATATTATGAGTACTGAATTAATTATATTATTAGTTATTATTAAATATTACTTATTAATTAGCTAGAAAAACATTATTAATATATGAACTATAATGATCTATCAACCAATTTCATTAACCAATAATTGGCTAATATTGAAATAATTAGCTAATTATTCATAATTAATTAATTATTATATCATAACCAAATAAATTAATATAATAATTCAAAATATTCAGTAATTAATAATTAATGATTATAAAATTGAGTAGTAGTTTTTTAAATCTAATAATATAATTAAAACCTAAATGGGCTAACTATTTTGTTACAATTATTCCCATTATTATTTTCATTTTTACAATTCATAATAAATATAAATGTAAATATTTAATAGTAACAATAAAATTAATTCAATTATTATTGTAACTAGTTGGTAACCAATGTTTATTATTTTATTTTTATTATTCATATTATTACTTCACTCATTATAGCTATTTATGAATTATTACAATAAATAGTTTATATATTTAACAAGAATACTTTTCCTTTGAAAATATTTTTTGCATTTGTATATTAATTTATTAGATTTCCATTCCAACTACTACAATAATTATAATAAAATATTAAAACTGAAAATAAAAATTATATATCAGTAACTGATTATAATAATTGAATAATTCATAATTTATAAATATTATTTATAATTTTGAAATATAGAAACTTAAAACTATATATTAATATTTTGGTAATTATTATAATATAGTGATACTTCATAATTGATTATTTATAATAATAATAATGTAATTTGTAGGTAGCCTAGGTTAACTATTTTTTATTATATACTATTATGTCATTTGTTAGATCTATTATGATTTTTTAAAAAATTTAATGAATAAAAAATCAAAATTTAATAAGTACATTAGTCATTTGAAAAGAATTTAATAAAATATAATAGTATATTATATTACTTAATAATTATATAATATTTTCCCTATCATTCTAATATCATCATCATTATGATCCTTATGTAATAAAATATTACTTAAAAGAATGGAAGATAATATTGAATTTTTTTATTACATGCAATTAATATAAACATATAATATTAATATTAATAAGTATCATTTGTAATAATTCGAAGAAGTATAATAAGATGGTTTGGATAAACTTGTAATATGGGCATAATATATTTAGTAAATATTTTAAATAAAATGTTAATATACTCAAAATATACACCAATTAATGTAACCATTATATTGAGGTTATTTATGTTAATAATATTACTTGAATACACATGGAATATGGTTGTTCATATACATTCAAAATATACATTTATAAATATTAGTACACCCAATTATATTCCTTAGAATTCACAAAATACACCTTTGTATATTCATAGGGTTGCAATTAAATTGGTGACATTTGCATCTAATGGGATATAAATTGTTTTGCTTGGATGAAAACCAAACTAAACGTTGTTCACATGGAAGGATGAACACCAAAATAGTTGCAAACTAATTGCAATGTAATTGCAAATATGACCAAAACAAAAAATAGTTGCAAAAATGTGCAAATGTAGTTGCAAATGATTAATAGTCGCATGTAGTCGTAAATAGAATGGTTGCATTTTGGCCAATTTCTACTAGTGACATGTTACCATCATCAAACCCGCAATTACCTATAGATCTAGGCCATGGACCACCTAGTTTACTTTGGATTTTAAGGTTATTTGGTGACATATTTCTAATAATGGGATTTGTCTAGTAGAACTTTTTGGAGGCAATAGTTCCGACCTTACAACGGTCCTTCAATTTGACATCAAGGTTTGTCGATACTATTATGTGGAGAAGGATCCTCAAGCTTGGCAAGCTTCCATGTAACATATTATAATGTTGTGATAACATCTTTAGTTGTTGCCTACTATGAGCCATGGATTATAATTCAACAAATTGTTAAACTTTAGTTCCATAACTTTCTTTAATAATAATGATTTGAATCCTTATAAACCCTCCAAGTAATAATTATTAATAATGAATTAATCTTTGGATATTTCCAAAAGTAGAGAATTCCTTTATTTAAAATGATGTAACATTTAGTTAGTTTTAGGACCTAGTAAACCTTTTAAAATATATTATCTCTTAGGTTGTAGAGAGATGAAAAGGGATGTAAAGTAGATGTCATTTTATTGATGTATTTAGAATGCAAGCCCATAATTAACATTAACAATTTGCCATGACAATATTAAATAATTTGTAGAATAATCTTCAAGCATTAATGAAGTACTTGTAAGATTTATAGGATGCGGCCTTAATACATCCTTATTTAATTTTCATTTTTATCATACTCTTAAGTAGATTCAAAATCAAACTTAAATATTAACATTTTTACCTAAATAACCTCAAGTGAATTACAACTTAGTAAACGACATAAAGGGGATAGATCACAATTGCAAAAAATCCAGAATGCGACGAATGGTGCAAGCTAGGTATTCGGTTCGATATTTCATGAAGAGGGGATTGATTGGGCCTCATAGCCAACGATAATGGCCATCACCGGGAACCCAAGTTCGACAATGAAGATGAACATCATTGTCTTCAAATTGACACTCTTCAAACCTTTCTGGCACCGCTCCACGAAGAGGAACAAACTCTAAATAGATTGCTAGGGCATGTGGGTTAGGAGACAATCAACGATCCTGAGCCAAATGATCGACTCGAATGCACACCACTCTTCTCGACGGTTCTTCTTCGCACGACTGTTGAGAGACATTTATATCAAATGGTGCTTCGTCAAGCAGTGCGTCTTCAAGCTTTTCTTTTTTTATTGGTGCAATTGGAGGATTTAAGGGCATAGTGACATCATTCGCCATGACTAAATTTTCACTTGCATCAATAAAAAAATCGAAAGGTAACCGAACCAATTTGGCACTTGCATTAGAAGGGGGTCTTACTTTTATTCAGGAAATTAAAATAGGCGGAAGGCATGGTAGTGACGGCGAAATTTCGTGAAAAGCCGGACATTTTTGTTCCAACGAATTCATGAAGCCCTAATATCGACGGCGGATTTAGAAGTACATGAGAATCTTTATGATTCCAATCTTCATTTTAGTTTAGTACATAATTAATTAGTACACGGTAAGGAATAACTAGGGAATATTAAAAGAGTAAATGGTGCACGAGAATGTTATTATTACCATTGAGTTGATTTAGTCACATGGGAATTCAATGATGGTTACTTCTTTCTACCGATAAATCATCCTAGTAGTTCTTAACTTAGAGTAATTAGTTTGAAGAAATAAGATGTTGAAGTGGAACGGATGAAATTAATCATGATGGAGCTCAAGAACCCCATCAAGATGTCCAAGATTAGGAAGAGGATGAGTCTTCCAATTCCATTGGTCATTAGGATTATCATCCAATTTGATTGGAAAATGGAACTTTCTTAATGTTTCATTGGGCATAAGGATTCTCATCCTAAATTCCATAGGAAAGAAAATCATTTTTTATTTTCATTGGTTCATGAAGGATGAAGAGGCCATTGATTGGAGGGAAGGATTTCAACACTTCCATTGGACAAGGCGAACAAGCTTAAGGAGGGGTCAAAGAGGTTTACCAAAGAGGAAGAGTTCATGTGTTTTTTTTTTAAAGGAGGAGGAGAATGAGTGTGAGAGAGAAGAATTAGTTTTTATGTGTGAAAAATGTTGTTCATGGGAAAATAATTGTGTGCAAACAAAGAGCATGGAAGGAAGTTGTGTGTAGCAAATAGTTGTAGTGAAATTCATGGAAGGATTTCCGTGAACAAACCTTTGGATTCTTGTTTAGAATAGTTGTATCTCTCAAATCCACCATTGGATTTGTCTCAAACTTTAAAGAGTTTTAGTTTTAAAAGGTGTATAATATCCTCCAAAAAATTTAACATCATCGGGGTTGCTACAAGGGAACCACGCTTGTTGGAAGTAGAGGGGGTTGAAACCGTCTATTTTTTTTTTTCAAATTTGGTCAAAATAGTTTGTTTGTTTGAGGCATAACTCTTGATTTCAAAAATAAAAACTTAGAATATTTTGTGACATTACTTTTTTCCAGACTAATTTTCCAAAAACCCAATGCATGTTAGATTAAGAGGTTGTACGAAGATGTTATGACAAAAGGAATGAAGGGGGTTAAACCATCAAGCGTGAACATGGAATGAACATCAATATAATGCTCCTTCACATTCAATCATGGTGAGTTATAATTTTCCCACAATATTTTTGTATCTTCTAAATGGACATAACACGGTAGATTCTTAATAAACTTCATTACATTACATTGAACCACCTTTACTTGTTAGAATACAATTACATAATAATTCCACTCCCAAGTGAATTTTGTGAATGTATATCTTCTTATAAAAGGTGTGTAATAATTCCTCACACCTGCATTAACGATCCATGGTTACCAATATGTCTTGTTGAGCAACATCATACTATTAGGGGTGTAGGATTTAGATAGGATTGAACTAGTGAACCTAGTCATATGGGATGGATGTGTTAGGGTTTATCACATGTTGGCACAAGTTAAGGAGTTTCAAACACCAAATCAACGTTATTATGGGAGTTGGTTCAGGTGCTGTAATATTTGTAAACCTTTCAGCTACACTCATGTGCATGCGTGTTAGAGAATGTCCCAACTTTGGGGGATTTTTGATTAACTATATTGGCTACATGGCAACAACTTAAGGCTTGGATCGGGGAGCTAGTGCAAGTGGATGTTGTAGCAGTTGGTTCATGTACCCATCGCTTTCGGTGGTTATGGATTAACCTAACTCCACTAGAGGTACTTTAAAACACATATTGGTTCATTTTGAAGTCACCCACATGCTTAATGGATGACATTTTGGATATAGGATGACATTCTTCTACCATTTAATATGATGATCAACCACCTTTGGCTATGGTCAACAGGGTTGGCCTACCTACTTTTTTAAGTTTTCCGTATTCTCATGCATTTTAGGATGGTGATCCAGGCATGATTTGGGATGCCAATTCATCCAAGATGGAGGAGCCCAATGCTAATGAACAAAAGTGAGCTATGGGATTTTGCACATGCACCAAAATTGTGTTAAGGATTTCTGAAACTGCTTGTCGACGGATATTAAGACATGTTATGGATCTTATTTGTCTCACATGGATCTTTAGCTTTTATTGGGTCGAACATGTCCAATTTGCATAATTTTTCCAGCCCACCCACCCTTCCTTTATTTTTGTTGCACCTACATTTACGTTAGTAATGTTGGTGCAAGGGGGGGGGGAGACATCCTTGGCATTTATGGGATCACTGATTTATGGGTAATGGGAAGGAGGTTTTTTATGTGGAGCCACTAGGGCATTTTAGTGTTATGCCACCTTTTGATAACAATCACAGGTTTCGCCTTCAACCTCAGGTGCTGGAAATGTGTCATCATCTCAATAAAAAGTACAAAAGATCATAAAATCATGGGAGCTAGATATTGGTCTTGCAATTACAAGAAATGAAGTGTAGGAAGTACGACAATTAATACAAAATTTATTGGTTATCTTGCCTTCAGTTTGAAAAAATTAAGACAATTGAAAGGATAGGAGGTCTGAATTATACTAGAAGATGATAATCCTATTTTGAAACGACCTTGTAGGTTGAATTAAATGGGGAGGCTTTGGTTTAGGGTTAAACAACAAAGTTGTTGGATGCAAGTTTGGTGGAACTATTGAGAGGTGATTATGCTTCAGCCACAATGATGCAAACCAAGAAATGTATTTTTGGCAATTAGACGAAGTGGCGCATGTGTGGGTATTATTGCCCAATCAACAAGTGCATGCATTCGAAAAAGTATGACATGCCTTTACTAGAGGAGATCTTTGATGCCCCTGGTTAAACCAAGGTTTTGAATACCTTGGGCTACCATCAATTGCCATTGAGAGAGGGTGACATGGTCAAAACAACATTTTGGGGAATTGATCTTCATGGGAAGGGTTGTTTATACTAATGGCAATATTTGCCATTTGGTTTGAAGAAAACCCTTCCAAAATTTCAGAGGGTGATGGATCAAGTGTTGGCAAGACTTGATTTTGCCAAGTGCTACATTGATGACATTATTGTTTTCAACTTGACATCAAAGGATCACATGCATCAATTAGAAGAGGTACTCATAAAACGTAAGGGTCAAAATCTTAAACTTTATCTAGGCAATTATTGATTTTTCCAGACACAAGTGGAATACCTTGGTCATATGATTTATCTAGGTGGATTGGGGGTACAAAAAACCAAGGTTGATGCCATTTCACAAGTACCTTAACTAACAGATGTCAATCAATTACAAACCTTCCTTGGCTTGTGTAATTATCATCAAAGGTTTGTCATGGGTTTTAAGAACATTGCTAGACCTAAATTGACCAAGTTGATCTAGTACAACCAGGAATATGTGTAGGGTGAGGAGCAAGAACATGCATTTTAGGAGTTGAAGGTTCGATTTTCTTCAACCCCATCTTGAGGTGACCCATTCGAGGATGGTCTTTTTAGTTACATATTGATTAGAATATTTGAAGGTTGGGAGTTGTGCTTACCCAACTAGATGACGATGGTCAGGAGTTTGTGGTGGAGTATGTTAATTAGTTCAATAATAAGACAGAGGCAAAAATATAACTCATACGAAGGGGAGTGCCTTGTTGTTTGGGTAGTTTTTTTTTTAGGTGTTATCTATACAATAGCCCATTAATCACCAACCCTTGAAATTTTTGATGGAATCAAATCAACTCATAGGTAAGTTGGCCAAGTGGGTGTTTATCTTATAGGAGTATGATTTCAATATTGTTCACAAGGCTTGTAGGGTTAATTGGGATGTTGATGGGTTGAGTTGGAACTCAAGTTCTAATGAGGAGGATACCATAGATGTTAGGTGGCATGGAGAGGTGGATTTGGAGGTTGTGCCATGATGGCGTGTTTCTGCATACCTGTGTACTATTTTGTTGGAATGTTCTAGGGATGTACCCTAAGGCAACATGATTGGTGGGAATTTTCAGAATGATGATGATAAGCTAGAAGGCAATAGTGCTTTGGACATTCATTTAGATTTTCTTGTTATGAGGTGAGGTTCCAATGGGATTGACACCTAAGGAACAAGACTAGGTTGTCCATAGAATGAAACAATTTCGATGGGAAGGCAATTCCTTATTACAAGTGTGGACAAATGGGTGAGTATGGGTAGTACCATGCCCAGAACAACATGAAAGCCTTGTACGACATGCTCATGAAGAGTTAGGCCATTTTGGGATCCAATGGACCTATAGTTTGTTCCAGGCACAGTATTGGTGGTGTGGGATGCAACTATAGGTTCAATAATTTGTTTCTTAGTGTGTGGTGTGTGATTGAGTACATGCATCATTTGACACACCAACACCTTGCTACAACCCTTGTCAATTATGGGACTAGGTTATCAATGGAGCTTGGATTTTGTTAACCCATTGAGTTTGACACCTCAACATAACTGTTATGTTTTGGTTATGACCAAACATTTCTTTAAGTGGTTGGAATCGGTGCCATTGCCAAGTTGCAATAATGGAGGAGTTATATATGCATTTTTAGATAAGTGCTCCAACCAAGGTTCTCATTGACCAAAGTATGGAATTCTGAAGGGATTTTAAAGATTTGCGTGAAAAGGGATTGATAGATCATTAAACTATTTCACAAGATCATCTTGAGGTAGAAGGATTGGCCGAACAAATGGTGTAAACGATGAAACAAATATTATGGAAATATGGCCTTCAAAAAGGTGACACTTGAGATTGCACTAGTAGAAATCAGCCAAAATGTAACCATTCCATTTATGATTACATGTGACTTTTAGTTGTGCGCGATTAGATTTGTGAATATTGCAACTACAAAACCAAATTTCAATTATTTTGGTCGTTCGCACAACTATGATGCAACTATTAGAAATTTCATCCTATTGGTTGGATCAATTTTACATTTATTTTCATCCACTAATAGGTTGATATGTCCCATTAGTCGCAATAGTCACCAAATTAATTGCATCCTAAAGGTATTTTACAATGACATAGGGGTGTATTTTTAATGTATGTATTAAAATTATATATACATATATATATATTGCATATGTATGTATACTGTTCATATAATGAATTTCAAAATTAATATTTGAACTTTTTTTATTCAAATCTGAAAATTAATATTTCAATTTTGAAAACTACAATTTTAATTCTTAAAAACATATTAGAATTTGAAACTTGATATTTGAATCTGAAATTTGTTATTTCAATTGTTTAAAACATTATTTGAATTTCAAAATTTTCATTTGCATATGATATTTTCAATTTGAATTAAAAAAGGCTTATTTTTTCTAAAAATTGATATTTGAATTCTAAATTAATATTTTTGAATCCAATAGTTAGTCTTTCAATTCAGAAATTTATTGATTGATTATAAAAAGGAAATTCTCATTTTGAATATTTTAATATGAATATGAAAATTTATATTTCAACTCTGAAATTTTTTCATTCAAATTTTAAGTAATCATTTGATTTGAACCTGAAATTTCAATACCAAATTATTATTTTGGATTCTCAAAATTAATACTTCTAGTCTGAAAATTATTAATTGGGTCTAAAAATGGACATTGAATATTGTTATTTCAGTCTGAAAATTGACATTTCAATTTTGGAAATTTTTATTTAAATTAAAAAACTTATTTGATCTAAAAATTGATAGTTGATTTCTAAATTATTATTTTCGATCTAAAATTTAATATTTTAATTAAAAAAAATTATTGAGTCTAAAAAACGACATTTTGATTTTAAATATTTTTATTTGAACTTGAAATTTGATATTTGAATTTTGAAGTTTTAAATTTTAAATTTAAGAAATTATTTGAATTGAAATTTCAAATTTGAACTCTAAATTATTATTTTGGATCCTCAAAATCAATATTTCAATTCAGAATATTATTATTTGAGTCTTAAAATGGAAATTCTAGTTTTGAATATTATTATTTGAATATGAAAATTGACATTTCAATTCTGAAATTTTCTATTTAATTTCAAAAAATTATTTGATATAAAATTTGATATTTGAATTCTGAATTACTATTTTGGAATCTTAAATTTATATTTTAATTCAAAGAATTATTGATTGAGTTTTAAGGTTTTTTTCTACGAGTGTTATCCATATTAAATCACTTTTTTAAAATAATTATAAATGATTATGTTTAATAAATCTGAGTTACATATAATAATAATTGTTATAACATATATTTGTATATTTTCTAATTTATATTGTTATATTAGATGAAATTAATTAATGTAATTAATGTGACATTACTTTAAAGTCATTGCAATTACTTCAAATAAAAATTAATTAGTATGTGCATAATTATTTTCTAATTGAACATAATTATTCACACTCTGTAATTTATAACATCTAACCTGAACTAAAAATTTGAAAAAACTATAGTGTAGTTAAAATAAATATTTTATTGCTTTAATTTCACGAATTATTATACATTAATATTATTATTAAATATTTTGATGAATCATATATGATAAATATTTTATAGTAATTCTATAGTAGTTATGAAAATTAATGTTATGTTTAACAAATTATCGGATTTATAATTAATAAGTACCAAGAAAAAAAATTAGTTGACCTATAATAAGGTTTTAAACAATAAATGTAATTATACAACAAGTAATGTAATTAATTGAATAATATTTTATAAAAAATACGTGTAAAAATCTACTTTCTAATAGTAATTGTTATTTCATTACTTATGATTTTAACACAAACATTTCAAATAATTTTTTAAATTGCAGTCATTAAATTAGTTTTACATTAACTATATTATATATAATTCGATCAGATTCTAAAAAATTAAAAAAAAATAAAATTATATATATATATATATATATATATATATATATATATATATATATATATATAACAATTTAATTGTTTAATTATTTATGAGTTATGTATTAATAACTTGTGAGTAACTAGATAGCTAGTTTGTTAAATATTAAAAAGTTAGTGCTTATTTAAGTAATTGATAATGCATATTGAATATTTGTAGTGTATAATTTATAATTTAAATATATGTAAATTTAATCATTATTAATTAAATTACTATCTTATTATCTAGTACTTGAATTGTTTATAAATCTAAAACTAAGAAAGTAAAGCATTTAGAAAATTTTAGAATTATTACTTAGTTTGTGAGGAAGTTGCAACTTCAAAACTTATGCCATATTGTTTATTCTTCATTCCTATTTTGAACACTATATAAACAAAGGGGTGTGGTCATTCAATTTTACATTAAGAAATTTGTGCACATGAGATGAATTAATCAAAAGGTGCAACCCGAAACAAAAAAACAAATTATTCACATTTTTTAAGTATTTACTTTCCCAACCTACTTGTTTACTTAGCTAGGTAGGTACCTAGTTTGACCTACCCACCTAGGTTGACCTATGTACCTATTTACTTAAGTACCTACCTATATGAGTAGGTTTAACCTAGGAAGGTAGAAGCTACCTACCTATTTTTTTACCTAAGTAGGTAGGTTGGTATGTAGCCTAGGTTTATAAACACCTATTTATGTATTTACTTAAGTACCTACCAACCTAATATTAATATGTTTATTAAATTATTTTATGCCATGTGGCATATTTATATTGGGCCACGTGTCATAATATAATCATCCAAGTATTTACATTGAATGTCCTAGATTATTTCAAATTAATATTAATAATAATTTAAATAATCAAATATTAAAACATGTGGCAACACATCATTTGCCTTTAATTGTGACCAAAATAGTTGCATTTTAGTCGCATGTGACAATATGTATACAATGGAATCAAAGAATGAAATGTATTTGTTAACTTTTTTTTTTCATACAATACCTTTTGTCATTTGTGACTAATTTATCACATGTGACTTATCTTAGGCAACTAAAGAAATTTTAGTTGCAAAATGTTTTTTGCGACTAAAATTTAGTCACAAAGACTAATCGAAATACAAGTTTTTCTTCTAGTGTTGGGACTTGTAATTACCATGGTTGGCCATGGGATATAGGTTTAGTCGACAGGCTTCATTAATATTTTTTTCACCGTATTTTCTGTTATTCGATCGGGATCCTGAGCTATTAGCCTCCATTCAATGCAATGCTATGACTGTAGCTAGTTTTAATGATTTAATAGTGTGGGTTTAGGCATGTGAGCAATGAGTTGCATTGTTTATGCAAGTGATGTTTATTGCTATGGAAAATCTGAGAATTGTTTAGCATTGGGATATTCTTTGGTATGTGGAGGAGGTTATTGACCTTGGGTTCATAGGTTCAAACCAAGGGATTATGTTTATTTGTAGTAGATAGGACCCACCACATTGGGTGTGATTGTAGGTCGTGTGATTTTGGATGTTCAAAGTATTATTGTTGGAAGGACAAGATGGTTAGACATGGAAAGACCATGTGCGTAACTATGCACCATGTCATTTTCCTAATGTGGATGGCCAAATTGACCCATCCTTGGCCGTTATACCTGTTGGTTTATAATATGTGTTGCGTGAGTGGTCCACATGAACTACCACTATGTTGGTTTGTGATTAGTGTTCAAGAGGATGGCACATGGCATGTTTAACACCGCCTTTGGACCATCTATTGATTGGCAAATGGTTTTGCTTTCGGTGCACCCATTAAATGTGGTTCCCATAGTTACATAATAAGATTAGTTTTAGATTTTTCCTTAAGATGTCTCACCTTTGGCTAAGGATGTGAAGGATTCCATATTGGCAACTAACAATCAGGCTCACATTTACACCCGACCTAATGATCCTTTTACCTTTGAACTAAAGGATTCACCCTAGTGGATTGTTAGTGGTAGTTTTATAATGATATTTAACTTCAAGGGACCTTAACCCTAGGGGCAGTTTGGATGTGGCGTACTAATTAGGGTATTTTTATGTTATGTGTTATGAATATGGTGATAGTGATAGTTGTAGGCACCGACTTTGGAGCACTTGACAACTATTAAGAATTTTATTATAATTATAGATTTTTATCCTAATTACTATAGGTAATTTGGGGTAAGTAAATCTAGAATTAGTTTTAGTGTGAACATGATTCCAACTTTTTGGTGTTCAAGATAAATGGGACGATGTGTGATTAGAATCTTGTTTTTTATTATTTTGAAGCACATCGTGTGTCTGTTGTGTTTTGCTATGTTCTTATGTTCTTGTTATGGAAGGAATTTGTTGAGGTTTTTGTTGATACTTGGATTCTTGTGTTTTGCAAATGAGTAGAACTTTGAGTTTGGATGTGGTGTACTAGTTAGGATATTTTTATGTTGTGTTGTGAGTATGGTGACAATGATAGTTGTAGGCACTGACCTTAGAGCACATGACACATTCATCCATGTTAAATTTATCATCCATGTATGTGTTTATTCACATCCAAGTTAATGTTCCAAAATCAAGCTCTAGGTTCATGTATAAATCATCTTTTGAACATTGACATACACATTGCAAAACTTATGTCAATAACATTAGTATGGATTATCTATTTGAAAAACATCCCATTACCATTTAAAGGTACATGATATGATGCGATAAATAATGCTTTTATTTTAGTCATTAACAAGGGTAAAATCATAAAACTTAACAACAATTTGTCATTTTTTTCATGGTGGGAACAATTTGCAACCACCATAGATGAACATTCCCATGTTTGCAAGTTAACATGAACAAAAATAACTACCCATCATTTAAGTTATTAGTTTTTTCACAAAGACATTTACTTCTTTCCATGAAAAAATATATTAAAATTTGCAACAAAAAGGTTTCAAAATCTTGTTCCAAACAATTGAGACAAATTTTACATGCAACTATATCATTTTTATAAAGCATTAGTAAACAAGAAATAGTGAAACATTATTAAACAAGATTGCCAAATTAACTATTGACATAATCTTCAAATGCAACATTACAACATCAAATATTTTTAGACTTAAGTTATAATTTAAAACTAAAACATGTAACCAATCCCCACCTTCATCCATTATAATATTTTATTTTAAACTTAACATTTTCGAACTGTACATGCACACACACATAAATAACACAACATTTTTTAGTGGCAATATGTCATGTATAAACCACATTCTATTCTTTTAAAGTTCACTACAACAAAAATTGTCCCTATACACCATTAGATTTTGAATGAATTCACTGGTTGTAGTAATGGGGGCTATTGAGGAAGCAATGAATTTGCTGGTTTAGTGAATGGGGAGTAGTGAACTGCATAAACTGTTGCAACCCCACTTTGGCCAAGTGTGGGGGTGAAGCACAACACTTGCAAAAGTGGGGATTTGGAGTCCTTCCGGGACTCCCGAATGTTTAGAGCTCGACAACAAGACCCAAAACACCTCGCATTGGGGTGTTCTTCATGTCATTGGAAAGGTCTTGAAGCGTAGATATTGAAAATGGCCTCGCATTGGTCATTTGGACATATGTAGCCCAAGTTATGGGCAAAAGAAGGGTCGGGAGTTAGTTTGACTCCCGACCACTAAAAGTCGGGAATCGACCTCTTCTCGACATCAGACTCCAACTTGGGAGTCCCGAGAAAAAAAAACCATTTGGATGTAGCCTCGGTGAAAAGTTGCAGAGAATACTATATGGGGGAAGGTGGTGGTTTCCCCCGAGTCAGGGCCATGGTGAATCTTGTGTGTTCAAGTGCTCGTGACTTATCCTAACACCCAAGGGTTTCCCGAATGCTAAACTAACCTCTTGTGGTTGGTTTTTGGATGCAAATTCACACAAGCTAAGCTAGTCCCTCTTCCTAGTCTAATCCCGGGGCTCCCAACACGACCCTCTACCCCTTTCTATTGTTGGAAGTCAGGAGCATGCCTTTAAGTCTCAACTTTTCACAACTTGACAAAGTGAAACCTTCAAGTGGGTTTCACCTCGTGACTTAGGAGCGCGTCATAAACATTTTGTAGTAATGGCTATAATGAACAAATCTTAGTTTTAATTAATTAATAAATGAACAAGTTTTATAACCTTATATTCATTTTCAATTTCATCAACATATGCAAAAGACAAATGGACAAACAACATTTTCAAAGATTTACAATACACACATAAATAAAACATCATTCTTCAGGTGAAGCATGCATGTCATGTTTATACCAAAAATCCATTTTTTTAGAGCTACCATGAACCAAAATTTGGCTATAATTAGTCTTGGGGGCATCTTAAAATTTTTGTAGTAAAAAACTAAGTGAATAAAACTATGGGGTTGTCAACTAACTTATGCTTTTGTTAGATTTGACAAAAATTTATTTAGAAATGCGATATTGAAAGATTTGAAAAATTCTAAAGGATTTAATTTTTAAATGTGTAAAAAATTCCAAACCACATTGTTTAATTTTTGAAAATTCAAGATTTATTACATAAAAATACAAAAAGGATAAATGCATAGACATACATTACAAAAAAAAGAACAATGTTTTATTCACATAAAATTTAATAAAACTGTCATATAAAGTTCTAATAATGAATATAATTAGAATTGGTTTAGGTGAAACATGTATATGGTGCAATACTATGGTTGTCAAGTTGACAATTTTGAAAACATTATATATGGAATTCCAAACCTAACTACCTCATTTTTTTGACCAACCCATTCACATCAATATGAAAAAGAAAATTGGTTGCCAATGCATCGGATAACAAAAGCCACAACTGCTCGTTTAAGATCTTGCTTTTGGGGAATATTCCTTGGAATATTCTCACAAAAGTCCTAAAAAAATTTCAAAATTTTGAATTTCTTTTAATACTATTATGTCAAAGTTTTTGTACAAAATTTCAAGAAATATGTCATTTTCAAAACTTTTGAAACCCATTTATAAATCATTTTTTTGTTTTCAAAAAAACATTATAATGTTTAATGAATGTTTTTGAAAAAGGTTATTCATTGGATATTTCTCAAATTAGTTCATATGTTCCAATGATATATTAAGAACCTTACAATAAAAATATATTATACTTTCCACACCAAATTAAATCACTTCTAAATATGAAAAACTAAGTAAGTGTTACACTTGTTGTGGCTCCTATTTGTGTGATTACACCAAATTAACATGTGCCTATAAATTCAATTTAACCAAATTATGAAAAGAATTCAATTTATTTAAATTTGGTTTAAATTGATACTAAATTGAATTCAAATTAGTTTCAATGAAAAACTGAAATTGATTCAATTCAACCAAAATTTCAATAAAAAAATTAACCATGTTGAATCCAAAGGAGAAAATATTGTGTTCAATTCAATTGAAAATTTTGAATCAAATTTAATTTAATTTGAATTTAATTCAATTCAGGTAACATTTAATATTTTCATTGAAATGGAACTTAATTTTCACAAAATCAAGCCATTTTTTCATAATTTCAATATCACTAGTTCAAATTTGATTTGAAAATTTTAACCAAAGCATAGGTTAGTTAGAAAGATTCAAGGATATTTTTCCTTTGTTATAATGTTGGAAAGTTGAAGTCCATTGCATTACATATAAAATGGTTTAAATACTAGGGAACATCATGTGTGGAAATCTATAAAACCTTAATTTGGGATGATGAATGGAATTTTCGTCCAAAAATAATTCACTTCAACACTTGGATGTTAAATCTAACAATCAAAAAATACAATAGTTCTTTAATATTGATTAATATGCCATGATTTGCTTGACAATCAACTCATACACTCAATGGACATTTCATTTCCTCCATTTGTGTGCATGGGAAAAATTACATGGGCACACACATGATGTTGTTATTGATCATGATGCATCTATACAATTTTGGAACAAGGAACGGTCTTAAAAATTATGAATGCACATTGTGGAGGAAACAATTATGTAATTGCCAACCAAAGGATCAATTGATTTCTTGTGTAATTGTGAATTTTTTTTTGTTACATTCACAAATAAGGTCATGACTTTGGGCATTCATGTGCAAAAAAGTAAATTTAAATGATCAAAGATCCATAAAGTCCTCACTTACTCAATAATATCATTTTGTTCTATTAGACATAGGTTTTTCTTTAATTCTCCTTTCTTGTGCTCCTTAACGTAAGTGGTTTTTAGTCGAAATTCAAAAACATCCTTAAAACATGTAGGGTAGACTGGTTGGTGATAGAACATTTAAGCCTTGAGGGTAGACTAGATCCAAGGGGAGGGCTTTGTTGTTTTTGGTATCCAAACAAAATTTGAACCCCTCCTCTTCATGCATCTAAAGATAGTCGAAAATGAATTAGAAATGAGTAAGTTATAGCCCCCAAAAGTAAAAGGGGGTTAAGAACTCAAGAAAAAAAAAAAACAAACCATTGAACATTACAAAAACCCAAATATCGAAAACTTCTTTGTATGTTGCTATTAGAGTTCAAAGATGATTTATAGAACTTAAAGTGTCACTCCTATAGCACTTTAAGTCATTTCAAATGAATAAGAAATAAGAAAGTTGTGAGGTTTGAAAGTATTGAAAATAACAGTGCTTTGAAGAGAAGAAAAATAAAAAAAATGCATTTTGTAAGTTGAAAAAGCTTATTTTTTTTCTTGTTATTTTTTCATTATTCCTTTTCATTTGCACTTCAGAGATGATTTCTAGAGCTTGAGGCAGTGCTTTCATAACATTTTAAATCATTCAAAATAAAGCACATATTACGAAGATTTAAATAAATGTTTGGTCATAGGCAGGGGATTGATGGATGCGCCAGTTTACCCTACCATCTAATCTTGTTTTTGAAAAACTGAAAATTAAAGGAAAAAAAGACACCTATCAAGTTTTGGAGGTGATTCTGGAATCGGGTCTTTGAACGTTTTGGAGAACCGTGGGTATGAATCTCAGTAACCGCTTCGGTAACCACCACGTGCCGTTCCGAGGACCGATGACCGTCCCACGCGGAGTCAAGAGCCGGGCACGGTATCGGTAACCTCCGGGTGTCTGTTCCGGTTTCTAATAACCGCCACCAAATGCTGGTCAAACGCTGCGAGACAGTCTCTTGTTGCGCAAGGAAGGAGGATGCACAGTTGTCGTCGTCTCTCTCGCACACAGCGTCATCCCCTCCCCATCCCTCCCATCTCATCCCTTCTCTTCTGTTCTTCCTGCTCGTTGCATGCTCAATGCTCTGCCCCTTTCCTGCACATCTTCTTCACATTTCCTCGTTCTACACTTGTTTCCGTGGCTCTCTCTCTCTTCGCGTCCGTGTATGTGGTTGCTATCTGGTTTCTGTTTTTTTTTTTTTTTTTGGGGGGGTATGTAAACAGAAATAGTTTTTTTTCGAAACCCTTCTTCCTTTCCTTCCGATCGGCCTCCCTTTTTTCTTTGGGTTCTTCCTCTCTGTCGTCATCAGGGTTGTCTCTCCTCCTCCTCCTCTTCTCTCTCTCTCTCTCTCTCTCTCTCTCCCGTCGTCTTTCCCGTTGTTTCGTGTTGTTGGGGTTGTGTTTGTCTTCCCTGTTGTGTGTACCCGTGTACACATTTGTGTGAAGAAGTGGTAAGAAGAAGGTACTGGAAATCGTTAATTCCTGTTATCCTCTGGTTTGCAAATCCGGTTCTTTTGTTTTCTGGTGCTCGCTTCTTTCTAGTGTTTTGTCGTTCTTGTACTTTCATGCAATTACGAATCACTTGTTGCGGCTTTCCTCAATAGTCTTTGATCAAAACACGAACAAAAGCCTGATTTGTTTCTTGCGTTGTTTTCTTTTCTCCATACCTTTCCTTTTTTGGTTTTTTGAGACGAAGGAACACATCGTATCGCTCGCTCTTTGAGTCTGTCCCCCAATCGTTCAAAACCCTCGAGACTTCGTCAGTCTGCCTATCGGTTCCTGCTCGTCGTTTTCAGCAGTACTAGCTGAGATTTTTACGGACCTTTGCAACAAACCCTGGGGATTTTTCGAATCGGAGAATTTGACGGCGATTCCTTCAGTGTTCATTTGCAACTTTAGGGTTTGTTATTCCATTAGTAAAGCTCTCTCTATCTCTCTCGTCGTCTTGTGTTTATTTGTTTGTTGTTTGTGCGTTCTTTTGTTCTCATCCCTTGTTTTTCTTTCTTGATGCAAAAAAAAGAAAAAAAAGAAACAAATCCTGTTTTTGTTTGTGGCTTTTCGCAAAACTTCCCTGTCTCTTATTGATCTAGGTCGCGGCTGTAAGTGCAGCAATCATCGCAAAGAGGTTTGATGCAGTATTAAGCATCGCCAAGAGGTTGGCTCTTAACAACACGAGCTTTTGTCATGTTCCATCATGTTCTGAACCATCATCGCCTCTGTTCTTTCTAGTTAGGGTTTGTCCCTCTCCTAGGGTTTCTCTTCCATTTTCGTTCTAAATTATCTGCTGCTATTCGCTCTGATCCCCTCTGTTGGATTTGTCTGTAAAACCATTTTGTTGTCCACCAGGCTCTTTGTTCTGTCTTTGAGGTTCCAGTTCTTTCTTGTGGGATCATTGGGCACGAAAGGAGGAAAGAAAACAAAAGAACAAACCTTGTCATTTCGTGTAGAGCATAGATATCGGTGCCTACTTGACTGTGACTGTGAAAGTTTCTTTTGCGGCCACCACTTTCTTGGATCTTGTTCCTTCGAGCACAATGTCAGTATTGGTGGAGAACAGAGGCAGTTGGGCATTGGCAGATTACTGGAGGCCATCGATTGAGGAAGCGAATCTGCTGGGAGGATGGAGAGAGGAGAAGGCGACTCAACTGTGGAATGGTGGAACTACGACAACTATGATAGCTGGTGAAAGGAGGGAGGATGGAGAATTGGAGAGGATTTTAGGATTAGATGAATCGGGGGAGAACAGAAACGAGTCCTATGGGGGTGAAAGTACAAGTGGCACAATACAAGAAGGTGGCCCTCCTGCTGATGGGCTTCTCTATGCGCTCCCATATGTGGGTCTTCAAGAGCTTCTCGCTCTGGAGATGGTTAGCAAATCGCTGCATGATGCAGTACGAGGTGATGTCTTGTTGTGGCAGAGATTGCATGTGGAAGCTCCCTTGAACAAAATGCTCACTAACGAAGTTCTCATACGGCTTGCAAAGCGGGCAGACGGTCGTCTCCAATCTCTCAGTTTGGTCGGGTGCTTAAGAATATCAGATGAGGCCATCGAGCAAGTGCTTGCGTCCAATCCAATGCTTTTGAAGGTATGTTTGGAACTCCTCCAGTTTTCTGTTTATGTAGGGAGTAAAGATTGATCACTGGCTCTGACATATTGTCTTTTCCACACCCTGTCATTGAGGGCTCTGTTTGTTACTCTTTTGTCCATTTTGCTGCTGCTCATGGAGGTAAATTTCTGCTATGTTTGCAGCTTAGCCTCCCTGGATGCACCAGGATAAGTGCGGAGGTGATTTTGAAAGTGGTGAAAGCGCAGACAGATTGTCGCATGGTTGGGATGCCTGCTTTAAAGCAACTTCGAATCCGTGGCCTCTATGGTGTCACCAGAGAGATTCTGGATGCTTTGCAGGCAATGCTACAACCCGAAGGTGCAGTGCAATTGCAACCAGCAAAGACCTGGAAACCACAGTATTACAAAAGTGGCCACCAGTCTTTTGCTTGTGACGAGGATAAACTTATTGATGTTGAAGCCTGCCCTAAGTGTGGGAATGCACGGGTGGTGTATGACTGCACTCGGGACAGATGTCAACCAAAGCAGGGCATGACACTCCAGCAGTGTCGGGGCTGCTTCCTGTGTATAGCAAGATGTGAAGAGTGTGGAACTTGCATAAATGACTCTGAGTTTGAGGAAACTTTTTGCCTTGACTTTGTGTGTTCAGCTTGCTGGTTGCGCCTCCCTAAATGCCTGAAGTGCAACCGCCCTGGGTGTGGACGGCATGCAAGCCACTTGACAGGCCCTCAAAGCAGCCTCATCTGTGGTGATTGCCAAGGTGTACTGCCTGGTGATGCAGGCCCAGAGTTTGACATCCATTTGTAATGATCCGCTTGTTGATGAGTTGGGCTTATGGAAAAACAAATTGAGCCTCTGGAGCCTGTTAGTAGTAGTACCGGATAAGTTTGTGATTGTGAGCAGCAATCCTGCTCTTGTAACAAGTTGCAATTTTCATGTGTAGGGGACAGGGTTGAGAGGTATTCTTATCTGCTGTAGAGATATAGATCACTTCTCTTTTTTGTTGACCATATACATTGCAGAAAAGGTAGGCTCTTGATTGAGATCCACTCCAGCTATAGAAGGTGGGGGAGTCATTGGCTTTAGACCCAGTGGCTGGTATTTGTTTGGGCAAAGATTTTGGAGGATTTCTGGGAAACGTCGGATATCCTGAGTCATATACATTCGAGAAAAATAAAAGAAACTGGTAGTTTAGGAAAGACAGGTGTCTTTGTTGTGCATTGTTGTGTTGTGTCCAAGTTCTTGAAACTCATTACAGCATTTAGGTCACTGCAGTACCAGTTGTGATCCTAATATTTCTTTCCTTAACTTTCATGGGCATAACTCTTGCTGATATCATTTGATGAGCATTTTGATGCAGGTTTTGACTGCTTTTCTAGATGGCCATCTTGACTGTGGAGCAGAAATTTGCTTTGCTTCACTCTGGTGATGCCTGTCAGAGGTTTATTCATTCTTCCAACTCTAGTAATCAGATTGTACTTCTATAAGGGAAATCCCGGCAAGTTTTGTGTGTTGCTTGAAGTGAATGGCCGTAGTCATTTGGACTTGGTTTGTGGATTTAGATCCATCTGGCGAATTGCTGAAAACAACTACTACATGCAGTGGTGCTACATGAAAGTACTAATAGTGTCCACAACTCTGTGCTAAGTGTTTTGCTTTGCAGTTTTGATAACCCTTTTAACCTCTCCCTGAAGCCCTCATACCCTTCCCCTCTATGTACCTTCTATATATCTAGTAATGTTGGGCACTTATCATAAACAGGAACAGATCCCTGTTAACCTCACGCGGTTACCAGGGCAGTTCTTAGGGCTCATAACTGTGCTCTGGAAGAATCAAGGAACTGTTACTGATATATAACCATGGTTGTCAAAAGATTTGGAAAAGACCAAAAAAGACCCAACACTGCTCTCACAAACCCACTCTGTTCCCAACCACAACTCCCTTGGCAGAAAATGGAGTGTGTGGACAGATGCCCGTCCCTGACATGTCACCATAAAACAGATACCCATCTCTGGCTTGTCATGATACAAACAAACAATCTGCAAAGGATCATTTGAAAACTGCAGTTGCACTTTCACAATAATAAAAGACGATACACAAGATTTGAAGAGGGTCAGAATTAGGTCTAAAGCATTGATGAGTTCAATACAAAATTTGCTGAAGCTTTTAAAGAGTCTGAACAATCCTTTCGCTTTTTCTTAACTCCAAAGCAATTTAATTGCATTTTTTTCAACAACAGAAGCAAGTTGAATTTGGAAGTGTGAGAAGTGAGAACAGTTTTAAAAAAAAACCAAAGACTTTTGAGACCCATGTTGGTGTTCATTACTGCAGTTTAAACCCTATTTATTGTCTCTCCTGCCATCTCTGATGAGTAAAAGACGATATTGGTACCATGACATAATTTCTTGGACAAGTTCTATTAATTCCATTAATGAGACTCACATAAAGTGTTAGCTGCCCTTTTCATCTCCTCTGTGGGTGTTCACCAAACCGATCCGAGCAGCATTTTTAGGACTCTTGGCAACTAAATGCCAACATAAATGCCAACATAAATTGTGGTGTGATACATTTGGTTTCCAGAAACCAAGTTGGTTAGTTGATTGCTACCCTAGAATCTAGGCTGGTTAAGCACTAGTTAAGTGTCTTTGGATTTGCCAGAAATTCTGAAAAATACCTACCTGCCATGCCAAAAATCTGAAAGAAACTCTGAGCAAACTAGCTTCATACTTTAGTATAACACCTAATTGTAGAATATTATTATTTTTACTGCCAAAAGTAAACGACAAAAAAAATACTAATTATTAGGCACCCTGCGTCCAAACAAGTCCAGGTAACTAGGGTAATATTCCAGCATGGAGCTCCCTAGCAGATGAGTGAACAAGCACCCACAATGGTATGATGGTAGAAACCAGAATTTTTTTGGTTTGCTTCTAAACATTTTAAATTTGATGTCTGTAGACTAAATTAGGGTTTCAAAGTCCAAATAACATTTCCTCAGGTAAATAGAGCCTTTAACTGGCCTCACTCAAGAAGGTGAAGGTACCAGTGTAGGTGCAGGTTCAGGGCCTAGATAAGGGGCTGGGTACTGCTGATTCTGGCTCCCAGCAAGTCCTTGGGTGCCTGTTATGGGTGCTAGAATAGGCAGTTGACAATCTGTTATTCAATGTTGAAGGCATGGGAACTACTGAGAGAACTCATGAGAGCATTGCAGAATTGGCCCACTACAAAATCAGCACCTAGGTCCGATTTGGCCTCGAAATCACAGTGCACAGGAGTAGCCTAAATAGTCCCCTGACTTAGACACAATGGCTTTTTGGCCTTCATATAAGTTCAAACAAAATCATGAAAAATGATGAAACTATGTAACATGGTTAGGTAATTCGACTGCAAAATGAATTTAATAAAACAGAAAGTAGAGTACATAGTAAAGAAATGAATTAGATTAAAAAAAAAGGAGCTTAGACAGTAGTTCTAGTTGTCCAGCCATTGTGCACATTGGTTCCATGTTCAAGTGAAAACTTCCCAATTGGGCAGAGCCAACAAAAGGAAAAAATTCAACAGATTTTTGCACCTTAGAATTGGATTTTGGGTATAATGCTATGTGTACCAGGTGATAAATTTTCATATATTGCACAACTTTAGAGTTGAATGTCATAGATTTAAACTTTTTTACCACTGGTTTTAGGAAATTTGGGGTGAGAGTTTGACCTTCCAAACAAGAGGGATTTGGGTTTGGGTTGAGAAGGTGAACGACATGACACTTGCAAATTTATAATAGGTGTACGAGAAAGCCTTTTTTGTTGTGATTCAAATCTGGTTGGTAGGTGCAGGCATTAAACTTGGGTCTGCAACAGAGAAGTGAGCAAGCACAGTTGAGAGAAAAAGTACATCAGGATTGTGTTCATCTTCATTGATGCAAGTTGTCAGAAAATGCAGAACCCTTAAGTTAACATGACACAAAATACATCTAAATTCACATGACCCATGTATGTACAGGTATTTGCAACACAAATGTATATAAGTTTACATGACCCAAGTACATATAAGTTTTCACAACACAAATCTATATATGCTTGCATGACCCAAGTGTATATACATTAACACAACACAAATATATATGAGTTTACATTACGCATGTGTATAGTTTTACATGATACATGTAAACAAAACACAAGTACATATCAAACAATCCTAAACCCTAAACCCTCATTCCTGAACTCAATTGAAACAAGCAGACACCAAAAGACTTCACCATGGTGATGAAATGAACTGTCTGTGAACTGGGTTTCCAACATTAAAATCACAACAATCACTGTCCATTTTTGTTCAGGCTAGCTTCTCAAACTTCAGTCTCTTTGAATCTTGTGATCAAACAGGGCTGTAAATATAATGGGAAATTTTTGCTAATCAGCAACAAAATTGTGGAAATTGCTTCTGAAGACAAGGAAACACCTGAAATAGGTTGTCACTGTAATCCTTAACAACAGAAGTCTTCATGTGCAAAGATGAATAGACCCACTAACCCTCTGGAACAATGCCCTCCGTAGGAGAAATTTCTCATACACTCCCAGTAGTCCCAGTTTCAAACTGCAAAACCCAACTAGTAATTTCACCAAAAACCAAATGCTGCATAACACAGTAAATTTATTTTCACAAAGGATCCTTTTCCCAGGATGCAATCATCATCAAACCTGAAGTTCACAAAGGGTCCTTTTTGCAGCATGAAATCATCATCACTTCATACCCTTCATTGACAATAGTATAGACTATTTAGGTACCTCCTAGAGAGCCCAAGATGCATGCCAAGTGAACTGCACCACATGAAGAATGCCATATGAAGCTCACCACATAAATTGCACACATGGAACTACACCACTTGAAGAGTGCCATATGATGAATGAATGCTCTTCTTCCCAGATGAAATCAGACTCGCAGAGTAAATTCACTGAACAAATAGATTTGGCATGTGCTCTCCTGAAAGAGGAAACATTAGCTAACAATGTATGCCAGAGCTGGAAGACAGATTCAGACAGACCCATCTCAAAGGATGCTCTCTACTATGAAAAGCTAATTGGACAATCCATCCAGTGAGATGGCATGTCCTTGATTATGTAAAACAGAACCCACACACTCCAAAAACCAAATAGCACAATTTCAGTCACAAACAACCTGCTCCTTTTTTCTCTCACAGATTAACTGGCTGAGAAGACTTTTCTAGTGCCACTTGCTGCTTCCTCTGTCATCATCATAATCATCATCTTGTAGTTTTGGGTAATGCAGATGAGGTGCAACACAAATTCCACAAACCAAAAAACACCCCAGTTTCAGTCACAAAAACGTCACATTTTGGTCTAAGAAATTCTTAAAACTTTTTTCTTCTCACAGATTTAGCTGATTCTTGTGCAACTGAGAGGAAGCTTTTCTTATGTCACTGCTGCTTCCTCTATGTATTCTTCTTCTTCATCCTGTGGTTTTGGGCAATGCAGAGGAGTTGCTCCACAAACACAAAACACCACAATTTCAGTCATAAAATACATCACAATTTTGGTCTAGGAAATCTGCACCATTTTTTCTGTCAAAGATTGAGTGGGTTGAGTTTTTCCTTCTATCCCTGCTGCTTCATCTACACCTTTCTTCTTCTTTCTTCTTCCTCATCTTGTGATTTTCAGCAATGCAGAGGAGGTGCAGCACATACATACTCCACAAAACAAAACACCAAAGTTTCTTTCAGACACAAAATCTGCAACCTTTTCTCTCTCTCCCTCTCTCTCACAGATTGAGCTGGTTGAGGAGTTTTGCATGATGTGTCACTGCTGCTGCTGCCGCTGCTGCTTCTTCTCCTTCTTGTTTGTCTTCTTTTTCATCTTGCAGTTTCTGCGGATGAGGAGGAGAAGGAGGAGGTGCAGCACATACGGTCACAGCTGGTCGTAGTCGTACAGGCATGGCTGCTGTTTGTGGCATGAGCCTCATCTTTGACACAGGTACAGCATGATGTGCAGTGCCCCACAAACAAGAAGAGTTTTCTGACCATGACAAGGGATTGTAAAAGCTGTGCAAAATTGCAGATCCATGAGCTGCTGCTGCTTCTTCTTTGCTTACCTCTTCATGACTCCTGTTGTTTGTCTCTCTGGTGATTGTCTTGGAGCTCTCTAGTCCTCTGAGCCATTCGTCCTCATCAAGTTGATGCTCATTAAGAGGAGCTGGTACTTCATGTCTGTTGTCTCTTTGTGTGGTGAGATTTCGCATTGTTTGTACAGGAGGTACTGCAGCTGATGATCTCTCAAGATTGCTCATACAGGAGCAAGCTGTTACTGATCTGCTTGCAGCCAAAGCTTCTTCCCTTGACAGAAGACAAGAAACATCTCGTAGAGCTACCGCAGAGCTTCTTATTGATCTTGCAGGTGTGCTTACTACTTCTTGTTGTCGATGTGCAACACTATGGTGTGCCGCTGGATGGTTGCAGAAATTACGTGAAGCTGAGTCTGAAGAGTGTGAAGGCAACTGCTGCTGCCGCATTGTGGTCACAGTACTAGTGCTCAGTTCCTTGCTGTTTGCGATAGCCAATGCTCCGGCAATAGTGTTCTGTTCCTGCTCTTCGCTCACGAGCTGTTCTAGTGTTTCTGCCCCGGGAAGCTGCTGCGCCATGCGACAGTTCCGGTTCACAACTGCAGGAGCACAACCCACAATGCAGATTCATTGCAGAAGAAAATCGGATACAAGACTTGAGAAGGAAGGGTCACAGATCACAGCGCCAACAGCAGCAGCAATCACATGATCAGCGACTGCAACAGCGAGGGAGAGAAAGAATTGATCCTGCGCTTACGTTGTTTGAGTGCTGACCAAGCTGCCATGGCAGCGTTCTTCTCTGCTTGTTTCTTTGTCCTCGCAGCGTCTCCCAAGAAAGTCATGCCAGTGACCTCCACAGAGCTTGTGAAGACTGGCAGATGTCCAGGCCCAGAGCGAGTGGTGGTGTAGACTGGGAGAGAAACACCCGCTCTTTGCGCTGTCTCTTGTAACAGGTTCTTGCAGATCCCTGTTTCGTCCTGCAGTTTGCCATCGCCGGGCGGTTCGGCAGCAGCTAGCTATGATCAGCTGCGTACGATCCATCGCAGTGCAATTCCATAACTAGCAAAGACCATATCCAAAGACATACAAGCAGTGCAGCAAACATAAGATCTAAGGAGCAACAGACAAAGAGATCGGTCGGCGACTTACGAGAAAACGCGCGGCAAGAGAGCGAGAGCAGGAGCTTCTTCGCGAAAGGGTATTGAGGGCGACTTCCGCTGCCGCATGCTCCGCCTGCCGCAAGGTGCTACAGTAATTCGGACTTTGAAAAAGCTCGCCATTGAAGATCACGGTGGCCTTGAAGCGAGGAGCATGGTCAGGTCCCTCTCTGATGCATGCGTAAGCTGGCAGGTTGAAGCAGCTCCTCTGAGCAAGCTCTTGCAGCTGATTCTTGTACATACCTGCAGCAGCAAGCAGCTCGAGAATATCAGTAGTAGTATTTTCTGGCTCCTCGCTGTGAGCATCCTAGCTGCTGCATCTTACACTAGCGAACTACCTTACTGCACCACGAGCTCACTCTCATCGATCATCTCCCTAAACCAATTCGCTGAACTTCTGTACACTTTGATCCTGCTGCTGCACCTTCCTGAGTCGAAGAAGTTCACGAAGTTCGTCCGTGTCTTTGCTCTGACATGAGGTAGAAATGCAGAAGAGAGATCGCAGTGTAAGGAGACGTAATCCGCGACCAGAATGAATCCACAGAAGCAGCTGTGCTGATAGACCACGGCTCTCAGAAGCTGCAAGCTCCAAGAGCTGCTACAATATGAATGCTTTCAGAAGCTGGACTAAGCGACTGACCTCCTCTGAAGCTGGTGGTCGAAGAACAGCAGCACCTTGCGCAGGTGCAGCTAGCTTCACCACATACAAGCTGCAGCAGCGAACCACGTCCCCGTCTCCACCACCATGTACAACGCAAGCCCACGAAGCTGAAGTGTGGATATTATTATCCTTGAGAGCTGCTATCTCCGCTGCTCCTTTGCTGCAGGCGGGTCGATTCTCACCAAGATTCTCGCGCTTGCGCCCACTCACGCTCACTACTGTAGCTGCAAAATGTGGCCATGAAAGGAGACGAATCCCAAAACATAAGTGCATCCCAAATGGGTACCGCTACAAACACAATACCAGCAGCGGCAGTCTTCTGTCCTTCAGAAACGCAATCTGTAGCCTTTGTCTGCACTCGCACGACTGGGCAAAACGACAAGGCCCTCGCTAGCGCGAGAACAGACAAGACGAAGAAGAAGAGCGTGCGCAACGAACGACGGCATGACGCGCAGGCAAGCGCGACGAACGGGTTGGGTCGGCAAGGGCGAGGAGAAGATCCAGGGCCTCCGGCCCGAACCGAGAGCGCTAGCCTGGGAACCTCGTCCAAGAAAGTTCATCCATCCAATGGCCTCTCGATCAAAGCCGCAATAGGTGCTAAATTTAATGGGCATGAGGACCACAATAAAAGCCGCATGATGGGTACTGGTTAGAAGACCCATCCAGTACTCATCCAAAAAAATTAGTCTTCCAACAGGATGGATACTGGATGAGACTAATTTTGTGGTTGATTAAATAGCTACTTTTATAACTTCAAGGTTTGTAGTTTGATGCACTTTATGATTGCACAACCTTGACTCAAACCATGCAATCTCATTTGGCATTTAGGGATGAAGGGACCTAATCCATTTTCATTGTTCATGATATGCTAATCCAAACGGACCATGGAAAATTGCAACCCTCTTTTTCCCATTATCATTTAATCCTTCATAAAATTACATCAATTTTCAATTTGTTATTTCCTACAAACTCTTTCATGAAAGTACATTTAGCATGACATTTTGCACACCGTTAAGCCAAAAACTTAGAATTTGTTTAGTTATCTAGGAATCATACCTACTCGTGAGGTGGTTGGCATCTTACACCTTTTAAAAGATTTAAATTGTCCCCTAGTAAGTGTAAGCACTGTGCCTCCATGCCAAAATGGATGGTCACTGCATGATCCATGCATCCATCCTCACCTCATTCTTTATGAAAATGCTTTACGCCACATGAATGCCTAGGGGGAGGGAACCCTGAAATGCGAGTCTAGGCTTTGGCTATGCCTCACCCAAGTTCATTATTTTGGGAACCCGGAGTTATCCCCACACTTAGAGATTTTTCCTCATCTCACATTTTATTTAGTTAATGAAAATTGAACTCATGGATGTGATGTGATGACTAACCAAAGGAGCACCAACAGAGTTTGATAACTACCGGACATGTGGTGTGTGTCTAGGTGGGGTCATTGATTAAGTATTTGAAAGCTCTTGATGCACAGTGCATCAGTTCAGTGCAGCATTAAGTGATAACACTGTGAGACTTTATGATCAATTTTTAGAACACTGTTGACATAATCAAAGGACAATTTGGGTTCCTTGAGTTGAGCTTAGTGGTCATAATTATTGAGCTCATGGCCAAGTTACTCTCATAAGTGTTTTCTTTTCTTTTTTTTGTTAGTTATATATTGTAGAATTGTTAGACACCATCCCATACAAGATTTCACCACGACTGGCAGAAAGTAAAAGCTGCCTCCCAAACCAGTATGTTTTCTTTTCGATTTTTCACTAGCTTATGAATAGTTTCTTCAAAAATTCAAAAACTCGGTGACTTCTAACATTCTTTATTGCAAAATGTTTCAATTTATTAACAAACAATCACCAGACTCTACATCAAATTTCAAAAAAAAAATTGTTGGGAATTTTTGTATAATGGCTTTTGGTGATTGCAAACAGTGAAAAAATCATTAAAAAACGATATGTTTGAGGGTTTTTGCCATTTTTGAAGAGAAGTTGAAAATCCACTGAAAAACATCCACCAAATTATGATACAGTTTTAGTCTTTGGCCATTTTTTGGCTACTATTTTTATGGTTTGTACATTTTTCTACAAACTATTTGCGAATTGATGCCCTACTGATGCTGCATAAAAAATCTGAGAAAATTCAAAAACACTGGTTCCAAATTCCTCCAATAAGTAGTCAACAAAATACTAGCCTTCACAAGGATGCTTAAACATTTTTACTTTTCACATTTTTTTGAAAAGCTGCAATTATCTTATGGATGATGGCAACTTATGCCACATTATAAAATTAGGGGAAAAAAACACCACCTGCAGCTAAAAATGGTGTCATGGTGTGACAAAGTTCTATTTTCTTAAAATGGAGATGTCATGAATCCTCACAAAATAGTCCTTTTTAATTTTTGAGATTAAAATTTTCCAAAATTTCACCAAAAGAAGAACACCAGCACCCATGAGGAAAAGCACCACTAAGAAAGGTAAACAAGCATCCGTTACTGCCTTATGGTTAGGGGAAAGGGTAGCCAGGTGCCATGATCATAACCCATACGATTTGTTCCTAGGTTATATGAGTTTAACCAGCAATTTGGCTTTTGGAAACCAAATAAATTGGATTCATGCAGTAGACATGACCATGAAATGCACGACTTGCTTCTGAAATATGTTACATATAGGCTTGAATGAATTGATCTGTAATGTATTGCATTCTAATGTTTTTTGTAATGGATTATGGATACTTATTATATTTGTTTCTTGCATTCTTTCCTAGATTTTCTGGCTATCGTTAACTTGTTAACTTACAAGTGCATGTTTCTTTCTCTTTTCCTTTTGCTATCTCTCATAATGGCTTTTCATTTATAATGGTCCAAAAAGAATCACTTCATCCCACAATCACCTAGTAAGGGGAACAACCCCCATCCCAATCACCTTACCCTACACAGATTTGTTGCCAAAGGCCTCCTCTATTGTGGCACATCTTCAAGGAAGGTTGTAGCCCTAATCACTACAATTCTGTGATTTTCAATTGCAGAGTTGGAATACAAGTATGGGAAATTCACATATTTAGGGCCACTAGTTAGGGACATGGGAAAGCAAAAGCTTCTTCCCTGGTAGTAAGGAATTGGCATTATACGTGATTCCTGTTCCATTTCTCATTGGCAGAACTGTCTAGTCAAACCGTGGGAGTACACAAGCATACCCAGTTTTCTTTCAAGGGTTCATGATAAGCACCTTTGCAGTGTTTGTTGTAATCTAGTTGCATGCAGCTTGCACTGCAAGGCTCTTTGGCGTGCCTGGGCATGGATCTTTGCCAAACAGTCTGTTTGACACATGCACTTCACATCTTTGATTTCCAACACAGACCTGCACAAGAAGTGGTAAGAGACAACAGTTGGTTAGATTTCTTTCAAGGCTACAGACAAGACATTGCATCAGTTTGTGATGCTCTCTTCTACCTCCATAGCCAGTCATTTCATAGAAAGAGAACTATGAACTTGTTTAATGGATCCATAAAAGATGAGCTCAATGTAAACATGTGATAAAGTTAGGAACATTTGCAGTGAGGCAAAGTTGAAGTGAGGTTTTCTTGGAGACCAGTTGTCTTTGTCCCCTTGGTGGTTGACACTCCGCTGCATACTTTGACTCCTTGCCTTAGTAGTAATGGGCAAAAGAGCTCATTATTGGCACTGAGTTCTTCTGTCTGCCTGTGTTTGAACATACCTACCTTATTCAGTATGTTGTATGATGTGTCAGCATGGCAAGAGCCCTTGAGAAAGTTGCCACATTCACCATAGGGGTTTCCAAAGCTTGCAAATGTGATTGTGGCTATCTGTTGTCCGGTGGTGCATTCCAGCCGAAGGATAGCCTTGTCACAGACAGCACTATTTTCTTGGACAAACGACCTGAAATCGAGAGGGTGAAATTCTGAGATGTGGGAACACAGTACATGAGCTGATTGTGTTGCAATGGATACCGTCTCTGGGTTTCCACCCTTTTCTTCAAACAGCACCAATGAGTTGCCAGCAGGAAGCAGCCATTGTCGAGGCACATGATACCTGCCCCATTACTACTGTTTGTTCAGAGAAGCAATGTACTAAAAAAGACACCTGATCTAAATTTCCTACTGTTCTCCAATGAATTCAAGGAACACAACATCCTGCTTTCACTGGTGTTTTCCTAGTCTATTTGGAGGTAAGGATCCCAAGCTACAGCACATCTGGTGTGCATCAGAAATGGGACAAGGTCACACTGTCATTATCTCAGGGTCACACTACTAATGATTTGCACAGGGTCACTTGATAAAGTGAGCAACTCTCCCCCAAAACTTTGCTAGCTGCTCAACATACAAAGGCTTTGAGCTAATCTTACTGGTTCCACTTGATATGAACTCATCATGGACCTAGCAGAATAATGTATAATGTTTGATCAGGTCCTACAGCCTTCCAAACCTTGCAGGGGGCGATGTCCTAGAGATCAGCCCTGGAGATGATAGGCATGAAATCAATGAGCATTCAGCATAATAGTAGGAGAAATGCAACCAACCATTGTTGTGAAGGCTGACTGCATAGGGAAAGACATTTGGATTGAGTATATACACCCCTATAGTCACAAGTAGATGGGCAGTTATCTTGTTGGGAGATGAGTGATGGCCAATAGCGGCCTAGGTTGAACCCGTTCAGCCACAGCTGACCCTTCCCCATCTTATCTAGGTTGAGTGCAACTGGGTTGCTCCCATTTGGTGCATCAAACAATGTCTGCATAAATCAACATGCACAATCATTGTTTTAGAGCCTTGATGAAATTGTCTTTGGAATTGGAATGCAATTGATATGTGGACCTTATGGTTGCATTGTAGGAGATTTCAAACCTGATACCAAACAAGGGGCTGATAAGTGATTAGATTGTCTCTGGATGTCCAGTTCACAGTGTGTGCTCCATTTGCGGAGTAAAGGTGCAAAGCCTCTCCTTCAAGTCCCACCTGAACTCTTGCAACAACTTGCCTTTCATCATCAACACTCACTCCAAGACACATGTGCTAGATGTCTCTCTAGTTGGCAAGTGAAAGTTTGTAGCTCCTATTAAGTCCAAAGGATGCATATTGTAGTCATTAGGTTAGAGAGATACCAAGAGAAATCAGACCTTTGGACCCAGATGACTATGTTGGGCTAATAACAGCAGTTCATGCCACTCTTTCTTAAATGGATGTTGCTCACATTGCCCTATGAGAGAATGTTTAGTGCAAGTCACAGAGGTAACAGTACCTGGTAGGTCCACAGTTGCTGTGTTAAATCTCTAACTCCTGATGGAAGGCCTTCCAAGGTGACTGCATGTAGAATGCCTGCTTGCTCTTGCTCCAAAAAAGCCCCAAAATCCTTCCCAGTCACACTCCACTATTAGTCTTACTGCTGCTGAAGAAATTAAAAGTTGCAACTGAGATTGCATCATTTTGCACATGTCTGTGGCATATGGGGTGACCGAATTGCCCGTCTACCTGGGATCCTCTTTGCGTCTCATGATCATTCAAATTGAAATGGTGTGAAAATTCCTAGCTACAACCTTCACATACCTGTAAACCTGTTGTCATGGAGAGAAACACAATGTCATTGGTACCAGCCATCAAGGTCACCGTTTGGTTTATCTGGGTCCCATGGCCTGTCACACTCCCTAGCATGGTGCAGAATTCATGTGTGTCAGCTCAGGACTTTCAGGAAAGAATTGACAGGCTTATCAAGGCATAGTTTTGGTGTCAACCTTCCAGCAGGCCATTTACAAAGATGTGGGCAGCATCTCGCACATATTGTAGAACCAGTGTTGCCTCCACTCTTCCCTGGTGCACATCAGCCTCAGCAACCTGCAAACTGCCACCACATCATCCACTGTCAATGATGTACTCCTTCACTTCTGAAAGTGAAACATAACTGATCCAAACATATACATGATAGCTGAAGTTGGTTGAGGTCAGAAACAAGCTTTGGAAGAGCTGGATTCCAGGAGGTATAATCTAGTGATGGTATGTTGACTAACCTGGTGCTGTACCACAAGTAGTCTGTGAAGTCCTTGGTGGTGGAAGTCTGTTCAAGCAAACTGGGTACACTGAAGATATTTCCACCCCATTTTCCCAGAGGTTCATGGTATGACTGCCAGCTACGTCCGACAGGTGAGGGACTTCGCATTCTCAACAAGACTGTTTGAGTGCCTACCTATTGAGCAAGTCAGGGTCAGTTGCTCAGAGCTTGACTTCAAAATCCTCTGCCTGAAGGCATGGGTTGCAGTTATATCATACAGCAACTGCTCAGCTTGACAAACAAGATTTTTTTTCCTGACTAAGTTGAATTATTTCATGGTTAGAGTGATGCATTGTTCACTGGTAGAATGTATCAGTGCTCAGTACACATCAATAACTTTCTGAACAGACTATAACTTTCAATGTTAAGGGGGTTGAAAGTGTTAGGTTGTGTACCTTGGCTGTGTTGAAAGCAACAGAGTTGCAATCAGGCAGAATACTAACAGACCAGGCTGGCAATTGGTAGGCTTGCCCCTGGAATTGGATGGTGGCTGCAGAAGTGTTATCCCAGTTGGCCAGAAATGCAGCACATAAGCCTATAGAGCTGTTGTATACATGTGCCTACACAACAACCCAAACCAATGTATGTCTGTGTTACTAGATTTGAAAACCAGAAAAATAACATCCATGTGAAGCTCTCATGTATTAAGTGCCTTCCTTGGCTCGTCCATTTATGCTGCCAAGTTGTCTTTCTTGATGGTGTTCTAACAAAGAAAAATGCATGTGATTTGGAGAGTGGGACCTCCTGGTTGGGGCCCAGCCTAAGACTTGGGGGAACATCATCCACAGCAGCTAGAGCTGGCTCACATAACTTAAGAGCTGCATGCAAGTCCTTTAAGTGCCCCCACTTAGGTTGCCTCTCTTGTCCTGTGCCCACATTATGCCCAAGCATCTGGAAGTCAGTCATTAGCTCTCATGTGCTACTTGTTTTGGAGGATATTTCTTATTTTTCCTTGGTGGTGTTATATATGAGAGAGACAAAGAGGACACACACACACATGCAACATACCATATTCATCAAGGGGGGCATCATAGTCATAGCTTGTAGTAATATCCTCATCAGATGTTCTCCCAAAGTTTGTGCCTCCGTGGTACTGCACAGATCATCAAACATGAACTCTTAGCTTCAAGAGTTTGTCAACCATATTCACCAGTGCTACTGGCTGTCCAAGACCATCCAAGATGACCCCAAGCTTCAACACCTCTCTGCAATCTGCTGATGTCCAATTTGAATTTCGTGTTTCTATTTGGATTAGCCTCCCATCAGTGCAGATCGTGGTTTACCATGTAGTAATTTTGGAAGCTACCTCCTCGTTCAAAAAAGCGGGCAACAGCAAATGCTATATCCTGCACTGGCCTGCTAGGAAGTGCTTCTCCCCACGTATGGAACCTGCAGCATGCCACAGTTCAGCCTAAGGAAACCAAGGAAAGAGCATCTGCCATAATCTTATGTATGCTTTCACAAAGCTCACTGGGACATATTTTAAGTTTTCTGACTCTAGAAGGAAATGGATTGTAATGTGATTAATAGTGTTGAGGTTCTAGAAAATTCCATTTCCAAGATTTCTTTTAGCAGCCAGTTCATGGGGCAGAGAATGCTTACCAGCCACTCCAATTTTCAGTCCACATGGTGGGTTTATTAGCTGCATTGGGCTTCCAGCCATCACAGTAGAACCCATTGCAGGTATTGATCTACTTATCCACAGGCAGCACAACAAATATCAAGGACTTCCTTCAGTAAAATATGGAGACTAACAAACGTCAATAGCCAGATCCAACGCAGGTATACTCTGGCTCCAGTTAGTTCATATCATGTTTTTGGAAGTGGAAGACAGAGATACAGGGGTATGATGTACAATGAAGGAAGGGGCATCAGATTGTTGGCACATGATCCAAGGGACACCAGTGTTGAGACTCTCTGCCATGCTGGCAGCCCACCTCATATACCTCTTTCCAGCCTCTCCATAGGCAGCATCAATGTTTCCATACTCATTCTCAATCTGTGCAGGGAAGTCCAAAATTTCCACCCAAACTTAAGTATATAGCTCTATGAACTTGTGGCATTCATCAAAATTGCTGAATCTCCTCTCTACCTCCCTCTGTCAAACTCTCTTGTCTCACAAGTCTGATCCCTTCAAAGTTAATTTTCCAAGCAAAGGAGGTATTGGACTTGTTCGTGACCTGAGCTAAGATGATGGGGCCTCCCTGCTGAGCAAAGAGCTCATGCTGTTTCATGAGTGATACAACTACAGAAACAAAGCTCTGCATTTCAGCCTGCAAGAACCACACACCTTGACTTCACTGAGGTTCATTAGTCTCGTACCCATGTTTTTATACAGGCACTAATTATCAAGAGGATGGGAAGGTAATTAAGCTACAATCTGGGCTGCTAAAATTTCAACAAAAATAAAATGGCAATCCAAAATTTTGAAGAAATCTGCTGATGTCTGAAAGGAATGTGTGTTGCATGATTGAAGGCAGACCTTGAAGGGCTCATTGTCTGTTCGAAACTCAATACCAGGAATATCTCGCAGCCAGACTGGGAGTCCCCTGCATGCTTCAAAACACCGACCATCACCAAAAAGATCACTGTTGTACACTCAAAAAGATTTCATAAATTCTGATGATGGACTACTGCAATCACATTGTCTCTTAAATGTGGGCTTCTGCCTTCTTGGGTCCTTCTCAGGTGATGTTCAGACAAATGTATCAAGATACTCCAAGCTGCCTGCAGCACCCTGTAACCTCACCTTGACACACAGAGCATTTGTGCTTGTGCTTCCAAATGCAGACACATTACCTTCACAATTCACATTCTTGCCACTGGTAGAACCTCCCTCAATGCAGAACAGATCTAGAGGCATGGAGGTGCAATTCTGATCTCCAAACTGAACAAGTCCTAAACCTCAGAGATGATGAGATTGCTCCTTTGGAGAGAAACATACAGACACAGATTATCAGTATGCAGCAGCTAGAGTTCTGCAACAAAGTTCAAGTGCTCAAGATGTCCGCACTCCATGGTAATTGTAATGTTGGTGAGAAACTTGCAGACCCAGGGCACACTTGTTATGTAAGATTAGTAGTACACAAGCGGTGATGGTAGCTGGTTTCGTGAAGAATTCACACTTACAAAATCACAAGGCAGCGGATTCATGAGTGAATCTATTCAAGACTCAAGTACGTACCCTGAATTCCACTCCGCGCACACATAAGGACCGATCCGCAGATTGAGAAACAGACCGGCTTCATGCACCAACTGCACAAATCTTGGCAAATCGTACCTCCCCGCAAAATCATACTGCAATCCCCACCATACCCTCTTTACGTTCAAGACCTTCGTAATTTGCGTTTCTTCTGCTTAGATCTATTGACTCCTGACATTGATCTTGAACAGCAGCACGACCAGCGGCAGCAGCGCTGCAGCAGTCTCAGGCACGCAATTCCTAAACTCTAACCATTTTCAGGAAAAAAGTTTCCAGAGCATTAGACTTATACAGGTAACCGACACTCATCAAATGCAGTTGTTATGTATAAGTCTGTGCAGGTGGTGGAAGAAGAAGAAGAAGAGCTCTTTACCGATCGCCTCGTCGGCTCGTGAACATCCCAAAACACATACGTCTGTATAACATCGAGTCCGCCTTCCTTTGCCTTCGCGATCAGGTCTGGCCACATCTGCAGAGAAATTCTAAAAACATAATTTAGATTACTAAATTTTGTAAGCAAAAATCTCCTGCAGTGCAAATGATTATGAATCTTCGGACAACAATCAGAAATCTCAGTATCACGTGCATCAATCGATATCCCGTAACTCCAGGTGGCTTCTTATTGTACGATTTTCGGTCTGTTTCATGCATAATAAAGAAAAGGAATCACGAGTGCTCCAGGACTTAGAAAGAAGTTAAGCTGCGAGTGCTGATAATTTCACCGTTATCGCGACAACTACAAATAGCAATCATACCTTCCGTCAAAGACGAACCACAAAAAAATCATTACGAGAATTCGCAGTACACGATTTTCTCATAGAAGATCATCGAAATCAAGCATCTCGAGACAAGAAATGCACACAGAGAGATGATCTTGACACAGAAGTGCGCATATTACACACGCGGACACGAACATACATTCACGATGCATCGTAATAGAAGGGAACTAAAATGCAAAACAGACAAATAGAAAGACATGAGAGAACGTGAATAAGATTTTTACCTGGGGAGTGCTGCGCGGGTAATGAATGGAGCCAGAGATCAGGAATCGACGCTGGCCATCAAGAAGCAAAGCTCTGTGATCATACGAGACATTCACCGCACTAACTTCTCCAATGCAACAGCCAAGTAACAACAACAAAAACAAGAGCTTGAGCTTCCCTATTATCATCATCATCATCAACACCAACACTACTGGCCAAGCCCGCGACACTTGAAATCAATTCCACAACAACAAACAAAAACAAACAGACTCAAATGAAACAAACTCGGCAACAACGACGACGAACTCCATCAAACAAACTCAGCAGGAGCAGCGACAACAGCAACAATTACAAAACTCCATCGGACAAACTCAGCGGCAATAACAACAACAAAGAGTTTAATTATGCTAAGTATGTTTAAATTAGTGTTGGTTTAATGGGTACTAATCAGTGTCTTGTTTTTTTTTTTTTTTGGTTTTTTCATGGGGGTGTCAATTTGTGAGCCTTGTGATTGGGTCTTTTGACCATTTATGGAAAATAAGATCAGGACAAAAATCAAATAGACTCGACATTCCACTTTTCAAAAGACCTCACCCTTTTGCAAATGAAAAGTTTTGCTTGATAACATGCCCTCCCCATACACTAGAAATTTTCTGCCGTTGCTTTTCATGGACTAAGCAAATCACGCTCAAAATGCAAAGGATACCTTTCAAAGCGCTTCATGTGATACTAAAATTCTATTTTTATTTGGAGTTAAGGCCGAGGCTGAGCCCAACTCAATTCATCATATTGGTCAAGTCAATTAATTTTGGTCCTTTTACACGGTTGATTTAAGGCCCAAAATCAAATGTAATTTTTTTATTATGTTGCTTTTTTGTCCACCACAGCCCCAAGTGCATCCAAGGCTCGCCCTAGACTCTATCCCCCTTGTTCCCACTAAACTCAGTTCCAACAATCTAAAACCTTAAACATTATGCAATATTGTCATAACCTAACAAGTTCGGCATTTATTAATAATGAGATAAAATATTCATGGACTTTTTTGAGAAATAATTAAGATGTAATTAACAAGTAAAAAATGAACCTTAAATGATCTTTTAATGGTTATGGTGGAATCTTAAGAGAAAACATATTAAATTATTCGAAATCAAAGTGCCAAACCTGCTAGGTTGCTATGGTAATTAGCTAACAAGGTTAATAGATATTTTTCAATTAAACCATGTCACTCTCTCGAGATCACTTTTTTTTTTTGTTTTTTTCTGGCGAATTTTCGCAACCTGGGGGGAAAAAAAGAAGAAGAGGCTGGCTAATTCAGCAAATGGTTTTTTTTGGGGGAAAAAATAGGAACAAAGATCGCCATATCTTGAGGAAAATAAACTAGAATTCGCCAGATTCCGAGAGTGTGTTCCTATACGTTGTCAGGACTAGGCAGGATTCCCCCAAAAAAAATTCTAATTGTCCACTAAGGACAGTCGCCATTTATATTTATTGCTACTTAATCCTAGCCAGTACACTTACTTGAGGAATTTGAAAAAAAAAAAACCTCCTCTAGACGCTCCATTTGTTGGTCTTGCCTACAAAGGCAAGGATGTTGTGTTCAGATTCATGAAATATAGTATAATAACTTAAGTGATTTTGGTCCCTAGGTAATAGGTCTATTTTTATATGAGAGTTCTTGAAAGATGAGATTTCGGCTTGTGTTGAAACTTGAGATTAGGTCTAGAGTTGTAATATCTTGAAGGATTTTGATTTCTTTTAGAGGATTTTTTGAAGATTATATTCTTGCATTGTGAAATATTTGTGTTTTCATAATTCTTCTTTTTGCCTTAAAATACTTTTTAATGTAAATGGCAAGGCCATATAGTGTGACACACCCCTTGTTTTTGTTTTGATAATGAAGGAGACAACTAAGACCAGTATCTCCAACATAATAATATCCGTGGTGTCCGTCTGTCCGGTGTTGGTCCTCCTTTCAATCCATCCGTCCCGTCGTCCGTCCCGTCATCCGTCCATCCATCCAAGTTCTTCATCCCGGATGAAGAAGATGATGGAAGAGTCTACTCCTATAAAGAAATTGGTGTCAGTGTCTTGATGCAGTTATTCCTGATTGGCTGGAGCCCGTGTTATCTTATATATAATTACAACAGTGTGTCTGTCCGTCTGTCTGTCCGTCCGACGACGGTTCCGCGTTTTAATTGACCGGCGGAACCGGCCCGGACAGTCGGATTCCGAAAAGGGTAATGGGTATAACTCAGCAGGGGTGGGGGGGGGGGGGGGCGGGAGGGGGGGCGGGCGGGGAAGGGGTTGGGGGGGGCCAGGGAGGTTTTTTTTTTTTTTTTTTTCCGCCCTAAACTGCCCAGGACTTATTATGGTTTTCAGGACATGGTTTTCGGGACTTGGGATCTCAACTTTGGGGCCTGGGAAATTTTAGGATATGGTTTTCAGGACATGGTTTTCAAGACTTGGGATCTCAACTTTGGGGCCTGGATTTTCACACTCGCGGTTTCCAAGACCGAAACCTGAAAACTTTTAGGACGTGATTTTCAGGATGTGGGATCTTAATTTTGGGACCTGGATTTCACACAGGGGCTTCACAGTGGCCTTCAGCCACGGGCACCCACTAGTAATCAGTATGTTATAATGTTGATGAATCATAAGTTGATGTTTGTGTGCAACAACTACAATAGTAAAAACATGTCTTGAGAATCATTGCAAGAGTGTCGCATCTTTCTCTATGCACGGAATGTTCATTTTGAGGTTGAGTTCGAAAATCAGAGGGAACCAACAAAAACAAAACATAATGAATGGGTTGGAGGCTTTCCTTGCTCTGCCCCAAACTTGGGATACAAGCTTTTAAGGGAGCTTCTTTTTTTTTGGGCATGTATAAGGAAGGGAGAATCAAAGGTAGACTGAATGGATAATGTTTATAGGTGTTAGTTTTGTGCTTTTCAAAGTTAGGTTTGGTTGAGTGAGGCTCCGAGATGGGAAGGTGTTTTTTTCCATTACAAAAAAAAGATGTTTTTATTGTCCCAAGCTAATGGATGGGCATGTGTAGATTTTGGGTGCATCTATCCAATTGATGGGTGGTTTTGAATACTTGTTGGGTAACTGATTTAATCATGCCTCTATATCATTTTATTCTTTTGGGTTGTCACTTGCCTTTTTGTATCATGAGGTTTCATATCACTAAGAAAATTTCAAATTCACGGGACTAATTTTTTAATGAAATTTGTTTGATAAACATACAAATAATTGGCTTCAATTTTTAAAAAAATAAAACTGAGATTTTAAAGAAATTTATTTGAAAAATTATGAAAAAAAAACACGTCAATTTTTAATTAAAATTATAATATAAAATTCGTTTTTGAAATATAAAATTTTAAAATTAATTTGATGTTTTTTTAAAAAATTAATAAGGCTATGAAGATTTAATAAAAAAATCATAATGAAATTAATTTTTAATTAATTAATGTGTTTATATTTATGTTATGGTCTAAGATAGTAGACATGCATGTATGACTTTAAGATTTACCAAGCATGTATAGGGCAAAAACAACTAGTTCACATGTGGGCATAAACAATGTAGTTTTATGAACTACGTAATCATCTAGTCACCAATGGTATATATGATTAAAAATGCAATTGTATATGTAATAATAAAATCCATTTTTTCTATTAATGTTTACAATGTAAAATGATTCTAACTTAATTATTTTTGGTAAACTTTAGTACATGCCTACTTTTTTTTGCACAAATTTTCAATATAAATTTTAACATAATAGTAAAAAAAACACTTGAAAACTTTAAGAACAT
This sequence comes from Sphagnum contortum, assembly GCA_963920785.1. Taxonomy (NCBI): domain Eukaryota; kingdom Viridiplantae; phylum Streptophyta; class Sphagnopsida; order Sphagnales; family Sphagnaceae; genus Sphagnum; species Sphagnum contortum. The sequence goes on along the minus strand of OY987285.1, from coordinate 15,925,888 downwards.
TTAAAAAAAAGATATTAGGAATATTCTTGAAAAAATAATGGCTTCGGTGGGCAATTGTGGCTCATGATTGTGTGCTTGCATCCAAAGTAAAAGTTCACATGTCTGTATTGATATAAAAATTTGTTTTGATCATGGGTTGGATGTTTAAATCGTAATCCATACATTTTTCAAGTTATTGGAATGTTGTCTATAGTTATTCCAAAACATTTGTGAAACTTGTCATGTAATGGATATCATCATTTCACCAATTGGTGATGTGCATTGTAATGCTTATTGTTCAAAATGAAAGGTTTAGGAAAATGGTTTTTTTTGTGGTATCTTTTCAATGAATGAGAAACAAATGTTGCAAACCATAAAGGGCAAATGGTTGGAAACAACTGTGCATATAACGAAGTTTGCATTCTTGAATTTATCCCATCTTAAACAAGTTTAATTCTTCATCTCAATTTGGATTTGTGGTAAATTTTGATTGTCACCCACATTTCCCATTGTTGGTTTTAATAAAGATGTTCAATAATTTTCCCCAAAAGTAAAATGAAATTTGTGTGGTGCATATTGAGTTGCAACTCTTAATGCAATTTTTGGTAATGAGGATGTGCAACATAGTGTGAAATGTGTAAGCTTGACTTTGATGAATTGAACTGGTTTCCAAGCCAAAAACCTTTTGAACATCTTGTTGATGATTTTTAATGTTGTTAATGATTTTAAATGTGACCTTTCTATAGTTGTTATTAATATTCAAATAGTTCAAATACATGAACTCTTTTTATATCACAAATTTGGTTGAACAACTTTTATTATATTATTTGTTTGCAAAATAATTTTATATGTAAGTGTTTTTTTTTTTCCAGTGTAAGCATTTTTATATGTTAAAAAGTTTTACAATGTATGAAAATTTATCATTTTTCCTACTTCAAGAAGTTTTCCAATGTAAGTGGTCTTTCCAACAAAAATAATATTTTATACAAGTAGTTTTTCAATGAATTTTTTTTCAATAAAGGCAATCTACAATACACTTCAATTTTACATGTATATTCCATTGAATCTCAATTCATGGAAACATTTACATCAAATCTTGTTGATTCATGATTTGAACATTTATTACATTCATATGGCCTTTCTATAGAACTTCAACTTTAAATATGAATTAAACAATTTATTTTATTTCATATCTTATTTGTGGGTAGAATCAATTACCATCTCTTCAATTGAAGCAAAATTGTATGGCACATTTAAATCAATGCTTATAATTAAATACAAAGAAAGCCTAACAATGTTGCATTTAAGAATTAAATCCATTTTTTTGGTTTGATTTACATCAAAATACAATGACAAATGAACATGAATATATGATAAAAATGGCACAAAATGCTACAATGGGAGGCTTATGGGGAGTTTTCACAAAAATTAGATAATATAATACTTATAAGGCCAATATATGTTTGGAATAAAATATTAAAACACATAATGTTTCAATATGGAATAGATTTTCAATAATCCGTCTTCTAATATATAACTTACAACTCTCAACATTTTGAACCAATTGAATATGATAATGATGTACTTGGGTTTTTGCATGTTTTATAAACAAATGATTCCAAAGTGTCCATAAATTTGGATAGATTTTCATTAATTTCAAAATCAATAATGCAATAACCTCCTATTCAATCCTCACAACCAAATTAAACTTTCCATCAAACCAAAAAATTGACTTTACATTAATGGACATTTTGAAAGACAATTGGAATTCACCATTGGATTTTATTGTCTCATAATTGAATATTTCTTGGAATAGAAGTATTCCAAAACAAAACACATTAAAAATCATATTCAATATGTACAAAAAAGGAAAAAATTACAAATATTCCTTATAATGAAATTTCATCTCCATCCATTACAATGCCCATTAGAAAAGTTGAACAAATTTTTAATACTCAAATTGAACATTCCCATTCAGTCATTGACCCTAATGTCACAAAAAACAAAATGGTTTGATTAGGCACTTCATTATAATAATATTATCAACTTATTAAAATTTTATCCAAATATAATATTGTGATCAACAATAAAAAATAAAATCCAAGATGTTTTCATAATTTCATGTTTTTGTAATATGAAAGTTTATATATATATATATATATAATTTCAAATTCAAATTGTTGAATAAAATTTCACGAAGAAAAATCATTCCATTAATTGAAAGATTAACACATTTAAAATTATTGGTTATACAACAAATTATATTTTTAGAGTAACAACCTTTGGTTATGCTTAAGGGGCAATTCTCAAATGCTCGATTGAAAATCAACAATTATATTCTTGGTTCAACACAAATTATAAGACTTCTTTTCATTTTCATTTATTTCTGTTTTTTATATTAAGCATGATTTGTATTTTAAGATTCATAATCTACCTCGATGATAACTGGGTCATCTAGGTGGGTTATTAGAATTTGAAAATTCAAAACCACGCAGGCCTGTAGGTAGGTTAGTGTTTCTTTCATAGGCGAATTGTCATCAAATTTTGACCTGAAACATATGATTTCAACCTATAGAAAGGATTTTTCATGAAAAAAAACCACCAAATTCACCAAATTTTGAAGAATACTTTTTTCACATTACTAGATTGTTATGATAAGTTCCAGTAGGTAGCCAAGAATATAGAACAATTCTGGTTTTTTTTCTTACTTTCATATCTGGTACGTAGCCAAATTTGGCGAAATGATTTTTTTGGATGATCATCACTTTGGCTACATCACAAAATCCTTAAAAGAAACCCTGTATTGAGGCAGGTTTTTTTATAAATCAATTTTCAAAGAGATCAATAACAGAAATGGTAGGTTTCCAATAACTGGGTTGATAATCAGGTGTTTTCTAAATAACTAGCCAACACTGATAAGCACACACACCTAAGGCCAACTTAGAACCAATTAGTATTATTCATCATTCATGAATTGCTCGTGAATGAGAGAGGTCAAATTGAATTGAGAATTGAAGTGGGTACACAGAAGTGGTGGAAACTTGGTACATACTTTGCATCATCTCCACGTCAAAGTGTCCAGGACTCGGAGGACTGAGTAGTGGGTAGTGTGTACCCTTGTGATGGGAAACGATGTTTGAATGGGTAAGCCTTAACAGCTCAATTTAATGTACTTGAACCTACTTGTCAATTGTCATCCCCTTTGTGTGTGTTAGAGGAAGGACTTGTTGAAAAGGGTGGGTTGGTAATTAGGGCAGTAAGCTCAAATTTGCCAGACAGAGAACACTGTGGACTATGTAACTGGTGAGAGGGTGCTGGTTATTGCAAATAGTCTCGGCACATAATTGATCTATATTGCTCTAGTCACTCTGCAATCCTTTGTTGTCCTTGCCTAGCAAGGCAAGGATATTGTGTTTAGATTCATTATAGAGTATATTGTAGCTTAAGGGATTTTGTCCCCTAATTAGTAGGTAATAGTTCTATTTTTATATGAGGATTTTTGAAAGATTGATATTTTGGCTTGTGTTGAAACTTGAGATTAGTTATAGAGTTCTACTATCTTGAAGGATTTTGGTTTCTTTTAGAGGATTTTTTGAAGATTATATTTTTGCATGGTGAAATATTTGAGTTCCCATAATTCTTGTTTTGCCTTCAGATACTTTTTAATGTAAATGGCAAGGCCACAGTGTAATTGACACACTCCTTGTTTCTTAGGTTTTCCAATGGTCTCCTTTTGTGGCTATCATCATAACTTTTATTCTATAGCTGTTAAAATTTATAGAAGAACACACCAAATTGATGGAAGATACGATTGTGCACAGTGGTTTTTTTTCCAAATTCCTCAAGTGGATCCATTTTCAAGGACTCTCTTAGGTGGGCTGTAAAGTGTGCTGCTACTAGTGACAACTGGTGACCTAGGACAAGATGTAGCTAATTTAATTAATTTTATTTCAAAAATGGCGAAAATGTTTCCTTAAAAACACAACGTTTTTTGTATTTTATTCATTTTCTGATTTTTTTTTGCCAAGTTGCGAAAATCCCCTAAAAAAAGAGAGGGGGCTGTGTGTGTGTGTGTGTGTTTTGTGCACACACAAAAAGACCGTATGTTTTTCCCACCAGTTTCCATCACCCCAGCAGCCAATCAACACTGTTGTGGACCAACACATTTTTGGTTGCCTGAAAAAAAATCTGGCAAATGTAGGAGAAAGGGTTTTCTAAATTACCCAAAAAGTTTGGGCAGCTTGGGGAAACCTAGAAAAATTTCCCATGCTGCCCAAATTGGGTATTCCGGAAAAAAGATGAGAAAGTTTGGATATGATGCTCCAAAAAATTCAGGCAGTTTGAGAACTTTATGCTCCTTGACAATTTCAAGCAGATTATAAGGTTAAAAAACACTTTCATCACTGCCCAAAAAATCAGGCCAATGTTGAAAAAAAGTTCAGAATTTTTTTCCAGGCTAGCCAAAAATTGAAGTTGATTTGCAAAAGACCCAGGAAAATGTTCCAAGATGCCTGAAAATTCCTGGCAGAACTGGAAACGTTTATTCAAGCTGCCCAATTAAAAAACCCCTACATCTCCCACCAATCATAGTGCTCTCTTACATGAAAGAGCATATGTTGGCCTCAACATCAATAGAACTGAAGTACATGCGGTAGATAAAAACAAGATGTTGAAAAAATTTGAAAAAACCTTTTGAAATCAAGGGGCCAAACTTATGTTTGTCACCAAAAAGAAAGGGTGATGCCTTGTGTGTGTGTGCAAACCTCTAATGTTGGACATACATACTCAATGTGAATTGTTGAAATCTTCTTGAAACAAAAATCTTGTTACAAGCATTGTTTTTACATCCAAATTCTTATAGACACCAAACTTTATTATCTTTTTCCTATGGACCACAAAGGAAGATTCTCTCTTGATTTCCTCTCGAGGAATTAACTGGTTGCTTAATGAAAGTGGCAACTCATATTCCAACAACAGAAATCCCATGGATACTATCTTGACATCATCACATGGTTCTTCTCAAAAACTGGACAAAGATTTAAGACAGAAACGATGAGTGCGATCTATTACATTTCCCAAAATCCCTGGAAGCTCTCACTGTCCAACATGTATTCTCTTCTTAGAATGAACACATTGCACATTCACATTAAGACCCTCAAGCTATCAAAGATGATGCTGGCACAACAACCACTCTTGAAATCCTTGACACATTCATCATCTCCTTTGTATTGGTCCCTAAAAAGAAAATGCTAGACCTCATAATCTTTTATTGACACTCCTGGCACAACGAAAGCTCAAATGTCAAGATTTTATGAAAGTTAGAAGTCTAGATCAACTTCTGCCCATAACTAATTACAATCCAAATATCTAAAATCCACTCCACAGTTGTTGGTTATCATGAAACTAAAAATTTAGCTTCATCTCCTTGCCAAAAAGTCTTCTTCTTCATTTCAACCAGCATCATATATACTTTTCTTCTTTTTGTCCCTTCGCTCCCTTGAAATTTTTTCACCAATCCCCCTGAAGAATTGTGATTCACACAACTCATAAAGAGTCTCCATTGAGCAGCTAGGATCACGCTTCATCACTGAAACCAACTCACCAAGATCCTTCCAGAGTAACTTGCAAAACAACAAAACCATCCCAAAACAAGAAAACAATTTTTTCAACACCCTTGAAACACCACGCCTCCAATAGTTCAACCGCAGAGTTGAGTTAGGTTTTTCTACTTGCATCCACAGAAAATGTTTGACATTGATTTTAGGTCACACTGTGGTGTGAAAAGAGGTAGTATAAAATCTGATCGAATCCTGGGTTTTGTGTCAAGCAACTCAGTGTGGCGGCGCTTCATAATAGGCTGCATGGAATTGCATGGTTTTTCTTTTGAGCTGTGTGTAGGGATGGATATGGTGGCCAACATTGATGAAGTCTGTTTAATGAATTTGGCAAGATGGCGGACTAAGAATCGGATCGGAACGGCACTAGAAGATTTTGGGGAAGCTTCTGGAAGAAGCAACGGAGGTCCGAGGGAAAAGATCAGAGGACCGTTTTGGAAGAGAGGAGACAATTTTGGAGGAGTATAAAAGGAGAAGATCAGAAGGGGAAGAAGGTGGTTGTGAAGGAAGAAGACAGTGTGTGTTTTGAAAATAGCTAGCGAAGTAAGCAAGAAGTAGTGAAGATGTCTGAGCTATAGTCGAGCAGGTTAGGCCGATTACCGATTTTTCTTCTGCTGCGTCTGGTGTTCGAAGTCTGAGCTGCTCAACTGCAGAAGTAATTGAAGGGAAGGAGTAGAATGCAGTAAGTAATCAGAGAGGTCTGAGATTTTGGGAGAAGGTTTCCGATGAGTGCTTGTGCTCTCGGCATGTACATACTTCGCAATTGAAAACAAGAAATGTCTTGCAGATGAAACTCTGTGCGTTTCGGTGTGTGTGTGTGGATCTTTGTTTCTGAAATGACGTGTTGTGATGAAGAGCTTACCTTTCGGAGGTAGTTGAAGGAATCAGCAACTTCAGTTTGGGGTTCATCAGGGTTTAGGAGGTCTAAGTCGGAAAGGAATTGATCAGGATCGATGAGGTCTGCATCAGGGGCTCGATGAGGTCTGCATCAGGGGCTCGATGATCCAGGACAAATGTATAGGGTCCCCTTGTTTTTTATCACAACACCTCCTCATTCCGCCCTACCTTGATCCCAAATCTAGAAAAATGAAGATATTAATTTTTGGGGTTAAAATATTCCAACACATTTATCCCCCTCTTAACCCCAATGCCATGTCATTTACCAAGTCAATTTTCCCCTTGTTTGTTGCCTACCAAGGGCAAGGATATTGTGTTTAGAGTCATTATAGAGTATAGTAGCTTAAGGGATAATGACCTCTAGGTAATAGGTCTATTTTTTTACAAGGATTTTTGAAAGATGATATTTTGGCTTTTGTTGAAACTTGAGATTAGTTATAGAGTTACAATATCTTGGTTTCGTTTAGATGATTTTTTGAAGATTAGGTGTATTTTTGCATGGTGAAATATTTGAGTTTCCATAATTCTTCTTTTGCCATAAGATAATTTTTAATGTAAATGGCAGGGCCCCAGTGTGACACACCCCTTGTTTGAATGGGATAGCCTGAGGATTAGTTTTTTTCTTGTAGTTTATCCCATTTATCATCTGAGTGTGAATCCATCCAGCTTTGAAGGCTAGGAAGACAGGGCTGTACAAGGTGGAGCTGAGTGCGGGCCCAATCCGGTAAGGCCCATGGCCAAGGTCTTTCTTGTGTGTAAGACTCCTACAATATTTATTTTAAAATCATTTTTCTCATGATGCCCAGTGGGTATGATGGAAAAAGAAAGAGGGCAAGCACTTCCTGTTCCTATAGGCAATTCATTTTTCATTTTGTCCTTCACGTACAAGAAGTTAATGAGAGGAGCTTACCCTCCAAGGACACCAAAATAATAAACCTACAAGGTCTTTACATGTAGAGTAAGGCCCCAAGATGGGGACATTGTCAAAATAAAGGGCCTAAGCCAAGGTGGTTTCCAAGTCTGGCCCCACAATTGCCCTCACCTGAGGGCTTTATCTATTGAAAAACATGAGTCAAATGTTACCATGAATCTCTTAAGATATGTAGATAATTATAGGAGGGAATAAACTGGCATATCACAATGCTAAAGGGAATAAACTAAGAGAATAAATCAATTATAATTTTATTTCTTTCACACAAAATGAGTAAATTTAATCTCAAAAATGAGTTGGCAAGTGATGCACCATTGGGATTAAAGAAGGATAAATGCTTTGAGATATCCTATGAAAAATAGTGTAAATTCTTTTAAATTCATGATGAAAACAAAAAATTAGCTTGTACATTTCCATTTTTCATCCCAAGTCTCAACATGTTCTTGAATCTTTCATGGTTATAACCTTTGAACTATAACTTTTCATTTGGCTACACCTCTTCAATTTTAGCTTCATTTTTTCAACTTCTCTTTTAATTTGAATTTGACTAATGTGGGTTGGCAATTGGAATGAAAATTTTATTTACTTTGATAAGCTTCATTTAAACATTATGCTCAGTGGTTATCAGGTGGTTATCAGGTCAAGTATTCTAAAATCAACCCTTATGCATAAAAGGTGAGTGTTATTTAAAAAAGAAATCGGTATTGGATAGCATTGCTTAAAACTAGCAAATTGAGGAAAAGAAGGGCTTCAATACATTCAAAACCTGGTCAATTGGTTGCAACCAAAAAAAAACAAACAAAAAAAGTTTTTCAAATATCCTGCCCCTCTCCATTATGAAATAAAAAGGAAAGACCCATGAACACCGAAGGTAAGAGACTACAACATCCTAAAAAAGGGGGCATAGGATGAGGCAGTACAAATTTGTGAAGTGCTTTTTGAATGGCAAAGTCCCATATAAGTATGTCAATTTTGTATGTTGAGGAAGGACAAGTAATATTTGGAGTAGTTGTTATTGTAGGGAGCATCACATTTGTGTGGCAACACAGCATTGAAAATGAGTTCCAAAGTTACATCACATATTCTGTTGCCTTGTAGCATTATGGTACCTCTCAAACAACTTTTTGCACATTCGTGATAGTTGGTTGCCTGAACTTCATAACTTATCCTCTGATATGTCCCATTTTATATAGTAAAGGACGTCGTGAAGCTTCCCCTTAATCTGTCCCGTCATCCATCCATGGATGGCATCATATAATAATCCTCTGCAATGTGAAGGCTGAAAAACTCCTGTAGTCTTGCAATTTGCCAAAAGCTAAAAACTAATTTTAAAAAACTAAAAATTGTTGAAAAAAAACTTGAGAAACAAGAGAAGAAATTTTTTTAAAACAACACAAAAAATTTCAAATTAAAAAAGAAGAAGGCAAGTTATTGATAAATAAATAAAATGAAACAAAGTTGTAACAAAAAAGAAAAAAAAAGAACAAATATATATTATAAAAAGGGAAAAAACTAGAAAAAAATAAAAACAGAAAAACACTTTAACAATTATAATTTTTTTTTAAGCAGTTAAACATGAAACAAAAAAAGGGAAATACAGTAAAATAATCTTAAAAGAAAATTAAAAAATAGATGCAAAAAATAAGAATCAAAACAGAGAGCAAAAGAAAGAGAAAAAAAACCATACTTGAAAAACAAATGAGGTTTGTCTTCTTTTTCCAAACTTCAAACCTGCATCTAATCAAACAAAAATATAAATATAAATTATTTCTATTATAAAAACATATTAGAAAAACTAGAATTTTTTAAAAAAGAAAATATTAAATAAATAAATGCATAAAAATAGAAAAAATTTGAAGACAGACAAAATAAGAATAGAAAAAATTAAAACATGAAACAAACATAAACAAAAAAAAAGTAAAAACAAAAAAACTATAAAAAAGGAATGGAACAAATGAAACAAGGAAAGAGAAATACAGTAAAATAATTTTAAAAGAAAAAAATTACAAAAAAGAAGAAACCAAACAAAGAGTAGAAAATAAAAAAAAATAGAAGTTATAATAATGAAAAAAAAACCCTACTTGAGAAAGAATGAGGTGTGTCTTCTTTCTCCAAACTTCAAACTTGCATCCAAATAAACAAAAATACAAAAGTGAAAAAGAAACACTTTATTTTTATTATACAAAATAATAATAAAAACAGAAAACACATTTAATTTTTTTTTAAATTCAAAAAAAAAAAAAACTAAAACATAAACCAAACATTGTTAAAATAACACACATGTGCATTAGGCACGGGGTTCAAACTAGTAATCAGTACAATTGACAATACCCAACAATTGACTATGTTCAGTGTCTGGTTTGAGGGTGCTGGTTACCACAAATAAGTCTAGGGCCCATTCAGATCATCAAATGCACAATCCAAACTCACCCCTTCTATGTGAATGGTTCATCATAAGGTTAAATTAACCCATCATCCTAATTTCTCTATACCCTTTGTGTGAACCACACAGGGGATAGCTTACTCTTTAATCATTTTAATCCTGAACAAGAGGATTAAATGGAATAAAAATATCTCTAGTAACCCGTGGTGTGAATCCACCTCAAGGCATTTTACAAATTGTAACAAAGTTTTTAAAGAACCAAGTTTTTAAAGACATGTAACCAATCTTATGGAATGTTTTGCGCATAATCAGCTTAACATATACTAATTTTTCAATCTTTTCTTTTTTTCTTTTTTTTTTGTAAAAGACTATTTTTATTTCAAGATTAGTGGGTATTTCATAGTAGTTCAAGTTGTTGTAGACTGTAATAAAAGGTTTTATAATGTTTGCCAAGGTTTGCTAGGCAATGTGAATGATTTTAGAGTCTTGTTTAAACATGTGCAATATGATCATTTGTTTGATGTTAGTAAAGGTTGTGGAGATGACATTCTAGCATACTTGTTAGGTGATGAGTGTTATTCTCTCATCAATTGGATTATGACACCTTTTAAGGAAGAAGAAATTCACAAAATTAAAAAAATTCTTTATCATTGGAAAGACAAATGTAGTCGGTTTGTTGTTGAAAATGCATTTTGGATTTAAAAAAAACTTTTGTTGTTGTGCAAGTTGATTTGGATGTTGTTTTTATTCCTGACATCTTCATTTTATATTTTGTTTCAAAACATGTTAAGAAATGAGGATGAAATTAGTATCAAATGTTTATTTCACATCATTGAACTAGAAGAAAGTACAAACCAAACTAAAGATGTTATGAAGATAATGGATGGTGACCATAATTAACCAAGAATTAATTAAAATTTCCAAGTGCAAGGATAATAAAGGTCCAAAGAGACTTTGCATACAAAACTCATTCATTGTCTTGGCAAATATTGGAATTTGGCATAACTTCACCTCTCAAGCCTCTTGCAATTGTGTTTCAAATGTCTTTAAAATTTAAACAATTGTTGTTTTCATCTAACATTTATAATTTAGTCTTAAAAAAATTCTATGAAATTTTGTTTTGATAACAATGTTTATAAATTTGCAATTGTGTTTCAAATGTCTTTCAAAATATAAGCAAAAAAAACTTATTGCAACATTTTCAGTTTTTTCTATCAAAACATTTATATAATTGTGATTCTTAGCCACAACAACATCATAAACTTACAATATCATGAACTTTGAATAGAATATATGTGAAAATCATAAAAAATATGTCTATACAAAATCGGTGGGTTTCAAAGTGAAAAAATGACACAAAAAATATATATTACTCATGTACAAATGATATGTTTCTTTTATGTGTGATGTCTTGATGTGAAGTATGTATGATTTACATTTTAATTAAACTTGTGCAATTGTTGTGATGTAATGTTGGATCAAACTATGCAATTTTTGTGTATTAAGCATGAACATTCACGTATGTCATTCAAAAAAAAAATGTCATCCATTTGAATATTTAAGATATTGAGTATGTACAAATATTATTCATATTAACCATAGCCCATAATTCATATGATTTTTGTACAAACCTATGAAAATTAAATTTCACACATAAATTTTATTAACCTATGAAACTAGGTAAGTTTGTGATGAATTTTCATGAATTTCCAAAAACAATTCATTTGACATTCAAAATCTAAACAATTTTTGTTTCCATGTAGCATTTGCAATTTTGTATCACTTTCAACATGGTCTTCTTAAAAATGGCATGCATTTAGGTGCCTATGTTTTTATTTTTGATGTTGGTAGCTCCACCAAATGCCATGTTCATGACTTAAGTCAAATTGGTACGTCCCTAAACCATATTCTTTTGAATCCAATTAATTGTTTCATCTTGATTTTTGAAGTATTATGATTTCTTGTCAAACATGAATTTTTGGAGCTAGGTCCTTTTCTATCCCATCATCACAAAACTCATATGAATGGGTTCAATGGAATCAATGAATAATTTACATCACAAACTTACCAAGCTTCATAAGTTTGCACAAATTCCATGTGAAATTCAGTTTTAATAGGTTCATAAAAAAATGGCATGAATTTCATGTTATGGTTAGTACGGATAACATGTACACGTATTCAATATCTCCAATATTCAAACAAATGAGACTTTTTTTTAAATGACATGAATGTTTATGTTAATATACAAAAGTTGCATAGTTTAATTTATGCAAAAATATATCATGATAATTGAATGAAAATGTAAATTGTATATATTTCACATCAAAACATCATAAATAGAAAAGATGCATCATTTATATAAGAATAATTTGTTTTTTGGTGCCATTGTTACATTTTGAAGTCCATAGATTTCGCATTAATGTATTTTTTTATGATTTTGACATGTTTGTGATGAAATGCCCTTTTCTATTACCTTTGGCATTACTTTTGAATTGATGAATAGGATTTCTTTATAGCTATACTCCTTACAAATTTATTTCCCATTCCTATCCTATGCCACTTGCTGGGTTGTGGGATAATTGCTTAAATTTTGTAATGGAATAGTGATAGCATTTAAAATTTTCCTACATTTTGTAACTAGCATCTATAATGGGGTTGTTGTTTTTGTGATGTTCTTGGCACTATGGACATGGTTTGGGGTTGGGGAATTACCATTAGGTTCGATAATGGGCCATTAAAAACATTTTAAAAATCCTTCGGTGTTTAACTAGTGTTTGTAATAATTTGGTTGGTTTTATGATGTGTCACAAACTTTCAATATCACAAAGTTCCAATAAAATCCGTGTGAAGATCATAAAAAATAGGTTTGTATAAAATTTGTGGCCTTCAAAATGTAAGAATGGCATGAAAAAATATATATATCATTTTTATATAAATGATGTGTCTTTTCTATTTGTGATGTTTTGATATAAAGTACATATGATTTACATTTTAACTAAATTTATGCAATTGTTGTGATATAATTTTACATAAATCTATGCAATTTTTGTGTATTAAACATTCACATTCACATATGTAATTCAAAAACAATGTTTCATCAATTTGAATATTAAAGATATTGAATATGTATAGATATCGTTCATATTAACCATAACATGAAATTCATATGATTTTTTTATGAACGTATGAAAATTGAATTTCACAAAATTTGTATAAACCTATGAAACTTAATAAGTTTGTGATGTGTTCTTAACATGAGGTGGGAAAGGTCATTGAAAGTTGTTCATACATCCAAGTATGATCCATATCATCAACTTTAATCATTTTTGGCATAATCAAATTCTCGTACTTTATGTCAATATTAGAAATTACAAGTTCACCATTCAAGTTAATGGTTTACTTTTGGGTGAGGCCAATATTGTTGAAAATGTGATCCTTTTCATCCATTAGACCCCTCATATGGGTCAATTGGAAGATTGGTCTACTCACAAGATATTCCTCCATCATCTCATATATTCTTTTTCCAAAGTGTTGAGGTTAACTCTATTTTGCATGTTCATACTCTAATAGTTTGCGTCATGTCTTGTTCCTACATTATAATCATAGATCTTTTTTAATTCACCTACTATGGTGCCCCTTTTATCTTTGCAAGGAAGATTGTTGTGCATGTGTGTTGAACAAACATCATTCATTACAATTCTATATATTCACTTTCACTTTGGTCATTATAATTTCAAATTGATCTTGAGCATTAACCATCTCCATATTTGCAAGATGTTCATCTCTTTTGGCTTTGCTTAAAGCAAGCATTTTGTTGTGTTCCCAATTGGGCTAACCTGACTTCCTCATTTGGATTTCCAAAGTTGATTTGAACATTAACTCATGGTGTCCTTTTTCTTGCTTTTCTTTCTTGGTGGGCCAATTTGTTCATCATTCTAACATGAATTCTAATGATTTATAGTGCATAAAATTTTATGATATAAACTTTTGAAATAGAGTATAAGTTGCTTTTTTTATGTTTTCTTTGTGGTTGTAAATACTTGAAACTAAAGATCTTTGAACTACTTTGTTTACATCATTTGTTTAAGGTTTTAACAACTTTGACTTGACGTTTAAATTTTTTTTTCCTTTGGATTAGATCTTTTTTTGGTTTCAAGAACCCAAAAAATTGCTTGCATTTTCTCTCTATTTGCATCTCTCTTTGTAGTTGCAAGTAATCCAAATTCAAGAACATGAAAAATTGCATTTATGTTATCTTCATATTGCTCCAATTTTTTATTTTAATGAAATGTTATGTTACATTTTCTCTTTGTGCTTGCAAGTACTCAAAATTCAATAACAAGACAAATTAGATTCTTACTACCAACAAACTACTCCATCTCTGTGTTGTGGAGAAGGTGTTATTGTAAAACTCCATCATATCCTCACCCCAACAATTGTAGACAACATTGACATACAATCGTAACAACAACAAGAGCAAAACTACAGTTTCTTGAAGAAGCATGCACCTTTTGCAAAATAGTGGAGAAGAGAGAAAGGCTGAGGAGGGGGAAAGAGAAGAAGAGGGACATGGGGGTGGGGTCCTTGTTTGTGACCAGCGAACATAGCTTTTGATTAGTGAACAGGGAACACAAGTTGATGTTAATCAAACATTGAGATAATACACCCCTCATGGGGGTGCTACATTGCCATTATCTTCTGAAATCTTATCAATTTTATAAATTCAGTGTTACTAAACATAATCCTAACACCAAGCTAACATTTCTCGAAGACGAGTTGCTTCATGGGCAGCTATGTTAGTAAGCATTGCAGGTCTGAATCGGTAAGAAAACCAGGGATCATTAACATGGAGTTATGAGCAGCTTGCCATCTAGTCTGAATGCAGCTCCAGCAGGTCTTAGTGTTATATTCAGGCACTTTTTTGAGGTTTTGGCCTTGGCTACCAAGGCAACGATATTGTGTTTAGATTCATTATAGAGTATAGTAGCTTAAGAGATTTTGGTGCCTAGCTAATAGGTCTATTTTTATATGAGGATTTTTGAAAGATGAAATTTTGGCTTGTGTTGAAAGTTGAGATCAGTTATAGAGTTATAGTATCTTGAAGGATTTTGGTTTTATTCTGAGGACTTTTTGAAGATTATATTTTTGCATGGAGAAATATTTTGAGTTTGCATAATTCTTCTTTTGCTTTAAGATACTTTTTAATGTAAATGGCAATGCCACAGTGTGACACACCCCTTGTTTTCTTAGGTGGGGCAGACAGTCATCTGCTGGTTCCACTTACGATTCTGCCACTTTCAATTGTAATGTGAATCAACAGTTTCCCCACGGGTTATGCATTGAATCAGCCTCTGGTAGAACTCATTACCACATAACAGAATGGCAGCTTCCCACCAGTAACGCTCTGGAATAGTTCCTGGTAGAACTTGCTACCACCAAGTAGAATGGCAACTTCCCCACCAGTTACACTCTGGAACAGGTCCTGGTAGCACTTGATACTACCTAACAGAACAGCAGCTAGTCCTACTGGGCTTGCCACATTCCTGAGTGGAACAGGCCCAACTGTAGTACTTAATGTACAGATAGGTTGATTGTAAAAGGCTTCAACAACTGGTAGAATGTAATGGGCCTTTTTCCAAGGCTTAATCTTGAGGCCAGGTTATCTTTGCTCACTCATGGGAACATGTGTCCTTGATCCTATGCCCATGAAAACGAAGACACTCTGCCTTCTAGACCACTATGCACTCTTCTCCAAAACTGTATAAAAGGTTGGAGGTCTCTGTGCAGTGTTGGGTGGTTATTAGAAATAGGCAGTGGTTATCAGGGAGCTTCTTATGACTCATAACCACAGTTCTCAAAAAATTAAAGACCCAGTTCTGGTATATGACGGTGGTGTTCAAATTTTTGAAAAAATCAAATAGCTGGCCATAAATCACCGGTTCATTGCTAGTTCTTAACAGATTTTGAAATAACTGGGAATGGCAGTTCTCTGATTCTGATTTTCCAAAGACCAGATCCAACAGTTCTTGGATTCTGAAATAATTCAAACACTGGAACTGACTGTTCTTTAAAAAATCAAATAACCACACAACACTAGTCTTGTGCTGAAGTCAAGGGGCTCTTGAGCAATGATTGTTGACCATGTTGGCAAGGCAATGCTCCTAAGTGCAAGGTGCTCCAAGATCACCTGCGCAATGAGCAGGTGAATCCAATCACAAAAGTGGGCACTGTCTTTACAAGCATAGAAACAAGTAATTTTTGAAATGCAGGTACCATCTTAGCTTGATTGCAGCCAGATATGTCAAAAAGCTCAATTACAGGAAATGAGCAACCTTCATGAATTGTAAGAGAACTTCTTGATACATAGCCACGAGTTTTTATCATCCTCCTGGTTCAGCAAAGTGGCCTGGCACACAGACTCCAATTGCTTTCCTGTGCATTTCTGGCATGTAGGAATAGTACAATTCAGACACAATCTTTTGGTAATCATCAATCATTCTACCTCAATGAGTGGGACCTTTCTTCCCCAATTGTTCCATCACTAGCCCATTTTGCACAAGGCCCCCTCTCCACAGCTTGATTGTCCATCAGAACTTTGTGAGGCAGCCAGAATCCTAACCACAAAACCACTGCCACATTCTCACTCCCAAAGCAGTTTAGAAAAGCCACCTATGCACAACCCAATCTATTAGGATGTAAATCACTGCACTCCAAATCAATATTACACCACTGCATGTGGGTGATTACAATCCCAAGTTACCCATGATCTTGCTGCTCCAGATCCCAGATATTTCCTGATATGCAGAGACACAGAAAGCAAATCAGACACTGCAGCAGCACTCAAGTTGGCACAAAATGAATTTCACAACATCCCTAATAAAGCATCTGGGTGACAATGCAAAAACATTTACATCAGGGTTCTGATCAACTCAATCAACAAGATAACAAGAAGACAAGAAAGGACACAGAGCATGGACATACCATGAACTGAAGCTGAGAAGAAAGTGAAAGTACCCTGCCCTCTGTGCACCCTGGACAGGGATAAATGCCATCACTCAAAGTTGTCGCACCAAGTGCAAAGAACTGTGGCAATCAAGTTACACACACAAACACGTCTCTGTGTCTCTCACTTCAAAAGTTAGCAAGTTCCATCGGTGTATCTCTTGCTCTTTCTCACTATGTATTTCATGGATAGAAGTCACAAAGAGACCTCTGCAGGCCAGATATTCAATGTTACAGGGTTAACAGTGAGAGTGAGAGAGAGAGCGAGAGAGAGAGAGAGAGAGAGAGCGAGAGAGAGAGAGAGAGAGAGAGAGAGAGAACAGCGTGGTGGATCTGATTGTGCAAGGAACATAGTCCACAAAATTTTGCAACACAACTTGTAGCACAATTGTCAAACTGCATGTCAATTGTAACAAAGAAGTAAAATCATAAAGGGAGAAAGTAGTAGTAGCGAGAGAATTCTGGAGTCAGGCAAGAAGCACAATCATTGAAGGCATCATCATAATTTGTAGCCCACATTCCACATTGTCAGATGACTTTCATATGATGAATAAAGATGGATAGAAGAAAACTAGGGTTTATTACAAGTCTACAGGAAATAGACCCAGATGAAAGCCTGCCGCCTCCAGCAAGCAGGTGAACCACTACCATAGCCAAGCACCCTGACTGTAGCTTGACAGCAATAGGACTTGAGCTGTCCTACAATGGTGAGCAGTTGCAAAACTCAAAAAGCTTGTTTGGTTTCCTGCATTTGAAAGCCCTAAAAATAGAATTGGGAAGAAAAGAATCTGTTCTTCTGCCAGAGACAAATCTGAAAAGGAAAAACAAAAGAATCTGGTCTTGACAATCAGGAGCAGCTCCTCCTCCACCATCATCTCAACATAGCCTGATATGCTGTTAAAAATATCCATCATCAACCACCTTCTCACAAGCTTCTCTACATCTCTCCCAATTCACAAAATCCATCATCAGGAGGCATGTCCACCACCAGTGTCTAAAACTCATACTCTGGTTCTTTCTGCCTCAAGAATACATGTCACATCATCCGGAGGCATGTCTGCCACTGGTGTCTAAAAATCATACTCTGGTTCTTCCACCTCAAGAATACATGTCCCATCATCAAGAGGGATGTCTGCTGCCAGTGTCAAAAACTCACACTCTGGTTCTTCCACCTCAAGAATAACCAGATACTTGTTTCTGTAAACTGGGGAAAAGAGAGAGGATCAAGCTCTGAGAGTGAGATTCTGATCAAGCAGCAGCAGCAGCAGCTACTCTGCATGCATCTGGAGCAGCAGCAACAAACAAAATAGAAAGAAAGAATGATGTCTCCGATGACACAATGCATCCCACAAGAAGATCACTTGCACCTCCGTTTTGCTTCACTGTAACGGAAAACCCCAAAGACAGTGAGACTATAGCCCAGCATGCCAACGACGGAGACGGGGATTCCGGAAGAGCAGATCGGAAACAACCACAGTCACGGCGCCCTTCCCATTGCCCAGCACTTGCAAGCTCAAGGCACTGGTATGCTTGGTGACCAAGAAGTTTGTGAGGTTGACGAAGTAAGCCATGGTGGAGTTCACAAACAACAAGAGCAGCATGAGCACATCCTTGCGTGCCAAAGCCACAGTGATCCCCGCCACATTGGGCTCCAGCAGCAGTGTCGCGGGCACAAGAACCACCACCGCGATGGGCGCCATGTACAGCAACAGATTCATGGATTTGAGCTTCTCTCCTTCTGACGAGAGGAGGATTCCTTGTACCACGGACTTGAGCGCCCGTGCCGCTGTCGCCATGATGCACATTGCAAAGCCATACAGATGAAAGCTCGGCTCTCCGCCGCTAGCGATCATCACGCTCGTGACCACGGGGATCAACGCTCCGTAAACCAGCCAATCTTCGCTTCGCAACGTCAGGAGGTAGGCGAACACGGCAGTGAAGAAGGGAGTGGTTGCGCCGACCGCTTGGTTGAAGGAGACGGGGAGAAAGCGCAGCGAGATGTTACCGCTCACCACCGAGGTATAAAGATGACACTCAAGGCCGCGATCTTCATAAACTGGGTCTGCGATCGGATTGCTTGCGTTGGGACTATCTTCAACCATTCGATTGCTACGTAACTCAGCAATGCACATGCCGTCATGTGGCACATGGTCAAGAAGATGGGGTATCTGAAACCGTAATTGCTCAGCAAATACCTGTTCAACAGCATCACTCCGATGTTGGAGGAGTACCATGCTGCTATCAATCCCACTGTGAACACACTTCCTGACATTTTGGCCCCACCCATGATGGATGCTGATTGATGATGATCCCACCCTTCTTCTTCTTCTTATTCTCCCTCCGACCTCTTCTGCAGCTTCTTCTTCTCCTCCAACCTCCTCCGCTACCACAACTTACCAGTCCTCTGCCAACTCTTTCACAATTTGTTGCACTCTACTCATCTCTGGAACTCATCATCATCACCCATCAAAATCATCATCTTCTTCTTCTTTTTCACCTTCTTCTTCTCCCCGCAATCTCCTGCACAATTCCTCTTCTACTCTACTCTGCACATGATGATGATCGTCAACAACGTCATCTTCTTCTTCTTCTCCTTCTCCCTCCAATCTCCTCCACCACCGGAACGACCACTCCTCCATCAACTCCTTCACAATTCCTCTCCTACTCCACTCTACAGTGCACCGCGACATCGTCACCATCAACATCATCTGTTTCTTTATCTCCTCTCTCCTCCCACCACCACATCCACCATTCCTCCACCAACTCCTTTACAATTCCTCTTCTACTCTACTCTACTCTATTCTACTCTACTCTGCACATCATCACCATAACCATCTTACATCTTGTGTTTCTTCTTCACTTATTTCTTCTTTTCCCTCCAATCTGCTCCACCAACTCCTTCACAATTCCTCTACTTTACTCTTATCTGCATCATGATCATGATCACCACCACCATCAACATCATCATCTTCATCATCTTGTTCTTGCATCAGTGCAAAGTTTCTTTTTGATGTGTTTGTTTGCTTATTTGTCTCTAGCTGCAATGGAGAGAGATTTGCAACTATTGCTGAAGTTTTCAATTGGTCCCACATTTGAGGAATGCTCACCAGGTGGGTAGGTATTAGGTCCTGTGTGAATGTGTGAGTTGACTTCTCGGGAATGTAAAAACCTCCCAAGAAATTCATAGAATAGTTGGAGGAGCGCTTACAATGTGTAACTAGTGTTTCGGTATAGGAGAAGCGTCGAACAACAGACCTTTCTTTCTTGTAACATGCCGCTGTGACAGGGTCTTTCTTGTAACATGCCGTTGTGACAGTGTGTTGTATTGTTATTTTGTAGTGTTAGGAGTAGTGAGGAAGGACAGACTGATGGGTAACTTTCATCCAATAGAAGTTGCTTTGACAAATTTTTTAAAAATCCAGATTGTGTAAGTTATCATTCCCATGTCAACAAACAAAAGTTTTCAGTTCAGCCTAATGAAGGATCAAAATATACCAAAAATAAAAATGCAGGGATGCTTTCTGTTTTTTTGAAATGTCTTACCTCATTTTTATTTTCTTTTACTTTTTGTGATACCTGCTAGGTATCCTGTGGGGATACCCATTATGTATCACAAAAAAATCAAAAATTAAAACAATCAACTGGTTTATCTTTTTTTCTCCCATTACATGTATAATATCTTTGGTAGCTTCCACACATGTTTGTCAAATAATTAATTAATCTTGAAATGTTAAATGTTGACAAATAAAATATTCTTGAAGGTTTCGTATTTCCCTTCACAAATCATTGTTACTTGAAAAAGAAATTTCGAAAATTTCAACATTTCTGAAAATAATATAATTAGTGTATATATCAACCAGTCCATTTTTTGAAATGCCTTTGCTTTTTTCCCTTTTTTTAAATTTTGACTCTGTCATCAGTCATGGAGGCTATTGTCCAAAAGAAAAGAATTGGAACAGGTCTTTATGCTTGATAAAGACCTCAACGGCAGCTTCATAGGAATCAGGCCTAGCCCTTGGCCCTTCATTCAGTAAATCTCAGGACCTAGAGCTTCACCCTACACTACATGGAAAGTTTCCTATTTTAACTGTTGCTGGTTTGAAGAAATTTGGACTTGCCAAAAGGGAAGGGGGGAAGGGGCGCTATTACAAAAGGGTAGGGGATAGGTCACTTGTTTCATTGCATTACTCCTTTTTGCTTTGCAACTCCCCATTTTGAGTTTCTCTCTCCTTCTGCCTCATGGCAAGCATGCATTTATACACGTATACCCTTTGGTTTCAGAGGGAAAAGTAATAAAGGTCCATTCACACTTTGGTGTTAGGGACTCTAGTGTTGAGTTCTCTAGCACCATGATATTTTATTAGGACATAAACCTAGTTACCTTTAAAATTTTATGTGACTAGTCATTAGCATTTTTCTCATTTTTTTGGTCATCATTATTGTACATGCTTCACTTGACCCATATTAAGCTCTTGACATTTGGTGGAGACTGAATATTGTCATTGAAGATGTTTGATGGATATCAAAATATCAAAATCCAACACAAGATTGTTTGGAAAACACATTTCATAAAAAAACCATTATTTGAAGCTCTTGCTAATCATTGACATCAAGCACACAAATTTATCCAGTATTTTAATGCAATCCATTTACATTTCGAAATTTGTAGTGGAACTGAAGCATAGCAAATAATAATTTAAAAACATAAGAGTAAATGTTAACAAGAATTAAGAAATGTAAACATGGATGTTACGTTTCAAAATGGATGAAAATTGATTGACATCTTCCTTCATGCTGGAAAATTTTTAAAAGTTTAAACGCAAGGCAAAATTCCTACCAAGGTGCCAAACCCATTAAGATACTCAATATACAAGAATGCAAAAAATTCGAAGAGATTTCTTACTGTATTTGAAGGGTCAACATGCATCCATGAGTATCTCTCCTAGAAAAGAGGACTCTTACTCTTTAAGAGTGCGACCAAAATCATGCCAACCCAATATTCGAAGGTTGGGTAATGAAGGGCTCAAACTTCTTCATTTGTGTTCTTTTTGGGGCAGGGGTGGTTGGGGTGTTGTGTTTGATTTTATGGCATTTTGAAACTTGAGAATAACCCTTTCAAGCTAGTCTTTAGAGTTTTCTCCAACCATGTTTTGAGAAAAGAAAAATTACAATAGCATCCAAATTCACCCCAATTTTCTTGCCTACATCTAATGAAGACTTCACACTCCCCACACCCAGAAATAATAATTTAATAGATCTTTAACCCCATCATTAGCCCACTACCTGAAAATTAGTGATTTTTTTAAGCGAGAAGTTTAGGCAGAAAAAGTGAAGAATTTATGCATTGGGAGCTCTTTAAAAAATTAAAATTTTGGGCAGTTTGCAAGATGAAGTTGATTTGATGAGTTGGCAATGTAACAGTGACAATGTGGGGATGGTGATTTGACACGGCCATTTCTTTTTTGGCGAAAAATCGCCAAAAGGCGACACTGCCCAAATTTTCTGGCGAAAATTCCCTTTTTTTTTTTCTTAAAATCAATTCGCCAGACTGCACCCCTTTTGAAGGAGCGAGTCACCGCAAGTACGCCTACTGGCTACAGTTTTAATGCTCCTGAAAAAATGTATCGCCAGTTAGGCGAATTATGACTGAATCTGTGCGGGGATACTCGCCAGTACTGCGACACTTAAAAAATGGAAAAGAAAATACTGATTTGACATATGGATTTGCCAAGGTTTACAAGTCAACTTGGCAAAGTGATAAAGTGCACGGTTTTTGACATTTTTGAGTGTTAAGCTTTCAATGATGTTGATTGTTGAACTTTCAGCTGTGCTGAGCATTTAACCATCAGTAGTGTTAAGGGTTAAGGCTGCATTGAGTATTTCAGCTTCCAATGGTGTTCAAGGTTGAGCTTGCATCTACACTAATTGTTGAGCTTTCGATTGCATTGAGTGTTGAGTTTTTTTAGTTTGAAGAAGAATGTCATTTCTTTTCTAAACTTTGTCACATGAGTTTCATTTTTCATGCTCAGTCTACTTTGTTTGTGCTTAGCGATATGTGGTTTTTCATGTTAAGTTATACATGTATGGTCTCCTTTGTTTTGTGTTCAATAAGTTTTCGGCACTATCTTTTCTTCTTCTTTTGTTGTTTTTAGGTTCTTATTTATGAACTACTTTGTTGTATTTGCAAAGTGCACATTCCTACTTTCAACATTTTTACAACTATGTTTCTTGTAATGCAACTTTTGTCTTTAGTGAATTATGCTTTTACATCTCGTTTGTAGTGTAACTTCCATTTTCCAACTGCATTTACATTGTTGCATCTTCACTGCGTAGTATAAGCTTTTATCTTCTATCTTTTTTGTCTTTCAATTGTGTAATGTTTTAATTTATTTTCTATCTTTGAACTATGCCTTGTGCTTTTGCATCTCCATCATAATGGAATTTGTGTCTTTCAACTAATGTAATGCTTTTACATCTCCATCATAATGGAATTTTTATCTTCTAGCTATTACAATGTTTTTCAAGTACAATCTACTTTGTCTTATATTATAATGCTTCTACATTTTAATTGCAGTGCAACTTAAAGTTTATAGCCACTTTTGGCACGATGAATCTTCAAATTTTCTTGCTTTGTCATCATTTTCTTATTGTTTATGGGTTTTTTTTCTCTTGTTGTTTTATTGTTTTATCAAAATAAATTCTAAAGTTTTGCAGGATTCAAACAATAAGCAATTTTAGGTAAGTTTCTATCTACTAAAGTTCTTTTTGTTTCTTTATTTTCTTGGTTAAGTGTTAAGTTTTTGTTTTATGCCTAGTATAATGGCTAAAGAAGCTCTTTTGTTGGTTGAATCCATTGGTGTTGTTGAAGAAAATCAGCCCACTCCACAAACTTCTAATCTCAAAAGTGTTCTCATTCTTCTATTGTTGCAACATGTTTTTGCTAAACTTAAAATTCAACTACTTGTAGTTATATAACCCAAGCTATAGCTTGGAAACCACATAGTTAAGGTTCAATATGTTGGGGTTTTTGTATTGTCAATGACAACTTACCAAGTTGGATGTTGAGCGCAAATGTTGTAATGCAATATTTGCATAAATGAACAAACATGTGTTCATAATCTATGCCAAAGATCTATTTTATGTAAAAGACTTATCACGTATAATAAGCTTAATGGAACCACTCCCATGAAAAACCACATTGAATATGCACAAACCAAGGTTTGTTGCTGGTAGAAAAATAGCCATCAACATTGAAAAAACTAAAATTTTGTTAAAGCAAACCATAATTAGTAGTTGAAAAAGAAGCAATATTGTCATGGATGCCAATGCCATGGAGTTCATTCATTTGAATGTTCATCCATGTACTTAACTTTTGATTTATTTTCATTGAATTCATAATTAACTTCTAGTTAAGTTTTACTTTCATTAAATTCATAGTTCACTTCTAGTTGACTTATAATTCACTCTAATTAAATTTTAATTAAACTTTAATTTAGTTCGAGTTGATTCCCAATCAATTCCTAATTTATTTTTAGTTAACTATTAATTAAATCTTAGTTAACTTTAGTTAATTCCCAATTGATTCCTAGTTAAATCCTAATTAATTTTTAATTAAGTTTAAATTAATTCATAATTGACTCTCAATTAAGGAGGTTTTTAAAAAGCTTTTTTCTTTGATGCATACATAGAAGTTTTTTTTAAAACTTCCTTGAATTAGGTCCTGAAAGGGGTATAAGTAGAAATAAGACCCTTTATTTATTTCAGTCAATTCAAGATTAGTTTTAATCATAATCTTACACCATAACCTTGTCATGTTATTTTCATGTTCATGTTTACATATGTTAACATAATAAAGACATGTTTTCACATTTGTTTTGTGCATCTCATGGTTTGTTTTTAATTCTTATTTTTGTGTTTTTAAATAACATAATTTTGGATTGTCTGAAACTTAGACAAACCTTTTTTTTAACCTTTGTTCTTGTGGTTCTTCATGTCCTAACAATTTTAACAAACTCAATAACGTCTACATTATTTTTGCATTGATAAATTAATTAAGAACTAGATTTTTTTGGGAATTGAATGTGGATTTTCCTTTTTTTTAAAGGATTTTTTCCAAAAAGTCGCAGATTACCCCTTTTTGTTGACTAAAGTCATGGATTACCCATTTCTTGTTGGTGTCATATTTCATGATGTTCATAATCATGTTTGCATCCATGGAAGAAGTCATTTGTCCTTAAGAATTTTGAACAGGAAAATCAAACATTTTGTGAATTTGTTATTTATTTGTAAACCAATTATTAAACTTTGACCCCTTTGGAATGCATTTCGTGAACACAACTCGAATCAAAAGAGTCAAAGATCAACCTACCTAATAAATTTGATTACCTAATAAATTTGATGGCACATGTTCAAAGTTTTGAAGTTTTGTTAACCAAATGTGTTTAATCATGTAACTTCATCCTCATGAATATCTAACTAACCCAGCTCAAATTAAACTCATTGGCACTTTCTTGTTAGGCACAACCTTTGTTTGATTTGCACCTTTGTTCAACATCTTTGAAATGTTTTTTGAGGAGTTTATTGGACACCTTTGGAACAAAGAGCCAATGGTTTTCATGAGAGAATTATGCAAAACTAGTAGTTTAATATGACATTATTTGATTTTTTTTTATCACAATGGTATACCTACTAGAACACGTTCTTTGATCATTTGAAAATTGTAGTTATAAAACTAGAACCCCCAACCATGGAAACAACTTTGGATTTATGAAGTGTACATTGCACTTTGATAATTAAATACATCTTGGAAATGTGAAAATGAGGTAAAAATAATGAGAAAGTTTATCAATTTAATAATATCCCTTTGCCTCCCCCTTTTATTTCCCTCATATGTTCCCATATGGTTTTTAATAATTCATCCTTATTTATGTCAATCTTATTTTGATTTTATTATATAACATGGATATGAAAAGGCAATTTAATATGCACCTAATATAAGTTTTCATGTCCATGTAAATGAATAGTGGAAAAAAGAGAGATAGTTATTAAAAAAAAAAGAAAAAAAGGTAATCCACAAAAAAAAATTATTATTTCTTTTCATTTTTTTGGAAAATAATAATAAATTGAAATAATAACATAATTACAACATTACATACAAAATGGACAATTTGAAAGTTGAAACCATGAACTTTGGATAAATCTAGAAAATTAAAAAACCACCAACCTTGAAAGCCAATGGAGGTTTGGTGCTATTTTGTAATAGGTACCTACCTGTCCAGGTTCGTTATATATGTAGTTTAAATGATAATATGACATAAAGAGTGATGTTTAAGGATTGTGATAATAAGAGCAACCTTTCACTACGACTATAACAACTACCTATATACCCTTAACTAGTATGTATGTCCCAAACAAAAGAACCCAAACAAGGGGTGTGTCACACTGTGGCCTTGTCATTTACATTAAAAACTATCTTAAGGCAAAAGAAGAATTATGGAAATTCAAATATTTCACCATGCAAAAATATAATCTTAAAAAATCCTCTAAAAGAAACCAAAGTCCTTCAAGATATTATAACTCTATAACTAATTTCAAGTTTCAACACAAGCCAAAATATTGTCTTTCAAAAGTCCTCATATAAAACTCAACCTATCTTTACCTAAGGGCCAAAATCCCCACTATCTTCTGTAATGATTCTAAACACAATATCCTTGCCTTGGTAGGCAATGCCAACAAATAGATGGCTAGTTAAATTTTAGGCACTATTATTATTCAAAAATCAACATCTCTTGGACGATTGGTCTGAATGTAATTCCAGCACAATCGTTAATTCTACTTCAGGACATCATTCCGGGTAACTCAACAGTTCCGCATCAGGAGTATATTCCACCAGATGCGGACGCACGTAAAATATACTGTTCAATTCCGGACGGTGAATAACGTCTTCCTTCAGTGCGTGGTCTGCGAACCCTAGAATCGGGCCGTTGCTCGCTTCCTGATCACTACACTGGTGTTAGGGTTTGAGCGGTTTCTGCGCTCGCTCTTGTCGCCCTAACCGACCCTTTTCCACCTTCGTTGTTGCCTCCTCTCTCTCTCTCTCCCTGTGTTTTCTTCTTTCTGCGTCCCAGTCGGTTGCCTCTCATCTTCTGTGAAGTGCTGAGAGTTTTTCCGGCCACGCCAGAGTGTAATCTCTTCTGCCATTGCTTTGATCTCCGAGTTTCAACAGGGGTCAAATTTTTTTCTCCATAGTTTTCTGTTTGGATTCACTTGTTTTTCCTCGTTTTAGCGGCGGAGGAAGGGTTTGGATCTCGATCTGCTTTCGTTCTCGACTCTTCTTCTTTCGCCGGAGCTCGTGTTTTCCGCTGCTTGTTTGGTGTGCCGTGCACGTCAAGCCTTTTCTTGCTGTTTTGCTATAGGGTTTGAAGAATCCTTTAAATTGGAGTGTTGCAGTTTTGTTTTCTCTTTCTCGCTGTGTCCTCTGCTTTCTACTAGTTTTCTTTTTGTCTTTTTGTTCTTTTTTGGTCTGAGAGGATTAGTGTTTTTTCTGCTACTGCTTCGCTTAGAGGTTCTTTCGGCGTCTGGCAATGACGTCGGAAAGGAAGCGGAAACTGAGCCTGTTCGACGTCGTGGATGACGGAAACACGTTGGCAAAGACAAAGTCTAATGGCTTTCCTACGCTTAACCCTTACACCAACAGGCCTTACTCAGCGCGATTTTATGAGATTTTGGAGAAACGGCGAGAGCTGCCTGTTTGGCAGCAGAAGCAGGAGTTCTTAGACACCCTTGCCAAGAATCAAACTATGATTCTCGTCGGAGAGACCGGTTCTGGAAAGACAACGCAGGTATGGCTTTTCTTCTGCCTGGATGGGTACCGCACATTACTGTAGGAAATCCTGGAACGTACCTTCTGGTCCACTACTCGTTGGGAAGTCAGGTAGCTTTGAATGCCATATTGGTTTGCAAAAAAAGACATGCCTCCAGCTATGAGAAGCTGGAACAGTGCTTGGAGTATAGTTTTCTTGAAGCTGAAGGTTGAACTTCCATTTCTCCAGGACCTACACATACATAGAGACATGTTGGGAAGAAATGAGCCCATGTTTAGAACTTCAGGTTAAGATGGGTATTGTGTTTGACATCATGCAGATTCCACAATTTGTGTCAGAGGCTGGCTACACAAACAACAGAAAGCAAGTGGCATGCACACAGCCTCGGAGAGTGGCAGCCATGTCAGTGGCACGGCGTGTTTCTGAGGAGATGGATGTGAGCATTGGAGATGAGGTCGGTTACAGCATTCGTTTTGAAGACTGCAGCGGGGCCAAGACTGTTCTCAAGTTTGTTCGAAACCCTCTCTTTGTAGTATCTATTTTCTGAAGAGTGGGTTTGTATCATATTGAAGGTGCATCATCATCAATGCATGCTTGGGCTTTCTTTTTCTTTCGACCTCAGATACTGAGAAAGTTTGAGCCCTCACATTTGATTGATGTCCTGCCTGCAGGTACTTGACAGATGGTATGTTGTTGAGGGAGGCAATGACAGACCCTTTACTAGAGCGATATGCAGTCATCATAATTGATGAGGCCCATGAGCGGACATTGGCAACTGATGTTCTATTTGGTCTTTTGAAAGAAGTCCTGAAAAACAGACCGGATCTGAAGCTAGTGGTCATGAGTGCTACTTTGGAGGCTGAGAAGTTTCAGTCTTATTTCAATGGAGCCCCACTCATGAAAGTCCCAGGAAGGTTGCATCCAGTTGAGATATTCTACACCCAAGAGCCTGAGAGAGATTACCTTGAAGCAGCAATTCGCACAGTTGTACAGATTCACATTTGTGAGGCTCCAGGAGACATCCTTGTATTTTTAACTGGAGAGGAGGAGATTGAAGATGCTTGTCGGAAGATAGCACGAGAGATTCAGAACCTTGGTGATCAAGTCGGACCTGTGAAAGCTGTTCCTCTCTACTCCACTTTGCCTCCATCTATGCAGCAGAAAATCTTTGACCCTGCACCTCCCCCCCTGAAGGAAGGAGGCCCTCCAGGCCGAAAGATTGTGGTGTCTACGAACATTGCAGAAACTTCTTTGACCATTGATGGGATTGTCTATGTGATTGACCCTGGGTTTGCAAAACAAAAGGTGTATAATCCTCGTATCCGTGTTGAGTCCTTGCTGGTGTCACCTATCTCGAAGGCTAGTGCACATCAAAGAGCTGGTCGTGCTGGCCGTACACAACCAGGGAAATGCTTTCGACTTTACACTGAAAAGAGTTTTCAGAATGATCTTCAACCTCAAACATACCCTGAGATCTTGCGATCAAATCTGGCAAATGTTGTGCTGACACTAAAGAAGCTGGGAATTGATGACCTTGTTCACTTTGATTTCATGGATCCTCCAGCTCCTGAGACACTAATGAGGGCTCTAGAGCTTCTGAACTATTTGGGAGCACTGGATGATGATGGGAATCTGACAAAGCTTGGACAGCTAATGAGCGAGTTTCCTCTGGACCCTCAGATGTCAAAAATGCTGGTGGTTAGCCCAGAATTCAATTGCTCCAATGAGATACTCTCTATTACTGCCATGCTCTCAGGTATTGTGGTCCCACCCTTCTCTTCGGTTGTATTTTTGCTGGTGATTGAGCAGGAATGTATGGGAAAGATTAAGTCCGAAGCATTTAGCTGCTTTTTCTGTTGTTCATATAGTTTGGATGAACCAGTAAAGAGGAATCTTCATGGGTATCAACATACAGATTACGTCCTGAGGTGTACTCTCAGTGAGCATAACCTTTTCCCCCCAATCAACCTCACTTGCAGGGTGAGAGGTTTGATGTCCTAAATTGAGTTCATAAATAGCTGTGCAATTCTTTAGTATTATGGAGGTTTTGCTAAACTGTTCATTGACAGCCATTGTCATTTCTAAATCCCAAAAGTGGTCAGTATTCATGAGCATGGGAAGAGGCTAGCATGGATTCTTCCTTCGTTTTAGCCTTTTCCACAGCACTTACTCTTCCTGCAAGGAGGTTTTCCAAATTGATCACTCAGGTCATTGATAGTGAAATGCATAGGAGTTACGTTACGGTAGCAGTTATGATGTTGATAGAGTGTAAAGCAGTGTTGCAGAGTCATCTCAGCGTGCATCATTTTCTTCGGCTGTCCGCACTCTCTGCGTCTGCTGACCTTCCGTGGTGCTGCTTCCCTCACCCTGTGATAAAAAATCTGTTGCACACATAAAATTCATGTGGCTCCCATATCCATATATAATAGTTCCCAATAGCTTCCTTCGCCCAAGGGATGCTCAGAAAGCTGCGGATGAAGCTAAGGCTCGCTTTGCGCACATTGATGGTGACCACCTCACACTGCTCAATGTCTACCATGCCTATAAGCAAAACGGTATACCCTCTTTCTTCAGCAACTTTCTGAACACTTGACCTTAGTGTTGAATTATGCAAGTATCACTTTTTTCCCACCTTAGATGTTTTTGGCTCTGAAGGTGCATCTAATCAGAGTTATTTATTTAATAAGTTCCACATCTTCTCAAATTTACACCATGTTGAACTTGTTTCACAATTTTGAGCATTGAAGTTTTTGAGTAGATTAACTGTTTGTGAACAATCTGGAACAGTGCTTTCATGTGTGCCCAATGTTCTGGCTTTCCTTAAGCTCCTTAGCTAGTATGAAGTGTTGTAAGCTATCTCTATGGAAAAAGTTATTCTTATTGTACAGCTCAGCACTCATATCCCACAAATAGGGGTAATGCGACCTCTACAAATACTCAATTATTTTAGACAACTGCAGGTGAGGATGCTACCTGGTGCTATGACAACTTCATCAATGTACGAGCATTAAAGTCTGCTGATGATGTACGAGGGCAGTTAATGCGAATTATGAACCGCTACAACCTCAAAATGTGCAGCACAGATTTCAATAGCCGTGAGTATTATGTGAACATTCGGAAGGCCATGCTGGCTGGTTACTTCATGCAGGTGGCACACCTTGAGCGCACAGGCCACTACCTTACTGTTAAAGATAATCAGGTCAGTTCAGCCTCATCTCCTTGCACAGTGGATGTTGGAAATCAATCATGGATGCACATTTCATTGGGCAGGTCTGTTGTTATCCTTTTTTTCACAGATTGTGTCTTTCTAGGAACATTTTTTAGTCATGTAATTGAGAGTGGGTGTAGTTTAGGGTTTGCTTCATCTTGCAGGTATGATTTGTAGAGGCACATGTTCTCTGCAAGGACAAGCTAGATACAATTTCATTCTCTACTTGTTGCACATGCGCTTCTGGCTTTCTAGTTCATTTTTCTTTCCTGATTCTCTAACAGAGACTTTCATGTGACTTCCAGCTATATGTGTTGGCCATGTGTTAACCAGGGAAATGTTGTTGGTAAATTTTGGTGTGTTAATAGGTGCTGACATTGATATGGATGGGAATGTGGACTTTTTGATTGCAGATGGTGCACCTACATCCATCCACTTGTTTGGACCACAAGCCGGAGTGGGTGATATACAATGAGTTTGTTCTCACTAGTCGCAACTTCATCCGCATTGTAACTGATGTTCGTGGGGAATGGTAAGTTCCAGTTGCATCATATCTTTTTATGAGAGTCGGTTGTCATGCAGGACTGCATTGCTGCCCATGTAGGAGATGTAGGAGATGTTTAGCCTTGGGCTGTTGACTACACCCAATGACCCCCAGAAAACTAGTGGCCCTAATCTTCTGCTTACTTGCATATCTATTTCTGGTAACATCTATTTATAGTGCACCTGACACCAAGCTATATTTCAGCACTTGGTATCATAATATTTGTGATGAAAGTGATAGGTAAACTGGCTCTACAAATCTGCTGGTTCAGTATGGTTGTTCTTATTGATGTCGCATCTCTTTTATGTGGGGTTTTTGCAGGTTGGTTGATATTGCACCTCACTACTATGACTTGACCAATTTCCCTCAGTGTGAAGCCCGGAGAGTATTGGAGCGGCTCTATCTCAAACGTGAGAGAGAAAAGTCAGATTCCAAAGCCAGTAAAAAATAGTGATGGTTGTGAGTTAACTCTCCCATTTGGTTCGAACTTATTAGAAGTCATCAAGGTTTGACTCTGTTTTTTACACATTCAAGTGTGTTGGCCAATCTCTGTTTCTTTCTTCAGGAGCCCTTTGAAACCAAGAGGTTTGATTAATTGGAATACAATCTGTCTCAAATTTAAAGACAAAATATACCTCTCTTTTTGTTTCTTGCTAGCAGCGTCCAACCTTTCTTTCTCAAACCACTCTTTCTTGGCCCATGAAACAGCTCATTTGTTCTAAGAAATGGTAAGTTGCCTTTTCTATCCTCACATGACAATAGACGACTTGTTGCTTAGAACATTATCCCAAGGCAAAATTGTACTGGAACATGAGAATGTATGAGTTATGTGTTAGAACATTATACCAAAAGAAAGTGAATGAAACCTACAGCAAATTTGAAACTTGGTAGAAAGACCAACGATGTTTCAACACTAGAGGCATATATTGCATTGATAATTATGGTAGATAAGTTTAAACACCTTACAAAGAGCAACGGTGTTACTACTGGCATATATTACATGAATATTGAATTATTGTAAATGAGTTGAATCACGTTACAAAGAACAGCAATGTTTCAACACTAGTGTCATTTATTATCTTAATGTCTTATATCAAATGTATTTTTCGTGGCATTGGATGATATCACAAACTTTTAATTCACATGTTTAATAAAAACAGGATGACGCCACAAAGTTTTGCCTCAAATGTGTCATGGGCCAATCGTTTTAGTAGGAAAAACCACAATTTTATTGTAGTGCAAGTTCCCTCAAATGTGTCATAAGCCCAAGCCAATCATTTTAGTAGGAAAAATCACAATCTTATTGTAGTGCAAGTCGATCTGTGGCTTGATAATATATTTATCAAGATTTAGAACACTATTACAAACATGAACTTGGTGAGTGAGAAATTATAGACAAATTGTATACTTGCACACTAACTTTATATTTGTGTGACAAAATTTTCATCTAGGGTTCCTCCATGTGCACACACACATTTGTGTTTGAGGGTGTGCACAATGCAGATTTATATTTGTATGACAATACCAAAAGTAAACAAGAACGAGAGTCTTGGTTTTATGGATTGGGAGCTCAATCCACAATGCTTCCATTATGCCTATGTGGAGATGCTTTTGGATACAAAACATTGTTATCCAAACTTGTGAACATGGTAGATGGGAGTTTGGGAGTTTGAGGGTGAGGGAGGGAGCCTGGAGGGTGCACAAGAGATGTTCATTTCTACAACCTTCAACGCATGGCATGGTGGTGACACTCATGATTGGTGGGACATTTTTACCTTCTTTTCAAAATCAGAAGTTTACCTAGTTCCTCCTTGAATTGATAATGGGTTTGAGCCTTTGGATAAATTGGAGTGGTGGGTCAGAATAGATTTGTCCCTATTGACTAAAGGGGCCAGAGTGAACCAGTAGTCACCACTGCAGCAGTTTGGGATGAGGCGGCTGTTTTGGGATGAACCCAAACCCATCCAAGTAGGCAATTTTTATTTTCCTCCTCCTTGCCCAGCATTTTGTAAGCCCCCCTCACTCCAACAAATTTTTGGGATGATTTGGCATATGGGTCTTGTATTAAGGGTAATATCTTCATTTAAATTTGTAATACTTGCATTTGTACTTACCTCTACCAACTAGAATTTTGGGGCCTAGTTGCAATACTTGCACTTGTATTTATCTTTACTGATTAGAATTTTGGGGCTTAATTGCAATACCCACATTCGTATTTACTTCTACCAATTGGAATTTTGGGACTTAGTTGCAATACTTGCACTTGCACTTACCTTTACCAATTGGAATTTTGGGTCCTAATTGCAATACCCGCACTTGTACTTACCTTTATTAATTGGAATTCTGAAGCCTAATTGTAATACTTGCATTCATACTTACCTTTACCAACTAGAATTTTGGGGCTTAGTTGCAATACTTGCATTTAACATTAATTATCATTATATTTGTGTTTTTGCATTTAAATTTTTTTCTTCTTATTACTTGGAAATAATAATAACCTTTGTGTCATATTAGACTTAATGTATGTGTTGAATGCATGATGTTCAACGAATTTGGGCTACGGTTTCCTCCATACAAAATTGATCATAAAACAAATTTCTTAGTACTAATGGCAATAATCTTTATTAATAATTAAGACATTTATTCATGACATTGTTTAGTTAGTATGTACATTTGTGTGATTGAATATTGTTTCATGCTAATCTTTCAGCCATTGACATTATTTCCCAATCCATCTTCTATGTGTTGTAACATTAATCTTGGGTGTAAAAATGCATTAGCCTTTCTGAGGTGTATGTTACAAATATTGCATGTCAATATTCTCATGTGTGAGGTGGCATGTTCACAAAGTGTCATGTCATTTTCTTTATATTCATTTGTGATCTCTTGCATTGCAGTGACCAATTGTGCAAAAGCCTTTTGCATTGGGGTTAATGAATTTATTATCTCACTAAACCTTACAATGCCACCCATAAGAAAATCATTTTATTCCATGGTCGTGAACCCATTGAACTCCATGATCCCATCATCACCTTTGAGATATTCATCTTTGCCATCATTGTTGGACTCCATATCATCTTGAATATGTCATGGGTCCGTAAACATGTGACCCAACCCTTTGAGATGTGACCCATAATATGTTTCACAATAATGAATGATATATTCCTACGTAATGTTTGTACATGCAAGAATCACTACAATTTGGTGTTTACACATGGTCCCTTGCAATGCCCATTCACATGTGGAATAAGATATTTCGGTGAATAGGAATTTTATTGCATAAGTGATGTTGGGAAAATGTTGGCTTTGTACACCCCAAATTCCATCACTCTCAAAGGTTGGTTGGTACACATGGGTGAATGGAATAAAGGTTGCCTTTTCCACACTTTGTGTAATAATGGCCTCCACAACCTTGTTTTTTATGAAACCTTTTTTTTTCAATTCCAATGTGTGCATGTAATGGCGTGTAATGGTTATTGTTAATCGCCACATCAACCAATCAATCTTACTCCCTTTAAAGCTTTTTGTGTCAAGTAAATACTTTCCAGTACACTATGATGTGATTCAATGTTTGCTTGGGTGTCTTGGTTGGAATGGGGCATTCGTTGAACACCCACCATCTATAATTTTGCAAACATAAACACAATGCACAAGGTGAATAACACGATTACAAAAGAGTTTTAAATATTGAACCATGACAAACATTACCACTTACTAAATTGATGGTAACAAGTAAAAATAATTTGTCCATGCATCACCGGGCTTATGTTTGTGGAGGTTTTTTCTCATAGCAACCCTCCCATGCACTTTGAAGTCATCAATTATTTCTCCATGATTGATGGACATGTACATCACATTTTGAAGGTCTTGGAGGATTGCACCTCACACCTCCATATATTTGATTTTTTCAGTACCACATAAGCACCATGCTTTGAAAAATGCCAATAACAAAGGAAGATGGGAACCTTTTCCATACCCCATATGACCTTAATAAGGATACATATGCAATAAAATCACCATGAGTGAATGGGGTCAGTATTACACAATGCATTTAAAAAATGGGTTATTTAAAAATGCATTAAAAATAATTAAGATTTTAAAAATGTAATCAAAAATTTTATGAAAGATAATAAAAAAATCCAAAGAAATAAATACAAAATGTGTATTAGGTATAAAACTAGCTATAATGCCTTCAATTCTTATGGTGCATTGCCAATGAGAAAACATGATGGTTTCCAATGTGGCACGTGTGATAACATCTTATCTTTTAATGGTTTCAACCATTTGATCAAACCTTCAACTATTTGCTTACTTGTAATGATCCATGCTAAAAGGACACCCATGCGATGATCATCAAACCCCATCAAGGTGAATAAGTGGAATTTCATGTCATTTGTGCCAAATGTGGTATCCATACAAATGGCATTATTTTGGCCATATCATAACATGGACTCACATTGAATTAATGTTTGAATACATATGGTGAATGGAACTTGAGTCCCATTGATTTCACTAGTTATTGGAAAGAGAACATATCTTCCAACATATTGTAGAGGCCAAGACTAAATTAAAATTGTAAGATTAGTGTGTAAACACCAACTCCCTTTCTTATGTTTATGATCCAAATATGCAATGTTTTGAAGTTGAATGAAATCATCTCGTGTCATACTTTGGTTTGCATTCACACGTTCCTACCAAATTGTTTTATGTTTGTCATATATTTGTTTGGACGTGTAACCTGATGATGCACCCCCAAGCTCTTTGATGGACTCAACTGTGAGTCCAAAGGTGAAAACAACGAAAGGAGAAGGAGTTGGGGTGCGCTCCTCGACTCACAACACTTTGGGGGTAGAAAGGCGTGCTAGAGTTTTAAGATGGGACTAGGAAGATTGACAAACAATTGAATTACTCACATTGACTTGCACAAAACCAAATAACAAGTTGGTTATTGTGTAGTTGGAGCATTTTAGTGCACGAACTCACCATGGGCAAACATGGACTCACAAGACTGACCATGGCTTGGACTTGGGGGAAGTCACCATTTTCCCCCTTATAGTATATTTTGTGACTAGCCACGGGACTAACACCCAAATGCCATTTTTTCCCAGGACTCCCAAGTGGGAGTTTTGAAATTCTCGAAATTGGGACTCCCGCAACTTTAGAGGCTCATAACTTTGTGTACAAACCTTAAATTGAGATGAGGTTTGACGCAAAGTTGTAGCCCTCATTGAGATCTTTCCAATTGTATGTCGCATGCCACTTGCACACAGGGAAATCGGGGCGATTCCCAACCCTTTTTTTGGCCATAACTTCTGTTTTAAGTGTCCAAATGGGTCATGTAAACCCATTTTAGACATATACGTTCCAAAAGCTTTCCAATGATATAATCAACCCCTTAATCCAATGGGTTTTAACCTCTGCAATCATTCTTTGAAGATTTGGGATTCCATCGAAATTCTAACTCCAATTCCCAAAATGGAAGCTCATTTGGGAGTGTGAGGGTTCATTCCCTCACACTTTCCTACACTCCTAGGAGCATGAGATGTGACTCCCGGGTTTCCCTTTTGGCCCTCACCTTTATAAGTTCTTGCCTTGGTCACGAGCCCAAGGCTAAAGTTGTGACATCTAAATTTAGTTGGGCCCATATGTGGTCTTTCAATGGTTGTGACATGCGTGGAACATAATAAGACATACGAGACGTGGATTTGGGGTCATGTTTACCATGTGCAACTGACCCATTAATTCGTGTATGGGCCTTATGATAGATTGTGATCTTGGCCACATTAGGCCATGTGTATAGACATTTGATTGAAAATGACGTTAAGCAACCTCATTTAATAGATCAAATGTGGGTTGAATATTCCTGATATAATCCTTTAGTCCATACCTACATTGATACCTAGACAAAAAAACATTCAATACATAAATGATTACATCTTTGGTATATGAGTTAAAGAAATTAAAAAAGGTTAATGCTATAAATGTTTACCACATATGCCCAAGGTGGTTATTAATAGTTGGTTGTTTAACATCCGTTTGGCTTGGAAAGTTTTTTTAAACATTCCATTCGATGGGGGTGTCCATATCCCTTTGTTCACCTTCCAAGAATTCCGAGATGCAAGCATATGGAACATAAGCATATTGAATGTTCATTCTATTTTGCCCCCCATGGCATATTGCCGACATCCACACCAAGTCCTTGTTTGAAAAATGGGACTTGGTGGGGTTTTGGACATGAATGGAATGGGACTTTGGAACCCTTCCCATGATTAAAAGGAAATAAGACAAATTCCTACACCAAGATAATTCATAATTTTTTTTTACATTCATCATTGAACAAAAACCCAAAACGTAATACCTACATGGCTCCCTTAAAATCAATGTTGTGACTTGGAATTCCCATTGCAATATCAACATCATGATATAAAATACCTATTGTTCCAATGTACATCACATACAATATTTGCATTATGAACCCATATACTAAAACAAACTTTGGCAATACCCGCATTGTACTTTAAACCCATAATGTCTAAAAGCCCCATGCATCAACACCCACATGATGATCATTAATGCACATTGTTTGAAGGGTGCAAAATGCAATACATGTTGTGGGTTGTGAAACACAGTTGTGGGGAATAAATGCATTACTTGCATTTGGGTATGAAAAAATCAAACTACAAAGATATATTGAATATGAAATACCCAACTAAAGGTATAAAACCTTTATTTATGGTTGTATACTTAATGAAATTAACGCCCATTCTATATTCAATAGCTAGGAAATGAAAAGAAGTTGAATTGTGAAAATATAAATACAAAAGAAAAGAAGTAGCAATAAACAAATGCATACCTTTAGGGATAAAAGATGACAACGTTCCACCAAAGTTTGTAGTCCTAGTTGAAAACACAACCCCAAATATCATAATTCATACAAAAGTGGGTTAGAAAATAATATAAATTCAAATAACTACGGAACATATGGAAACAAAGGAGATACATAATTATGTTATAGATATAAACAATTGATAAGATCAAAAACCAATACAATGGGCAAAGTTTAGAGTATAAACCTTAAGCCCTAAAATATATGAACTAGATTCCTAAACCCTAAATCATAAGTCCCAACATTAAAAATCCAAATAATATTTTGCCATAAGCCTTATAAAAACCCAAACCATACAAATCCTATAAAAAAACAATCCTAATGATATATGCCTTAAACCCAAAAAATTGTACAAATTATACAAATTATATAATGCAAAACAAGAAATATTTAAAAGAATATGTGAAAAAATTTAGAAACCAAATTTTAAAACTTTTAGATTACAAATATTTGATGACCAAAAAATTAACTTTAAATTTAAGAAAAATCAAATAAATTTTGTAAAAATCCAAAAGAGAAGGTATGTTTCTTACCTTTGTGTGATCTCTCTAAGTTGATTTTTTCCACTTTCTTTGAAGAAGATATAGAATGAAATTGTATTGCTTCACATATATTTAAACCCTAAAAATTCCCCCCCAAACTTAGCCTAGTTTAAGTTAATTACTATAGATTTGTTGAAGATTTGTTAATTAATTTATGTGTCATAAACCTTAAACCTAAACCATAATCCAATAGTACATACTTGTGATAATTACATGAAAAGATGTATTGTAATGTCTATTCCATAAATAAATTAGATAAACAAAATTTAGTAAAATATGCATTAACTAAACCAAAATGGTTGTAATTATGACATTGTTTCCACTATAAATTGTTTGTAATACCTACATATGGGGACCTATGTTCATCATCCATGAACTAGGGAGAACCTTAATAAATTGATAGATAAAATTGTTTTTTGGGGGGGGGAAAATGAGTAAGTAGTTAGTTAGATATTTGGATTTGTAAAATATGTACATAGCTAGGTAAACATCGTGGTAGCTAAGAAGGTGGGTGCATAGGTAAATAAGTAGGTGTATATGCAAGTAGTTGGGCAGGTAGGTAGGTTAGTAAATAGAAAGGAAGTTCAAAGAACAAGGTAGATATGTTACTAGGGTAGGTAGGCATGTAAATAGGCAAGTTAGTAGGTAGGAAGGAAGTTACATTAGCAAGGGAGCTAGATAGATAGGCAAGTTAGTACATAGAAAAGACAATACCTTATCAAGGTGGCTAGGTTTGTAAGGTACTTATGTCAATATGGTGGTTTTATTTGTAAGGTAGCTAAGTGAATAGGGTGGTTTTATTTGTAAGGTAGCTAAGTGAATAGGGTGGTTTTATTTGTAAGGTAGCTAAGGGAATAGGGTACCTATATTAGTAGGAGGTAATTAATAAGATACCAAAGTTGATACAATACTTATGAAGACAAGAAGGTGAGTATGGTAGCTATGTATGAGGTCAGGTCCAGAGAAAAAACAACCAAGAAAAAAAAAGAAATAAGTACAGTATTCAGCAGCCCCAAAAATGGACTGTGATGAACCCCATCTAACGCTGAATGAGGAAACACAGCCCATCTAGTGGACAGAACAGAGAGCTGATG
Source organism: Sphagnum contortum (assembly GCA_963920785.1). Classification (NCBI taxonomy): domain Eukaryota; kingdom Viridiplantae; phylum Streptophyta; class Sphagnopsida; order Sphagnales; family Sphagnaceae; genus Sphagnum; species Sphagnum contortum. The sequence goes on along the minus strand of OY987285.1, from coordinate 15,885,984 downwards.
CACTGGTGGTGGCTGCTGATTCACTCTGGCTGACTAAAGGGGTCCAAAGATGATGAAACCCTGGTAAACCCTAGTACAAAGGAGTTTGTGCAGTTTGGAGTCTGAATATTGTTTTAGAAGTGGGCTCAGCAAATTACGATTAATGTTGATGCAATCAAGCACCAACAAACATCAGATGAACATGGTACTGTAGTACCAGGAGGTTCAACACAATTTATTTATTTTTAAAAAAAATTGTCAAAAAAGTTTTACAATTATTGCATGTAATGCCAAAATTTCAGAATTTGGTAATGGGAAGCAAGTTCAATTCTCAATTCACCTTGAAATTAGGCCTGTAGTTGGACCCAAACCAAATGGATGAAACACTACTCATTTCCTGAGGTATTTTGACCTTGGGAATCATTGTTTCTTATTTGCTCTAGGGAAATGGTTGATCATTGTCTTTATTATCCCCTTTAACCACTGGCATGAGAAACTTTCTGAAAATTCCCAATAGATAGGCAAGGTAACCTTGTTTCTGTTCTCTATTGCTGGAAGAGAAAAAAACTGGATCATGGAAAGGAAATTAGATTGCTCAGAATGTGGAGAAGATTGGCATATTTGTTTCTATTTCATAGTCATAGGAGCAGTTTTAATCTCAATTGCAAATAAGAATCAAGAAATGCACCAAATAAATGGTGTGCATCAAAATGGATGAAAAATGATTCTTTGTTTCATTCATGTTTAAAATATAAATAATTTTTTAAACTTGTGCCGAAAACATTGAAATATTTTTTTAATGAGCTCAAATGCATTTTTCAAAAGTAAAAATTATTCAAGCTTGGATATCAAATTCACTTGGGTACTACTTGGGGAGTGGTCACCCAAATAAATGCTTGAAGATAAGCCCGAAAATGATTTTTTAAGCGGAATCTTGAATGGTGCATGGGCCATCAAACATTCTATATATATATATATATATAATTTATTTTTTAAATTTAATTAATTAATTAATTAATTATATTTTCTCAAGGGGGGGGGGAGAGTTCCTATGGTTTCTATGAGATTTCAGACGGTCTGCTGACCTAGCACATGTGAAAATTTTCATTTTAAAAATATTTTCTTTTTCCAGTTTCGTGGGGTCTCTATTTTTTTAATCAATTTTCAAGTGGTCTGCTGACCCAGCAAACCAGGTGGGTCTGGGTTAGGCCTTTTTGATCAAGGAAGTGCATGCATTGGACCTCCCATTGTTGAATGCAGCTTTTGCACCAATGAGGGTGGAAGGGGTTGTAAGTGGGCAACAAGGGGTTAATATTGTAAAATCGTTTATGAGTTGATAGGCTTAAGGGGTTTCACCAAGGGATCAGTGTTTCACCTGACGTTGCTGCCTATTTTCAATGTTCCTCACATTCACAATTTGAAAATGAAAACGTCATTCTTGGATCTTTGTGACTTAGAAAACCATCGATTTTGCATGTAAACTGAGTTTCATCTTGTCTTTCCTTTTCCCTGAGCGCCTCCGCCTCAGGGAAAAGGAAAGACCTGTACAACTACTATTAAGTAGTCTCGAACTTTGTGCATTAAATGCTGAGTTTCAGCATTTCATACTGAGATTTAGTAAAATGTCCTTACTTTGCGGATATCACTGAAAGAGGGGATAGGGGGTGAAAGGAGGCCCAAAGACAGGGTGAAGACAGGATTACTTTATGGATAACTCTATTATATGCATAATTTTTTAAACTTGTCCCATGGAAATTATGATAGGTACTACAGATATGAGGGATAAGTGTACTTTAAAATAATTATGAAATAATTAGAAAAATGATAACGTGTTGCTATTTATTACTAACTAATGCAGTGGAATCAAGTTAAAATGATGACTAGAGATAATATTATCACGGGTTGTTCTTTATGCATGAATAATAATAGACATAATTAATGATTATTTCAAAAAATAAAGCTATCAATATAATGGATGTATTTGCTAATTACTTTGGAACCAATTCAAATGTATCTAAACTCTTTTGGTCATATTTTTAGGGCATGAAGCCCACGTGAAGGTTTTATTTTTCTTACTTTTTTGAGATTTTTTTTTTTTCTTATTTCCTTCCATGTTTACAACTCCTTTGAGTTTGTTGTTTTTTCCTTGTCCTTAAATATTTCTTTCCCATGCTTATAACTCCTTTGAGCTTCTTGTTTATAAACTTTTAGCAACCTAGTTATACAAATGTTTGAAAACTTCTTTCCCACACAACTATTTTAGCTTGATTCATTAATGCAAAGAATTATTTCTTCTTCATCTTCAAACAAGGACAATGATGAGTAGGTGAGAATGTTAGTTTTGAACAATTTGCACAAGGTGAAAATGAATACTCCTCATTGAAATTCCTTAAACAATGTCTAGAGTTGAGCCAACATTGGATAGCCATGCATCTCAAGATCAACAAACTTTAATCTCCATGTTTTTCAAAACCTTCACTTTTGATAAACATTATCAATGTATGTTCACAACCTAACCTTTTCACCTCACTCTTCATCTCTTATTTCTAAACAACACCTAAGGGCATGAAATATAAAGAGAAGAGGGCAACAACAAGGAAAGGCTCAATGGTGTGATGAAGCTTTTCATGTGGCCATGGATGTTGTAGAGTCTTGAACTCCAACCATGTGGTTGCAAGGTCATATGACATTCTTCCTTCATTGAGAGAATATCTAAATGGCAAAGTGAGAAGTAGAAAGCTAGGAATAACAAACATTCCTTCAAAATTTGAGGAAGAAAAGATTGTGAAATAGGTTCTCAAAATGTAGGAAATGGGTCATGCCCTTAGTAAACAACCACAAATTTGTAGAGAAGGAGGACCTTTCCCAATGGGTTTCTTTAGCATGGAAACAAGCTCTTACTCATGACAATATAAAGGTTGGTTTTCTTGCAATGGGGATTTGGCCTTTCAATCTTCATGCAATGGATTTTAAGCTTAGGCCTTCACTATCATTTCATCTAGGTTTAGATGGCCTTCATGGTGAAAATAATGGCAATGATCATGAAGGCAACCATGGCAATCATGAACAAGAAGATGAAAACTTCAGGGTTGAAAAAATTCAAAAGGACTTTGATGCGAATGCAAATGAAACCCATTGCCACTACTATGTCAATGATATTGCTCACACATTTGAAAACAATGTGGAGGATGCAACATTTGAAAATCTTACCAATTCAAGGATGAACAATATGGCAATTAAGTTGGACCAACAACAATCACTACAAGTTAATCATCCACACACCACCTCTAGATTTCTGTCATTACCTAAAATTTCAAGCACAAAGTGAGAAAAGGTAATCATCCATACATTACATCAAGTCTTTTATAATGACATCAACAAAATACATTTCAACACTTGAAGAAAAAGGCAAGCGAAAATATGAAGTTAATGTTGAGTAGGAAAGGAGAAAAACAAAAAAGGAAACAAGAAATAAACAAGAACACAAAAAAAGGCTACACAACTTGTTAAAGCATCAAAGGTTGAAAAAAGAGAATGAATGAAAATGTTCAATGAACAATGGTCTTCTAAAAAATTGCAAAGCAACTAAAGAATAATTGCATGCAATTATTAAAGCTAACACATTTATCGATCCTGAAGGTTACATTATTCCTTATTATGATTTTGCACCTTAATGGTGCAAAACAAACCAAGCCATAGCCATGAGACATTTGAGATCCAAACGGGTGAAAAAGGACACCAATTTACTCCCACCTCTGTTCAACCCAATATGGTTCACAACGTACCATCCTACACCATTCAAATCAAGTATTCATCATTAAATAGGTCAATTTTCAATTTCACAATTTCTTCATGATCATGCAATAAAAATATATTGATATTCTCTTAAGTTCAAACTTGTTTTTTTATATATTAACAAATAAGTAGTGTTAGGAATCATAATTTTCAAGGATTTTTTTTACTAGAAATTGTATTCATTAGGAATATTGAAACCTTGGATTTACTACTAATTCACAAAGAATTTTATTTGTTGGAACAAGTGTACTACATGTTGGTCAATGAAAAATATTGAATATCTTTATTCCAACAAAAAAACAATTTGATGGGGAAATAGACTTCTCTGCATGTTTGCATCTCAAGACAATGTTTGTGCAAGCCATACCTAAAACAATGTAGTTTTGTTGAACCCATTGTTGTAAGCTATGTATTTAGATTTTGGCATCCATTTTGAAGCATTTATCAACCTTCAAATTAAACCTTTCAATAAATATTTTTTTGGTAAACATAAATGTCCTTGGTTAACAATAGGAAATAGGTTTTGTTGTGTTTTTATAAATTTTGCAAACCCAACATCACACACTTATTAGGTTTCATAAGTTCATACAAATTTCATGCGAAATCCAATTTCCATTGGTTTGCACAAAAATCACATGAATTTCATGTTATGGTTAATATGAACTATGTTTGTATGCATTCAATATATTAAATTCAAACGGATGAGGCATTGTTTTTGAATGACATATGTGTATGTTCATGTTTAATACAAAAAAAAAAAAAAACATAGGTTTATGCAAAATTACATCATGAAAATTGCACAAATTTAGTTGAAATGTGCTTCATATGTAAGTCACATTGAGACATCATAAATAGAAAGGACACATCATTTATATGAAAGTAATGTATATAAAATTTTGTGTCATTTTTACATTTTGAAACCCATAGATTTTGCATACACATATCTTTTACAATTTTTGAATGGATTTTATTGAAATTTTGTGACATTGGAAGTTTGTGATGAGTTCTACATGTAAGAAAAATACCTTGCTTGTAACGATTTCAAGGTTATGAAATGAACACATTCTTGGATTATGATTTGCATCTCAACCTTTTAGTATGTTATTGTCCACTTGAAAAAATTTAGCTTTGCAATATGTATTATTTTGATATCAAAATTTCCAAATACAACTTGGAAATTTTCTCTTTTACTGCAACACAACATTTCAACATAAAAATAGTATGTGAAAACATGACAATGAGACTAGTAAATGTGAAACCAATCTAATTCCTTTACAAGATTGAGCTAAATCCATCTACATATACAATAGAAAAAAACCTTTCAAATTGGAACCTTTCAAGATAATGTTTGTATTGTTCAATTTGAAACATTTTAAAGTAATTTAAAAAATGAAACAATTTAGGGACCTATTGTAAATCAAACAACACATTTTTGTTTTGTAATCATCATTATTCAAATTGAAAAAAAAAACCCAAATACTTAACATATATGCCATCCATGGGCATTTCTAAATTTTCCACAAAGCTCATTTGGAATAGTTGCATATGACAATTCCAATTATACATGTACTTGGTCACCGTGCAAACGCCAACCCATACATTGAATCATGTTATCAATTTAGGACTTGTTTGGTTCAGGCTTGGTGCCACTTCATTAACATATGTTGAACTAAAGAAACTCATGGATTAAACCATGGTTTGAGCATGAAAATGCCAAATTTCACAAAAATCGAATTCTTATTGTTGAATACACAACTAGAATTTGTAAGGGGAAATGTAAATTAAAGGACCAAGACATACCAACTTGTTTGCAATTTTCTTTTTTAAATGTGTGAATTTGAAATATGAACCACTAAGGTTTTTCAACTAAATAAACACGAGTTCAACATTCTTAAACACACATTTGTGTTGGTGTGCCCAAACATTCATCCAAAACCTAATTTGTTCATTAAATTCTTGAGTTCATTGAACCTCTTGGGTGGCAAAAATGAATCCCTTAGACATTTTATCCATTATAAATTGCCTTAAAATATTTGAAACGTCCTTGAAACATTTGTTTTATAGTTGATCAAAAAACGATAACCAAATTGATTCAAAGATACATCTTGTTTTCTTGCAATAACTATGCATGCATCTTTTGGCACCCAATTTTTTTCCTCACTACATGCACATAGTTTACCCAATGATGTTTCTTTTCATTGACTGAGACAAACTTGGATACATTGTGAAAGAGAGGAAAAAAAGCCTCAAGTACGGTGGTGGCATATTTTATGCAAAGGCTTATGCACTTGTAAGTGGCATGAAAAGGAAATATTGGGCTAAACTTGGGCTCTTGTTCTACCATCATTATAAACAAAAATAAGTTGTTTTTGCTATTGTAACATAATTTTCTATGCATTTAGGAACTTAAAAAATAATCTTGATGAGATGAAAATTGAAATAATACAAGGCAAAGTGAATGCAAGAATAACCTGCATGCATTCACTACCCATAGGGTTCAAACTCAAAAACAAATTTGACAAGATAAAGATGATTACCCACCAAAAACACATATTTGAAGACATTTAAAGTAGATGTGAGCTATTGTACTAACTTCAAGGGGTTTGGAAAAGGTTCGTTAGAAAGAAATAAATGAACTTGGGATCAAGGTAAAAATAATTTTCAACCTCATATTCAGGATAAAACCTTTTGAGGTGATAGTGATAGACAAAAAATATTTTGGCATTAAACAAAACCTTTCAATGTGACACAAACAAACAATGAAACTTTTCAATTCTTGTCTATTGATAAGGCTAATGTACAACACACCACACAATGTGCTTAAGATAAAATGGATGTTCACCAACACAAATGTTGGCAGTTTTGTTTATAAATCTTTAAGTTCTTTCATTAACATCTATTTTGTTGCCAAGAATAAGACAAATACATAATTGCTTCATATATAAATTTTCTTCCAACCCTAAACACCACCCAAGCATTGTATGTTATGATTAAAAATATGGCACAAGAAAAAGTTGCAATGTTAGTTTGCAAAACTTGACAAAGGTAAGAAATGGAAAGGGTGAAAAAAATGAATGTAGGAGACTATAGGAGATGGCATCAAGGAGCAAGTTGGTTAACAAACTTGAAGAAAGTCAATTCATGGAAGACATTGCAACTTGTCATTCATATTCATCGATGATCAGTCATGAATCATGACTTGTCATTTATGATTATAAGTTTTCAATTTGCATCCTAAATTCATAGTGCACACTATAAAGGTTTTTCAGTCCAACTCAATCTTGAATCTTGACTTTCCAACCTTGACCTTTCAAGTATGTGAAATTCCCTTTTGTCATTCTAGTCTTTGGAATTTGGATGCAATGTAAAATTCTTGCAAGTTGCTACCTACTATAGGGTGCATTCAATGGTTTTTTCTTTGGTTATGTGGATTCAAAGTGTTGGCTGGTTGTGGTGCATGTTGGTGGTAGTTTTTAGACAACTTCAATTGTTTTTGGTTTTGTGTGTTCATACTCTAGGACTACGCATCTGTGCAGGATTTGGACTTGGGGATAAAATTTTGGTTCACTCATTGGCCAATGTGAAGATGACAAGTGTTCACAAAATGAAATTTTTTAGATGGATGTAATTTTTCATGTTTGGGTGGATGTAACACTTAAGTATATTAGGATTGTGTATTACAATATTGATGGATTTCTTTGTGGGGTTCACTATGGATTTTGTTACATTTGTAATGCAAAGCTTTCTTGAAGCATGTGAAAGTTTGGTGCTGGTTTGTGAATTAGATGATGACATCGAGACATAGGCCACGGTTGACAAGGCAATAGTTGCATGTGGTGTGTAGGGCCACTTTTGCCCTCCACATGATGAGGAATTTGCTAAAAAAGATATGTCTTGGTTCAAGTTCTTGAGGAATGCAATGCCAAAATGTTTGGCATTAACCGCTTATGCTTCCAAATTGCTTGTAAGTTGGATTCCATTGCACCAAGCTTGTAAATGCATTTGATTCAAAATTCATAACTTGTTGATGTTCAACATTGCCTCCAAGTATTGAGCTTTGCCATTATTTTTTCATATTGGAGGCAAGATGGTTGTTTTTGTACATTTGATGAATCACCCAATGTAGCTTTGTGATCAATCAAGCCCCTAAAAGTACACTAGTGGGTGAAAATCTTTTAAGGTGTATCACATGGGATGAAAAGGGCCTAATCCTTACTGTAGTCCTTTTTTACCTTATATTTTGATCCCCATAGAAAAAAATGTATCAAAAGTTGCAAAAAATGTAGGACTATATTTTAGACTATTACAATTCTATATTCCATCACAATAATTCATAAATGTGTTTTTAGATGGTAAAGAAAGATTAGGTAAAAAAGACAAAAAAGGGTGATGCTATAACAATATTTTGGTACACCTTAAAGAATTTCACCCTTAGTTAGGTTAACAAAAATGGTGCTAAACAGGGGACTAAACAAGAAGATGTTTAAATTATCAAACATAATCTCACCTATGTGGGCATTGTTTTCATAAAGACTGTTTGAAGTGCATTTGACCAGTCTAATTGTGGTCCAAGAAAAGAAAAGTGATCTCAATATTGTATGATGGTGGGCAATGCACAAACATTTATTGGGGTGGCTAAGAATTTACATGCCATTGTGATTGCATTTTGTGGCACTCAGAAAATTAGGCCAATCTCACTATCATAAGAAAATTTGATGGGGTTCATTGTTTGCTAACACCTTCTGCTATACAAACATGATTCTATTGAAGTCATTGGTGGTTGATGTGTTATCCATCTTTAGTTATGAAATAGCTTGGCATTCCTTTACCAGTCCTTTCCAAGTCATTGCAAGGCATGCCAAATTGGCATTGTGGTTAGTAGCAATTGAAACACTGAGAATTTAAGACTTTGTAATTGATTTGTTCAAATGATTCATGTGAAGCTTGTTGTCAGAATTATTGTGAGGTAATATATTATGCCCATGTAGCTTTATATTGGGTGAATGACTACACCCATGGGACTGGAACATGTTACAATCATGAAATGTTTGGGGAACTTATTTGATTAGAAATTCAACATGAACTTCATTAATTGGATTTGGAAATTTGTAGCATGTAGAATTGGGCAGAGGATTTATACTTCAAGCATCTTGATCTCAACTATCCAGGTCTTTCAAATGTAATGGTATAAATTTTCGTTTGTCAATACTTAAATACTGTGCTTGCAAACTCTATGCCTTAGCTTGAAGATAGCTTATAGTCATAAAAGATTTGTTACAACCTAGGTCATCCTATTGTAGCAAGTAGGATTAAGTACTATAGTGATACCTCATGTTCTGTTGGTTCCAATTCTTGATTTGTTAAAAGGTGATGAAATGAGTTTCTACCAAAATTTGATGCTTCAAAGTATGTGAATTTGTAACTCCACATATTATTATTATGTGTAACTAGTTTTCTATTAGTCATTGTAATTCCTATGGTCACTTGTTTGTGTATTAATTTGAATTTGATCAATAGTGGTGCATTTTCATGGTAGATTGTAGTCTTCTCATTGTTCATTGTAGTATTGTTGAATTGACATTCTCAAGGAATCAATTTAAGGATGATTTGCTCTTCACATCCGATTTTTTTCTCTTGTTTAATGACATATCAAGGTTTATGTTGTTAAGGAGGTTGACCATGCATCTTCTGCTATTCACCATCTGACTTGATCTGACCTTAATTTCAGAACTAATTCTAAGACACATGTTTTTTGATTAGTACATTTTGTGGAATATAAATGTTACCTTTTTTTCAAGGAACTCATAACATTTATTGTGATAGGTATACAAAGGCTTCTATGTAACATATCATAACATATCAATGCGAGAATTTATTATTACTGCAATTCAAATTTTATGTTAAAGAAAAATGAATTGAGCATACTGATAATAGGTCATTCCATGGGAGGAGCTATGGCCTCCTTCTATGCACTTTATCTCATTGTACAAATTTCTCTCTTTTCATCATTATTTGTAAAATAGTGGTTAGATGCTGGGATGAATGAATTTGAATTTTATGTAGTTTGTTACCAATTTGTTGAATTTTAGGATGAGCTTACATAAGATCTGTGTTAAACTTGCAATATTTGGAGTTAGAGTATGAAAAGATGATCGAACAACATTAATTACAAACTAATCAATCTCATCAAATGAATATTAGATGTAGTGATACATAATAGTTCAAGATTGCAAAGATGCTCAGAAATCTATGCTTAGACCATTTTTCCATTCTTGCATTAAAACTTGATATCAAGTTTGACATATTAGAAATGTTTCTCTAGTTGATGACAACTTTGAAAAAATAAGTATCCAATCAGACTTGTCGTAACCCTAGCCTTGGGTTCGCAATCAAGGCAAAGGTTTGTAAAGGTGCAGGCGAAGACTAAGCTTAGGAGTCACATTTCATGCTCCCGAGAGTGCAAAAGAGTGCGAGGGAATGAACCCTCACATTCGCAAGTGAACTCCCATTTTGGGAGTTGGAGTCTTAATGGACTCCTGAATTTTCAGAGGGCAATTGGAGGGGTCAAAACTCATTGGATTGAAGAGTTATTTATATCATTGAAAATCTCTTGGAATGTAGATTCTGAAATGGGCTTGCATGACCCATTTGGACACTTGAAACACAAGTTATAGCCAAAAGAAGGGTTGAGAGTCAAATTGCCAACTTGACTCCGGACCATTAAAAGTAAAAAATCGCCCTGATTTACTTGTGTGCAGGTGGTGTGCGACATATCATTGGAAAGATCTCAACGAGTTCTATAACTTTGCTTCAGACCTCATCTCAATCAGAGGTCTGAACACAAAGTTATGGGCCCCCAAAGTTGCGGGATTCCCAACTTCGGGAATTTTAGGACTTCCACTTGGGAGTAGTGGGACAAAATGCCATTTGGATGTTGGTCCCGTGGCCATGCACAGAGTATACTATAAAGGGGAAGGTGTTGGCTTCCCCCAAGTTCGGGCCATGGTGAATCTTGTGAGTCCAAGTTTGCCTGTGGCTCATCTTAACACAAAAATGCTCCAACTATGCAGTAACCAACTTGTTGTTTGGTTTGTGCAGGTTCATGTGAGTGATTGATTACTTGTCATTTTTCCTAGTTTCATCTCGGAGTTCCAGCACACCCCTCTACCCCAAAGTGCTGCGAACTAGGGAGCGTGTTCCAACTCCTTACTCTTCTGCTATTTTCACCTCAGATTCACATTTGAGTCTATCTAGGAACTTGGGGGTGCGTCAATACCTCACTTTAACCTTTTCCAAAGAGAAAAAGCATATCCATATTTTGTAGAGGCTTGAGAGAGTTTTTCAAAACCTATATAGGTAAGCTCTTATTTTGTAGTGTTATTCTAAACAAACCATTATAGGTGATACAAAAAGAAAGGATGAAATTCAAGGAAGAGTTGAAAATAACAAAATTGGATGTCACAAGCATGAGAGAAACATCACAAAAACATGAAGTAGAACTTTCAAACATGATTTAAGACAGAAATAAACTGCAGAAGTTGAAAATTAAACTAACATTTGAAAATGTGTCACTGAAGGAATTTGTTGACACAATCAAGAACAAGGTCGAGAAGCTTGAAGTTGATCATAGGAATGCAACTATGGAGAAGGTTTTATTCATAGAATTTCTAGTAGATTATAAGTGCAAGGTAGAAAAGCTTGAAGTTGAGTGTGGAAACTAATGACAAATTCATTAGGAAGCACTTGAAAAATAGTGGGATGTTCTTAAGGCCAAATTGAAAGCCTTTGAGAGCGAAGTGAAAGAATTGGAAGCTAATGGAAATATTCTGATGTAAAAAGATAGTTTTTTTTTCAGGCTTCATTTTGGGTAGATGTTTGGTTTTGGGTTGGGATTCTGGTGATTGTCTAAAACCTAATCTGGACATGTTTTTCCTTAAAACATCTTTTATGGGTCAAATCACTCAAAATAGACTAAAAATGAGGAAATATGAAGTTAGAACTATACAAAGATATAGAGCTATTAAATTTTTTTTTTGAAGATAACAATCATTCATCCTTTTCCTTGCGTGTTGTATGTTCTCTCTGTTGCTCCTTTACTTCTGACACTCAAAGAACATTTCCAACCCTCCTCCAGTTTGGGCATCCAAAACACACAAGTCAGTCAATTTGGTCAAGGAATGAGAAAAGAAGTATTGGAAAGTGTTTGATAATAAATATGTGTTTGATGAGGGGCAGTTCTACCAACTTAGCTAAGTTAACCCTCCTACCCACAATCTTAAAATAAAATAAAAATAAAAACAAAATCTTGCATGTGCAAAATTTCTGCATTAGTGACAAAAACGCACAAATTATCTATCATCATTAAAATTTAGAGGATGTTCTTTCTGTTTGGTGAAGTTATGAGAGAATTTGTATGAAATCCTCTGTTTTCATAACAACTTTATTGCTCCTCTGCTGTTGTAGGCCTGCAGCTTAGCTTTTCGTGTGTGTACGTGTGCTCTTTTGTACTGTAAAGTGTCTGCAACTGATCCACTTGTTTTATTCTTCCTTAAAATTACTTGTGTGTTTTGTGAGACAATCGACATATGTGTTTGTGACTTGAACACGACGGAGGTGGAAGAGGAGGAGGAGACAAGGAAGGATGTTTTTGTGGAGGAGGAGGCCAGGGAGTTGTTGGTTTTTCCTTCTCCAACAATTTGCACTCTTTCTTTCTTCGGCCTCAACTTGAGGGAAAGCAAGCAGCTTCCGCACCAACAGGAGGAGAGCTCAAGTTTCTTAGACACCAAGAGGAAGAGGAAACGTCAACCTTGAGGGAAAGCTTCTTCGGCACCCAGCGAGAGAGAGAGAGAGAGAGAGAGAGAGAGAGAGAGAGAGAGAGGAGGATAGGTCTACTTGGGGAAAAGCTTCGTCGGTCGACAGCAAGAGGAGGAGGAGGAGAGTTCAGCTTGAGGGAAAGCTTCCACACCAAGAAGAGGAGGAGGTGGAGGAGGAGAAGGAGAGCTCAACTTGAGGGAAATCTTCCACGCCAAGAGAGAGGAGGAGAGCTCACCTTGAGGGAAAGCAGCTTCCCTTTTTTCGGGGCCCGCGGTTTGTAGAAAAGAACAGTGTGTGTGTTTTGGGGGTTGTCAATGGCGCTCGCATTGAAGTTCGGGAATCTGTGGTTTGGTAATTACGTCGCCAGAGCTTTCAAGATGCGAACTGGTTGAATGAATGAGCAGTATGTGTGTCAGACGCTACTGAAGAAGGACTCCCAACAAGAGTTTTTTGTTTTTGTGCCGTGGCAAATCCATCCCATAACATGGCTTTGGTGAAGAAGATGGAGAAAACGAGACTCAAGTTGTGTGGTATCTGATTTCTCTTTCGGCCTCCAGGCTACAAACCTCGACAAGCTCTGGCAGGAACTTTGTCGAGTTTGGGAATTTCTGGTGGATTCGCACCTTTGGTGTAAAGGGAGCTCGAATCTTGAACCTTGCACCAACAACAGAGGATGATGAAAGATGCGGAGTCCTGGCGAGGGGTTACGGATGAGGAGGCGCAAGCATCGTCTCTACAGCAAGCGCTCATGTACAACAACGTGCCTGATAACTACCACGCGAGCATTGCGGATCCCTCCTCGCCTTTCCTTCCGTGCTGGAACGACAAATTCTGGTTACATGCGAGTCAGAGAGCTGAGGAAATCCATGCCATCTCCCCGCCGTCTCTTGTTGTCAACACGGGCACTTTCCAGCGGCAACAGGAGCCTAGTATGATCCATTTCACCCATCCCTCCTCTTCGGAGCTTCTTCAACACGTTGTGCGCGGAGCATCTGACGATGGCGGCTTGTGGAAGAGGCTGGATGGCAGCTCTCCAGTTGCTTCCCGAATGCACAAGAAGTTGGTGATGCAAGACTTGGAACAATACTCGAACCACAACATACCAGGATCGATGTCCAGGGTTTCCAATTCCTTGCAATTGGGATACAACAATCCTTTGCCTAAAGCAGCAGGCAAGGGAATAGCTGCTGCTGCTGCAGCATATGGAGCTTCCATCATGTGTGACAAGCTCTTGCTCGAAGCTTCATCTACTGGAGCTGGAGCTCTCCAGGGCAGTAGCCAGTTTGTTGAACCCACTGGTGTGCTGGGAATGCATGCAATTGATGACTCCGCGCAGGATTGTGGCATCCAGGGACTTTTGCATCTACAACAACATCCACCACAGCAGCAGATTCAGCTTCCAGTTGTTCCTGACATTGTGGGAGCAATTGAGACGCGAGGGTTGTTGAACACAGGGTTAGGGTTCAGTCCCAGTGGCAACAAAGCTGCTGTGAGCAATGTGTGGGAGATGCAGCAACAGAACAGCATGAAGAGCTTTGAAACAGGGTTAGGGTTCAATCACAACGGCAATGAAGCTGCTGTGACCAACATGTGCTGGGAGATGCAGCAGCAACAGATGAGCATTGTGCCAGGGATGAAGAGCTTCAACCCAGGCCCCTATGTCAGTAGTGCTGCTGCTGTTGGTGAGGAGCAGGATGTTGCCTTACCAGGGTGTAGTAGAGCATGGTTTGAAAACAAGAGCAGTACTGCTGTGCCTGTGGGTTTTGATGTTACACATCAACTGGGTGGATCTACTACACAGCAACAATCAGGTACACTTGCATCATCAGGGATCAAATGGCCTTCCAGGGTGTCTAGCATCCCTGCTGCCTTGCCTGCCACTGCATTGCCAGTTTCTCCTGTGCTCAGTGGTCACACAGGGCTGCGAGGGGGAATGGATGGGAAAACAAGCATTGTTATGCAGTCAGAAGAAGACTTACCTGCTTTGAAGGGTGCCCTGCTGCCAAGATGTCCTCCTGCTGCCTCTGGGAACACCATCTTCATTGATTCACACAAACGGCCAATCTCCTCGGTCAGATTCCTCTCTTGAATCAGTACTCTCTTCTTTATTGAAACCCTTCCTCTCTTGTCCAGTGACAATCATGAAGAGAGATTAAGGAGTTGTGTGACAAGCATGAAGAAAGACTAAGGAATATTTTTTGGGGGGATGTTGTGGGGTTTTATTTCAGCAAGGGGATGCTTCATTTCAAGGAAGCTTTCAGAATGCAGGAAAGAAGCCAGCAGCTGGAGGTATGCCATGGTCAGGTCAGGGCGCTTGCAGCCGGTTCGAATACCTTAGCACAGTAGCACACAAGCAAGTTTCACAGAGCACAGCAAGTGGGAGCAGCAGCGCTCTTGGCCCTGCTCTTAACACTGATATGCAGCCTTTGGCACATCAAGGCAGTGCTAACAATGATCTGCAAACTATCGCTGCTCAGGTAGAGATCTTCTTCCTTGATGTAATGTAGTTTATTAAGCTCAGTTTACATTCTCATCAAGGCCTGCTTGAAAGCTGTCCTGTTGCTGAAATAAAACTGCATAAAGTTCTATTTCAGAATGCAGGAAAGAAGCCAGCAGCAGCTGGAGGTATGCCATGGTCAGGTGGTGGTCAGGATTCTTGCAGCCGGTTTGAGTACCTTAGCACAGCAGCACACAAGCAAGTTTCACGGAGCACAGCAAGTGGGAGCAGCAGCAGAGCTCTTGGCCCTGCTCTGAACACCAATTTGAAACCTCGGGCACGTCAAGGCAGTGCCAATGATCCACAAAGCGTTGCTGCTCGGGTAAAGATCTCCCTGAAACTTTTTATGAAGTTTATAAGCTCAAACTTCCAGACTTCTGATTCCACCTTCATATTAGCACAGTATGCCAGGTGCATGTTCCAGGAAGGATTTTCCTTTGGATGGGAAGAGGCACTTAAACTCATGCAAGTTTCAGGTTTGACATTTCCATATATGCATTTCAGACCTTCATTATGATTGCTTTTTCTGTAAGAGTTTGAAGATTTGGAAAGGGTCATTATCCCAAGGATCTAAAGATTGTTTTTTTACCATTCACTTTCTTTATTTGTAACAGGTGCGGAGGGAGCGGATAACTGAGCGACTCAAGTACCTTCAAAACTTGATTCCTAATGGGGATAAGGTTAGGCATTGTCTCTTGTCCATCACATCTGCTTGATGGAAGTTGAATGCTATAAAGCAATAATGAACTAGAACCTCTTTATCTGGTTAGAGAATCGACAATATAAGAGCTTCACACAAGTAGCTGCCATTGGCATTGAAGAACTTCTCAAAAGCCTGTTGAAAGTGTTCCAACATTAAACTCAGTAGATTATTGTGAATGATAGGAACACCCATCAGACAGATGCTCAGCCTGTTTTGCCAATTAAGCTGCTATTGTTCAAGAGGTGGTTAGGACCAATGTTGGTCTGGTATCAACAATGGCATCACAGACCCTACTGGTCTGGTATGACCTGAGGCAATACCAGCCTTGTACCAGTATCAGCCTGGTAGGTACCTGAGGTAATACCAGCCTTGTTCCAATTTCAATACCAAGTATATACCTGCCTCATACCAGCCAAAAATCAGTCTTGGTCCCACTACCAGGACCAGGCTTGGTTCCAATACCAGGACCAGGCTGGTATGAAAATTCTAAAAAGTATGCAGTACTAGGACCAGGCTGGTATGTTCAAAAGTTGATAACCCTGGTTACGACACAAAAGTGCATCACTTTGGCTACCAAGCTGGTAGAGGATTGTAATGTGTAAAATTGGGCCTGCATTTCTTACAGGTTGATATGGTGACAATGCTTGAGAAGGCAATCAACTATGTCCAGTGTCTTGAACTTCAGATTCGGGTAACACTCAAACTACGACTTGCAAATCAATCCACTCTGTCTCTTGCTTACATATGCATCTCTAGTTCTGGAACTGACAATTGTGGCCAACTGCAAAATCAAATGACCAGTGGCTTTTTGAAAGCTAAGAGAATGACTCCAGTTTGCAAAAAACTGAGTGCAATTTTCTTTCACAACAATACAAAGTTTGATGATTATTTTGTCTCTGTACCTACAGATGCTCAAGGATGATTCACTTTGGCCAAAAGCCCTTGGAGCATTGCCGAATACACTCCAGGAGTTGCAGGAGCTTGCTGGACCAGAAATTGCAGGGCAAGGGCAATGTAAGTCTGACATTGTGGAATCTGAACCGAAAGTAAGCACGGAATTGGTGGAGAAAGATCGTGCAAACCCATCCAGCTCCCATTCATAGTACAGAGTCAAATTTAGTAGGGAGTTGCTTGAGTTGTGTAACTTTAGAAAACATGGGTCAATTTCTTCTTCATGCATTGTAATGCTATAAGGCTTGAAATGCATATAATACAACTTTGGGAGGGCTTTGTGTGAACATGGGCAGGTCAAATTCCATGCCTTCTGTTCACCCTAAACCCTAAAATAGGTACCTACATGTGGAATTTAAGTTCAGGTTTATAATTTTTGCATTTCAGGTATAGGTTTTTTTTGGGTGTTAGCATTGGTATGCTGATTTTTGTACCATGTCATCTTGCTCTGCCTTCATACTATGATACTAATCTATTTACCAATCAGGACACTGGGTCCTGGTCTCGTCTGATAGGAAGGCCTACATATGGGGTATGTGCATATTACCATTGTATTTTTCTAGATCAGAACATTCACAAGCTCTTTTGCATCAGTTATAGGCGATTTATGAAGACTATTGGGCTCCTCAGCTTGAGTGTACATGGACTGTAGTAATCTAGGAGAGGATGTAAATTATTAATTTGGCTTGAAGGGTCATTGGCTGTATCAATTGATTAGCAATGGCCTTTTTTATTGGTGAAATTTCACCAAAAAGTGAAATGAAAAATGACAAAAAAGTGATTTTATAGATTTTCAATTGCCAGAAGTGAGGAAAAAAGTAAAAATCTCCAGATTTCTATAATTGGTTTTCAGTGTATAGCCAAAATATAGAAGGATCATTAAAGATTTGTATTTCATATTTGGTGTATTGTCAGATTTGGCTAAATCTTCTAATGCGCAATTGCCACTTTTTCTACATCTTCCTATGGATGAAAACCACTTTGGCTACAAGCAAAAGTTCTTAAAAAAACACTGATTTCATTTTAATCTAGCAAGATGAAAATTCTATATTTTGGACATTATTGGCATTTGGCATTTGTGCTGTATTTTACCATACTTGAATAATGTATCAGGAGATAATTATTTAGAAATCAAGTGCCTAATAAATATAAATTTTTGGTCAGATGTTAATGCCTAAACCTGAGAAAATTGAGAGGCCTCTGTAATATAACATAAAAATGTTGCAAACTTCCATCTGCAATTAACAAGGATGAACGAGACGAATGTAATGATGAATATTTTGCATGTAGGCCTTGAATTATTTAGATGGATAGATAGATGTTCCAACAATGTATTAGCCATATCATCTTTTGGGTTTGCATGTAACTACAACCAAGCAGACATTAAGTAAAGCACTAATATACATTCTACAAAATTGTTCGCTAGTGGCCTTCTTGCACCATTGGTTGTTAGAAATCGTGAAATGTAAACCATGTGTTGTAATACTACATGCCTTTGGACTCATGCATCTTTTTGTTATAAACATAGTTAGGATTTGATTCATTAATGTTGTTGCAATCTTTAGCAAGAAAATAAAACTATTCAAATACTTCACACATGGTTTTGTTCTCAAGATCCCAGCTAACTTGAATCACATTCACTTTGACTTTAACAAATATTTTTGTCCAGAAAGGTCATCATTACCAGGGTTGGGCGGGTATTGAAAAAAAAACTTGAGTATTACAATGGGAATCAATCTATAAAAATAAATATTTGATACCCTGTCCTAGGATGAAAGCGTACTAGAGATGAACTATTTTAGACAAAAAATTGGTGATGCATAGCAACTATGATAGTGTATAATGAGCTTTTCCTTAGTGACAATTTTTTGACAATCTTAAATTTTAGTGAAAAGCTTTTGGAATGTGCACAACAACTTTTTATAACTCAAAGTTGATTTTACATCAAAATTAATTTTGAAATAATGATCGGATAAAAAAAGAAGGGTACATTTAATGTACACATAATATATAACATGCAAGTTTTTTGATGGCCATAGGGTGTCATATTGGGTGACATGTTCCATTACCAAGGGAAGAAAAATGAAAAAAAATGGAAAAAGAAAAATTATGCCCACCTTAAGGATCTTCATTTATCATTTAAAAAACTTTTTGATGAGTATTATTTTGGTCCAAATATACTCATCACATACAAATGTTCATCTTTTGTTTATTATTTTTGAAGAATTGATTAAGTCAAGTTGCAAACTTCTCAAATCTCCCCAAAGTTCATAATATTGTCAAGTTTGGTGTGCATATCTTGTCAATTTTTTGAAATGTAGAAAACTATATGCCATGACAAAAATCTTGGGGGATTCTAATGTGCTTTCACCCTAAGTCTTCAAATTTGTTCTTTTTTAAAAAAGAATTGTGCAAGTTTTTCAAAACCTTTTTAAAAATTGGATCCAACAATTGTCATAAAAAAATGATAACCACTCAACATTGATCATTACCTTGAAAGATATATTGCAAAGAAAAATATATAATCAATTAAAGTACAAACGATTTTGTGCAAGGTTATGAACAAATCAACATCACTTCTTATTATAAATATTGTTTTCCTAGGAGTTATGTAAATCAACGTGGTCTTCAAGGAATGTATACCACTTGTGGGTTGCCTATTTGCTTGTCAATTTCATATTAAAACATAAGCAACATGAAAGAAAAAATGGACTAAAATAGCTAGCTTCTATCATATTTGTTTGATCTAAATAGTTTAAATTAATCCAAACAACCTTAAATACAACAAGCTTTTAATTAAATATTACATTCACGAACATGGTTCAACATATTAAGATAATCAATTTCACAACCAAATCAAGCATGCTAAAAGCAAAATTAGTTCATTAAAAATGTTGGGGCATAATGCAATAGTGTTAAATTTCCATCCACCTCATTGTGACAATCTAAGCCTCCACCATCTTGCTCTAACACATGACCTTGTTAAGTCTTGTGGTGTTTTACACACTTTTGTGACTTCTAATAAAAATTATTATATATAAAAAAAAGTTTATGACTTGGCTAAACTGAGTATAGGGGCTTAAACATAATGATCTTAATGCCTTTTTTTGCCATGTATAGTTGTAAATTGCCCAAGAGGTTTGCTTAATTACATAAAGTAGTTAAATGCTTAATATTTTTCTACAATTATTTTATGTTGTAGAAATGTTTTAAAAGACCTTTGATTGAACTTTGATTAATATTGAAAAATCAATGAAAAGCCTTTTCAAGAGCCATAAATCTTTTGCTTGGTCACTAATGAACTTAAAATCATGTATTTTCTTGCCTAGTTTTGGTTTGTTAAAACTTGCATCAACCTTCATTATCAAACACTTGTGTCCCCAATAGGTGGTTCAAGTATGGTATTTTCATGATGAATGATGTGGCCCCAACTTGCATAGTTGGTCCTAGTGGTAAAGTTCTCCATTTTGATAAGAGCAATACAACAATAGCAAGTTGGGTTGTTATCCCTACCTCTTCATGATGATCAACAAAAGAATGTGAGAGCTTGGGAATAAGATTAGGACAAATGATTCATAAACAAATTTCAATCACTTTAATTGTACAAATAGATTTGAAATTTGTGGTTAATGTAACTTTGAACCAATTTTGGGGCATGAACTTTTCATGTGCAAACACACATTCATCATGGCTTGATGAGTCCAATGCGAGTCTAGGGCAAAGTCCATGAGTTTTGCCTCAATTTATTTTAATCACTTAAATTGTTTGTCCTTGTGCAAGTGAATTGACTAAAGGGTGTGTGCACATGTTAGTGGTTCATTTTAATTGGATGTAGAACTCCCAAGAGTCCTTAACATGTTTTTAATATATTATCCATATGGATATGGTTTTAAATTTTAAGATTTCATTACTATAATCCTTGACTATTATAGTTTCATTCACTTATGAAACCTTTCAAAACTAGGTGAAAACCCATATTGAAAAATGTTGTTGTTTGTTGGTATGGTAAAATCACTTCAAAAATCCTAAAAGAAAAACCCATAAAGTCCTTAAGGATAAAAACCCACTTAGATATCATCGTTTAATATATTTAAAATTAAATTATTCACCATAAGCATTTAAACACAAAGCACCATGTAAAAATTGCCATTGTGACACCAAAAATGAGCCAATATAGTTTGTATTCACCCTAAAAGTTACTGTTGAAAATACAAATGTCACTTCATTCAAGTCTCAACTTGGAGCACTAACATCCTCTTTCCTATATGAAGTTAAAGAATGTACCCCAACTTTTTTCTTTTTAATATTATCAATTTAGGGAGTTGCCATTAATAGTTTGGGGTGAACTTATAGGAGTGTCATAATGTAGGTTTGAATTAAAGTTTATGTTATGTAAAGCTTGAACATAATCCAAATTTGTATTTTAATTTACATGTAGACAAAAGATGAACTTAGTTGGAATTCAACCACAATAAAATTGTAAAGGTGTTTCCAAGTTCCATCCATTAGTGCATTCGTGGGTTTCTAGATCATTTCAACTTTCAATATTGAGAATGTTTAATATCCTTAATGAATTTTACTAGTATTTTATTATTGTTTCATTCTAGAATTTTGTACTTTAACATGTTATTCTCAAACATATGAAATCTATTTAATAACAACTATAAAAATCAGGGGTAAAACTCAACCAAAATTGCATTACAAAAGACAAATTTGCACAACTATGACTTTTGCAGTGATTTGAAAACAAAATCAAACCATATCATATTGGATAAAAAGAAAAAAGGAAACAAAATCATATTGTAGTATCAATGTTCTTGTCCATCAAAACTATTCTTAAACTCTAACATGAGCTTCTCCATATCTCAAAACTACTTTTTGGTCTTTTGAATCATAATTCCTCATGTTCTAATGTCCAACCATCTATAAATTTTTTCTAAAAATCCTTCTTAGGTTCCCACCATAAACCTCAATTTGAATTAATCCTCATAAATCCTAATCCACTTAGCCTACACTATCTTGCTACATTTTTGTCCACCCTATTAGATGTTTTTACTACCTCTGTCTAATATGTTCAATAGGGATAGCACAATTATGCTTTTAACACATGTCATGTTCTACATAGGAGAACAAACTTGTTTTGGGGATTTACTATTGGGTCCAAGTATGATTGGGGTATCCCATTTGAAAGAGAAAAAGATAATCATTCCTAGCACTTCTCAAATTTACCTTTTCCTTTACAAAACGTAAAGCTTGTCCTACACTTCTCCTTTTCTTTCATGGCAAATGAAATAAATCTCCTCCAAATTTTATACAAGTGTTGAAAGTATCTATTGTTCTCACTTTAAACTCCATTCATCATGTGATCATGTATGATATTGGTGTCTATGACAAGGGGTTTGCTAGATATTATATGAGACATTCTTTTTTGACACCCCAACCATGTAGCTTGAGCCTTGGACTTTACTAATTGTCAAATTCAAACCTAACACCTCATTGTTGCAAGACAAAATTGTTACCAATAACCTACTTCCATGTCCAAATGCCATACCATAGAGTCTTTTATTTTAAAAATTAAATCAAAGTAGGACATCTATCCAACTTTGTGATAGAACCATGGGAACACCACACATTTGGTGCCATCGACTCCCATGAAGTTTGTGAAAGTATATTTAACATCTTACTTCCATGACTATTGTTCAGTGAAAAGGTGGTGTTTCTAGAAAAGGGAGGAAACAACCAATTTCTTTTTTTCAAATAAAATCATTAAAGTTTTTTTGATGAAGAAGCAAAGTACATTGCATCATTCCATGTAGGTATATTTATATGCTTCAAGAAAACCTTAAGTAAGAACATTAAGATACTTTTGTAAGAGCTTCACGCAATCCAACCATAGTACCAATTCCTTAAAGAGGGTTTTCTGTTAAATTTTAAATATCATGTTTGATAGTAGAACTAAACTAGCATTTAAGCATTAATGTGACTTAAACATTTGTATTATGTTGTATGTCATATTTTTGTGCAAGTGGCAATTTTATATATGCTTAGATTTGTGTAAAAGATAGGCTTTAAAATTTAGGGTTTATAGATATATGTCAACCCTATGATGAGAAAAAATGAGTTCTAATACGTTATTACCCTTGCCACAAGACATATCAAAAACAATATACCCACAACTTTGGATGAAGTATATACCTCATCCTCGGTGCCCACTTTTGGAAGGCTCATCCTTGGGACCTCACCCCCACACATGTTATCCTTTAATTTACACATAAATGACAATTTTACAGTAGACTAGATATTCACCCTATTGCAGTTGTACCTTGGCAGCTTTCACCACATGTTTGTCCTAAAATTAATTAAATTTGAAATTTCATTTTGACAAGTAAAACATTCTTGAAGATTCAATGTTATAATACTTCACAAATTTTTGTTATTTGAAATTTTTTGGGGAAAAAATTTCAACATTTGTGAAAATAATACAACTAGCGCAGCAGCTTCCAAGGTAGTAGTTGTCAGGTAGTTGATTTTTGGCACACCCAC
Organism: Sphagnum contortum; assembly: GCA_963920785.1. Lineage (NCBI taxonomy): Eukaryota > Viridiplantae > Streptophyta > Sphagnopsida > Sphagnales > Sphagnaceae > Sphagnum > Sphagnum contortum. The sequence goes on along the minus strand of OY987285.1, from coordinate 15,862,702 downwards.
CTCGTCAATTGAATCTTGTGACAGATTAAATCTGTTCTCTGTAGCACAGATGCAAATCGCACCAAAAAAAAAAAAAGGCTGGTCCAAAGACATTACAAAATTTCTCCCAACATTTGGGTGCTAGGTAAGTTATCAAATAACCGGTTAATACCTGCCTGTTAACCTGCTGGTTAATACACTGATTAAAGGGTTTTTTTAAAATAAAAATAAAAATGTTTTTTTTTTTTTTTTTTTTTCTGTTTTCAAAATTTTTAGTATTAGTATTTAAAGATTGATAGCCTACCTGGATGATAATTGAGTCATCCAGGTAGGTTATTAGATTTTGAAAATTCAATACCAGGTGGTTCTCAATTTGACCATTTATCAAAAACTAAAGAACCGGTGGGTACATTATTAATAACCGGCTTATATTCAAGGGCCAAAACTCAATAACTGGCCAACACAGGTATGCACTCTTGAGTTCCTATAGTCTACAAATAAGACAAGTTCAATTTATAATCAAACCAGTAACATGTTTCTTTTATGAATTTCATGATGCAGCCTAGCAAGGTTGCTTTCAGGATTTTTTTTGTAGCCTAAGTGCCGATCATCCATAAGAAGATGTAGAAACAGTAGCCCAAGCATCCCTAGAAAGATTTAGCCAAAAGACAACAAGCTATTTATTTTTTTAATAATATTCCTTTTATATTTTTGGCAATATACTGGAGCTAAGTATAATTATTCAAAAAGGGGTTACAAAATAATATTCATGGTTCACAAAATTTTAAAAGGGATTCAACTCCTACCACTCATTCCATGCTCAAGTTAACAAAAAATAATCCAACCAAATATTCACTAATGATGGACAACAGATTGATACATACGTGTACCATTTGTAAGTACTTATAAAGCATAGAAACCCATAGCTCAATAGACCCTTTGGTGAATCCAAGGTGATATGAGCTGATAGTGCCCCCTTTGTAAGTGATTAGCAAGGATTCGGTTTTACCAAGTTGATGACATGGTAGTTCTCAAGCTATTGTACTTGTTGGATGAAAATTTGAATTCAGAGTTAGGCATGCAATGTTTCTTCCCTTGACTAAAATTACCTTTTCTTTCATTTGAGTGTCGTATAATCTTTGTTGCTTTCCCAATTTGTTCTATCTTTGATGCTCTATCATTTTCTAATGTATTCAATCATTTTGTATGTTTCACTTGAATGGCTTATGGTCAAGCTTTCTTCATGCAGGCCTGCATATGTTTTAATGAAATTTTGATCATTGATCCAAATCTCAATGCTTCAAATCTAAAGGTTTTTGTGTATCAAAGAGTCTTGATAATCAACCTTTTCTTTTCATAGTGGTATGTGCAATGGATAAGAATGCATAGGAACATTCTAAGTTTTGAGATTGTAAATTTCAAGAACCAAATTTAAAAAGAGTGAATGTCAAAAAATTGATTTGTAAAAGGCTAAATCCAAGATCAAAACTTACCTAGCAACATGTTACAAAAGCGAATTTGGAGGAGGTTTTTTGGAAAGGTCACCAAGTATAGCACAACCAACATCAACTTGCATCTAGAGATTAACTGCATGCTTGTAAGTTTGTATGTTCATATTTATGGCACATCAAATGTGACAAATAATGAGTTTCTTCCATTGGTGGTGAAAGGTTTTGGGTTACATATCGCAAGTGAAAGGTTTCTAAATAAATTGTGTGAAAGTTCATAGCGAAGTAGTAGATAAGATGATGAGAGTTCAAGTTAATAAGTTGTAAGAACATACAAAAGTGAGTGAGAACAAGGTTTCTTGCAAGTTTTTGGGTGATATGTTGTGAAAGGGGTTCAAATTTGCAAAACAACTTAAGGTATACTTGCAAAATGTACATATGGTGTGGTGTTGATAGATTTGAAGCTTTATAATTGAGTTGGCACTACAAATGCAAAATAAAGTCAAAAGTCTTGTAGGTGAAAAATGCTAATTGTTAGAAAAGTTGATAGGTGGGTGAAAGCATGTTAAGTTTCGAAAAATATTGTCCCAAATGGCAATTTTTTGTACTGTCATTAATAAAATACTTCATGCAAAAATGATATAAGAACATATTTCAATTTGAATAATAAAATCACAATGTAAATGAACCCAACTTTCTAATCCTAAAAGTGTTTAAATTTTGAATATGACCACATTGTACTTTGATTATATTTCGTTTATATTAACAAATGTCTTAGGGAACACCTTAACACATCGCATGGTGTAAATACCATCAAAAGTTGATGTTTTGGGAAAAAAGAAAAGAAAATTAAATTAAGACATCTTAGTGTATCCAAAACTGATAAAATTTATTTATACAACTTATATGAATTTCAAAATAATTTGGAAAAAATCAAATATTAAACGAACTATTCCTTGAAAGGCAGTATATGAAAAGTTGATATTTTGAATTTGATGTTTGAAAATGAATTCTTCTTATAAAAATTATTCTTAAAGGTTTTATGTCTTTGGATTTTTGGGAACCTTAAATCCATTAATTGAAATGAATATTTTCAATTTATAAATGTAATGGGGTTATAATTTATTCAAAAAAATTGTGTTTTAATACTATCACAATTTTTTTTCAAATTTTGGTGTGCATTAGCTCATAATATTAAGAACTTGTATACAAGAACTTAACTATGGATTCATTGAAAAAAAGTCATAACTATAGTGGACAATTTACACAACTTGAAAATATTCAAAATGAACTTGGCTGAAACTTCAAATTGAATGATATAGAGATTGATTGTGAGTATTTTTAGAATTTGTGTACTCACTCATGTTTTCACCTAGGTTTGTGCTTCATCATGGAATATCACAAGTTTATTGTGTTGCAAGCCCAAGCTAGGTTTGATCTTGCTAAAATTGACTATTAATAGTTATGCCAACATTTTATGAAGTTGAAAAGTTGAGTTTCAAAATTCCAATTATTGTGCTTAAGTGATCAATTTGAGAAAGTAGGCCAAAAATTTACAATTTTTGATGTTTTTTTCATCTCAATAATTTTTAAATCTTGTTACATCTTCTAGCACTTGATATACTTTATTTTGTGTAATACATTGTTGGGTTTTTTTCTTGCACTATGCCAAAATGTGGCATCCATGACTTAAACAATTTGCCACTAGTGTCCAAACCCGATCATGGAATCATATTTACCTTGTGATTATGCCATTTTTACAATTATTAATCACAAGATAATGCATAAAAAAACATGTTTGCTAGTGCCATCGATCAAAGAAGTCTTGCAAGTCAAGGAGGTAAACACACATAAAACTAGTTGCTTTGATGTTGAATCATTGGCTTCTTTTACTATCAACAAAACCTACAAGCAATTTCATGGGTTGTTACAATATCCACATTGTGCATTTGTGTTTTGTAGAAGTTGATGGTGGGTCATGAGCCCATATGTAATCAATGGAGTAACATAACAAGTTGTCAAATTGGTTTTAATTCTTTTCCCACATTTAGATTTAGAAATTTAGTTTCACACATCATTGAATTCAAATGATATCGAAGAAATAAGTTATATATTTTAAATTTTATGAAAAGGTAAACTTTACAATATTTGTTCCATGTTTATTCTTTTGTGTAATTTTTTTTTCCTATTTATTTCTTGAGTTATTTTTAAAAATATTTTGGCAAGCCCACTAACATCTAAAAGGCAAAACCTAGATTAAACTTCAACTTAAAGGCTAAACATAGACTAAATTTATCTTAAATTTAGGTTGAATGTGGGGGACTATACCTATAAGCTAAACTTAGAGGTTAAATTGAAAGGCCAAATCTACTTGTTAAATTTAAAAGTTAAACTAAAGGCTAAATATAAGCTAAACCTAGGTGAACTAAAGTGAACTATGTAAAACCAAATGTGAATGTACTTTAATATTGGGTTTAAGAAAAAAATACTCAATCATTTGATGTTGGATTAAATTTATTTTTGTGATTCATGTGAAAAGTCATACTATTTAAAATCATTCATAATTGTCGTTATAAACATGACTAAACTTTGATCATAATCAAATAAAAATGTTTAAGTCATGGATATTACCTTTTAACATAATGGAAATTTTACAAACTTTTTCCTTGTGCATTCATTGTCCATATTAAAATCAAATTTTTTATAGATTTGAATTCTAGATGATTTGGGTAACCTTTTCATTAAAGTTTTAGAATGAAGAACTTTCCTAAAGTGAAATTTATGTTGTCCTAAAATTCAATATTTAAAAAAAATTAAGGTGTGACGTTTCTAGTGGGTCCACCCAAGGATGTTCATGTGCATATGGTAAAAGGAAATAACAATTTTGATGTTTAAAACATGTCTTTAAGTTTTTTAGAACACAATTTAGAAACCATATTTCCAGTGTTGCACAATTTTATTGGAAAGGAATTAATAAAAATAACAATATTTCTCCAACTTGTTTCATATTTTAATCACAAATATAATAAAAGATGTTCTACATGATGGCATAACATTTTAATACTAGAAAACACTAGATTTTGTGGAATTAATGTTAAAATCTTGATTTTTTCATTGAAAAGGTTATAATTTCTTAAATATTTAAGTTACATTCCAAAGGTTTGGGAGGAAATTGAGGAGACATGAATACTACAAAAAAACATTATTTGAGATTTTTAATAAAACTTTGGCACTCCAAATGAAAAATTGTCATTTGGAAAGTGTTATGGAATCCTACATTCCTTATCAATTTATATTCAACAAAACATTCCAAAAAAAATATTTTATTTTTTAACAACCATTTTTGCATTTATTGGTCAAGGGATAAAACATTTATATCCATTTTTCATTTTTTAACATCTCATAACATTCATTTTGCTTTACAACACAAGACACACATGAATCATTGTTTATATTGTGATACCCAATCATAAAATTTGTGCCCAAGTGTTAATTTATGTTGTTTTAAATGTACTATGAGAAAAAAAAGGTGTTTTGCAATTGGGCTTGTAACTCAGTCACAACAACTCCTTTTCAACTATTATGCAATTCCTTTATGCCTATAACCATAATGTCATGTTGACGTCATTTTTCATCCATTCATCAAAATTTAACATGCAACAATATGAAGATTTTTTGTTTATTTTTTGTTGAAATATTGAAATCCATCATCCATTATGATTGTTCATTTCAAATGGTTTTTAATTATGACACATGGTGCAATCAAAAGTTGCCATGTGGCATATTAATTGAATTTCGAAAACATATATATACATATTTAAGTAGATCAATACATAGCTATAGGTAGGTAAATTAGTAGTTCCTACACACCAACCTACATACCACATACCTAGGTATGTAGAAAAATAGGAGCTATTTACTTTGGTAAGCAAATAGCTAAGAAGGTAAAAGGGTAGGTGAATTAAAAAATAGTCACATAAATTTTTTAATTTTTTTGTTTTTTGCCTTTAGGGTTAAGTTTTTATGAACTCATCCCAACATCACACATGTATTTTAATGTAAAAATACAAGAGAAGACACCTCCTTTATATAGTTTGTGAATGAAATTTTGAAGACAAAATATATTATGGGTTAAATCATTTAGTTGCACCCTAACTGTAATTGAGTTACAACTACAAAAAAAAAATTCCCACGTGCTTTGTGTTTGATTTTAATTTTGTAATTAATCTAAATTTTATAATTAACATTTGATATATTTATTTGAAATCTAATTATTTGAATCAAACATTTAATAATTAATTAATATAATTTAGATGATTAACTATCAAAAAATTTATTTCGATAATTGATGATATGAATTCAAATAAAATTAAAAAATTATTCACTTTAATTAACAAAATATATTATCTGAATTATTTAAATTAATTAATCAAATTTAAATAGTTAGTTAGTTAGTGAATTTATATAATTAGTTATTAAATAATTATATCTGAGTTTAGATCTTTATTTTATTTATTTATTTTCTGAATTAGCTAAAAATAATAATTTAAATGAATTCATATGAATAGTTTATTATTTAGTTTAATTAATTACTTCGTAGTAATTAAATATATTACATATTAGTTATTGATTGATAAATTATTAACAAATAGTTCATTATGAAATATTAAATAATAAGTTCAAGAATTTGAGTAAAAGACATCAAGGTAAATAAAGACATATTCATATGTACACCTCTATATAAATGTTTAATATAATATACACATTGATTGCAATTCCAATTCAAAAGTAAACTTTCACCTTCCATGAAATTCTATGGCTTGATATATATGTATGCCAACATGATATTGTGAGTTGAAATATAGTGGAATATTATCTATACAACAATTGAACATTAATCACAAAAAATAGGACTACAATATTTGTACTACAATAATTGATTATGCAAAAATGAATTATCTCAATTGGTTATTTTTATAAATTATATAAATTAGACTGAATAATTTAGATTAAAGGCTAATTATTTAATCTAGTTTGTAGTTTATAAAACTTAAGTGAATGAAACCATAAATTAATATTTAATATTTAATAAATTATTTTCAAATATTATATATTAAATATGCCATAAGATGCAACCTTTGTGGGTGCCAAAAATTATCCACAAAAGAATTAGCTATTATCAATTCTGCATTTGTTCATGTAATTTAGAAAAATTCTAGGTTTGTAAGTTTGAATACCTTCATGTACCTCCAATATAAATATTTTAAATGTAATTTATGTAATATTGGGATCCAATTTGAAGTGTAAAAATTCACACTTTATATGGATAATGAATTGGTAGTATTTTATTGGTAGTTAAATAGTGGCACCATAATGTCCATCCAATTGTAAAATAGTGCCAATCTTATGGCCTTGTAATGGTAGATATGTAACATTTAGTGGCATTAGGGTGGCCAAGTAGTAGGGTTGTCAAAATTGACATAAGGTTGTCACGGCATCCATGTGTTCATCATGACAAGATGAATGCATCTGGATGTAGATGCACCCCTGCATCATGTTGGTATAAAGTCAGCCTAGGTCAACCTAGGGTCAATTTAGGTCAAATGGATTTTCAAGTTGTCATAAAACTTGTGGTGACAAAATGTTTTTGATCACCACAAGATTGGTGACAAAAAAATTTTGATCATTGCAAGCTTGGTGATAGAAAATTTTCAATCATTGTAGGCTAGGTGATTGAAAATTTAAAGTCACCAAGTCTATAGTGATTGAAAATATGTCGTTGCCAATCATGCAATGATCGAAAAATTTCCAAAGCTTGCAACAACTAAACATTTCGTTGCCAACCTTGTGGCAATTGAATTTTTCAGTCGCCACATATTTGTGGATTTGGGTTATCCGATGGATGGTGGATTGATTTCCACCATTGATTTGGCAATGAAATTTGGTTTGCCTAGTAATAAAATGTAGACCTTACATGTCAATATTCATTTTCTCCTTTGAGGTGTGTGGACCTTATGTTTGTTTAACACCAACCATTACCATATACTTTAGGAAGGAAAGGGGTGTATAATCAATAGCGTATCCAATTTATTTATTTTTGGGGGAAGGAAGGGTGAAACTTTTATGGGTGTTTGAATTTAAGATTATCACATTGCATTTGCAATTGGTAAAAAATTTCAATTGTAGCCCTAAAGGTGGAGTCCAACCTTATTGTCAAATACATTAATTATATTAATCAAGCCCTATTGTTCTTGTGTATAATGTTTTATTGATGGAAGGAAGGCGGAACGTGAGTCCATGGTATTTGATGCCAGGGGACAAATTAAGGAAGGTGGAATGCAAGTTTTGTGATTCATATTACAAGGATAAAATGCTCTTCCATTTGGGCTATTGATATGATGGCAATGGGTGAACTAGAGTTGTAATGTGTTCAAAAGCACATCCACGAATGAAGGCACTATTTGCTCAATGTGGTGGATTTGTCCCTCCACAATTAAATGACATGAAAATACTAACCTATATCCCAAATGGGTGAACATAAGATGTGGCCATGGAAACATTGAATCCTTTAGTGGAAGGATAATTTGTTTTGATGTATCAAGTGGAAGGGGCTCAAAATTTCACCCCTTTTAAAAATAACACAAAGGGTCCTAAAAGATCCACAAATAACAACATTTAAACTATTAAACAAGTTTCATTGCTCAAGGGATTGAATTTAGCCAAAAAATAGGATTTGGACAAGAAGTGGGCAAACTTTTTTATGAAGCTAACATCTTTTTCAATGTTGTGTGACATTCAACATTCATAAAAGTTGTGAAAGCAACCTTTGAATTTCAAATCTACTACAAACCCCCATCATACCATGGATTGTGCATAGATTTGTTAAAGTAATCCAAGGTGGATGTGTCCAAATAGGTAATAGAAAAGACATGGAATTCGATTGAAAAATATGGAACAACCAGTTTTTCTAATGGGTGGGACAACATTGCATTACATCCATTGTAGAATGTAATGTTTGCTTGTCCAAGTGGCGATGCGTTCATAGGTTCCATTGACACAACTGGGAGTGGAAGGATGCCCATTACATATGTAATGCATTGGGTGGATACATCAAAACCATTAGAGTCAATAACATTGTACAAATTTTTGTAGACAATGTTTCAAACATGAGAAATGTAGCTGACCTTCTAGGGTGAAAACATGGTAAAGTGTACAATTAAAAGTACTTGCCAATCTACTTGTTAAGTGAACAAAAAGTAGGACCAAAACCCATCACAAACTTGTTAGAAATTTAATCTTTTTAGTTGAATGATAACTAACAAGATATTTCTTCATTATTAAAACCTACTTTCTGTAGTGTAACATTTGATTCAAGTATGTGTTTAGTATATTCTATTGAAGAGAAAGTAAATTTTTTTTTGGTGAGACCCTTGAATATACAATGATTTTTATGCAATAACTTCGTACATGTATATTTCATTAAATTTTCTAATGAAAAAGTAGGTTTGAACACCATATTGACCAGTTAATTTCAAACCTATTTATTTTTTATTTTTATTATTCTAAAGTTTTTGAACTTTTGTAGTTGATTTACAATAAACCCAATTGAAGGTTCAATAGTTCCAAAATGAAATTTAAGTAAAATTTGTGGCACTCATTGTTTAGACTTGTTATTAAAAGACTTGTCATCTACTTTCTTGTGTTTTCATGAAAAAATGCCTTTTCTTTTAATTTGATATTTTTTTGACAACTTTTTCTATATACTTTACCATTTTCACCCTTTAATTTGTTGTTTTCCAAGTTTTTATTTTCAAGTTTATGGCATTCATTGTTTAGACTTGTTATTGGAAGATTAGGGAAAAACAACATGGGCGAAACAAATTGTGAAAAAGGTGCAAGTGTGTTTTGCATCATCGTGCGAATAGAAATGGAATTCATATTCATTTGTCCATTAAAAAATGAAAAATTGATTAAAATTGAAGTAGGTGGAAGATTTAGTGTACATTTACATTAATAACAAGCTTTTGTGAAAATGATTTGGTGCTAACCCCATGACATGGTAAGAAAAAAATATGTTGTCTAAAGATTTGGTGTCCGATGTTAATGAAAGTGCAAATGAAAACAACTCATCGGATGATGACCCCATAGTGATAGATGAGTCGAATGAAAATGAAGTTGAACATGACCCCTTTGAATTCTCTCATGATGATGAGATTCCATTTTCAAGATTGTTGTTTAATCCAATGGTTTGGTAGGTTCAAGGGTTTGACAATGGCGATGCAAATCCGAACATGGCATTATTAGATGATGATGTTCAAGTGTTTGATGCACCCCCCATGTTATACATGCTCCAATAGCCCCAAGTCAGGACATTCCATGCAGTCAATGAATTCCATGGAAGTGGACCCCCCAATCAGTGCCAACACACCATTTGTTCAAATCAACATTTTAGAGTCAAACCCATAATAGACATTAAATAACATTTTAGACATAAAAATGGACCCACTCATCAATCTTCCCAATATTATAATTGATGAAATTGGGGATATTACATTAGAGCCAGGTGTGGGCCCGCATACGATCATTAACACAAATGCACCCCAAGTTGCGGATCCAAGTCCTTCAAGTCCTAAAGCTACAAGACTCGAGAAGTTAGTAGAAGTTGATTTAGATTCTAACCATGCATTAATCAGCTAATACTCATGGTGTCCAAGACCCCTGATACCCAAAATTCCAGTGGGGTCAAAACTAATCACTATGGTAGCTTTCATGAATCGTCTTCTGCTAGACATTGAAGATTTGTCTAGATGTCGAGTATTTGACATAAGAGGTCTACTGTTTAAACAATAATTTCTTTTGTAGGTGAACATAATTATGATTGACCACACATTGATGATGACATTTTGGATATTGAGGGATGGCACCCCACTAAATAATAAATTATGATAAAATGTTTGGGTCAGAACATCATCACAACCTTGCGTGGGATAGACACTTTAGGAGCAAAAGAGGGGTGCAATGATGATGATGATGATAATGACATCAACATTCCCAATGATTAGGCAATTGAGGCATTTAATGATAGTGACTACCATGAGCCTCGAACCCAACATCAAAATTCTACCATTAATCATCCTCCTAGGTCATGAATCACAAGGGCTTCACAATCATAGGCATTTGGCATTTTCAATTTTGCAATTCTTACGCATAGGTTGAACATTATATGCAAATGCACATGGTGGCATAAACATATTTTTTCGAACTATATATTTCTTTGGTAATAAAATTGTATCCATCTAGTTTGGGACCTTATTTTGAAATTGGTGTATTTCATATTAAAAAAATTCATATTTATAATTCAAATTAGAAACTTTCAATTCCAAGGACATTTAAAATGATTTGTGCAAAAAAAAGGAGCACTTAGCTATAAATATTGTAATAAAAAAGAATGAAAAATAATAAAAAGAAAAAATATTTAATTTACTCAAATCAAATCACATGCAATATTTATTAAAAGACGAAAATCTGATAATACATTATCAAAATGGTATTTCCAATAGTTTCTAAACATACTTTCAAGTGGCAAAGATGTTTGTTCCTTTTTTTAATTATGAATTCAACTAAAAATTAACAAATGTCATATTGTGTCAAAATAATCTTATGTGTCTTAAACATGAAACTCGGCTGGGATGTCTTCATACAAGTCCTTAAGCAAATTGGAGACATCCAGGACATAGACTCCTTTGAATGTGCATGGAAAATATTTGACATTGGTGCCATAATGATCCTAAGCTTTGAACACATTCTCCTTATGCATTACATTTTTTGTAATTATTTAGCCGTGTTATGAAATTGCATCAAATTTCACTCCTAATAAAGAAAGATTGATTTTGATTTTTCCATTTGTTTCCAACATGTTCCATTCAAGTTCCCAATGGGTTCCTGTTGGTAACCCCATTTTGTTTTTGAAGTGATCACACAAGATGGTGATTGAAAGTGTTTTGGTCACCATTAGGGTCCAAATTCTTAGTCATGTCGGAATGTCACCTTTTTTTTGTCTTTTTTACCTAGTCCTTTTTACTATGTAAAGACACATTTATGGATGATTATGATGGAATCTAGAATTGTAATGTTTTAAAATATAGACCTTTTTCATCTTGTGTGGTACACTGTAAAGGATTTTCACCCATTGGGGGGGGGGGAGTGAAAAAGGGAAGAAAAGGGGGGTGGGGGGAGGGGAAATACATTGTGGTGACGAAAAATGTTTTGATCGCCATGGGGGAATCCTAAAAGGTGGGCTAGCTTAAAGTCTTTCTAGGCATTTTTTGAACAACCCACCTTTAACCATGCACAAATGGAGGGTTGTAGAAATGTCTGGTGGGGAGAACACTTCATTGACGCAAACCTAAAAGTGTCAAAAGCTTGAAGACAATGATTTTAAGCGAATCACCACAGGATGATTCCAAGAAATTATCATGGCATTTTTTACGAAGCACACAATGACATATCTTGATGGTGCTTTTATGAACAAACACGGAATTGGCCTAGAAAAGTATAAGTAGGTCATCGAGCATAAGTTTTTAATAGAAGTAGACGAATCTTCACAATACACTGAATTTTGAATTTCTAAAGGGTTCTTGAAATGGTTTGAATACAAAATTTTGAATTCAGCCACAAACTTGTTACAATGGTTTGATGTCTTCTATCCACAAAAGGACAAGGTGCATTAAACCACAAAGGTGGCAAGCTTGTGGGAAAAAACTTCATGGTGGGCCAAATTTTCGAAGAATTGGTTGGAGAAAAAAACGAGGTTTGCACCATGGATGGAAAAAAGGTGTTTGAAACCTTATAGCCCAAATTCGAAGTCGTGGTGTGTTATGGATTCTAAGCACAACAAAAGTGTTCCCATTGACGGGTGGAAACAATTAAGGTGGTTATTGTGTGGTGCGCAAGGTGTGAATTGAAAGATTCAATCACATCCCAAACACGATTTAATTAGTGGGGAAGACACCAAAAACAAATGACAAGTGAAAAACATTTAAGCAACGATTAGTGGAAGCCTTGGCATGCTCGTGTAAACAACCAGGTGTCATCAAATTCCTTGCCATCCACACATAGACCATGGAGGCATACACATTGTGGGAATATGGGGGAAGTCTTCAAGAAATGTTGGATAACAACACAAAGTTGATAATTATACCTTATTGTGACAAGGGGGATTAAATATGGAAGGGCGAACACAAGTTGTTGCCTTTAGGCGAAATCCCGTGAAGTTGGCATGGGCATTCATAAATATTATGAATGTAGTACATCATTAGGGAGTGTTGCACAATGACTTGTTCAAGGACAACATTATCTTGCATTTTCCGATAAACAAACTAGATGTTGTGTACATAGGTGTGTGTGATCATTGCACCAAAACATGGAAAATATCGCTACATAAGTGACTAGCATTGTAGTCCTAAACCACATATATTATTGGCCATGACTACTAGTCCATATGACCTTGTGGTACTTACCATTAGTCACAAAAAATGGCGTAACCATAAATGCCATTTGTGATTATGTCTTACATGATTGTAAGACATTTTCAATGGCCAAAATTTAATTTCAAAAATACAATTAAAAATACAATTAATATTGTCAAGCTGCCACATGGTAGTTTAAACTGAATTCAAAAATTTATTAACCATTTATGAGTGGAAATGTGGCATTCTAGAACAATGAAATTATTTTTTGTACCCAATTATATGATGCCATGTGGCAATTAACTTTTAGTCAAATCATGATACTTGGGATTTAGCCTAGGCCACCTACTAGGTTTAGAGCCCTATGTTAATCACCTTAGGCTAGGTTAAGTGATCTAACCTCGGTTAAAAAACAACCTAGGTTATATGCTAACCACTTAACCTTCTTCCTAAAATGCTACCTCATTAATATTCCCCTAAGAACCAAAAAACACATAGGATGAAGATAAGAGGATTTGAACCCTTCACCTCCATTTTGAGGGGCAAAGTCCTTTGCCATTACACCACCACATTTTTTATGTAACAAGTGAAAGTATCACAAACATAAAAAATAAGTTTTTTGAACTAAATTAACCTACGCTTCTTTCGGTTGACCTAGGTTAACCTTAATCCACCCAACAATTTAGCCTAAGCTTCCATAGGCTATTTAAAGAAAATTTAGGTCTTCCTAAACAAAACCTAAACAACCTAGTCTACCTTGGGGCTACTTTGGTTAAACTAGGCTATTTAAGTTCAACCTAAATTAAACTAAGTTATATTAGGTTAAAATTGATAAAAATAAGTTATTTAGGTTAAATTTAACTATACTTGGCTACGTAACGTTAAACTTGACTATACTAAATTATACTTGGCTAAACAAAACTATATAAGGTTAAATTGGGCTATATTAAATTATATTTGGTTAAAGTGGGCTAAACTTGATAAAAGTAAGATATTTATGTTAAAATTGGCAAAAGTAGGATATCTACATTCTAGTTTTTTTTTGACATGGAAATTTATTTATTAAATCATTGTATTTATAAAATGTAGTTGCATATGATTTACACTTTGAAGGATATATTTGCAACTTGCAGTTATACTTGAATGGTTTTTGAGCTTTAGTTTTAGAGCAAAATGATTTACATGGACACGATTTGTCATAGTGATGGATAAATTTTTTTTATTGTAAAGTTAAGTTATTTGGATCTTTATTTTGATTAAATCTAATCATAAAAGATAATGTAAAAAAAAATTTAAATTTGTAATAATGTATTGTCTAACTTTGTTTATTCAACAAGCTTGATTAAAATACACTTATGAATAGATTTGACATAAATACAAAACATGTGTACATTTTAAACATGAAGCATATATTTCAAAGTTGTATCCCCTTTTTCATATGATTTTAAATAATTATACCCATAGAAAACCTCTAAAGTCAACTGATATATATAAAATGATGATTTCATTAAATGTAAGTTGATTCATATCATGCAAACTTCTTAGCGATTAATACAAATGATTGTAAATTTTTATCATATACCATAAATATAATGCACCCATATGCCTTTTATTACATTTTTGGTGAAGGATTTGTATTTTCAAATTTCATATTTTTTGGCCCAAAAACACATTTGAACCTAATGTGCCAATATTCTTTACAAATAAAAAATTCAACATTTAAACCCTTTTTTCTTTAATTTTTTTTTCAACACATAAAGATGTGCTTAATTTTGAAAATGAATGATCCACATTTGATATACAAAAAAGGTGAAACACATTAAAGGTGAACCACTTATATTCAAAAAAAGTGATGTATAACAAGTATTATAATTATAGAACTGTGTGTATAAAACGTCTGTATAATACTTATGTATAATACAACGTATAATACATGGCCATGTGTACAACTATACAACTGCGCGTGTTGTAAGCTACAACTTGTAGCTGTTAGCTGCAGGTTGCACACTGCGCAGCCCGCATTGAATTGTTAGTCCGCAGTCGGCACCATCCTGCACCATCGTCCATCATGGGTCCGAAGAAGGACGCGGTGTGGGACGAGTTTCACGAACCTTATGTCCCGGACGGGTCCAAAGTAGCGAAGGCAGTTTGTAGAAACTGCTCAGCGGTCGTTGGAGCGGTAGCTACTCGTCTCCGAAGCCATGAAGAAGATGCTCAGGAAAGCGACCTGGACGACCACCTCGATGAGTTCAACGAGATCGACTTGACGGACGACCTGAATCATTTCGGTGACGAAATGCTGTTTGATATCGACGAGATCATGGACGAGGGTATCGTGATACAGTGAATACAGCTCACATTTGTTCACTGTATCAAACAAAACGTATTATACATATCATACGTACTATACAGCCCACATTTCAAAAATTCATAAAACACAGTTCTATAATTATAATACATAATAAGCTAAAATTTTGATAACATCCTTTGGTTATTCTAAACACATTGTTAAATAAAACAAATTTAAAATTGCACAACATTTTTGAACTCAAAGTTCATTTTGGATCAAAATTGATTTTGATCCAACGATTATATGAAGATGATTGGATAAAATCAATGCACATAGAGTATATAACTTAAAGTTTTTCAACAACCATAGGGCCTCATGTATATGATTCATGAAACATTACCAATGAAAAGAAAATTGAAAGTATAACGCAATGCCCATTTATAGAATCACCTCCTCTTTGATATGGTAGTGGTTTTTCCCTAAAAAAAAATGTTATTATGCATTCATTGTTAAAAAAATGCAAAAAAACACTTTTTGAATTGAATTTCATCCAAAAACTTTAAAATTTTAAATTGTTTTAGATTTAATTGATGTATATCAATATCATGCACCATAAAAAAATTCACACAAAAATTTCATTCACAACCCTAGTTTTGAAGTATATATTCAAAGTTTAAAAATTTGTGATGAATATTATTTTGTCATGAATATATTCCATACATCCAAATTTTTCAATGCTTGTTGAATTTTTCAAAATAATTTATTAGATGAAGTCTAAAGCTAATCAAATATACTTGTAAAAAAACAAAAAAATTCAAAATGTGATGTCTATATATTAACAAAAAATTTAATTACAGAAAAATTACACGCATGACTATAATTTTGAAGGAGCATAGTGTGCTTTCACTCAAAAGGACTTTTCAAATTGAAAAGAAGCAATGTTCATTTCAATGTTCTAAATCTTTTTCACAAAGAAAAGGATTATTCATTTGCATGAAATTTTTGTAATTGAAACTTTGCAAATAATGAAGCCTTCAACTTATTGCAAAAAAATAGATGAACAATCCAAATTATTGTGTTCCAACGTTTGATGCTTGGTCAAGTTATGGAAATGTAATTCTAAGCAATGTCCACTCATTGGGGTGGCTTCATTGATTGAGATTAAATCTTCCTTGTATTCTTAGAAAATGACTTGCCAAATTTTCAACTAAAGAATCTAAGGTTTATGTTAGGTGGCTCCTATGGCTATGAATGCACATTTAAGAGTCAACTTGTGTATAAGAAAAAATAATGATAAAAGAGGTGAAGGTATTAGAAGGGTATGCGCTAAACAGTTGCAAATGTAAAAATAATGGTTAAAAAAAAGTTAATGTGTCTTTTCATATCCATGTAGGAAGGAAGTGAGGTACTTAGGCTTGGCAGATTCAGTACTAGGAGCAGAAGAGAACATGAGTAGCATGTAGCCATATAAATCATGGATAAATCTAGAGGACATGTGTATACAATAATGTCATATTGAATAATTGATGCCATCACAACATTTTGCTAGCTAGAGGTAGGATGGCTGCCAAAAGGGGCAACATGCATACAGGAAAAAAGACGTGCAAATGATGGGTCCATGCAGCAACTTGTGCAATTGAGAACAAAAAAGTGGTTCCAGGGAGCAGCACGCCGGGAGTGTCGAGGGATCTGATCTCCTCCCCTGTCTGGGACATTGAGAAACCATGATCTGGACCAGGGACAGGTTTGAACTTTGAAGTGGTCCCCGCGAGAACGTCTGTTTTTGGAGAAAGCGGTGTCCATCATCTGCACTAGTCACTGCCAGTACCTGCAGACTAGGCTAATAAAAATACCATGAACAGGCTGGATTTGACAATTTTCTAGCTATTTATAGCTGAGTTGTAAGTTCGTAGTAAATATAACGATCCAGATCGGCACACTCTGCATGTTTTTGTCCCATTTCCAGCTGATCATCCAAGTTGCAAGTTCCAACCCGCTGGCCTAGATCACTAGCTGCAGCGTCTTCCAGTATCTCTCGCAACTCCACCCATCTGCTCCAACCCAGTCTTCACTGTCGGCCTTATGATCTCCTGCTACCCCCACATTCTTTAATGCAATTCATTTCCGAACCGCCTGCACTGCAACCTTACGGAGGCCATCCATCTAAGAAATTTTAACATGAGCACTAGCTATGGTGATCACACGCCTTCTGAACTCATGTGGAATCAAGTTGTCGAGATCTGCATCTCGGTCACAGCAATATATAGTGTAACAATGAGATAATTCCAGAGCAGAACTTGTTGAGTAGCATGCAGTCGGCTTTCTTTTTTCTTTTCAATAAGTTAAATTTGCCTCTTTGGGATTATATATATTACATATGTGTTCTATATTGGCCATGTGATAGAGAACCCGCGATTTCGATGTAGAGGTTTGCTCCGCTCCCTCAGTGGCTTCTATCACGTCATGTGTTGATTCACAATGTGTTAGAAGCCTCTGCGGGAGCGCAAGAAACATCTGCTGTCTTTTTAAGTCTGTTGGCACTTTCTCTCTCTTGAGATCTGGCGGTGTCTCAGTTATTTACTGCGTTGATGAGCTTCAAATACAGTTTCATCACACTCCTTCATTGATTGGAGTCATGTCTGAGTCTGGGAACTAAGCGGTAGGTACTCACTTTTGACTCTGCCACTATCATTGCATCACCCTTTCTTTCTGGTATGTGTGATTTTTCTTCATTCTCGTGTGCAATTTTGTTGACATCTTATGGTGCGTTTGTCCATGACCATAATACAGCAGAGAGTCGCCACTCTAACTACTGCACATTTCGTAGATTTGACATTTGCAGCACTTACCAAGATCTTCATGGGCGCCTTGGAGACTCACGCGCGCGGTACACTGTAAAATAACCATGTGCTTTGAGATATTGGCAGTGGATGAGGAACCTGTAGTTATAAGATGCTTGCTGGACAGTGGAACATTTGAAAGAGCATCATGAAACACCTCCACCTCCTCAGAAGTCATCTCTTCTAGGTTCGCTCCGACGCCATGCCATATTTCAATCAGGTTTCAACACAGTTAGTTAGTTTTTTCCTGTTGTAATCTCTAAATAGCCTGACAAGGCTAATCTTGAAATTGTGAAGCATGGTGCCGCAACTAAAGTTGAGCTGCTCTCTCCGTGTGCATCCCCAGGATCAGTACTGATGAGACATGTTTCCTTTTTATAGTTTTGTGAAGGCGGCCGGTGTCTCTAATTTCTGCCACGAGAAGAGGCCACGTCGCTCGAGTACTTACTTTCCCTCTAGGCCTTCGAGCTTGCAGGAGAAAAAGGTCACGCCCATCAAGTTCATTCGAAGGGTTTCGATCTTACACTGGAGAAGAGGCCACGTCGTCGCCCGCTATTTGAGAACGTGAGGACGAAGTGGATTAATGTCACGGAGGCACACGTCTGCAAGGATTGACGTTCTTTGCACTAAGACTATAAATACGCACGGTGGCTTCAGTGCTTCAGATCACAAAGGTGGATTACAACCTTCTACACACGAAAACTTCCTTTAATCGTGAGTGTAAAAAACTGGCACGCAAAGTTGCTCCTGAAAATTTCGCTATGTTTCGTGACTAGATCAGAGCACTCAGCTCATTTCCCAGCTCCTCGTAAAGACAGCGCATATATCAAATTTCCAATGTATTTAGAAGGCACGTTACAAAGCGCAATTTTTCCATCGCTTTAGACGAGGCACTTTTCATTTTCTGGGCGGACAATTTTGTTTCGGAAAGTTCCTATCCTTAGCTGTAGCTGTGATTCAAAAGCTGCGCGTTGCTAGCTGACTATGTAGTAAGTGTCCTGTTTTTATGCTTCTTCTTTTAAGGCGTCTTCTGTCTCGTTCTATCCAATGGAGAAGAACAAGAACTTCTTAAATTCGCTCTGTCATGTACTCATTTTTGTTCTATCTTTGAGTGTTTTTTCGTGGTTCTTGTAGTTGTTTCGATTGCTGCAATTTGGGTTTTAGCTAGATAATCTTCTTCTTCTTGCGATTCTTGTCATATAAAGAGCATATCTGCGGAAACTGGGAGTAAAATTGTTGCAAGCAAGTGCATGGTGGTCGTTCACAAAATTCTTTTTGGTTGTGTGTGTTTTTTATGGACGTCAGCGGAAACCCGAACGGTGAATGGACTCACTGACTTGCTGCTTAAACTTCTTGCTGCGTTCAAGTGATTGTGTATGCGACAGTCGTTCGGATCAGCGCTAATGTATGAGAGTTTACGTTCCTTCCTTGTTTTTCTAGTAATAATCTTGCTACTCTCGAGTCTCATCATCCAGCTCCAAGTGATCAGCAGCATGGGCAGGATTACTATAGTCACTAATGATTAATTGCACGAAAGTCGCATCGATGCAACATCTGATGCATAAATTGGTATGAGCACATTAATACTGATTAGCACTTCTAGGACATAATTAGATGCCCTCCAAAAGACACTAATAAATTTTGTGAGTGCGTTGGGTTGTTTTGAAATTTCAACAGATGTTTGCACCTAACCCAAATGGTCGATTTTGTATCATGACGTCCTTTTCAGCTGTGTCATGATGTATACATACATCTCCAGGAAGATTGAGTTATATTAAAAAAATTATATAATACTTACTCAGCAAGAGCGTGTGTGTATATATATATATATAAATGTAAGCACTTTTGTTTTCTGAGTATCATGACATAGTCAACTTCAATATATTCTCCCCCTCTATGTGCAGAGCCATTTCATCATGTCCACATGCGTGGATATTCCATGCCCTCCATAAAAGACAAGGGAGTGAACCACCTCATAAACACTAGAGTCAGCTTTCAAACAAATAATTTTCAATTCCATTCCATTGTTTGCTAGTTGACAAACGCGTCAATAGGCTTTTGGACCACCACTTGCATCCCTACCTACTTCAAATCACAGTATGCTAAGTTGCCACACAAGAGCACAGGGACATAAGAGCATAGACTCTGAAGTCTACTGTATAACCAACAGTGCAGCAGGAATGAGGTGGTTGTATTCACACCAAATCCCAAGAAAAAGATCAGAAAGAATCAAAAGATCTTCCTCCGAGCTCTTTTTTCTTTTGGACTTTTTTCCTAAAATTTAGCAGGAACTAGGTGGGTCGATTCACAGAAAAATCCTATGGAAAAGATCAGAAAGTATTAGAAGATCTTTTTCCTCCTTTTTCTTTTGGATTTTTCTCGTGAAATTTCGTGGAATCAGAAGGTTGCATTCACACAAAAATCCAATGGTATCAAAAGATGAGAAAATATCAAAAGATCTTTGTCCTCCTCTTTTTTGGCTTTGTTTATAACTTTAGTACTATGACGTTTTGTGCTTCAGACCTCTTGCCAAAACCAAACCACATCAGAAACACGCACACATAGGGGTTCATGTCAGATAGTGCTTGACCTCTCAGACCTTTTGTTTCGTAGTAAAGAAAATTCAGTGTCTAGGATATTGGTCCTGGGACGTGGGGGCCATATTCAATAATTCCCGTAATAAGCGGCGGCCTACGACAAGTTTAAGAGAACTAACCCGCATTTCGCATTTCGAGAATGGGTCGAGAATGCACCCAACCATGAGTGTTGCTAATAGTTCTAACTCGCTAACAATGCGAACTGGACCTGAACTTGTAGTCAATGCCAATAATGTTAAGCATCCTAAAGAGCATATTCATGAAGCTCCTATGAAGCAACCAGCTTGCCTTCATCTAAAAGTACCTTAAACCTTAAAACTTCAACCCTAAACCTTTAGCCATAATGTATTTTATGACTCCCTGTCCTTCTCCTCGACGTTCAATTAACTGTTTTAGCTAGCATCAATCCTTTGTTAGATTCTACACATGAGATGATGATTGCATGTTACACATTCAAATTCTTAGTTGATTATGCCTGCGTCAAGCTTTTGATTTCGCATATTCAACTGAAAAAGGTCATCTTAACGACTTGGGACAAATCGAATGTATTGGAGATGCATTGGAGATGGGTCCAAGCATTATTGTACTAGAGAAACCTAGTCTTTCTGTCATACTAGAGCAGTCATTTTTTTTTCATTTTTGAAGTGTCGCAGTACTGGCCAGTATCCCCCACACAGATTCAGTCATAATTTGCCTGACTGGCGATACTTTCCTCAAGGAGCATTAAAAGTGTAGCCAGTAGGCATACTTGTGGCGACTCGCTCGTTAAAAAGTGGCGCACTCTGGTGAATTGATTTTAAGAAAAAAGGGAATTTTCATCAGAAAATTTGGGCTGTGTCGCCTTTTAGAAGGCTGTACTAGAGTCCTTGAAGTCAGCTTGACAAAGTTGTGGACTTATCATTTCCAATCACTCAAAATTCCATGCACCCTGAGGATATCTTTTTTCTGAAGAACGTTGTAATCATCTGGTTTCTGCTATGCCAATAGTGCAATCCCCATCATTGGTGTCACTGCTCAACTGCCCAACTGGTGAGAAGCTGATTAAAATGACCTGGTTTATCCCGCATTGGCCAATGCGAACATTGCCACAACATTACAACAAAATCATCAAATGTTGTTGATACTGTATTATTTGTCAAGTACTCTTCTATGAATTTGAAGCTTCAGGACTTAGCCAAGATTGATCTCTGGTACCTTCTAACCACAACAATATCACCTGGCTATATTAAAGTCCACATTTTTAGAAGTTTTTTTAAAATTAAAATGGCTGATTCCACGATTCATATCAATGAATTCCGTGGATTTGACAGATAATAAACAAACACCAAAGCAAGAGCCAGGGCATCTTCAAAGAATTGGTACAGCAAACTCACTTTTTTTGGGAAGAACTTTTTTTGTGGAAACGTTTGTTACAAGAGCTTCAGAGGGCTCTGCCAGTTCTTTTGCTCAGTATTGATCGGCCTCACCGGGCGAATGATACCAACAGGCAATTGACTGCCCAGTTTACTTTCTGGCTTTTGGCCCCACAACTCCTGTTAACCTCCATGATAGTAGTTGATGCTTGGGCCTGCACTGCACCTTTTTCTGAGAATGCCATCACATGACTGCCCATCATACTTAACATACGTGATGGTGAGTAGTATATAAGCCCCATCTACATTGGATGCTGAGTCCAACAGACAGAGCAATCTACATTGTCTAGCAAGAAACCGATTCATCCAATGAAGAAACTCATGAATGTTGCATTGCCTACATATTTGAGGAATCAATTTTAGAGTTTGGAACTAGAAAGGATTGACTCCCAAAATATTTCATGCTGAATTGCATTTTGGTCCCTACTACTCAAGCAGGTACAGATACAACACACAAGGTTGTGCTGCCCATAGTTTGGCTTGAATGACTGTTGTTTAGGGTCAGGCTATCCCAGCCCAGAGCCATGCCACGCTACATCTCTCTCCACAAGCTAGCAACCACCACTGGACCAGACTATGACGACCAGAACTCCAAAAAGGATCAGTCCCATTGAATAGTATATGCAGTCTCAGAATCTCTCTTGAAATGATGTCAGAGATTGATGACTAAGAATTCCACTCCAACCAACAAAAGCATGCTCCTCCATGATCACAGAACTCTGCAAAGCCATGAAAAACATAGAATAATCCAATGCATAGTGTCAAAGGCTTCTTCCTGCTCCAACCAACAACTCCCCAAACATACTGTAATGTTCATCTATGGAGTGGAAACAACTTGCACTGTGATCATATGAGCATATTGGTAAGATTTTGATGCCAATCTTTAGAATCACATTAGATCATGTTATATTTACAATAATTTCAACTAACGTATTTCCAGTTTTCAAGTTCTGCACATGTATTACAATACACAGATCCAAAATTGCTTAACATAATACATGATTATTTTCAAATTGATTTCAAGAATGTGATCAGTTCAAACTTCCTTCAAGCTTTCATCCCAATCAAGCACAGCAAACACCATAAGGGCAGCAAGAACCTCTAATTCAAACGCCAAAATCGAGCAATGACATTGTGTGACTAGCAGTACACAAAGCAAGCCCTCCACAAACTAAATCTACCATGGATGATTGCCAAATCCAAAACAACAGAACCCACAACAATGGGTAAACAGTTAACTACTAGTTCTTCCACATCCAAAGTGGCAACAGGAGTCCTTCTGAAGATGTGTGGTTCATTAACATTTTCAGAAGAAGTGACAACAGGGCTTTGAAGGGACTCCAAATCATCCTCTTGCTCAAACACATGCCGCAAACTCTACTGTCGTCTTAGGAACAATGATGAACTTCCTTTGAGCAGTTGGAGACTTAAGGAGCTCAGGAATGCAAATCAAGGTTATTTTATGTCAAGATTGCTGAAGAGCGTCAATTGTGTTGAAACAGGAGCAGTAGAAATGCTAGTCCAGTGACTATTTCATAACAACCTACATCATGATCCAATAACCCAGAGCAGGCAAGACAGGGCAATAGGTCAGTATGCCATGTCCAATTCTTCCAAAATGCAAATTTAGCCTTTAGGAATACTGTGACATCAAGATGCATTTTAATTGAATGTTACTGCTATGTAGACTATTGCCTCATTGTCAAGACCATCAAATAGAGTGAAAGACGATGGAACACAATGAATGTAGAACATTATGGGTTTCATTGAAACCTGATACAACTGAAAGAACTGCAATTGGGCATGTTGCTGCAACTCCAACAGCAGCACATGAAATTGCTTTTGGATACAACTCAGCCATCTACACTTGATCCAAAGCTAGAGGTTAGAGGAACATAAGTGCCATAACTCAAAGATGAATCACCTCCTTGGTAGACATGGAGTACTTAGGGCAGATTAACAAACTCTTACACAACAGGTCCTTGTTTTGGCATTGAGATCAACAGGCAAACAAACAAGGTTGCGAGGACATCCTTTTCATGTTCAATTCAGTGCAGTACTTGCTTGGAACTCAAGGAAATTGCCAAATCTTCTTATGTTTGGAATTCTTCAACTTAAATGATCTAGAATTGCATTGCAATTTCAATGACAATCACATTTCAACTACTTCCAATTGCACCAAAATATCTGGAAAAACAGACTGGCTAAGACAGGAAGACAACAAGAGCCAAAAACACATAAAGTCACTTCTGTTTTGAAAATTGAAAGTTAAAAGAGATTATGCAAAAGAACACCATGGATTTATGTTCCTGAGCTCATTTCTTGCATAAAAGGTGTAGTTTTTATTATCCACAATTTCACCCTCTGAAAAGGATACCAAGTCTGCAATTGGTTTCAAGAATGCTTCAGCACATCCTGTTTCCCAATGGCTGACTTGGCTACAATTATTCCATTCTAGTAGATTCATAGTGACCTTGCCAAGTTCACCAAGTTTTGCTCAAGAGCACATGCAGAAGTTACAATCTCCCATCCTCTAGTCTGTATCAATCCAATGACATCAGCAGAGCAGATTAATGAACATTCATATAAAAGCATGCAGGTCCAAAGCACAGACTGGCCTTACTCCATTGTGTGCATAACATGTAGACACTGACAGTTTATGCCTATTGCATCATATGAACAGTCCCTCAAAACCATCAGAAAGGCCACAGTTCACTTGTACTGTTAGGATCATTTGCTTCATTTTAACCATGAATGTTGCTTGAAGTAGGTGTAGCTCACCATTTTTGTGCCAATATGCAGCAAGAACACACAGTTGGTGGAGTGCACAAAAATTTCATTGTAGAACTTGATTATATCACTTGTCTCCTGTCCTCCTGCCTTCTGTAAACCAGAAAAAGGATGAAAACCCTGTGAAACTAACAAAGACAAAAACTATGGACCTAAATTAATTCCATGCAAAACAATAAAGTTCATTGCACAAGAGAATACCCTCCAACATCAATTTATACATTGTTTCATAAGGCTGTAGAGTAGAAGACACCTCAGTGCAGTACCAAGGAGTTGAAGTCCGTGAACATGTTGTGAAACACATGAAACTTGCACTGCGACTGCATCCCATTCTGATGGATAATAACATGAAATGTAACTGTTTGCAAGGTAAAAATCAATAGTCAATTTCTTGAGCTTAGATTGGGAAACAGAACTGGGCAATCAATCAACAAAAACTCACATCAATTATAGGAAGGATGTGCAGATCACAACGATGACAGAAATGATGGGAAGATGGGAAGGTGCCATGTTACATGAGTGGATGGGTCTAGGTCCTCTTAGAAGCCCTGTTTGGATTTGCTTCATGTGACCCCATCCAAAGCTTTTTGTAACTTGGATGATATGTTTTAGAATTATTTGAATGTATGTTAATTTGTAAATTTCGTTAATATTTATGTTTATATTTAAAATATTTAGATGATAATACAATGAAAAAATTAAAAACTAGATGTGATATGGATAATATGTATCATAAGCAAAAAATAAATTTATATTCAGATACCTACGATGAATACGGCAAAAGATAGTGTGGTCATGTGTCATGATCTACACAATAGTGAATCATCCTTATTTGCTTCAATTGGAGTTTCAAACCAAGGGTGACCTTGGCATTTTGGTGTTCTGATTAGAAATGAAGGTTTCTCCAAACTATTTAGATGGATGTTATATTTTCAGCCTTGAAATGCAACTTGATGATTAGAGGCTGATTAAATGTCTGTGATGTGACATTTCTTTCTAGAATCAGCCTTTTTCCAGCTTGTTAACATGGGATGAAAAGGATGATTTTCTTTTGTGTCATTGATCTATTGATGAAACTAATTGTTACCTCTATTGTACTTTGGAATGTGTCGAGCCTAGTAGGGTGGGATGCTGAGCTATCAGGTGGTAATGGATTCTACTAGGGCTACATGTTTGATTCATGGCAAGAGTGGAAATGCCATAACCAAAAGCCAATAAAGTGGTTGGAACCTTTAACCACTTATTTCATCTTCCCCAACAATCAACTTACTGATGTCCACTCATCTTAAATATTTCTGAATATTCGAAGGTTGAAAGTTGTATAAAGGATGAAAATGTTAATTGAAAAAGTTGAGAAAGGTAGATAGTGGATGTATTCAAGGAAAGTTGAGAATAAAAAAAGGAATTAGCACTAAAGGTTGGCAGTTACTGGTCCATTTTCATCCATTGTGTTATTATCTCAGTAACTTTCCTGATATGTCATCCAATTAATGGACAAACTTTGCCCTAAGAAGATAAATTAACAAAATGTAGTCGTAAAACTTTTAATGTCATTCATTTGACATCAACTCCTTGGGATTCATCCATTGCCCAACTTCCATCAATTCACCATTTCCTTGGATTGTCCAACTTCCTTTGGGTCCTAGCAATTGAGAATGTTTCATACTTGGAAAGTTCTGTCCATTAGAATCAAGTAGACATTCATTCCAATTGTAGGATCGATCTCAACCCCATGCACCATATGTCATTCACTGGTATGCATTCAATTCCAAGCATAATTATATATTGAAACAAGAGAGGTATTCCTTAAGTTTGAGAAAACCCTCTCTTATTTGGCACCACCAATTGCATACCCAGACTTCCATACTATTTGCATTGGAGCTCATCTCACCAGGGTAGAACCACCCATCACCGATCACTACCCTATGACCGGACACTTCTCTAGATCTTTGTCATCTGTGCTTCATTTTAAATGATTTAAAACGTTATGGGAGCGCTAACTTGAGCTCTTCGATTCGTCTTTGAACAGCAGAGGCAAAGGAGTAATTATAGAAGAGCAAGAAGAGAAATAAGCTTTCCCAAGTTATAAAACGCGTTTTTCTTCTCTTTTCTTCTCTTCTACCCCTCTTACTTTCAATGCTCATAACTTTCTCATTTCTTGTTCAATTTAAGTGATTTAACGTGCTATAAGAGCGCAACCTTATGATCTACAAATAATCTTGGAACCATAAAGGCAATACAGAGACTTTTAAAGACTTTTTTGGGTGTTCAGTAATAGTCTTCCAAGTGTGCGGTGGTTTCTAGTTTCCACCATTTGAGCGCCCCTTCTTTGGAGGGTGACGTCTGACTCATTTCTTCATCTTTTTCAACGATTCAACTTTCTGTGGGTGCACAAATAGTAGGGCTACAATTCCTCTTGGGGCATGAAATTCAAAGGAGCACTCTCCAGAAATTCGCAGACCTCTGAGACACTAAGTATTTGGACACCGGCATCTCTACCGTAACTTGATGGGAAGATAAGAAGTTTGAACTCTCCACATATGGAAACGATTTATAAATTATTTGATAAGATATGGGCATTGTGAGTCATATAGCCAAGTGGTTATATAGCCTAGTGCAGCTAAAGTCTTGGCAAAAACAGTATAATCAGTAGGTGACATTTGTTACTTAGACAAGTGGTCGCCTGTAGTATACATTTGATGCGTGGCAAATGATTTTATCCATACACCAAGTATCCTAACTTTGAACAAATAGTGAATTCAATGGTAAGAATGTCAATTGGAAGAATGTCAAATCAAGATTCTTAAGCCAGCATTTATTGAGTTCTTGGGGTTGAATGTAAAAGGCCACACCAAAAGAGGCCGCAGATCAGTTCATTGTTTTCAAATATAAAATGGTAACCAGCTGTTATGGTATTCTTCCACTTCAGTAAATCAGTTGGAGAATATTTGTAATGTATGTGGAGGGCACATGAATTTCCGGTGGAGAATTTTGGGGGGGGGGGGGATATTATGCCTACTCCTCAAGGGTGGGACGGAAATTATGCCTACTTATGAGTGTCAAGAACCCTCCCATTCATACACCTCACGATCTACATAGGTTTGGTTCCTTACAAATTTTGCCTTGTGTTTTAGGATAGGTAAAGCCGATGGGTGAGGCACATTCCCAAAATGTGGGGCCGGACTCCACTATTGCCTCATCCTAGCCCCTTATTTTGAGAATGCACCCACCTTCAGGCTTTACCCTACACATAAAGCACTGCTGTCATTTGCACGGTGTACTCAGAGGGCACCTTATAACCATGAAAGTTCCTCTGCTGAGAGGAGGAACTTTCCAGATTTACAATGTTCAGTAGCTGTGCATTACACATAGTAAAGCCCCTGGGGGAGGGCATATTCAGAGTAAGTTTTTAAAAGTTCTTCAGTGGAGGAACTTTTTGGATTTAGAATGTTCAGTAGCTGTGCTTTATGCACAATAAAACTGTTGGGGGAGGGCAATTCTCTGAATAAGGGGTACAGTACACCGGCTGATGATCAAGCACTTAAGTGCTCAGGGTAGGCAGGATCGAAGGGGGAGGGCTCCATTGTTTCTGGTGTCCAAACAAAATTTGAACCTCTCCTCTGGGTGCATCTGACACACTAACAATTGTAAAAAGGGATTAGAAATGAGAAAGTTATGGGCCCCCAAATTAAGGGGTCAAGAACTCAAAAAAACAAATCATTGAACATTACAAAGGCTGATTCTAGAACACCCTAATAATTCCTTGTATGTTACTCTCTTGCTATTAGAGTACAAAGATGATTTGTAGAAATTCAGGTGGCGCTCCTATGGCACTTTAAAGCGTTTAAAAACAAATAAGAAATTAAAAAAAGTTATGAGGTTTGAAAGTAAGAGGGGTCAAAATGAAAAAATTGAAAAAAACATGTTACGCAATTGGAATAAATGTATTCTTTTTACTGCTCTTTTTCGGCTGGTCCTCTGGCTTTGCATTTGAAACATGATTTCTAGAGCTTCAGAATGCACCCTTATAACATTTTAAATCACTCAAAATGGAGAAGAATGAGAAAGATCTGTCAAAGTGTTCAGTCAGAGGCAGGCGATCGATGATGAGCGGGTCTACCCTATCAACAAGTTCTAGCTGGTTGAAAACATTTACCACCATCATCCTGCAGATATACTGGAACCCAGATCTAGACATGGAACCTTTTCACACTTGCTGCACTTTACCTTTAGCCTTGGTTCTACTGCTTGTGGCAGGCCAATGTTGGAACAATAAAATATTGTCTATTCCTTGAAATCTACACCTTGCAATCCTATGAAACTGTGTAAAGTGTAAACCCCTTTTGTTTCGTCTCTCGCCATTTTTGTCTCATCTTTATCTTGCCCTCCTGTTTATTTTTGTCTCTTTATGATAACAAGAGAGAAAAAAAAGGAAAGCATTACCAAATGTTGACAACTTGGCTCCAACTTCTTGGCCTTTACAACATTACACAAGAAATCCTTGACCTCCCAAAAAAAACATTATTTAATTAAAAATGTGAGGCCAAACAACAAGACAAAAATGTTCAAAAGTTCCCCTTCTTCACCTTGACTCCTAGTCTAAAGGAGGCCTAGTAGTAGGTGAGGGATGGGTCTTGTTTGGGTATGTATCTTTTTTTAATCCCGAAAAGCCTTAACCCCTGAGAGATATTTTTCACCACCAAAAGAGCCTCAAACACTTCATAGATCTATGTACACAGTCAGAGAGATAATGGAAATACAGCATTGGATTTTATGAACATAATGTAAAGAATAAGCTTTACAAATATGAAGGCATTTCATAAACAACTAGTGTGGCCTGTGATGTTGGCCCAAGCATGAACCCATTACAGAATAGGGAAACTCAACATGTAAACATTGTTTAGCAATGTATGTATTGATTTTTTGAACAGCCAAATATGAAAGGAAATCATGTTTGAATTGAATGGTGAGTCTTCAAATATTACCACGTCCTCAACTGATTTTTCCTTCAAAACCTGGTTTTTTGGAATTTATTTGAATTTTCAGCAGCAGAAATTACTTTAAAACTTAACATCTCCCACATTCTGCTACAATTTAATTTAATTTTCAGTGAAGAAATCATTCAATATTGAAGAACTTTTGCACCAGAAGTCCAATCGCCCTGGAACCAAGCCCATGCACCCCTCCTCATCGAGAGCTTTTGAAAGACACAAAGAACATGATCTGAAGCATCCTGGTTCAATGAATCTCATAAATACAAAACATAACAAACTATCTTCCTTCATAGATAGATAGATGAGCACAGTCAAGCATTCAGAATACACCAATCTAGAAAAGGCAAATCTTACCCAAATAATGACAAAACCTTGAGCACTTGGAAAAAAAAAACAAAAAAACATTGAGACATTACCTATACAATGAATCTAATAACAAAGGATTACATCATAGTTATCTCATCCTTAAATTTCACCTAAAATAATGTACTATCTCCCCTGCCTACCCTTCTACCCATGTCAACCTATTATGTCCCCACCAAACTATCTATGTACATAATTACTACTAGCCTATTCCCCTACCTAGCCCGACCTATTTGATTGCTTGTCGATCCAACCGAGGCTATGTTGGCGACTGAACATGATGGAAAGGAAAAAAATGAAATCACATGCAGGTATTCCAAAGAATGTCTAGTTGTATTCTAAGCAATATTTAGTACTTAGATGAAGATATAAAGCAAACCTCAAATGTGGATATTTGCTCTCATGGTTAGTTTTACCAACAGAAATTGTAGGGGTCTGCCTCCACATTGGCCCATTTAATGCATAAAACATTCCTCAGTAGTGTCAAGATGTATTCAATTGTATTCAATTCATTAACGATTTAATTATATTTCTTGGGCATTGGGAGGATTTCAATACCTTCTGATCCCTACAATGTTAATAATTTATTTTCAACAATCACATAATATTAAAAACAAATTGAGTAAGTGAAGATAGTTAACAATGTTTAATTTTCCTAGCTTAAGTGAATAAAAAGAGTTTTGGAAAGAACTTTTGTAACATTAAATGTGTTTTGCAAATCACTCTCTTCATACTAAATAAAATTAAGGTATAAAATAAAGTTCAATTCAGTTTTTCTCCTTTGAAGGGAAGTGCAAACAATTGTTAGTATAAAATGTAGGAGTGATACTTCCTCTCTGCTTCATTTAGGGTTTTTCATTTCATTAGGCTTCAAATTTCCTCACTATTAATTCTTCATAAAATTGTTATTTCTCCCATTTGTATACAATTGATTATTTATTACATCCTAACATTGCATATATCACTTGTAGGGTTGAGGTTGTTTAATGGTTTGGAAGATTAAGGTTTGTAGTCAATCAAGGGTAATGTATATTATTTTCCATTAGTATGTGGAATAACGAGGGTTATGCGTGGGGAATTGCCAAGATAAGGAATTGAGGGACAATTATTTATATAATCTTGTGACGGGCATGAGAGCTGATGACAAAGGGGAGCAACGGTGAAAGAGTTAATGCTCGAGCAAAAGTGTGAGAGAAAGCTAATGCACAGGGCAACATGGGGGGCGACATGCAACATTGGTCTGTTGGGTTTAGGCTTTAGGTGGTTGGGTGACAAAGGAAGCAATGGTGAAGGAATTAATGCTCCAGCAGAAGTCTGAGAGATAGGTAATGCATGGGGCAATGATGGGGCTACTTGCAACATTGGTCTGTTGGGTTTAGGTTTAGGTTGTTGGGTGTGTGCAAAAGAAAGGGGAAAAGGGACAGGGACTGGGGTTGGAGTTCTTCAACTAGAAAACTTTGTACCATGAGATAACTGCAAGCAGGTGTCTGAAAATAGATCTCACTCTCCCACAATGAACTGGACAAATTTCTACACATGGCAGAGTTATCCAAAAAGGGGCCCAAACTGAGGCTACTGGGCCCCACTTGCACTGAAACTGGGGATGAGATCCAGAGTCAAAATGAAAACAGAACACAGGAACCCATATAAAAACGAAAAAGAAAACGGGCAGCTACAGAAGGGGGATCCAAATGATTTTCTCACATGAATTGGTTTTGGATTTGCCTTTCCTAAGCTCATAAACCAAAGTTCTGTCACAATAGAGTTACTGGTAAGATCCAGCGATTAGGGGGCATCAAACGCGGAACTGGGAATGAAAATTTTACAAAACGAAATAACTGGGACCCAAACTAGTTTTTCCAGCAATTTTGGTAGTAAGCTGAGTTTCATCCCGTCTCTCTTTTTCTTGAGCGCCTCCACTGCTACTACATATATTTTCTCTGCTCCCACCTGTACAACAGATATAATTACTCTCGAACCTTGTGCATTAAATGCTGAGTTTCAGCATTTCATACTGAGATTTAATAAAATTCCCTTACTTTGCAGATACCACTGAAAGGGGGGGACAGGGGTGAAAGCAGGCCCAAAGACAGGGTGGAGACAGGGTGACTTTAGGGGTAACTCTCATAACTCTAATAAAATCCTGGAGATCTTTTAAATCAATATTCAGCTTCATTAAATGATGCGTTATTTGGGCTCACTTTCTGGCTACACTCAAATTGGGGATGGAAAAAGGGATTGAACTCTGGAGGCTGAGTGACCAAACTTCTTGGAGCTCTTAAGACTTTGTGAATTCTTCTTATTCCTCTGACAGGCTCATATTGCACCTTGAGCTCACAAGAGCCAATAATACCATTCCTAAAACTTGGGGGCTGTGGAATGGCAGGGTTCTGATATATAGGATGTAGGTTATATACCTTCAGAGTGAGGGTCGGAGTCAGGACTCAGGAGATAAATGATCAAGGCTTCTTCTCTTTGCACCCATCACAAGCAATTTCAAAGGCAAAACAATTTAAGCCTGTCAAAAGAAATTTAGTGAGAAAAAAGTGGTTCTCCCATGGAAAAGCAAAGTAAAAAATAGCCTGTCATTAAAAAATAATAACAAAGAAGTACGCCTATCACAAGATGATGTACGCCCTAACTGAACCATCGCCTCCATTGTTTGGTTAATACCTCAAACTTCTTGAGTGAGGCCTCTTCAAAATTAGGGCGTACATCAACTTGAGAAATGTTAGAATTAAATCTTGATTTAGTCTAATGGTTGAATGTTTACAATGTTTAGAAGAAACTCAAAAGAATTTTTTTTTTTTTTTTTGGTTTTTATCATGGTATCATTGTAGGTGTTGCCAACTAGTTCACCCAAGGCCTAAATGAGGATATGATAACATTTTTCTACAAAGTTATTAATAAGTTGTGAATTAGGAAAAATTAATCCTTTTAATTTTGAAAACCTCGACATTTAATTATTTTTCAATATAAAAATTTTGGAATTTTTGAACAGTCAATGTGGAGAGGTTAGGTGAACTAACACCTGCATTGGTACATTCACCTTTGTTTGGGAGGCATCTTCAAGTTTATATTTTACTCCAAAAATGATAAATTTGAACTCAAAAACCTTGATTTAGTCTAAGGATTGGATTTTTTCGTGCTTAAAAGTAACCCAAATGTTGTTAATGTTTTTATAAATGTTATGTGGTTATTTGAACATTTTTAATAAGTAATGATTTTTCATAATATTTTACATTTTTTTGGGATATGTAGACGAATATTTTGAAATAGTTTTGTAATGTTTAGGCCTACAATGCACGAGTTATTGAATTTTGAACTAGCAATCTCAGACTTAGGCTAAACCTTTAAAAAGGTGTGCCATTTCCAATTTCAAAAATTCTTTTAATTGGGCCTATGACACAAGTCACAATAGTTCTCGTGAAACTAAACCTATGTAGATCATGAGGTGTTGAGTGAGAATGTTCTTACATGTACTCCTTGAAAGTAGTAAGGATGTTAGGCTTACAAGTAGGTGTAAGATCCCTTTAAAATTAAGATCCCTTCCAATTTTAAGGAGTGGGCAAACAATCCAGCTTGTTTTTTTAAATAATGTTCACAAATAGAAGGTACCCTCCAAGTACATTACAAAAAAAATTTGAGTGGTTTCCAAATTTAAGGTGCTCCCCCAAATACTATACGAAATTTTTGAGAGTGCTTTATGTGCATTGTTTAGACAGGATTGATGTTTCATAATAGCACATCCAATTGTTATAAGCACTAAATGTAAATTAATAATTGACAATTGTTGGAACCTCGTATTTCTTGGAAAAGAATTGGGCAACCCTATGCATTGCAATACTTTAAAATATGTCCATTGAGAAGATAAAAATTAGGGCAAAAAAAATTCATTTCTAACAAGAGACATTTCCAATAATAATATTTAGCCATAGATATGATGAGCAATTCCACAATGGAATGGGGCGATTTTTTTGTGAACTTTTTTCAATGACTTGGTTGGGCATGATCCCTAATGAGTTTGTAATGAGTTATCATGAGATTTTGTTGTTGTTTAAAACCGAAGAAGCTCTTCCAAGGCTTCCAAAAATCTTGGACTTGTGGAGGCATCGTTTCCCCCAAAGAATTGGAGACGATTATAAATCATAACACTGATTTGCCAATTTCTTTGTTGTATACACCACCCACCACCCATGATTTGATTTTCAATTTTGTGATGTAGCTGAAGTAACAATCATCCACAATCCGATTTAGCCAAATTTGATTATTAACAAAAATATCAAAGACTAAATAATTCATCATATATTCTCGGCTACCTACTTGAACCATGTATAGAAATCTAGTAATTTTTAGAATGTTTTGATATTTTTTCAAAATGTGTTGTTTCTTCCAAAAAAATCATTAAGTTTATGACAAACTTTCAATTTTTTTGGAACAATGCAAAATTTTACACAAAAACAAATAGCTACCCACTATTAAACCTCTATTTGATTACCTAAAAGGAGTTTACTAACCTCTAAAACCCTCACCCCCACCATAAATATGTTGAATTTTATGACCAAATTGACATCCTCTATAACTAAAAAATGCTAGCTATGATTATCTGAAAGACAATCAAATAAAAGACCAAAACCATGTATTTTTATTACATAGTTATGAAAATTTATGTTCTTGTTTACATAAATATTTATATACATATCTATTTTTTATGTATAATTATTTTGACAACCATCCCTCTTACCATGGATTCTACTCACTCACAAATTATGCCAAAACATTTGAAAATCAATATTTTAATTCCCTTCACAAGTCTATTTTATAAAACTTTTAATTTTTCACAACAAATTGTTCTCCTCAAATGAAAGTGTTTCCAAAGGTCCTAAACACCCATTTACATATTAAAACTAAAAAACTAAAAAAACTTAAACAATAAAATTTCTAAAGTTTTACATATCACATGACTCACCATGTGATTCAACATGCACATTAATTCGTACAAAGACTTTCATAATGAGTCACCATCTTTTGAATCATACACATTAATTTGTGTAAAGACTTTTCTAACAAAACACCATATTTGAGTCATTCACATTAATGTGTGCAAAGACTTTTGTAATGAGTAAAAAAAACTATGCACATCAATTTGTGAAAATGTTTTTTTAATGAATCAACATTTTTAAATCATGCACATTAATTGTGAAATATATATATTTTTAGTGAATCACCATATTTGAACCATTCATATTAATGTGTGTAATGATTTTATTGATGAATTATCATCTTTGAGTCATACACTTTAATTTATGTCATTTTTTTTAATGAGGCGCCATACTTAAGTTATGCATATTATCATGTGCAAAAAAAATTCCTAATGAATTATCATGTTTGAGTCATGCACATTGATTAAAACCATGATTAATTCGTAATGACTCACCAAACCATTATGAAATTATAAAATGCCACCACTTAAAAAATTATTAGTGTTAACCCTTAGGTAATTAAATAAT
The DNA here is from genome assembly GCA_963920785.1 of Sphagnum contortum. Classification (NCBI taxonomy): domain Eukaryota; kingdom Viridiplantae; phylum Streptophyta; class Sphagnopsida; order Sphagnales; family Sphagnaceae; genus Sphagnum; species Sphagnum contortum. Next base: position 15,827,011 of record OY987285.1, on the reverse strand, counting down.
TATCATGCCAATGTTAACCTTTAAATAATTATATAATTATCAAGCTATTGACATCAAATTATAATTACGTTACTTACATAATCTTTAAAAGTTTGAAAGCTTGTTATCTATTAGAAGTTTATTTCATTTTCTACATTGGTACCAACCTTTTCCAAAGACAAGATGTTCACATATTGAAATTTTCATTAAACTCACCTCTGTTTTTGGGCCTCTTTTCACTCCTTTATCCCCTTTGTGAATGAAGTTCACAATATAAGGAAAATTTATTAAATGTGTGTATGAAATGTGAAATCTTAACATTTAATGCACAAGGTTTGAAAGTAATTATAATAGTTGTACATGTGATGAAAATATATGTAACAATAGTGATGGCATTCAAATACTTTTTTTTGTAAGGTTTTTTAAAATCTCACCTAGTTCTAGACCAAATTTAAGTTCTGGTGTTGTGTTAAATTTATGGAAAACTCTATTACCCCCATTTTCTGGAGGATAAAAAATTGATTTCAATGTAAATCTAATTTTAGTTACCTTGGTAAGCATAGCCCAAAACTGTTTTTTTCTTGTTCTAGCACTATACCATTAATAGAATGTAACCATTTATATTGATTACATGCTTCAACCCACCCCTTTTTTTTAATTTTAAAATTTTCATATTTGAAACATTTTTCAAAATTAAGAATACAAGCCTAATGGCCACCCCACCCCACTCCCAAATTATTATTACAAAAATAATTCAAAATTTTGATTTTTTCCTCAAACAAAATAACATGTTAAACACCAAACAAATAAATAAGAAAAAAGGATCTAAATTTTAATTTTTAATTAAAATGTTTCATAAGTAGAACATGGATAAACCAAGTTTTACGGCCAATTGGCAATTTTAGTTTTTTTTTAAATTCTTGGTTCTAGTTTTGATTTCACAAAATAAAATAAAATGAATTAACAATTTGAATATTCATTGTTCAATAACCAGACTAAGAACTAAAACCAAAATCAAAATTGACTAAAAACTAAAATAACAAACAATCATTAAAACTAGCAACACCATTTCAAATAGGAAATTTATAAATTAAGAAAGGTGTTTGCTTGTTGAGATGCAACTCTCACCACATTTTTAACATGCTAAAAAACACAAAACAAAGTGATGTCCATTTTTATTGTTTCACAAATTTTGGATCAACAAATTAAAAACTATTGAATTTAAATTGTTGTTTGGTTTAGGAAACAATAATAACCAAAAAAACTTCACAAGAATTTTGAAGTTGAACCCATGCCCATTTTGATCATAATAGCATTAAAGTGGGTGACCTTGCATGAAGTTTAATATTTAGGCCAAAATATCACAAAGGCCCACAATGTTCCATGAAATTGATAAAAATCAATGAACTTATAAGACTTGCTAATCAAACCTAATTATGCTCAACAAATTTCAAATCTTTCTAGAAGATGAGTTGTTAATTCTAGATCCCAAAGAGGACATGAAATGTTAAATTTTACATTATTTTCATCAAACAAGGTATTGTTTAAGCTTAAAGTAATCCTTATTTTGGGTTTGACTCTAATTTTCATTATATTCATTCATCCTCCTTTTTAATTTATCCAAATAGTTCATCATAGTTTGTATATAAACTATTACAAAAGTTTCCAAAAAAGATCATCATAAGTTTTATTTTTAAAATTAGATTATGATCTATTTAGGTTATTACCACATAGATTAAGAGACTACCGAATTAAAGGTTAGCCATGTTAGGGCCTACCTAACTCCCTACCTACCATGGGCTACTTACCCACTTACCTACCCATGGGGTAAGCCCTACTTATTATCCACCTATTTATATAGTAGGATAAGGACAATGAAAAGCTTACATGGAAGGCTAAATAGGACTTGCTTAAGGATTTATTTAATGGTGACCTAGGGGTGAAAGCACACTACATTGTCCATAAAATGTTGTCATAAAACAATTTTTGCAACATTTTGGGATTTTTAATTGGTCATGTGATTAAATATAATTGCCTAAAATGAAAAAGGAATCAACACTACAATGTTATATATATATATAATGTAATCACATGTTTAAAAAATTAGTTTTTGAATAGCCATAACATAATTGATTTTCAAATGAGTACCCAAAACATGTAACAATTCATAATCAATATATGCACCTTCATATAATGTATGTTGGTAAGTAAAGGATTCAATAGTAATATGATGTGATAACATTGATACCAAGGAAGACTTTTTGGAAGAATTTTGATAACCAAAAGTTTCTATGTACTTTGAATTATGATTTTTTCTCATTAAGTCCTTTATTTAATGAAATAATAGTTTGAAAGTTCATCTTTCAAATTTAAGCTCTCCATAAAATGAATTAGTGTTGAAATTTTTCTTAAAATAAATTTCTAATGATAATTTGTAAAATGACTTGTGTGATTCAAGGCATCATGCCTTCAGACTACCTTTACAGTGTTAATTTAAGCAAAATTTATGGATTTCCACATGTGCCTAAAAGTGATATATTTTAGTGTGCTTTCAACCCTAGGGGTTATTGAAGGACCTACCTAAAGGTTATTGGCTATCTAAAATAAGGGTTATCAAAAGTGTTACATAACAACTACTTGGGACTTATATATAGGTCTTAAGATTATAGGCTATTTAAAATTCAAGAATGTAACATTTTTTTGTTTCCTTGAACTTTTTGCTTAGGAACACAAATTTGAAACATGATTTGAGAATTTTCTTGGGAATTTTTTTCTTAAGGTAATTTGGAAGTCACTCTATTTTTAAGTTTTTATTAGGTAATTAATTGAGTAATTATATTATATTTATTAATTTTCAAAGTTAAAGCTATCAATTTTTAAAAGGGCCATTTTAATTAAGAATACAAAATTTTTAACATTTTTTAATTTTTTAATTTCAAAATAAATTTCAAGCCATATATTAGAGCATGCAATTGATAAACATGAGAAATATACACAAATAGTTGTGAAAATATTTAAAATAAAGGACCCAAGAAAATGATTTGGTTGTTTTAATTAATTCCTTAACCATTTTTTATAATGGTTCTTAGTGGTACCACTTGAGGATGGGTTTGCCTGATAGCTTTATTATGTAAAATTATTTTTTTCCATGACCCTAAAATTGCCTGATTTTTTAATATACACATATTCAAAAACCATTACAAAAATGCATATATATATATATATATATATATATAAAGTTTTTCATTAAATTTTGATACCCTGTATTTATTTAAAATTATAATTTATATTTGAAATTATGACGAATGATGAAAGTGCAATCAAACACAACAAGATCAAATGTGATTAACATAGTAGTACATAAAACAATATGCATTTAAAATGATTGAGTCTTTTGAAAAAGATTCAATTATTAATGTTGTGAAAAGATCCTTCACTTCAGATGTTTGGGTAATAATTCATTTATTTGTATTAATTTACTTAATAACCTATTAATTGAATCTACTAACAACTTATAAGTCAAATTTTAATAAATATATATTAATATAATTTTTTTTTAATGTCAAAGATTAATGCATGTACCCTATATTAATAATATCTTGGTTTTCAAATAGACATAATCCTATCATATAACTAGTTAAATTGTTATTTTGACCCAATAACCAATATTCAAGACCTTATGTTTTTATTCATGTATTTTGTATGTAAAAGAATAATGTTCCCCCCAATTCTAGATGATTATGCTTTTAAAGCAATACCACTAATTTCTTTAAAAATACATCCCAAAAATTTGTTGTAGTTTGGGTTTGAAGAAGTTTTGGTAGTTTCAACTTGAGCTATAGTAATGTTCCAAAAAAAATTCCACATTTTTGCATACTCAAAATCTAAAGCAACATCCTCTTCATCTATTGGGACAAGTTTCCTAGACTTGGATTTGCCATTCAAATGGTCAAAAATGAGGTTATTAATATGTTTCAATTATTGACCTTTTCATGAACATTGTCCCTCTTTCCATTACATCCATGGCCTCCTTTAATTGGTCATTCACCCATTTGCCTTTTACATTATGTCTAGGAGATTCATTTTTCACTTTTCTTAATTAAATTTATATGTTATCTAATGCAAGTTAACGAGAACATTCTTCTTGTATGTAGTTGGTTAGTCAAACAAGCCATTTTTTTCCTATAAGGCACATTGACCATCATGTTAACCCTATTCCTATTGACCATAGCCCCCAAAAGCAAGAAAATAAAAAGTGAGTTAGGTCAAGAAATGAATAAATCACATATGATTCTATTACCGTAGTACCTTTTTAGGTTTGGCATCTTGTCGTTGAATAATTTTATTTTGAAAAATTAATTTTGGCGTAATTTGTTTTTTGAATTTTTTACAAGGCTTCATTTAAATTTAAAAATATATGCATGTAATATCATCACCAATGTTCAATGCAAACATTTTGCTTCATGGCACAAGTTTTGATCCTAAATCTTCCCCTTAGGAAATCTGGCATTAACCATTGGCATACCATCAACCATTAAAAATTAGCGTTTATTTAAAATTTTATTGCACACATAAAGTCAAAAAGTGGATTAAAAAAGAAACCTTATGATAGAACAACGCAATTCTTCACAAGGCTACACTATGATGCCCACAAAAGGTGCTAGATAGAGCTTGTTAGGGGGTGTTTAGCGGCAACATAGAATTTTTAAAAATAGCTTAGGAATCCTATGAAATTTTAGCTTCAGTAGACAATAGATTTAAAAACTTTTAACAAGAAAGGACCTTATTTTTCTAATATAATTTATTCCAAACCTGAAAAAATACCATGGTACATTCAATAGAAAAAATAAAATCAAAACAATATGCAAAGTCTTCCCATTGTAAATTATCATTTGTTGTTTTGTGCATGACATAGGTGTGTGAATTTCAAGCTATGAGGATTACGGTTTGTTAAAATTTGTGATAGCTCATTGTGTTTGTACTCTTCTTTATTTGTGGGACTACAAATTTGACTACGTACTAAACATAAATTTACAAGTATAGGTACTTGGTGAACAGTTCCTTGTAAATTATCTATGGATTGAAAATTTGTATTCATTTGACTAGTCTTTTACTTTCAAATCTATGCTTTCCTTTATTACTTTAGGTTTTAACATTTTTGCACTAGAATCTACTAAAATATTTTTGAAACTTTGAGCTCATCTAACAAAAAATTTGGTGGATTGGACATGTTTTTTCCTAGCTAAAAGGATTAAACAACTTTATGAATAATTGGATTAATGCATTATGAAATTGAAACTATGGTGAATTTTATTTTAATAGGAAATGTACGAAGATTTAGGTGTAAAGATTTCTTAGGTGATCTTTAGGTTCTTCATCAACTTATCATATCCCAAGCTATTTATTGTATCTTTTGATTCATAGATTGGATTGTTACAAAATGCATTCACATCCCAAATTTGATTTTGCATTGTAAATTAGCTAAGTTTTTAGCCTTTTATAATGTTGTTATATCACTTTCAATGTAATAAATCACTTCCATATATCAACTAAACAATTTAAATCACATTATGAATTGCAGAATCTATATTTGATTTGTTTTAGATTATACCTTTAACCAAACATTTAAATCACATGAATAAATTTTTTTGTAGATTTGTATTATTTTGTGTGTATTGGATTGTGATAATTATGAACCCATTGTTAAACATTGCTCTAATCACATAATGAACAAAATATATAATTTATTTTAAGTCACACACTTTACCAAACACGTTTAAAGTCCCATGCATTGGGATAATTAAAGATTGGTGTGTATTGGAATGTGACAACTCCAAGACTACCAAAGTACCTTTTCAAGTTTGGCATCTCATTGTCCAATAATTATATTATTTTGAAAATTTGATTTTGACACCAAAAAAAATATTTTTTGAATTTTTGACAAAAAATTATTTAAATTAATTTTTTTTGACAATGACCTGAAAGCACTTAAAGTACATGCAATAATATACATTATAAAACCCTAAAACTACCCTATGAAATTTTAATATCAATAAAAAAAAAATTTTAAATTTAATACGAATAGACCTTAATTCTCTAAAATTTTGACATTTATAAAAATAAAATAAATTTTCCCGAACTTGAAAGGGTACTACAATATCACCAAACACCTTCTTTAGATAAGTGTACAATTATTTTAGAAAAATGTTTTATGTCACACCCATGTTTTTGACAAATTACAATATCACTAGTTAAAATTTTGAAAAAAACCAAAGACAATTTTTTTCACTATGCATTTGTTCATAGGGTGTGTTTTGAAATGGTATGTTTGGCCATTTGATTGACTATCTATGAACTATTCAAGCATGTGGTCATGGGCATTGTTAACCTAGTTCAATGTGACATCCGACGACCTTTATCAAATGTTGAACCAAATTACATGAAAACTAAATGAAAACTAGATATGAATAGTTCATAAGTTTCCCCCTTTTTAACTTTATAATAGAGCCAATAAAAAGAGACCTAAGGTAGTGAAAAATGCCCCAACATGATATGTTCACTTCTATCAACTTATTAAAGAAATTTGTTTATTTGATTGTTTTGTTTGTTTGTTATGTAAAGATCTTTCAAACCATGGTGGCCTTTGCACTTTGTATCATTGGAAAGCTCTTGATCTTGATGAATAAGGATGCATTAAGATGATTTGATAATGTTTAGACGTATGGTTTATTAGATGTTGAATATGGAATAATTTTTCAAAAAAAATTCAGTAAAATCAAAACAAAAGCTTTTTTAGAAAAACTCGGGCAAGATCTTGATATTATTCAAAAGCCCTTGATGATTGAGATTTCTCAAAGGCAATTTCTCATAGTTTTTAGACCTAAGGTGGGTGGAGATATTGAATTTTGAGTAATTATCATCAGAAAAAAATTAATTGAAAATTTAAGACGCTTCTCTCTTGCAATTGGGCTTTATCATCAGGTCCGATTCATAATTTGGAAGACATAAATAATCATGTTCATTCTTGAGCTAGGTGTCTAGAAAATGTTGCTGAAATACATCTTGGTGCCACCCATACACACTTTGTGGCCATTGTGCACATTATGCAATGGGCACCTTGTAATGGGCTAGGTGCCCATTACAAGCCCAAAATGTGGGCTGGAGTGAATTAGCACCCACCAATGCACCAGTTGAGGATGAGCCCGTTCAACCCGTTTTGGGGATGAACCAAAACCACATCCGGACTGCCCAAATATTATTTTTTTCTCCCGCCTCTACTCTGCCCCAAAACATTTCTCCACTACCTACCTACCTCCCCCCTCCTACCTCCTACCTACCCCCTCCTACCTCCCCCATCCTACCTACCTACCCCCTCCTACTTCCCCCCTCCTACCTACCTAACCCCTCCTACCTCCCCCCCCCCTACCTAACTCCCCCCTCTTACCTCCAATCGCCATCGTCAGAGCACCACAGCGAGAGCAGGAGCACCATCGCGCGAGCACCACAGCGAGAGCGGGAGCGCCGAAGCCGGACCGGGAGCACCATAGCCAGAGCAGGAGCGTCGGAGCCTAAGCACCAGAGTTAAAGTGGGAGCACCAGAGCTTCAAGGTAAGCTTTTTTCCCTTCTTTTTTATTTTGCATCATGGAGCTCGAAGCTCGGAGCTGCAGCTCCAAGCTCGTGGAGCTCGGAGTTGCGCTGGAGCTCCAAGCTCGTGGAGCTCGGAGTTGCGCTGGAACTCCAAGCTCGTGGAGCTCGGAGTTGCGCTGGAGCTCCAAGCTCGTGGAGCTCGGAGCAGCGCAGCTCCAAGCTCCTAAACCCTAAACCCTCAAAGCTCAAAGCTGCTGGAGCTCAGAGCTGTGCTGGAGCTTCGAGCTCGTGGAGCTCCAAGCTCGGAGCAGCACAGCTCCAAGCTCGTGGAGCTTGGAGATCGGAGCTGCAACTCCGAGCTCGTGGAGCTTGGAGATCGGAGCTGCAGCTCCCAGCTCGTGGAGTTCGGAGCAGCGCAACTCCAAGCTCCTAAACCTTAAACCCTTAAAGCTCAAAGCTGCTAGAGCTCAGAACTGCGCTGGAGCTCCAAGCTCATGGAGCTCCGACCTGGAGCTCCAAGCTCGTGGAGCTCCAAGCTTGTGGAGCTCGGAGCTGCGTTGTAACTCTAAGCTCGTGGAGCTCGAAGCTCAGAGCTCCAAGCTCGTGGAGCTTGGAGCTCGGAGCAGCGCAGCTCCAAGCTCCTAAACCCTAAACCCTCAAAGCTCAAAGCTGCAACACTCAAAGCTCCGAGCTCAAAGCTGCAATTTTCTAAAGCTCAAAGTTACAATTTTTTTTTTTTTTTTGCTTTGTTGTTGCTTGTGCTTTAATTCATTAGAATTAACAATTGGTAATAACTACTGGTTTAGGGTTGGAGGTTGTAATGGGTAGGAGGAGACTAAAGAAAAGCGATGCTGCATCAGATGCGGGAGGTGCCCAGGAAATTGATACTATATCATATGCGAAAGGTGCCCAGGAAATTGTTACTACATCAGATGCGGGAGGTGCCGAGGAAATTGTTACTACATCAGATGCGGGAGGTGCCGAGGAAATTGTTACTACATCAGATGCGGGAGGTGCCTAGGAAATTGTTACTACATCAGATAGGGTAAGGTTTTTTCAAAGTGACTTTGCATTTGCATATTGTGTTTAGGGCTAGGTTTTCATTTAATGGTATCCAAATCATTTAGATGGGTTTTTTTTTTAAACGTGTGGGTATTGCATTTAAGCTTGTTTTTCATTTAAACTTGCAATACCCGAACTTATACTTACTTCTACCAACTGGAATGTTGGGGTTTCATTGCAATACCTACATCCGTATTTACCTTTACAAACTGGAATTTTGGGGCATGATTACAATACCTGCACTTGTACTTACTTTTATCAACTGGGATTTTGGGGCATGATTGCAATACTTGCACTTGTACTTACTTTTACCAACTGGGATTTTGGGGCCTACTTACAATACTTGCATCCAACACTAATATTATCATTATCCTTGTGTTTTTGCATTTCACACTTTTTGTGCTTATTACTTGGAAACAATAATAACCTTTGTGCCATATTAGACGTCATGTGTGTGTTCAATACATGATGTTCAAAGAATTTGGGGTATGATTTCCTCCATACAAAATATTAAACTCTAGGAACTATGGAACATATGGAAACAAAGGGAATTCAAATTATGGTATAGATATAAACAAGTGAAAAGATCAAAAACCAATACAATGAGCAAAATTTAGAGTATAAACCTTAGGTTCTGAAATATATGAACCAAAAGCTTATACACTAAACAATAAAGCATAACCCTAAAAATCCAAATGATATTTTGCCATGAGCCTTATTACAACCCTAATTATACAAACCTTGACAAAAAAAAGTCTTAGTGATATATGTCCTAAACCCAAAAAACTATACAAACTATACAAACTATATAATGCAAAATACGTTAATTTTTAAAAACAATCAAATAATTTTCATACAAAACCAAAAGAGAAGATATGTCTTTTACCTTTGTGTGATCTCTCCAACTTATTTCCACCCTTTTTTAAGAAGATATAGAATATAATTGTATTACTTCACATATGTGTAAACCCTAAAATTTCCCCCCCAAATTTAGCCTACTTTAGATTAATTGCTATACATTTGTGAAAAACTTATTAATTAATTTATGTGTCTCAACCCTAAACCTAATGGTTAAGTTAGTAGGGTATGTAATTAATAGAGTAGCTAGGTTAGTAAGGTAGGTGGTTAGTACAATAGCTAGGTCAGTAGGATAATTAATTACTAGGGTAGTTGTGTTAGTAGGGGATAATAAATAAGGTACCAAGGTTGGTGCAATACTTATGAGGGTAGGAAAGTGAGCAAGGTAGCTATTTTGAATGACTCCAAATGCAGGTATTGCATTTAGGATGGGATCTTCATATAAAGAACCCTAAACCCCGCATGGGTATTTTTGGAGTGACCCTAAATGCAAGTATTGCATTTAGGGTAAGATCTTCATATAAAGAACGTTTAAACTTTACATGCGTCCTTTCGGAGTGACCCAAAGTGTAGGTATTGCATTTAGGGTTGGGTTATCTCAAAGTGACTTTGCATATGCATATTGTGTTTAGGGCTAGGTCTTCACTTAAGGGTATCCAAACCATTTAGATGGGTTTTTCTGAAACGTGGGTATTACATTTAGGTTTGTTTTTTCATTTCAACTTGAAATACTTAAACTTATACTTACCTTTACCAATTAGAATTTTAAGGTTTCGTTGCAATACCTACACCCGTACTTACTTTTACCAACTGGAATTTTGGGGCATAATTTCAATACTTGCACTTGTACTTACTTTTACCAAACCCGAACAAAAAAGTCTTAGTGATATATGCCCTAAACCTAAAAAATTATACAAGCTATACAAATCATATAATGCAAAATAAAAAAGTTTGAAAAAACATAGGAAAAAATTTAAAAACCAACATTCAAAGGTTTTAAACTATAAATATTTATTAACTGAAAGAAAATACATTAATCTTTAAAAATAATCAAATAATTTTTAGTAAAAACCAAAAGAAAATATATGTCTTTTATCTCTGTGTGATCTTTCCAACCTAATTTTTCCACTCTTTTTGAAGAAGATATAAAATGCAATTGTATTAATCCACATATGTGTAAACCCTAAAATTTTCCCCCCAAATTTAACCTATTTTAGATTAATTACTATACATTCATGAAAAACTTATTAATTAATTTGTGTCTCAACCCTAAACCTAATGGTTAAGTTAGTAGGGTATGCAATTAATAGAGTAGCTAGGTTAGTAGGGTAGGTGGTTAATACAGTAGCTAAGTTAGTAGGGTAGGTGGTTAGTACAGTAGCTAGGTCAGTAGGATAACTAGTTATTAGGGTAGCTGTGTCAGTAGGTTGGTGCAATACTTGTGACGGTAGGAAAGTGAGCAGGGTAGGTATGTGTGAGGTCAGGTCCAGGAAAAACGGCCAGGAACCCAAAAAAAAAAAAAAAAACAAAAGTACAGTGGTCAGCAGCAAAAAGAAATCGACTGTGATGAGCCCCATCCGGCGCCAAATGAAAAAACGCAACCCATCCGGTGGACAGAACGGCCAACTGGTGCATTGGTGGGTGCTAATTCACTCTGGCCACTGGCACAACATGGGCCGAAGGTGTGTCTGGGCATCATCAATCTTTTTTGAGAAATAGATGGATTGGCCCAAGGGCAGACAAAGGAAAAAAAAGAAGAAAGCCTGCATTAACAACTACCTATGTGCACATATACATAATGTTGGGGTTTTTTCTTTGCCGTGGATTTTTCCGGGCAGGGGTAAATAAAAGTTGTCAATGTCAGAAACGCTCATGCGGGGTTCAGACTGCAAACAGCCTACTGCCCTTAGGGGGTCAACAGCCTACTAGTAGGTGTCAGACCAGTCGGACGCTACCCTCTACGCCCCTGCTGTTTTCACCGGTTGCCCTAATCTAGAGAGCCTAGGAGTAGGAGGAGGAGGAGGAGGCTGCCGTCGTCGTCTTCGCAACGCTTTGGAATTCAGAGCTTTGGATGCAGGCAAAGATGGCGAGTTCTGTCGGGATTTCGGCGATGAGTGGAGATGGTCATGGAGATGGAGAGATGATGGAAGTTTCTTTATCGTGTTTTTTTTCTGTTTTCTTTTTTTTTTTGTGCTTGAGGATCAGTCTTGAGGAATTCAATTTTTGAGCTTTTCGGAAGTTGTTTTTTCTTTAGTGTTTTTTTCCACCAAAGCTGTTGTTTCCGGCTTGTGGTGATGTGAGGTGCGGAATTGTGGTGTGGCGAAATTGTAACGGAAGGATTGTGTGGGTTTTTGGAAGTGTCATGTGGTTTTTGTACTATACGAAGTGACGCGTATCAGCGGCAGACAGGGCGGGCGGAAAATAGCGTGTGTTTGGATGGCCTTGTGAACGTTTCTCGTGTCTATGATTAGGGTGCCTTGTGCTGTTGTGATCCACCGGAAAGAGGACATATTCTTTTGCTCCATCTTGCTGTGAGATGAAGTGAGTGAGGGCTCTGCATTTGGCTCGGAGAATCGGCTCTGCGATTGCGGTATATATAAGGTAGAGTATCGTCTTGCCTTTTCGCCTGATTACAATTTCGTGAAGAGGAGGTTTCTTCAAGCTTGAATCCATGACGCCGCAGATTGGTATGGAAGGGCGAAGGTGCCATCATTTTCTCAGAGGACTGGGAACTGATGACACTTCTTGCAATATAGAGCATAATCCTTGTATGAATGGAAGTGTTTTGTGCATCAGTCAGATTCTAGGGGAGCTGGGACCGAATACTTGTCAAAGCAGTGAATCTCTGGCCCTTGGAAGAAGGTTCCAGTAGCCTCAGCCTTTAGCTTCATGAGTGGGTATATGTGCCTTTCTTTTGTTAGAGTCTGTGTAGCATCAGGCTGGAAGTTGCCACCACATGGAAGGGAGTCTTGAAGGAGACACCTTCATATCTCTACTGAGTGTAAAGTCCATGTCTTTTGCATGACCTTTGCACCCTCACCGGATTTGAACTTAGCATATCAGCAGTGAGAGAGTGTTAGGGAAGTTCATGGATGTTCTCGGCCTGTCCTACCAAATGTCGTTGTTTTTGGTATTCACAGGTAGTTAGCACCAGTGTTTTTTTTTCAGTTTTGTGATGTAGTATGGGTGGTGACCATCCCACAAGAGATTTAGCATGAGTGGTTATGATCCCACAAAGGATTTAGCTTTAATGGTGACAAGTTCTGAGAAAACTGTCAAAGCAGTAGGAAACTAGCAGAAAAACTGACCTGGACAGTAGAAATCTGGTGCAACTTCCTTTGTATGCAACCTGGCACCCCAAACCTCATGTCAGAGCATGAGTGGTGAATTGGAGCTGTAGACTCCTGTTGTGGTTTGCACCAGATTAGCACATGAAAAAAAACACTGGTTAGCACATGCTTTGAGGCTGTCTTTAGGTAGAGGTTCTTTTGCAGACATTTGCTAGCTGCAGTCATTTTCAGGGAACCTTGGTGGTGGCAGGGTTTTTACTTTATTACAGGTGGTATTTGGGGGAAGCTCTCAGTAGAAAAGATACGCCTTCCAAAGTCACACCTTTTAAGCTGATGTGTGTACCTGGTTTGGTGCTCTAATGATATTAACTGGTACTGCAATACCTTAGACTGTTATCATGCATTTACTATGTGCTGATACAGAAGCAGTGGAATATGTCCTATGCAGAGACAGTCTGTTTCACCCCCCTGGTCACTATTGCATGTTCCAGGTCATGATTGAAATGTGTGGTTGTGTAGATGCAATGTTGATAGGGCCATGATTTGATGTTTCAATGATGTACTTTATTGGTTATGTCACTTAGCTGTAAGCCAGTGGATTTCTGTGTGCAGTAACTTCATTAGCTATGCCTCTAGAGTGCTTACCATTGCATCCTGAAATGTAACAGAAACTCATGAAGCAAATTTTGTATATAGATGTTTGCCCTAAGTTTTGCGCAGATCATTTTGTAGTAATCTATACCTTCACTTGGAATCTGATGAAGTCAGTGGGAGTTTAGGGCAGCTAGTCACTGCCATTCATGATGAAAGTGATGCTCTGATGCTTTTTTGATTTACAATCTCAAGGTTGTAGCCATACTCATTCTTGTTGTGTGTTTGTTTTCTTGTTCTTGGATCTGAAACAACAGTTACCTTCAAAATAGTTTTGTGGAGTTTTCTCTGCAATCTTATGGATACATTTGCAGTAATATTTACATAGTTAAAGAGTACAATTTGAACATATATTGAGAGCAGGGTGGTAAATAAATTGTGTTTTGGCTTGTTGCAGAGTATGTGTCTCTGTGCTCTAGAGTGGGATAAGGGTGGTGGAATGCTACATACTATTGTGCCTACATACGACCATCATCTACTATTGAGAGGAAAAGGAGCATCTGTTCAACAAGAAAGAGGTTACCTTTGCCATTTGGACTCTGTGTGAGTCCCATGTGGGTACTCACCTTGTGCAAGTGAATTTGTTGTAAATTCAAGTTATTGAAGAGGCTTTGAAAGAATTTTGAGAGGGATTGAGTAGGTGTAGGTGATGATGTATGTCACGGAAGCTGATCCACTGTTGCTCATGTGGACTTTTGCAGACCTGATCAGGACACTGTGGAACTGGTTTGGATTGAGGATGGGCGTGTAGAAATGCAGGGTGAAGCTAGCAATGGAAGTAAGACACAATGGCCACCTGGTTATGAACCTCAATGGAACAATGGACAAGTAGCTGAGGATGGGGTGACACTGTCAAGGCCATCTGCTTCATCTGCCAACAAGGATGGTGCAGTGGAAGCAGTAGTGAGTGAGACAGCTGCTGAGACTCCAGTGGTGCCAAACATTGACTACCATGATGATGAGATGGTCTCATGGTTACAGTATCCATTGGATGATTCCTTGGAGAGGAACTATTGCTCTGATTTTTTTGGAGAGCTGCCAAGTTCCAACATGCAAGTGGTAAAAGAGTCATTTGTGGGACAAGCAGCAGGCCGTTTGCAACATCTGCCAGTAGCAAGCAACATGGGCACTGATTCTGTTGTAAACAAGACTGCTAATGTGGCGATGACACTAGGTGCAGGCCGTGCAGCAGGTGTAATACCTCAGACAGGTGCAGAGGCCTTCAGCAAAGTGCGGACATTGCAGTCATTAACCTCAAAATGGCAACCTTTCAGCCTTACTCCCAATTCTTCCAAGGGTTTTTGTGTGTATCCATCAGCAAGCCAGGCTCTGCTGGGAGCCTCACCAAATGCTTTAAGACCTCTCCCAGCTCCAAGGGCACCTCAGCCAAGGCCAGGGACTCACAACCTGCAAGCTGAATCTGCGAGAAAGCTGGCCCCTGTTAACTTCTCACATTTCTCAAGGTCAGCTACGATAATGAAGAAATCTCAGGGTGTAGGAGTGTTATCTGACACCCCATCCAACATGCTTGATAAACAAAAATTAGTGAAAGCAAATATTGATGCTAGCACCTCAACTGGTTCCTTGATTGCTGAGTCCACAACAATGGGGAGGAGTGGAATAGGGTCTCAGAAAGACACTGACATTCATCTTCAAGGCTCTGGTAGCCAGCAGCAAGAGCCAGGTGTAGATCCTGGGAGGGTAGTGCCCATCCCTGTCACTAGAAAGGAGGTGGAATCACCATTGTTGGAAGGTGAAACTGTGCTGTGTAAGACTAAGCCTGCTGAAGAGGATACATTTCGATTGTCAAGTGTAACAAGTATTGATGTTTTAGAGTCTGCAGACAAAGGGCTGTCTCAGGGGAAAAAACTTCCAGATGCTCAGGAACCTGCCATAACCTCCCCATCAGGAGGATCTGGAAACAGTGCAGAGAGGGTGAAAGAAGCTTCAACAAGCAATAAAAGAAAAGCTGTGGTGACAGAAGAGACTGAATATCAGAGTGAAGTGAGTATATTTACTTTGTGATATGGTGGATACATACATGCTCCTTCATGTTTGTTTGTGGTCTGAGTCCAACAGAACAAGGTTTAGTGAAATCATGAATGAACTGCAAAGTTCACTGTTGTAGCTGGCTTTTGGTAGACAAGCCTTCTCTGTGTTTTAACTAGCACAGAAAGTTGGAGTTTCAGTTCACAAATGCACTCAAGTTGAACTACTTATGTACAATTCTCTCTGCACAGTTTGGCAGGTCCTGTCTTATGGTGGTTGCTTTCCATACAAGTCTGTAGTGTCCTATGTGAACCATTCTTCCTTGATCAGTTTGTGACTGGTATGATTGTCCTAGGAAAGAAGCCTCTGAGAAGTATCAAGCGTGTAGAAATTGAGAGCTACTACTCTTAGCTGTCCTGCATGCAAACTATCTCCTTCCCAGATAGAGTTGTAGCTCTAAGGTGATCACTGATGCTTTTCAGGATGGAGAGGATGAATCAGCTGAGTTGAAGAAGCGTCCAGAAGGGCGTACAAGCACAACCAAGAGAACTAGGGCTGCTGAAGTCCACAATCTCTCTGAGCGAGTAGGTCTTAACCTCTTGTTTTGTATGCACCTGTGTTCAGAACAGTCAAGACTTGTGTGAGTTTCAAACTTGTCTTTCAGCTTGCAATCATTATTTTGATTTGTAAGGTAAGTATTACCTTTCATTTTGTCTGCAATTGACACTTGTTCCACGCATGTGCATTTTAATTTTAGCGTCGGAGAGACCGGATCAATGAGAAGATGAAGGCCCTGCAGGAGCTTATACCAAACTCAAACAAAGTATGTATCTCTGTGAATAGTTTGTCTTCAGAGGTTGTCCTTTTGCCATGCAAATATGTCAAAGCACATGTGCTTTGTTTTGTTTTCACGAGACTTTGTACAGAGGACGAGTCTGTACACTAGGTGAGACATTTTATCTGTGGTTGGACCTCAGTGACTTTAGTGGTTTGTTTTGGATGGATTCAATAAACTGTATCTTTGTATCTTGCAGGGACAACTTGAGATCATGTATTCTTGTGGATTTGACATGTCAAATTCACATTGTGTTTGAACTGGTGCTCCATTTGCACTATGATCTTATGAAGTTTCTTACCAGTAGTCTGAAGGAAGGTTGTAAATTATGATTTTGCATTTCAGACAGACAAAGCTTCAATGCTGGATGAGGCGATTGAGTACCTCAAGATGCTTCAGCTACAGCTTCAGGTATGTGATTTGAGAAGAAAACATTTTAAAACTGTAAATTGACTCTGTTTCTTCTGGATTTTATATGAAGGCATTTGGACTTAAATGGAGTTCTCCTGCTCTTGGTTATGGTTTGACAGATGATGTCCATGAGAACTGGGATGAGCATATCAGCAATGGGTATGCCTTCTGGTATGCAACATTTACAGATACCACAGATGGCAGGCATACCTCCCCTGGGGATGGGAATGGACATGGGCATGGGGATGGGCATGGGGATGGGCATGGGCATGCGTATGATGGACATGGCTGCATCTGGTTCAGGGCCAGGTGGTATGTCCTTGCCATCTCATGCTGGGACTTCACACAGTGCTAACATACCAGTCACATCTGTGAACATAGTTGACGTGCACAATCCCAGATTTCACAACCCAAATGTTATGGAAGCTTCCCAGGCATATCAGCAGCAACCACTGCAAATTCCTCAGGTAACACTGAGCTCAACTATTTTTTTGCTCTCTGGATAGAGTACATACAGTACAGTGCAATGATGGTCATTACATTTGACCAGAATCATCTGGAAATCAATTGAATTTGTAGACAGCTTTCTCATTTTGGAAGTAATTTGTTCAATAGGTAGTTATATCATAAGGACTGCCACACTTGATGAGAGCCTCCTCTCTATTTGTGTTAGCTGACTTCCATGATTATAGGGATGATTTTCCTTGACATGACACATTGGGAGTTTTATTTGTTTTTTCCTCATGTGCATGCATGTGGATTTGTCCATGTCTTCAGCCTATGAACTTGGACATGTACAATGCATATATGTTGCAACATCAGAACCAAGAACAGCAACATCACCACTATCAGTCATCTAATATGGGTGGTGGGCCACCTCAATAACAGTATGTTCTCCATGACTTGCAACTCACTTGGGAGCTTATTTTCATTCATGTTCCTGTGAACTTTCACTAAGTATCATCTTACTTGGAAGGAGATGATTGGTCTCAATTTAAGTATTTGAGGTGTGTTGCAAATGTCTTCAGCACCGTCATGGAGCCATGAATCACCAATATGAGGTTTCATACTTGTCGAGTGAAGTGAGATTAGTTTTTCAGCTGTGAATATTCTGTCTTCACTGTGTCTCCATGGGTTTCCATGTAAAACTAACTGGGATATGTGTCTCTTGGGCGGATGTGCAGATCAGACACTCAAACACATTCGGGGTGTCTAGTTTTGTAGTTTAGCTGCAAGGAGTTGCAAGCTTAACAATGCAAGCATCGTGCGGGGTAAGCCTAGGCATGTGCACCCAGGGTCAGGTTGACTTCCATGTGTGTAGTTTGCTGATGTATCTATGGGCTGCTCTCTGTTAGTATGAGCTTCCTGTGCCCAGGTGGTGTTTTAACACCTTCAGTGTCAGGTTTATGTCACATCTGAAATTGTACCTCTAGATAAGTGCTCAAGGATGCAGTTGCAGGGGTATGGGCTTGGCCTCTGGGCATAGCCAGAGCTTGTCTTCTCTTGAAGTTGTAATATCTTCAATCAGCGGTGTTTGATATTTCTGGAGTGGGCAGCACATGTGGGTACCGTTTGGGCGAGACAGTGGCATCTGACGTTGCACAAGGTCCCAACTTCTGCTGGAAGGTACCAAGCTATGAGATTTGTGTTGATATATAGAGGCCCATGTAAGAGTTGAATTGCATTCATGTTGGGGGGTTGGTCATGTATGGAATTTCAGCCCACTTGTGAAGATTAGTACATTGTACACTGTAAAAAGAGTTCTAAGGTGTGATATTCCCATCTGCTATTGTCAATAACCTGTCACAGTAATCTTCCCCTTTTGTTCCCAGGAATCCATGACCTCTATAATGGCGGTCTAGCACCATCAGACTTCTGGACTGCAAGGAAGGCATCTGAGGTGGAGTCTTTCTCATCTCTTCTGAAATTTTGGACTACATCATTACTTTTCAGAGTATTTCTTTCATGCAGTTCTCATCCTCAAAATCCCTAGGATGTCTCTTCATCTGAAGAGCCTAAGGGCAGCACAATATCCTTCAGGCTGAAACTCCTCATCATGCCTATTGTTTACTGGTGCTGTTCTATGGACTACCCACACTGCCAAAAGCTGTACAGAATACTTGAAACAGCATCATTTCCTCTTATAGTTTACAAGGAGCTGCATGTGTCATGTAATTTTTTGAATTCGTGCAAGTATTTCTCAATATATAGAAAGAATGTTCAGATGAATCATTTCCCTCCTGTTGAAAATGATTTCAATCTTGCTGTTATCTTTTTTAGCCATAAAGGAACAACAGGGCTGGCCCCATTTGGATTGTACTCATGCTCTTGAAAAATGTGTGGGCTTGAATCTGTTGGGGTTAGCCTTTCACACAGGTGAGTGTGATGGCAATAAGGAATTTTATTTTAGGTTAAGTATACACCTCACAATGTCAAAAGAAATAAGACTTAACAATTTGAGTTCTTCCTTTCCTTCATAGATGTGACCAGTGAATTGCTTAAGGTAGCAGAGTATCATTTAGTGTTGGCAGACTGCAGAATTATGTAACATGCTTTGGGTGTAAGTTGCATTTTGATTCTCACTTAGATGCAAGGTATCAGTCACATGTTTTAAAGTGTTAACAAAGTTCCCAACAGACTTACCAGTGTTTTTTGAAAGAGGATTTCCATAGGAGCATGCACTTTTGCAATGATTTGGGTAGAGCTGTTTTGGCTTTTTCCTCAAGTTCTTTCACTGCCAGCTTGAAACAACCACCACGGATGTATGTAGATTAAATGCAGGGTGGATTTCTTAAAATTATCATTGCTCTCAAAGGTTGATAGTTCACCATATGATCATGGTTGAAGAATGCATGATATTCTATAACCTTTCTTTCAAATTGAGTAAGAGTGATAATGTGAATATGTCATGGTTATCACATCATGTGAAAAGTGAGCTCTATGTCATGTCTGTTTAGGATATTTCAAGTATGTTTCACAACATTTCATTGAATTTCAAAGTATATTTCAAGAATAATGATGTCAGATGATGCTAAGATGTGATGGACTGAGGTAACACAATGTGAACAATGACTTCAAAGTATCATGTCACTTCATTCTTTACAACTACCAACTGGAAGTGTGTGGACAAGCTGGGCTATTTTTAAAAACCAGAAAAGACATTATCTATACTTGTGAAGGTACTTTCTAGCATAAAGGAGTACAAAGCCTCTGACCCAATAGGGAAATTGTACTACCAAATGACTTTGAACATACAAACCAGAGAAGACATTATCCATATTGCAAAATACTTTCTAGCCATCCAGAGTCCAAAGCCTCTGACCCAATAGACAAATTTTACTACCAGATGAACTTGATCTTACAGATGGTTGTAGAACAGTGTGGAAAATTGGGTGCTACAAGCAGCTGGTAGTTGAGTTAACATCTCCATTATCAGTCCCTAGTATGGAACATCTGACTTGTAGTAATTCAACTTGAACTTAAGGTTCACCCCGTCCAAACCTACCTCCCATCCCCATTGCTAACTTGTTACAAGCAACTGGTAGCTGCGTTAGCATCTCCATTAGCAGTCCCTAGTATTCAACATCTGACTTAAAGCAATTCAACTTGAACTTAAGGTCATCTCCTTCTGTAGTTTGCCTTCCTCTCTGTATTGGTGCTTTTACTAAGAAAGTTTGACAGGGTTCCATGAACTACAACAGTGCCTGACTAAAAGGGATTGAATCAATTCCAGATGGCCACAACATTTCTATCACTCAATGTTAACAAAACTTCCTCTGGCTGAAGCACACTAGTCTTGATATGAGTGGTTGACAATAAATTCCGCCAATCTGGCAATACCTCAAACATGTAAATGTACAAAATTCACAAAAGAGTACATGGAGGTGGTGCATGAATACTTTTGTGGTACATCATGGCCCTGTGTGTCTGACCAACAAAGAAACAGGTTTCTTCTTCAAACAATTCAAATGAAAGTTCTCTACAATTGTCCTCTCTATTGACCACACTTGACCAAAATACCAACAACATGGTCATGAGAAATGCATTCAACCTCTCTATGGGAACTCAGCACTTGAAAAATAGACCATAGATGTTGAGTCTGCACCAAATAAGTGTCATTAACAGATTCAATCAAACAAAGGGTCTTATTTTGACAGGAGCAATGATTCACCCTTGCAAACATATTCTTTGAATGATGATCACAATCAGTGTGCCATGAAACTCAAATCAAAGCCTTCCACAACAGAGCATTCCAGGCCTGAACAAGTCATTGCCTTCCTTCAAGCCTACTTCTGTTCTGCAATCATAGTGGTAATCGTATACAGGGCTTGTTGTTAACAATAATTGGGAATGTCTAATTGCATCAAATTTCCCAGAGCAGACTTGCAGCCATACCCAGGCAGCCCAGGACATCTTCGATGTTATTGAGCCACTACAGCTATGCACCATGAATTGAACCTCATGATCTCCATAATTCCCATTTCTGTGAATATTTTTTCCACTTGAATGGATATAAAGATTGCTGAAAGGACCAAGGCTCATGATATTCTCATGTCACATCCTCCACAACACTCAAAAATTCTAAGGAAATTCTCTGGCAGCAGTAATCACTGAGCCCAAATCACAAGTTAGCACTAGGTAGTATGTTAAGCAGGACCATCTTAAATCAAAGAGAGTGTAGATGTATAAACAGGCACTATAGGTTAGTTGGAACCTATCACCAGCCCTGAGTGAAGAGACTCCTGTCAATATGGCTATAAAAGTTTATGAAGCTCACAAGAAAATCCTCAACAATGCAGATGCAGTCAATCATGCTCATCTTTCACCTGCTCTCTGTTTAGCTGCTTCTAAGCACTCCTTAGCTCGAAATACTTTGGACTGAAGATAAAATGTTCCTGTTTTGGAATTGTTCTCAAACAAAGTATCATACTTCTGCATACACACCCATGTGATAACAGTCTCTTAGCACATGAGTCTTAGGTAGCAACTGATAATCTGCTAGGAGCTGTAAATGCAACAGTAGCTAAGAAAACAGGAAAGTGTTCCCTTGAGAAGTAACTCAAACCTTCATAATTTCTTCCCAGGAGGCTTTCTCAGAGACACCTAAAATCTGGCGAGCCTCATGCTCAGTCAGAGTCTTGCTGACTTTATGTGCCATGTTTTGGACTGTTTCTTGTGCAACACCCGATTTACTTGCATCTGTATTCCATAACAAATAGCATTAGCACCTCTTTGAAACCCAACTGGGTCAGAGTTTCTGCCTAACATCCCCCATATGACCAGAGAACAGAAAGATTCAGGAGAATTCATGAAACCTAAGAAAACACTGGATTCTGAAGATTTCAGGATGTATCTCCAAAACACAGTGTGACAAATCCAGAGTATTTATTGAGTGCTGAGAAACAAGAACCCTGAAATTGTTGGCAGACTCCATAAGTTTCATGCAGACAGCAAATGTCCAGATACTGTTTTTGCAGAAAATGAAGGAGAAAGGCAAAAGTGACAGACAAAAGAGAGAGAGACTCACTAACTAATGCTTGCCAATATGCTTGTGAAACAGCCCTGAGTAAAACCCCAGATCCCAGCACAATTAGGTTTGCAATCAGCCTTCCTGCCTGCACGCAGGACCACATTTATCAGTCATGCTTTCATATGTGCTTTTGGAATCTCAATTCCGTGAGAGCATCTTCAAACCCTAAGAAGATCTTGTGAAACACTGTTCGGTTTGACAGAAAGCAAAATAAGTCTGCACAGATCCTAACTGCAAAGATATAATGGAAGCTTTTTCCATGAAATCGCTGCATGGCCTCAAGCAAAATACTCACAAACTACACTGCAAAATCAAATTGCACCAAATCAAAGCATCAGATAAACCCTAATCCAAATCCTGGCCCCAAACAGAGAGAGATTCAAGATGCATTCATGCTTCCTGACTACCTCCTTCAGCATTGTTTACACCCATGCACCTTCACTTCCTTGCTTGTTGAAGAACCCTGTACCTGAGAAGTGAAGTGGTGTTTGTGGTTTTTAGCAAAAGGTTCTGCAGTGACAAAAGGTCTGGCATCCCTTGAGCAAAATAAGATTTTGTTGGAGGCTCTAGAAACCAGGAGGTTCCATCCATGCTGCTGCAACAACAATAATGGATGATGGGTGACTTCCATCTTTGCCAAAATCAGAGAGTTCAGTGTCTTTCAACTGAAGAAGATAACACAGAACGGTCGTTTTCTTCTTCCAATGCTGGAAGAACAAAATAAACGCTTCTTGAGCGAAGAAGAACAGACACATACCGTGCCTTTGAAACTTCGCGTGAAAAATCAGTTGACCTCCACCACCAGAATGCCCTTTCTTTCTCACAACAACAATCAACTTGTAAAAAATTCTTTCAAAAGATTGCAACTTGCCGTCACAATATTGCAAAACCTGAACTGCAGAAGAGGTCGGTCAGGAAGTGATGTGGTTTGTCATGGGACGAGCGATGACAACCGTATGTTCAAGTGCAATTCCGATGCTGAAGAGATCTGCTGTCCATCCTTCTTCTCTCGTTCCCTTCTCTCACAAATCTGCTGCACATCGTCCTGCTATACCACTCTCCTCCTCCTGTGAGTGCGTGTTTCGTTTCCAATTTCCTGTTTTTTTCCCCTCCTTATTCACAATCAATGGCTCTCGAGTAGTGGCTGATACCTGCTGATTTTTCTTTCTTGAATCACTCCTGTTTTCTTCTTCCATATCATTGTCTCCTTGAAGAATACCTTGAGGGTTGAAGATAAAAGTGGTCTTGAGGGGGAGGAAACCTGGAGTAACATTGTTGTGTGAGGAATGTGATCTCTGTCTTTTTGTAGCTCTTTCCAGATCCCACACTGCTGCTGCTGCTGAGATGAAGCTTCAAACAAAGCTTGTTACAGAGAACCAAGCTGAAGCAGGTCAAGAAGAAGTCATAGGAGAGTGTCAACTTCAACATGGAGAGATCCTGAATGGCGACATTAAGATTCATTATGTGGAGTGTGGGAAGTTAGATGGAGATCTGGTCAGATACACAGCTCACATACATTTGCTTCTCTTTCTTTCTTTTTTTCTTCACCTTTCTGCCTTTCTTCTTTTTGAAGGTAGGTATCTGAATTTGTTGGCTGGAAAATGATACCCCTCAAGACCCAGGAAATGACCTAAACTTGGAGCTCTCTATCATAATGCTGTTCCATGAAAGAACCAGCAGCAATGCATCCATGCAGCTGAGCCCATAAGAATGATTTCATAAGCTCACCCAATGGGTTTCTTTTGTCTGTTGTTTTCCTTGCAGGTGTTACTGCTACATGGATTCCCAAACTTCTGGTATGTCTGGAAGAACCAGTTTCAACCATTAGCTGAATCAGGGTTCCATGTAATTGCCCCTGATATGCGAGGCTACAATACCTCCTCCAAGCCCACAGGTGTGGCAAGTTATGGCCGCCGACCGGTGCTGTCAGATGTTGTGTGCATCATTGACTACTTTGGAGCTGGCAAGAGAGCGATAGTGGTCAGTGTAGCTCTATGTCTCCATTAGATTTCTTTTCATAGGGTGCCAAGGTTTGTGGGAGTCTTACCTTCTGTCCATCTTGCTTTCTTCCTTTTCTTGTTACATTACTCTCCAGTTAAGCACTGTTTTTTAGTATTTTGATGTATTTTCTGCATCTCACTTTAAGAGTATTATAGCCACTTCAATCAGCGGAAGTTTGTAGTGTGCAGGTAGGGCATGATTGGGGTGGGGCAGTCGCATGGGCTCTTGCAGAAGACTATCCAAGCAAGTTGACGAAGATAGTGGTGGTCAATTCAGCACAGTTGTCTGTGTTGGGCCAGCTTATGCGGACAAACTTTCAGCAACTGTGGCGCACCTGGTATATCTGTGAGTTCCCTCACCCACTTTGTGTCTATTGCACTTGCAAGTTCATTCCTTGGCACAGAGGACACCCATCTCTGCCCTTCCATCAGAAGATGCTGCCTCATTTCAGAGTTGATACCCTTTCCAGGGTGTGAGGCTGAGAGACTAGATGCAACAGGTCAGGACCAGATAGGCAGAGAATGAGATGAAGAGGCATAATTAATCAGTTTTGCGGCTGCCTAGTGTACTTTAAAACTAGAGAATGAAGATGTTAGCTTCTCTATGATTAGTAATCATGTCAGAATGTCACAATTTTTGCTCTGGAATATCAAAGTGGGCCCTTCAAAATGGAAAACTTGTGACCTTGATTAATTTCCCATCATTTTCTTGAGTTCTTGAAGGGTTAGGGAATCAAAAGAGTTAATGTCTTTGAGATTAGCAGGTCTTCTGTCTCTGTCTCTACCACAAACATGCTCAGTTATGGGTTGTATTGATGCTGTTTTGATGAGCTCGGGGTTGTATTTATGCAGTATTTTTCCAGCTGAGTTGGCCGCCAGAATTTGTTATGAGTTGCCGCAGGTACTACAATTTCAATGGCCTTCACTCCTTTCAAACCTGAGTAGTTAGAGAGTTGTTTATAACTGCAGAAAGTGAGCTTGGGTTGCTGCAGGTGTAGGACCTTAAGGAGAGTGCTAGAACTTGGACCCTGTCAACCCCAACCTGCAATTGATGTGGAACGGTGAGATTCCTTGGACCATTGATCCCTCCTCCCCTTTTTTCTATCTACCCTGGTTTTATTGTGGGTCTTTAAGTAAATACTACTCACCAAATTAGGTATGGTGTTTGCAATGGGCAGGCATGTGATGGCATTCTCAGAAAAAGGTGCAGTACAGGCAAGTATCAACTACTATCGTGCAGGTTATCAGGGGCTGTGGGGTCAAAAGCCAGGGAGCAAACCAGGCACTCAATTGCCTGTTGGTATCATTTGGGGTGAGGCTGATCAATACTTGATAAAAGAACTGGCAGAGCCCCCTGAAGCTCTTGCAACAGATATTTCCATAATGTTCCTCCCAAAAGTGAGTTTGCTGTACCAATCCTTTGAAGATGTGTCCTGCCTCTGACTTTCTCTTTTGTTTCTTATCTATCAGATCCAAGGAATTCATTGATCTGAATCCTGGAATGAGCAACAAACCTGTGTCATTCTAATAAAACACCTAACTTCTAAAAGTATGGAGTCAGAGACAGCCTGCTTTAGTTGTAGTTAGAAGGTACTAGACATTATCAGTCTTGGGTATTTCCTGAAGCTTCAGATTCATAGAAAGAGTTCTTGACAAATAATATGGTATGAACAACATTTGATTTGTTACATTGTTGTGGCAGTGTTCACATTGGCCTATGTGGGATGAACCGGATCATTTTAATCAGCTTCTCTTGTCACAATTGAGCAGTGACACCAATGATAGGGATTGCACTATTGGCGCAGCAGATAACAAGTGATTGCTATGTTCTTCAGAAAAAAGAGGTCCTCTGAATGGAAATAAAAATGCCATTGATTTTGTCGAATTCAAGTTTCAAGCTTGGCCCTTTAGCCAGCTTACTGTTTCCTCTTCCCTTCTCTTGTGTTGATTGCAAGCATTTAAAAAGATTCCAGCATTCTTCTGTTGTTGCCTACATGGAAGGGTAATGATAACTTTGTGTTTTTTTGTAAGAAGCATTTGGAACGGACACAATGCTTACCTTTGAACTGTTACTGTGGATTTTTCTCTGCAATGTCATAGATATGATACCTATGTGTTTGTTTGGAAGATCACTCATCATGAAGGCACTGAAATTGAGAGCCTGAAGCATGCACAATCAACTGTGGATTTGAATGTGTGGCATGCATTCACCATCTCATGATGTACAGAATCTAACACAGGATCAACACAAGCTGAAACAGTTAATTGGAGGATTAGGACAGAATCATAGGATCCACCAGGGTTTTGGGTTTTGGGTTTTCATGAAGGCAAAGCTGGCTGCTTCATAGGAGCTTCATGAATGTGCTCTTTAGATGCTTAACATAATGGCATTGACTGCAAGGTCTGGTCCAGTGTAGTAGCTCATAGTTCTAACATGCACAGCAAAATTATAACTCGTATATATTTTCCTAGTTGAAAACCTCAAAATGAAGAATGTCATTTCCAATTCTGGGTATCTTATCATGATCTAGTTCTCTTGGGGTGGTAGGTAGATACGGTTCAAATCACTGGACTATGAAAAGTGCAAAAGACTTCGTATGAAAAAAAAGCTGTCCAAGCTATAAGTTGCAACATCTCTGTTTATGTGAACACGCCACACCTGACATGACAGGGTTGATGACATCCCTTCAGTAGACTTATTAACCTACCTGCATGCATTGAATGCAAGTGGTGTATTTAGATATATATAGTCATCAACATGCCAACACCCATGGTTGGGTGCATTCTTGACCCATTCTCTAAATGCAAAATGTGTGTTAGCTCTACTACACCTTCCCCTAGGCTGCTCATTTGAGGAATATTGCCCTCACTTCCCAGGCCAATATCCTCGACACTGAATTTTCTTTCCCACTAAACAAGAGGTCAGAGACCTCAAGCACTATCCAACATGAATCCCTGTCTTTGTATGTGTATGTGTGTTTCTGAGGTAGTTTCGTTTTTGGCAAGAGGTCTGAAGCACAAAACCTCATGAATTCCAAAGTAGGAAAATTTAGAAACAAAGCCCAAAGGAAACCGAGGAGAAAGATCTTTTGATACTTTCTAATCTTTTCCATGGGATTGTGGTGTGAATGCAACCACCTAATTCCTGCTAAAATTTATAAACAAAGTCCAAAAGGAAAAGGAGGAGAAAAATCTTTTCATAAACTCTGATCTTTTTTTGGGGATTTGGTGTGAATGCAAGCATCTAATTCTTGCTATATTTGTTGGGGTCATATTTCACAGCTACGTTCTTCCGACCCTCTGCTCTTGTGTCCCAACTTAGCATACTATGATTTGAAGTAGGCAGGGATGCAAGTGGTGGTCCAAAAGCCTATTGAAACGCTTGTCAACTAGCTCAAATAATGGAATGGAAGATTCTAGGAGAATTATTTGGAGAAAAATTGACTCTAGTGCTTATAACATTTCAGGTGGTTCATCCCCTTGCCTTTTATAGAGGGTGCATGGAATATCTCCATGCATGTAGACATGATCAAATGGCTCCAGGCACATATACAGAGAATATGATTTAAAGTTCAGTATACATGTCATAGTATAACTCAGAAAACAATAAGTGTGTACACATACTATATCCTCTTTGGGGGAGTGAGTGTTATATGAATAGATAGTAATCAAGCTTACTCATCGCTCTTCTTGAATATATGTATAAATCATTAGTCATGACACAGCTGAAAGGATGAAATGACACAAAAACTATCATTCGGTTCTAGGTGCAAACCTGGATTGAAAGCTCCAAATAATGCACAACACTCCAGAAATTTCATGGTGTATTTTGGAGGGTGCTTAATTATATCCAAGAAGTGTTGATCAGTATTCATGAATGCTCTCATATAGCAAATGCATTAGATGTTATATCAATGGCACTTTCGTGGAATTCATTAAAATGACTACAGTAATCCTTCAAATGCTGCTGATCACTTGCAGCTGGAGTTTGAGAGTTATAGTTTCTAGTCTGGAGGCACTTTTGAGGAGATGGGAAATCAGCTGAGTACTGATCCCTAGTCACGAAACATAGCGAAATTTTCTGGAGCTAATTTGCGTAGGAAGTTTTAAAAGCTTACGATTGAAGGAAGTTTTCGTGTGTTGAAGGTTGTAATCTGCCCTTGTGATCTGAAGAACAGAAGCCGCCCTGCTCATTTGCAGTCGCCGTGCAAAGAACATCGACCTTACGGACGTGTGCAGGTAATTCCTGTTGCATGATGCTCATCCACTTCGGCCTCACTATGCTTCACAATTTCAAGCTCGCCCTTGAAGCAATACGAAATAATGTCGTTGTCAGGCGATTTAAAGATTACAACACGAAAAAACAAACTAATTATATTGAAACCTGATTGCAATATGGCATGACTTTAAAAGCTGTTAATGAATGCCGCCTTATAATGGTGGCTTTGAGCTTCTTTAATGATCTCTGCTTCAGCATTCATGTATAGCGAAATCCTAGTACTGGCTGCTCAGCTGCCTTCGTGAAAACTGTTCAGATTTTTTTTTGAAGAAAAGGAACGTTCTGAAATAATACTGCCATATCAACGTCCTAGGAGTTGACCATTAAAACTGACCTCATGGCGTTCTCCCTGGAGAAAGTACTGGGAAGAACGCCTTATGAAGAACGCCCGATGTCTTGCAAGCCGCATTTGCTTACGTTCATGTGAGTGGTAAGAAGGCAGATTCCTGGACCGGCCTTTCTCCCCATTGCCGAAAGCCATGCGGAGTACTGTTGGAAGTTTGAATGCCCATGACAGGGGGGACTTTAACGTTGCGTTCGAGTCCCATATCGTCTGCAACCAGTTGCAAGCACGGAAAACCGGTCTCTGCACAGGAGTTATACTAGGCTATCAAGCTCGTAAATAGTACTATCGTGCTTTTGTGGAAAATTATGTATTCTTATCTTTGCATCTTAGCGGATAGAGACCGTGTGATCCATACTCAACGGAACTCTGAATGGTCATGCACCCACCATCCAAGATAGAACGGGAATCTCTTGAATACCAGCAAAAGGAAGGAGCGAACCTAAAAGAGATGACGCCTGAGGAAGCGGAGATGCTTCATGATGCTCTTTCAAATGTTCCACTGTCCACCAAGCATCTTAGAACTACAGGTACCTCATCCACTGCCAATATCTCAAAGCACATCATTATTTTACAGTGTACCGCGTGCGTGCGTCTCCAAGGCGCCAATGAAGCTCTTGGTGAGTGCTGCAAATTTCAAACCTACGACTGTGTAGAGGTTCGAGTGGCGACTCTCCGCTGTGTCATAGACAAACGCACCATTATAAGATGTCAACAAAATTGCACACAAGAATGAAGAAAAATCATGTACCATAGGAAAAGAAGACACAATGTTAGTGGTAGAGTAAGAAATGTAAGTATGAACCGACTTGTTATTAGTTCCGAGACTGAGACATGACCCTTAAGTCAATGACGGAGTCGCGATAGTCCAGCATGTGAAGCTCATCAGCTCTGCAAATTATTACTGAGACATCACCGGCTGAACTCAAGAGCGATGAAGCGCCAACAGACTTAAAAAGAGAGCAGATGTTTCTTGCGCTCCCGCAGAGGCTTCTAACACATTGCGAATCAACCCATGACGCGCTAGAAACCATTGAGGGAGCGGAACAAACCGCTGCCTCGAAAGCGCCGGTTCTCTATCGACTCTGCCAACACCTGATATATATATAAATACTAGTGTGACCTGGGCCGCTGGCTCAAGTGTGAATAGGACTATTGCTCCAAGACTCAAGTGTGACCATGGCCTAGTGACGATAGAGCTCAATTGTGAAAAAAACTAGTTTAAAAATTTTCAATGACAAAAATGATTCAAAATTCAATATCTCCACCACCTTAGGGCTCAAAATTATGAAATCACCTCCACAAAGGAAACCTCACTCTTCAAGGAATTTCCAACAATACCAATAGTTTGTTTCAATTTCATTAATTTTAATTTTGTTGAACTTTTTTGACAAAATTGTTCAATATTCAGTAACTCTTGCATCGTAGGTGAAGGTCTAAACCAGTGTCATACTGTTAAGTTCACTTTGACTTATCAAACTTGGTTAGGTGTTTTAAGAACTTAGAAAATTAGTTATTTGGGTAAATGCATACTAGGGTGCATCAAAAATGCATAATTTCGTTTTTTTTACATTTTCTTTTAGTGTTGTTATCATTTTTTAAATGAGTTTTTTATTATAAATTAGTTTTTGCAAGAACTATGTGTTATCCATTTATTAAAATACATTATAAAACACATTCAATGTAAACACTGGAATCAAACTCAAAAAATACATATTGAAAAACTTATGAATTTTAACTTTTCTAAAAAGTACTCAAATGGTCACTTTCATTCATAATGACATCCTTAATAAAAAAATTCAATTTTCATTTTGATCATACAACTTGTGACAAAATATTATTAAACAAATAATTTAATAGTTCAAGATTTATGAATTCATTTACAATTATTTAAGAACTAAATAAAAATTATGACTGAATTTAAAACACAAGTTTTAAAGTCCCCTTACACCAAAAAAATGAACATATGATTTTTATTTTTTTAATATGTTATTTCTATGATAATATAGATCATATACGTGAGTCCCTTTTTTCAAAAAAATTTAAAAGTTCTAACTTTAAAAACATCATGTAATTGGAAGGTCAGAATTATGATTGTGACACAAAAAAGAAAAAGACAACATAGTATGCATTTACTCGCAATGAATTTTGGTATGTTATTATGGGTTCTTTTCCATTATCAATCTAATAGCACTAGTTTCTTACTTTTCACAAACATGAATGGTATGAATATTCAAGCCATTTCAAATCTCCTATTAGGAGATAAGTATATTGGTCTGGTAAGTGAAATTTGAGATGCACTTCACTACAAATCACAAAATTGGATTAACATATTGCTTAAGTAATGAAAATTGTATATAAATAAAATGAAAAAAATGTACTTAAGCAATGAAAAAGTCAATAAAATATTGGTTCCGAATTATTCTCACAATCTCCCACCTTCAGTACTTTTATTCTTAAAATCTATCTGAAATTTCATTGTGAAACTTTAAACTCTTACCTTGGCCAACACAACCACAAAACGTGAATACTAGAGAGAAGAATCATGGTCTTGCAAGATGAAAGACCAATTTAATCAGATAACATTGAAATAAGGTCAAAATGTCTTATTGAGTGCAATATGTGTAAACCCTATATATATTAGTTAGATCATATTCTCTAAGAGTATGACATAGAAACTCTTACTAATATCAGATACCAAAATATAACCTATATAGCAGAACAACACTTGTCTAAACACTGCCAAACCATCACTGTGAACCCCTACTTACCAAGTGCTTTACAACAATACCAAGAGCATGATAGGGGGAAAGTGATTTGGGAGATCTAAGCCTGACAAACAAAACAAGGGTTGTGTCACACCATGGCCTTGCCATTTACATTAAAAAGTATCTTACAGCAAAAAGAAGAATTATGAAAACTCAAATATTTCACTGGATGCAAAAATACAATCTTAACAAAACTCCTCTAAAAGAAACCAAAATCTTATAACTATCTCAAGTTTCAACACAAGCCAAAATATCATCTTTGGAAAATCCTCTTATAAAATAGACATACTACCTAGAGGCCAAAATCCCTTAAGCTGCTACTACACTCTATAATGAATCTAAACAAAATATCCTTGCCTTGGTAGGCAAGACCAACAAACAAACAATCTCACTTCCTTAGTACATAGGTCTCAAAGAAGCCAAAATACACCCTTTTTTCTTTTTAAAGAAAAGTAGAAGCATGATTCTCGAACTGCTTTCGAATTATCCCCTTCTAATATATTGCAGTTACGAAGATGATCTAGACAAGTTTAGTCTTGATTCCACATGAGTTCAAAAAGTGTGTGATGACCAATATAGCTAGTGCTCGAGTGCTAGGATTGCTTAATTAGATGGATGGCCTCCGCAAGGTTGCAGTGAAGGCAGTTCGGAAATGACTTGCATTAAAGAATGTGGGGTTAGCAGGAGATTATAAGGCCGAGAGTGAAGACCGGATTGCAGCAGATGGGTGGAGTTGCAAGAGATGCTGGGAGATGATGCAGCTAGTGATCTAGGCATGCAGGCGGGTTGCAACTTGCAACTTGGCGTCTAGATGATGAGATCAAAATGAGACCAAAAACATGCAAGAGTGTGTGGCGATGTAGATCGTTATAATTACTGCGAACTTACGACTAAACTATAAATAGCCAGAGAAACGTCAAATAGAGCCTGTTCATTGTATTTTTATCTTTGCCTGATCAGCAGAGCGCACTGACAGCGTCGAGTGCAGATGGTCCAGAAATTTCTCCAAAAGCAGACATTCTCCTGTGGAAGCCGCCTTCAAATTTCAAATCCGTCCCTGGTCCAGATCATGGAGCTTTCTCAATGTCCCAGCCAGGAGAGAAGATCAGGTCCCTTGACACTCACGCGTGCTGCTCACTGGAACCCAAAAGTCAGTGTTTTCTGGATCTCCGATTGCACAAGTTGCTGCATGGGCCAATCAGTTGCGCTCCATTTTTTCCTCCTTGTCAAGTTGGTCCTTTTTGCAGCCATCGTAGCTGGTAGCTAGCAGAATGTTGTGATGGCGTCATCGAGACATCAGCGATCACGTATGCACATATGTCTTCACATATATGTACAATGTACATGTATATGTGTATGAGCTGCACAATAAAGGATGTACGGTAAAAAGTGCTACTTTAGCCTTTGAGGCACCTCAAGTGTAGGGCAAAGATGATGAAACCATGCCAATCATAAATAAACCAAAGCACCCCCCAAAAAAAAAAGGGGGAAAACAAGGAACAAAATGGAAGGACCCACCACCAAAAGACAAAAGAACCAGTGTTGGGCGGTTCTCACTTTATGTGAGAACCGCTGGTTCTGGTTTTCACAACCATTTTAAAGAACCTTTAAAGTTCTCACTTGATAATTTTGATAACCTTTGAGGGTTTCAGAGTTGTGGAAAAAAAAAATTCCCACTGGTTTTCAACCCTGCTAGTTCTCATAAAAATTACTAGCCCCACTTTTCAACACTGGTTCTCAAAAGCCAGTGATCACAATTTTTTGAATTCAATGTTTTAATTATTTAATTTAATGTGAAATTTTAATTTTTTTAATTTAAAAATTAATTAATAACTTGCAAATCATGAAAAAAAATTAGATTTTATATTTTAAATTTCTTCTCATTCAAATTCACCTTCAATTTTTTGAAATTCTTCTTCTAATTGTTTATCCATCTCAATAAACTCTACTAAATCACTAAGAGATTTATAACCAATTTTGGCATCATTAGGCCAATTTTTGCTAACAAAAATTAATTTCTCCAAATTTTTTAATTGTAAACGACATCTTCAAAGGTTGGTGAGTATGCGAGCTAAAGAAAAAATCCTTTCTGTCGATCCAACAAATTCTAATATTTGGCGAGTAAGAAAACCAACAATGGGGAACATAGATTCATGTTCTACCACCATTGCAAAGGGTATTTGATCTCCTTAAGATCCACTTGAAATTTCCCAAAATTCAAGAGTTTTTTATTAACCAATTATGTCACTAGTTCACTTGTGCTAATAGTCATCTCAAAAATATCTAAACTACTACCTTCATAAGATCTATGCTCTATAAATTCAACATCACAATCTTCCACAGGATGTAAGTGATGATAACATTTCAAAAGCATAGGTTGCAAAGACTTTTGATCATGCTCTTTTACAATAGAAATGGTTTGCTCACAACCAACAAATGAAGATACCAAACAAAGGTTTCTAACCCATGGATCTAACATGAACGAAAGCATGTTATAAACTTATCTTTCTTCATATTTTCTTAGAAATGAAATAAAAGAATTAAGAGACCACAAACTTCTTTCTTAATGTTAGAAACAAACAAAAACAATTCAAGAATAATTGCATAATCATCCTCCAAAAACTGGTCTATGTCGCAACCCTACTTTGGCCAAGTGTGGGGGTGAAGCCCAACACTTGGAAAAGTTGGGGATTTGGAGTCCTCCGGGACTCCCAAATGTTTAGATCTCGATAGCAAGGGGAAAAACACCTCGCATTGGGGTGTTCTTGGTGTCATTGGAAAGGTCTTGAAACGTACATATCGAAAATGCCCTCGTATTGGCAATTCGGACATCTGCAGCCCAAGTTATGGGCAAAAGAAAGGTTGGGACTCCCAACCACTAAAAGTCGGGAGTTGACCTGTTCCCGACATCCGATTTGGGAATGCGACATGGCGTTGGAAAGATCTCGACGAGGGCTACAACCTCGTTACAACCTCGTCACAATTGGACTCTACAGTCGGGAGTTATGGCCGTTCAAAGTTCTGGGAGTCTCACCGGGACAATTTCGGGACTCCATTTCGAGAATCCCGGGAATTTGTGCCATTTGGATGTAACCTCCACTACAAGCTGTAGAGAATACTATAGGGAGTAAGGTGGTGGCTTATTCCCGAGTCCGGGCCGTGGTGAATCTTGTGTGTCCAAGTGCCTGTGGCTTGTCCCAACATCAAAGGGTGTCCTGAATGCTAAACTAACCTCCCGTGGTTGGTTTTTGGATGCAGATTCACACAAGCTAAGTTAGTCTCTCTTCCTAGTCTAATCTCGAGGCTTCCAACTCAACCCTCTACCCCTTTCTAGAGTTGGAAGTCGGGAGTGTGCCTTTCGGTCCCAACTTTCCGCAACTTCACATTAGTGAACCCTCAAGTGGGTTCACCCCGGGACCAAGGAGCACGTTAGTCTAAATTCTATACAACTCCAACAACTTCCTTTTAACTTGAACTCATCGTGATGGCATTTTTAAGGCATCATTAAATAACCAATGATCTTTGGACTAGTTTAAAACACAAGCAATAACAACTAGAGACAAACAGTCAACCATTGTCTAACAAATATTCCAAGTGATTATAAGGGGAACTCGGCTAGAAACACAAACATCAATTTGTGAACTAAAACATAATACATTGTCCTTTTGAAATAATAAGGGCTCTTAAAACGAGATTACTTTGCTTGTAAACATGTACAATATTTAACAAATTGTTAATATTCTAAAAATGAATAAAATAACAAATTTGCAAGCCAAATCTTTAACTATACTTTAATTAAAAATAATTTTAAAAATACCTTATTTTAACAAGGGTGTTTAGTTTTAATCCATTCATGTCTTACTTTTCCAAATTTCTTTGGGCAAGTTATGCACTTTTGTACATCAAATTCAATTGACTTAATAGAAATATGTTTCAAGTTTTTACAATTTTTTTCTTGATCTATCCCATATTAACATGCTTTAGAAAGTGCATGACCAAAGCAAAGTGCTTTGGAAATTCTCCTCCATACCAAGAACTTCACAATTCACGACAAATATTAAAGTTGTTCTCATGGCATTCAAATTTGCACCTCATCCTTAACATATGCAACAATTTTCTTCCTTAAACCATATTGATTGAACAATTTAGTCAAATTTCTTGCCATAGCTTGCCTTGTAATTTCATTTGGTAATATGTTGAAGTTATTGTTATTCACTCAAAAAGTTAATCACCAATGCAAAAACATCATGTGCACCTTTTGACATCGATAAATCAAAACTAACTATTGCAAAATAACATTTAAGCAACACATATTCTTATTTCATTTTCTCCACTAAATCAACCAAAACCTCTTATGAAAACATTTTTCTTGATGGAAACACAACTCTTGCACATAAATGCATTAGAAGACACTTCAACCAAGTGTTCTCAACAAATTGAATAGGGAGATGATTTTTAACAACCAAAAGGGCAAGATCTTGCAAAAATTGTTTTTGTTGCACAACATCCTTCTTTAAAGGATCTTTTGCACTAAAAAAATTTAATATTTTAGAGTTAAACACATTTGGCCGTTTTATTGCAAGTTGCCTTTCAAATACATTTCCTAATGGAGAATTCACTTCTTCCTCAAATTTCTTTACAAGTACAGCATGATCTACATCTGCATTTTTGTCAAAGTTGTTATGTTATTCTTTTTGGCATATGTTATAATTCTTTTCCTTTCTTTCGTTCTTGGATCATAAAGGACAAAATTTACATGATAGATCATACACCTCATGATTTGAAGTTTACTTCCATGAATAATGTTATTATCATTTACAATGAAAAATGACCAACACAATCCATTCCTACCATGCCCTCTCCATTTTTCTTTTTGCAAATGCAATTTTTGTAAATTTGTTTTCGTTTCTTCTTTTTCATTCTGAATGACACTGGATTGTGTTTGCAAAATTTTATTTGTTTCCATAGTTTCAATCAAAAATACTTCTTCCATAAAATTCCAAATTTAATGGGGGAAAATATAATAATATTCATTTTTTATTATTATTTCATTAACCTTGAAGATTCCATTTTACAAGAATTTGATACGAATATAATGGAGAAGATGAAACAAGAGATTTTGTGAATTATAAAATGGCTTAAGTGTTATAGGGGTTTTAAGATTTAGTTGAGGGTCTCAAAATTATCTAAACATTTACAAGCAATTAAAGAAAGTTCAATTGTAACCATGGCAAAAAGTAATAAAAATAATTTTAAAAATTCCAAGACTCCTTCCAAAAATCCTTGCAAAATAACAAAAAACTAAAAAAAATAAAAACCAAGTAAAATAATGAAAACACCAAAAAGAAGTAAAATAAAATCAAAAAAGAAATTAAAAAAAGAACTTTTAAAAAAAAAATTAAAAAACAAATGAAAAACTAAAGAAACTTATTGTTAGCTTGGATGCTTCCAAATTTCCCCCCAACAATTTTGAACCTCCAATACATTGCAAAAAAAACAAGGGGGGTACCAATATGGGCAAGGGAACAACGAAGCATTAAACAACAATGAAACATGAAGGAACATCGAAACAACAAGGAGCAAAAAGGTACCTAGGACGGCAAGGGAGCAACAAAACACCTTACAACAATGATGCACAAAGGAGGAATAACAAAGTAGCAAGAGTAGTGAAGCAACAGGAACAACAAAGTAAAAGCATTTTGAGCAGCAACAAAGCGAAGCACTTTGAACAACAACAAAACATGAAAAACAACATTGAAACACAAAGAGCAATAGCAAAGCACGAGGAGTAGAAGCAAAACAAAAGGAGTAGCAATGAAGCATGAAGAACAATAACAAAGCAAGAAGAATAACAAGCCAAGAGGAATAGTGAAGCAAAGTGAAAGCAACAATGAAACAATAAAAACAACGAAGCAAAGCACAAGGAATAGCACTGAAGCAGAAGGAGTAACAAAGAGGTGGGGCCAAATTGGCCTTGTTTTGTTGAAAAGTGAAAAGTTGTTTTGTGAAACTCCCGCCAAAAGAGGTGCTGAAGTTTGTAGAAAAGCAAAAAGTTGTTTTGTGAAGCTCCCATCAAAGGAGGTGCTGAAGAAGCTCTTGAGAGGCTATGTTGCCTAAAGCCCATACTAAAACCTAAACCTAACTAAATCCTAAACTGAAAACCGATGCCCTTTTTTTAATAACCTAAAAAGTTATCACCTTCAACCTCCCAATGATAACCTTTAAGGTTTTCAAAAAGTCGATTCTCATTTGGGAGAGAACCGATAAGTAGGTTATCATAAAGGTTATCAAGTTATGTGTAAACAAGCAATTTTCATTTTGAAAACCAGATTGAAAACCTTAAAGATTCTCACCCAAAAAAATGAGAACCACCCCACACTGAAAAGAACCACCTAAGAGGGCGAACCACAAGGGGAACATCAAGTTCACAAATGCCCTCTTGTAGTGAAAAGCATATTAAATAAGAAAATGGGAGGACCTCCTGAAGGACAACTAGCCTAGAAGAACCCTCACCTATTACAATAGCATGTCTCAAAATAAAAACTGTCTGCCCATAATATAGCACCACTGATACCCATTGTCTATAAAATGCATGCAAAACTGAGAGAGGAGGGCCTCTAGTGCCATTCACGCCCTAAGAGGGCAAGGGGTTTAGCATGAGACCGTGGGCTTTACCAGAATAAGGGCCCACCTGAAGCAGAGCTGCTACATGCCCAATTTTGGTAATGCCTATGGCCTGAGGCTTTACTGAGCATAAAAACATAAATCAATTTCTTTTAAATAAAAATTTCCAAAGATAGCCACTAGGTATCATGGGGTAGGGGAAAAATGAAAGGTGGCCACATAAGTAAGAATTACATTTTCCCAAATTTCCATCCTTCATGAAGGAACAATTTTTGGCCTATAATGTGCCCTCCAACCATAGTACAAAAATCAGCACAGATCTTTAGACATCTATATTGGGCCTCAAAGGTGGCAAATTCAACCTAGGAACCAGGATTTTATGGCAAGGAAGGGCAGGCCTCATTGGATGTTTTATTGTTCTTGGGCTTGAAAACTTGGGCTAATGCACTCCATGTCATGCCTTCAAGTAACATAACCCTTTGGACTTACCTTTCCTCCTACACATTGAAGCCTTACACCAGGTCGAATGGCAATTATGATAATGATATGGACACAAACAAATCCAACTTGTGAGGTCTCTACAAGTATCCATAAGTACAAAGACAACAATTCTTTTGTTTGATTAATGAAACATATCAAACATGTAGTTCTTGATAAATCTCATGTTCTAATAAAGTCAAAAAAAGCAGAGAATAGATTTTATTTTATTTTTCCTCCCTAATTTTTTGGTGTAGCCAACGTGGCAATCATCCATTAGCTTATTTAGGCAAATTTGCCTTAGTAACAAAATATGAAAGGAGAAATTTAAACATCCTTATTTTATCGGTTTTACGTACTTGAACCATGTATAGAAGTCTGACAATTTTTCTCATTGGATCTGTAGCAAAAAATCTCCAATTTTTTGCATCAAAAAATTCATAGAGATAACCCACTGGGTCCTACTTCTTACAACCTGAGTTATCAAGGTGAAACTAAATATTAACTTGGTTCAGGTTCGTCCCAACTGAGTGGTAATACGCATCCAGTGGCTCATGGGTGCTGGTTCACTTTGGCCCAAAAGATGCAAGTCTCCTCAATTCTAAGTCAGGTAGCAGTTCAAGGCTTTGCTACCTCCCCACATTCACTGCTTGTACCCATGACTCCATCAGAGATTCTCTATGCTAAGTACTGTAAGTAGCTGAAGGCTAATGTTTGGTTTAGACCTAGATCATTGGCATTTCAAACATAGTAATTTGTTGTGAACCATTCCCTCCTTCCCATCCCTTTTTTCTTTTCCTCTTCTCTTGTCATCTCCCACCTCTTTGTATTGGAATAAACTCTTGCATCAATTACCACATGCAACTTGAGTTACACACAAACCATGACTAAGAAGTTCTAATACGTAGTTTTGCTTTATGGAGTTTTTATTCCCTCTGTTTAAAAAAACGTGATAATAATTAATAAGGTGATGGGTCAACATCTCCTCAACAGGAATTATCCTCCATTGCTAGATAACAATCTCTTGCGATCTGTATTACACAGATCACAGCAACCTAATGGAAAGCCACTGAAATACGGAGTCACTTTTTGCTGCAAGGGAGAATTGCTTTCCATAAGACAGCTACAAGAAAGTTGAAAATATGTAATTGATCATGTTAAGAACTTTTGGAACACATGCTCTGAAGAAAAAAAAGACATATCATTTCATGATGAATCTGGGTAACATGAGTTTAACTCACAGCGCTTCCAATAGGTCAATGCTTGAGAGGTAGAGCTGCAAGATGATTGTGATCACACCTAGTTGGGAAAACATAATCGAAAGATGTTATGATCATAGAATCCATGACTGCAGCAGCCCAATGGAAAGATGTCCTGATTGTTTAACAAGTTATTCTTTTTCTCAAAAAAAATTCCCTAGTTAATAACAAAAGGTTGTCACATTATTATCATATATAGCCAGGTTGAGTCTGGCAACCACCTTGGCCTTTGCTACAATGGTTCAAATGTCACCACTTGAAAATAACCGAGCTCATAAACATGGAGTAAAACAGTCAACTATGCTTAGTTTACATACCTAAGTAAATAAACTAAATGTTTTCTCATACTAGCCAAGTCTAGCAAATCATTGACCCGCCATCCATCAATTGTCATGACTTATTCTATGAGGATTAAGAAAATCAAAAGTAATATCCTCCATCCATCATACATCATACATGTAGGTCTAACATTTATTATCATGAAAGAAAGTGTTTAGTTTACTTCTATTATAAACTAGTTGCAATAGTTTCCCTTGGTAATCAAATGAAAAAAAAAAAAAACAAAAATCTAATCTAACCTTGACAAAGCATTTTTTCACCAAGTTTGAAACATCAAGTACATAGTGTCAAAATTGCCCTCACAAATATACTCATTCATAAATTGACCTATATGTGCTAAATGTCAGCTCAATGTTTTATGCCCACCTAATTGCTTAATGCCAGATCCTATAATAATTTTGGAACAATGAATTCTAGTTCTACAACCAAATCTTCCTGTCATTTAGGAAGAAAAACAAAGGAAAAATTAGATCTCAGATTTTTCATGTTTTGAATTTACCCACCGGCCCAATTTTTTGGTTCCTCTTCTCCTTCTCAACACCTCTCTAAGACACAACTTGCTAGATTGGCCAATCTATTTTTCAGCAAATTGCCATTGCCATTACAGTCACTGGTATGTCCCCAACTCTCATGACAAATTAGAGAAATTGAAAAATCTTTTCTCTTCAAAAGTGAAATGTTCTTCCTCTTTTCTGCATGTATAGTTGATGATTGTAGCTGACACCAAGATTGAAATCTACAGAGAATTGAAATCATTTGAAAAGACCAAATCTTTCTAAAGTTAGGGTTTAGGGTTTAACAAAAAAGGGTTTATGGTCCAATTGCTCACGATAAATGGTTTCAACTCAAAACCCATTGTTAGTCATGTACATACAGGAAAGAAAACAGTAGCAAAAATGGTCACTTACAGGTTTTGGAGCTCTCACAGGAAGGGAAGGTCTTACGACACAAATGATCACCTCCCAGATGCTACCAATACTCCCACACCAATGCTAGCAATGTCCAAGAAGTGCTTCAGACAGAAGTACAACTGCCAATGTGTTCACATATTGAGCAGATTGGAGAGAAAACACAAGAATAACGCTTTTAAAGGTAACCATTGTACCACTTCCATCAAAAACCAAAATGAACATCACAGGAATGAGCCTGGTGGTCACAACCTGTGAGTGTCACAAAATATCAAACCATCACCTTGATCATGAATTGTGGTGACTAGCTGCTGTTACTCCCCGCTGACTTCATCAGCTCCTGATGCTGGGAGTAGATAAGTTGTAATAATCTGCTGACATTTTCAGTTGACCAAAGTCTGTTGCTTGAACAAGCTGAGCTCCACCTTCTCAATCAAGTTATCAAGCTCAGCATGTATGTATATCAGTGATTTGTGGGCATGAAGTATCTCCAGACACAAAAAGAATGTGTCTTACTTTTCCACCTCAATCCAGCTGCACCCTCATTGCTTCTTCATGCCTCTCTCACTCACCAGCTTGCTCAACAATGTAGCCTTCTATTATGCACCAGCATGATAGACATGTTACCCGTAACAGAAAGAACCAGTAGAATTTTTCTAGTGTATGTGGAGGTTGTGTTGCCCTCAATAAAATTTCTCCCTCCACACTCACAGCTTTCCATTTACACAATAGCAAAACTCAACCAGTTCTTTACACCAGATAAGGACTAAGGACTTCAAATGGGGCTGTTCTGGGAATTCAGGTGCCACACTCATTGCTCAGCTCCCACATCATGCAGGGTCCTCATTCCCAGAACAGTCCCATCCTCAGTCCTTACCCTACAAATCTAACACTGCAGCTTTTTGTGCTGCATGTTCTGCAAGCTTGACATATCCATGAATCTTCACACAGCTAGCTAGCTAGCAAGGCTCTCAATGTCTTCAAACTCACCTAAGCACAGACATGTGAGAGAGACAAGGAGAAGGCAGCTCATGAAATTTATCTCACTTGGCTTGGGAGCATGTTATGCAAAATCACAGTTCCATTGTGAGCACATCCTGTCCAAAATTTTGCAAGCTCACTAGAAGCAAGCTTTCCACCAAACTCCCATACCTCCCTCACATCTGGCCTGAAACTGCTGCTGCTCTCAAACGATGAAATGTGGCATGCAGCCAGATTCCTTGTTGGTAGTGCAAGTGCATCATCATGTTTGCTCTAAGGGTTTTTGATTTTTGTAAAACTTGCTTGCATATTCTACTCTTCCATACGTTTGAAATAGTGTAAGTCATACGGACACCAAGAAACATCATGAGACTTTGCTCCTGTTATTTGTTTTCTATGGATATGAGGAACGTCATGAGGCCTTGCTATTGCTGTTTGTTTTGCATGGACAGGAAGAAAACATCATGAGAACTTTGCTGT
Organism: Sphagnum contortum; assembly: GCA_963920785.1. Lineage (NCBI taxonomy): Eukaryota > Viridiplantae > Streptophyta > Sphagnopsida > Sphagnales > Sphagnaceae > Sphagnum > Sphagnum contortum. The sequence continues at coordinate 15,784,360 of OY987285.1, read as the reverse complement.
TGTTGTTTGTTTTTCCATGGACATGAAGAAAACATCATGAGACTCTGCTGTTGTTGTTTGCTTTTGCATGGACATGAAGAAGACATCATGAGACTTTTGCTGTTGTCTGTTTGGTTTTCCATGCACAAAGGAAAGGAGGAGGGCAAGTCCCACACCACACATAGATAAAATACCCCCGTGCAATTGCACGAACCACGATCATTATTGAGAAAAGAAATACCTATGCAACCGAAGACAAAGAACAGCCCCAAACCAACAAGCTACCTTCGCAAAGAAAACACTTCGATTATCCAAAAAATTGCTCCAACTCCTGTACCTTCGAACACCAAACCCTAGAATCCCGTCGGGCTCCAAACCCTAGGATATTGTGTGCAGCGTGACCTTTTGCAACAAGAGAGACGAGAAGAGATTCCTCCTCCATTCTCGGCTTCTTCCTCGCTGGGCCGTCCCTCGCGAGTAGCTGTCGCGTTGGGAGTTCTCATCCTTGTTCTTTCCCGTCGTTGCTACGTCGACATCTTTGAACAGCAGCGCTTCCTTTTCTCTCTTTTTTGTCTGATTTTCTCTCTCCGGTAGGTCGTTGCACTTGTTTTCAGATTGTTTTTTTTTGTCTAGCTTGGATTGTTTTTTTTCTGGTGCTTCTTCTTCCAGACGTCTGTGGTGTCGAGATCCGAGTGTTGACGATCTGATGCGGCATATGTGAAGAGGGAGGGATTCGACATCCAGCACACATCTGAAGAAAGCAAAGCTTGCTTGTTTGCTTTCTAGGTGGCGAATTGTGCGCAGCCATGGACAGTAACAAGGACGAGGGATTGAAGTGTTTGAGGATCGGAAAGGCGGCTATGGAGGCAGGGGACAAGGGCAGAGCTCTCAAGTTCCTGAAAATGGCGCAACGGCTGTACCCTAGTGCACAGGTAGAGGAGATGCTGGCTAGCTTGCTTGAAACCAAAAGAGAGGAGGAAGCAACAGCAGCCGAGAAAGATTCACCAAGCGACAAGCAGACGAGGAGCAATTGTGAGCAAGCCAATGGTATGCAGCAGCAGCATCATCATCATCGCTCAACAAATTCCTCCTCCTCTTCTTCTTCAGCTGCTGCAGAACAAGTTGAGGTCGTTCAACGCATAAGAAGGACAAGGGATTACTACCAGATTCTAGGGTTGAGTAAGAATTGCACAGAAGACGAGGTACGGAAAGCTTACAGGAAACTCTCTCTCAAGGTCCATCCTGATAAGAATCAAGCTTCTGGTGCAGAAGAAGCATTCAAAGCTGTTTCCAAGGCCTTCCAGGTTCTAAGTGATGCAGAGCGTAGGGGGAAGTATGATCTTCATGGTCCTGAGGAGGAGTTGTCCCAACAGCGAGTGCGGCGGAGACATACAGGCCATGGTGCTCCTGTTTATTATGAGGACGTTTTTGATGCGAATGACATCTTCAACTCATTCTTTGGCATGCATCATCAAGCAAATGGAAGCTTTCAGAGAACCCATTTCGTGCGCACGCAAGTGCCTCAGTGGAACACAGCAGGAGCAAGGGGGGAGACGCATTCTGTGAACCTTCTTGGCTTATTGCAGCTGCTTCCTATTCTTATTTTGCTCATCGTTGCCTTGTTCCCCTTCTCTCAACCAGTCTACAGCTTAACCTCAGTAGCACCTTATCAGATTCCACAAAAGACAAAGCACCATGAGGTCAGATACTATGTCAAGTCTCATAATTTTGATAAGGAGTATGCTCCTGGCAGTTATGCCCGGCAGCAGCTGGAAGCACAGGTTGAAAGAGAATATAAGGATGTTCTTGTTCAGAATTGTCGGATGGAGCTCGGTTTGCGGAGATGGGGCCAAGGCTTGGCAACACCTAATTGTGACAGGCTCGAGCGATTTCAGCGTGTCTGATATACATGCAATGGCCAAAGTCCCTTTTCCATGGCAAATTTCAAAGCAAGACACACACCTTTATCTTGTTATAACGTACAAGGTTCTAATATTGGAACAAAAAATTTCAGGTTTTTTAGGTCAGTGCACTGTCTACCAGTATATTTTAGGGTTTAGGGTTTCTTCAGAGGATTTCTTGTGTTCTCATATTGGTTCTTGAGTTGGTGAAGTCCAGGGAGAGGCTTCTATTGGGGTGCCTGGTGTATTCCTGGTAAGCACATACGCAACTTGCTGTTGCATTGACAAGGCTATTGGAGCATACATTGAGGGTGAGGCCTCTTAGGAGAATAAATTAAAGAGTGATGAACTCAGGTGGTGCTGGGCCACTGAGATTTGTCAAAAAAAGGGAATGTACAACCATCTAGTGCCATGTTGTCTGCAATCTAGAGAGGGGTATGAGGATCCCTCTCAGAAACATTTGCAAAGCCATGCAACACATTCAACTAAACTTTCAAGAAACAGATAAATGTTCATTTCTCAATTCTTTTGTAGTTCTTTGTTGATTAAACTATGCATCATGAGTGCTAGCTGACATTGCGACTGGGTCTCCCTGTGGCTCCTGGAAATTTTGCAGAAACTCAGTGCACAAATGTTTGATCTAATTGGTTGCCCTGAGTTTTGAGCAGATTGTTAGATCCTTAACCACAGCCACTGTCAGGAGCAGGCAAAGTCATTGGGGAGCAATGGTGGGTAGTCACTACCACCGGTAATGAGAGTGAAGGTCTGATGCTTTGTGAGTTGCAAGCATAAGGTTATGACTGCACCTGTTCTTGTTGTGTTTTCTCTCAATCTTTTGACAGACACTGAGTGTGATGGTTGATGTATGACATTTGACTTCCACCCACTGCCAGGGGCTGCTCAAGTCAGTGAGGATATATTATGGTAACTGGTCACCACCATACGCACACACCAATATTGGCTAGACTCATTCTCATTGTGTTGGTTTTGCTGGAACCAACACAAGAGCTACCTTCAGAACTCTGTTGTGAGATTTTTTCCTGCAGTTTAGGAGATATATTGCTATTGAAGGGCACTAAACATGCATGTGAAAGTTGCTATTATCTGTCTTTTGATAGTTGGTGGTTGGGTTTCCTCTCCCTGCTAATATGTGTTGGATCTGAAATCTCTTTAGACTTATGATCAGGTCATTCCCAATTGGAAGTGATGGGAATGACCTGATCATAAGTATTTCACTAGTAAATAAACATGACAAAGGATCAGCTGGATGACAATTCTAAACTGGAATCTATTCAACCAATTCCGAAGTAAATGGGAATGAAAAGGTGTCTTTTTGGATCTATATTGTTTTATTTAGTCAATCCCCAAGTAAAAAGGAATGAGAAGCTGTCTTCAGATCTATGTCTTTTTAGAGCCTTTTTTTTTTTCCCTCAGTGCCATAATTATGAGCAAGTTTCAATACTTCTAAACCAATTTTCATCCCACTTTTCTTCAATTCAATTTAAATTCAAATCAAGTCAAGTTGCAAGCATTGTCATTCAAGTTCTACATCCAAATATGGAACTTAATTCCCAAAAAATCAATTCATTGTTTTCCAATCAGTTGATGGTCACTGGTAGTGCACAGCAACACAGGTTTGTCATAACCTTTATGAAAGACAAACTTGTAAGGATGCTTTCCTGAAACTGCAGATGTTTCCTTCTGACTTGTGTTTGACCCATGTATGCATGATATAGCATGTTGGGACATTCACCTCTAGCATGAAGGAACATCATGGTATTGTGACTCCTTGGGAGAACATCCATCCAGACAAGAATATCTGCAGAAAAGATGAGTGAATTTGACTCCTTGTACTTTGTGTGCACTTTGCCCTGATGGGTGATTTCTGTTGATTATTTGTTTCAAAGAATAGGACTCATCAGTTACACCCAAGCATGGCTCTTTCTCATTGAACATTGTTTCAGGTCATGGTCACTAAACTAATTCACTTGAATTGTAAATCTTCAACCTGTGTGTGCAAGACTCTGTGCATATGCATGTGTGTGTGAGAGAGAGAGACACACACACACACAGAGAACTTCTTTGAGCTCTCTAGTGCTTTTAATTTATGAGCCTCCTTTAAACCCAAGCAGGCCCAAAAAAACATATACTATATAGTTGATCTCTCAGCTGTAATTGGTTAGTGTGTCTGTGAATCTCAGATGATTTCAGATGGGACAAAACTTTCACAAGATTTCTGTGATTAAAAATGGGCATTTGTTGCAGCACTGTTCAAATCACACAGCCTCACACAGTTGGATTGGATCATTGGAGTAAATTGCATTTTTGTCCTTAATATATTTTCCATTTTCCCATTCTGACGTTTTAATTGTAAACCCAAACTCTAATATTTTATTACCTTGTCAGAATATATATATATCTTTTTTTCCTTTTATTTCCCCAGGAGAAAAGAATTGCTTGGGAAGCAAACTGCTTGCTGACCCTAGCATTCAAGTCTTGGGATCTCATACAATGGGTATGAGATCACAATAAAGCACGGACACATGGGGGAGGGAGAGCCACAGTACTTAGCTTTGGCAAGCTGTTTCCAACTCTGGAGCCTAAGCTGTCAAGGTACTTTCCAATTCGTTCCTGGGTGTTATGCAACTGACAGCACACCAAGGTGAGCATCATCACCACACAACAAACAAGTACTTTTTGTCTTTAAAGTACAGATTCCTTTGGAGTTGTAGTAGGTAAAAATGGGTTTGCTGTGATGTTTTTCTCTCTTTCTGCATTGTTGTTGTTGGGTTGCGTGTGAATTTTCCATATGGGATGGGACCCAGGTGACAAATCTTTCTCACATCATCACCAAATTTCTCTCTCTCACTCCCATAGCAAGCAATGATATTTTGTTGATCACCTCATTGTTGGCTATGAATGAAGTGAACATCAATGGGTAGTAAGTAACCATCCAAACTTGAAGGACTTTCTCCGATTTTACTTACATCCTCAAACCCATTATCATCATCATCATCATCTGTCTGGAGGCGGGTGTGAATTTTTTGCCACGCGGTTGCGATTCCTTTTGTTCATTCTGATGAATGAGGTCATGATCAATCACCCAAGCCACAAAATGCTGATGATTTACATCAAACAAAAAGCCTATGCTTGACAACATCTTTGATGTCATGGACACAAGATATGTATGTACCATTCTTGTGTGGTTCTTTGATTTTGTTAATAACCTCCAGTTCCAGTTTTTGTTTTTCTTAATGTTAGAAATTACAAAACCTCCGGTTCCAGTTTTTTTTGAACATTTTCACAATAACAAAACCCTCTCTGGTTCCATTTTTTTCAAATTTTTCAAAATAACAGAATCTCTAGTTCTGGTTTTCTGAAAATTTATACATTTATTTAGTTAATTTTGGATTAAATTGTTAATTCTGGATTTATTTTATTCTAATAGTTGGGATCAAATTTGAGACAAAACATTGTTAATATTTATTTGTTGGATCATCTAGTGAGACAAAATATTATTAATATTTATTGTTGCATCATTTGATGATCCCAAATGAAAATTTCTCTTAAGTTTTTCAATTTTCAAATAATCAATCGTTAATTCTCAATTTTTCAAAAGTCCAAATTAATTAAATACATGAATTATTTATATTTAAAATTACAAAACCGTGGGTTCTGATTTTTTGAAAGTTTCCAGACTTTTTTTTTTTGGTTTTTTTTAAAACCCTCTGGTTTCAATGGAAGAACTGGCGGTTTTCATGAAAGAACCGCCAAAGAGCCAGTGGTATAGGGTGGGTAGGTCCTTTGACCTCCTGATTCTTTGGTTTATTAAAAAATCCCCCAGTTAAGGGTCAAAACCCTTAACTTCTAGGATCTTCTGTTTGGGACCACTGGTCAAAGCGCCAACCGGTTCTTCGTCGGTTTTCGAAGAACCAAAAAGTCAAGTGTCCATATATATCCTCCGGTTCTTACTTCCGAAAAAAACGAAAAAACCGCCCAATCTGGTTCTGGTTTTTTCTTTTCATTTTTCAGAACCAAAAAAAACCCAACAACGCGGTTTCACGGTTTTTTTTCAAAGAACCGACGGGTAACATGAAAGACCTGCAAAAGAAGCAAAGCCGTAAGGGGATGGTAGTAAGTTCTTTGACCCAGTTCTTTGAATTCTTTTTCAACCTTAACCCAGGTTAAGGGTCAAGAAACCACTTCTACTAATTTTGAACTCAAGTCAAGTCAAGTCAAGTCAGCTCAAGTGTCCATATATCCAACCCTCAACTTACTTGCCGGTTCTTTCTTTCGGTCGGCCACAAAAAGAGAGAGAGAAAGAACCACCCAACATTGCAAGATTCCGCGAGTTGCGATTTTAAGAAGATGATCACAATTTTATGCAAATTGCAAAAATTGTTTATCACGGTTTGTTTTTGCACTATTTTCAGTTGAGCCCGAATGAAGACAAGAAGGTGGAGGAGCCCCATAATCAAATCAATTCCTTTTACTCTCTCTCTCCCTCTTAGGTACTACAAAAAAAAATTGTTATTTTTTTATTTATCTATTTATTGGCCTTGCCTACCAAGGCAAGGATATTGTGTTTAGATTCATTATAGAGTATAGTACCTTAAGGGATATCGGCCCCTAGGTAATAGGTCTATTTTTATTATATAAGGATTTTTGAAAGATGATATTTTGGCTTGTGTTGAAACTTGAGATTAGTTATAATAGAGTTATAATAATATCTTGAAGGATTTTGAATTTTTTTTAAGAGCAATTTTTGAAAGATTATATTTTTGCATGGTGAAGTATTTGAGTTTTCATAATTCTTTTTTTGCCTTAAAAATACCTTTTAATGTAAATGGCAAGGCCAAAGTGTGGCACACACCTTTATTTGTTTGCTTTTTTTTTTCTTTTACTAAAGAAGGGGGGAAAGGAAAAAAAAAACCCCCCCCAAATCTTGATGCCCCTTCTCCCTTCACAGCCACAAGTTGTATTCTCATTCAGACAGGCTTCCTTTTCGCAATCCGCCTTTTTACAAAGAAAAGAGAAGTGCAAAACAAAACAAAAGCAAATCTTGTGGATTTTTATTTGTTTTTTTTTGGGAAGAAACAAGATGCTTGCCATGTGGATAAACTTGCACCAAGTTGCTTACCTCGGAGGGATTTCAACGACCTTTCCAACCTTGTTAGAAATGCTAACGCGATCAAACTTGTCGTTATTGTACGCAAGGTACTCACACCATCAAAACATCAGCATGTACAACACACATGAAACAAAGAAGAAAGAAAAAAAAGCTTGTCTAGAAAACACCTTCCATGACCACAAGTCATTGCTCACAACTTGTGTCACCAAAACTTGGCCTTTCTCTCTCTCTCTCTCTCTCTCTCTCTCTCTCTCTCTCTATATATATATATATATATAATCTCTTCTCTCTCTATATATTAATATTTTACTTATTTATTTATTTATTTTTATGTGTATGTCAATGTATATTAGTGAAACCTTGCCAAACTTTATAAAAGAAAAAGCACCCACAAAATTGGGGCCAAAATGTATTTCTATATTTGAATTTTTATTTATATGAGTTTATATATGGATAGGGTTTAGGGTTCCAGGTTTAGTGTTTATTAATCCTAAACCCTAAATGTGTGAGTATACAAAATTTGTATCTAAGAATGTTTTGTAAGAATCTTTATAGGTGGCAATCCCATGTAAGAAATAGACTTTGGTGGTGACATCCAACTTTGTTAGATATTGTTTGGATATTGAGTTTCCTTCACATTTGAAGAGGATGAAAGGTTTGTTATTGTTGGATGAAAAATGGGTTGTTGTGAAGATGGGTCACACAGGGTCACATTCCATCCACACAAATTAAAGTCATACAAAGTTGCAAAATAATTTATTATGTTAGTTAGTTTGTGTGATTAGAATCCACTAGTTCGAGCGGGGCACAATTGGGTTTTGTGGGAACACAATTGGGTTGTGTGGGAACCGTCAAGACTTTTTCTTTCATTTGGTGATGGAACTTTTGAAATGGCCACCACCCCAAAGAAACAACACTCTTTTGTTGACTCTGAAAATAGAACCTCTTCACATGGCATATTCATGTGCATGTGGTACTATGGTGAAGCTTTCGCCAATCCCAAAATGAACATAATCTAGTGTTCTCTTTTAGGCTACCTATATAGTTTACAAGAGGATGACTTTGGGCAAAACATATGGGATAAAGTGTACTTTTATTGGGAACTTGGGGAACAAATTGCAAACACAACAAATTAAAACCATTGGGCATTTGGTGAGAACATGAAGGAACCATACAAAATACTTTTGGGAACACCAAATTCTAAAAAAATCACATCCTCATGCCTCCCTCGTCTCCACCCCTTTGCACCCTTTCTCTCAAAAGGAAAGAAACTTGGCCACTTGTATACATTTCACATACCATTGTTGGTTGGATGTGGAGGATTTGTTATAATTAATTGTGTTGGTACTGATTTTTTGCCTCAGCTAATTGTCCAAGCATGAATTGTGGGGACCATAGTAGAGACATTTGTAAAGTCATTCAAACACAGGCCTAAAACCTTGTGTTTGCCTGAAAAATAAGTTGAAAAATACATAAATTGACACTAAAATAATAATAAAATAATACATGGCATAAATGCTATTTTAAACTCATTTTTAATATTAAATTTGGTGTTAAAAGGAGTTTTATGCTAAGTTCTTAATTTTCCTTAGCACTCAGCTTTCCCTAATTGATTATCTTAATGTGCACTTCATTGGTATTTAATTCTACATTTTTTTATGTTTTCTTTTTTGTGTCCCAACCTTCGAGCCCTCTAAACTTCATCTTAGGTATTCATTTTCTTTCTAAATTTTGCTTACTTTAAAGAATAACCCTCATTTGGGGAGGATCTAGGGATAAAGAATGAAATTAAAGCTCAAAGACAAGGTGACTTTATGGATAAGCTATCCACCATTCTTGAGTTGATTGCCTTATTATATGCATGTTTTAACTCTTTAATCAACTTCTATTGAGATTTTTGAAGACCAATGTAATATTTTTTCCTCATTTTTAACAAGACTTGAAAAGGTTGGTAATGTCTAGCACAATGCCATTTATAAATTCCACCACTATCACATGACTACAACCATCTGATTTCATCTTTTCTCATTGAAGAATTGTCTAGTTTTTTTATTTAAAATAAAATCTTGTATGTATATTTAAAAAAAGGGTTATAATATTAATATATTAATATACAAATGGTATTAAATAGGCTTGTGCATAGGTGTGTATAAAAAATGTTATGGCATGTGTTGCTGTGCACTACCAGTGCACTACAATTAAATGTGTAACAAGGTTTTGTTGGTTTGTGAGAATTTAAAGGATCAATGGAAATGATAGAAAGGAATCATTATTTGCAATGTTCAAAACAATAGGGTTGTGTGTAGGTTTGAAAAAAAAAATCAAGTTAATGGGATTGTTAGATTTGGCAATCTAATTTTTTTTCTTATTTATTTTGAATGAACTAATAATTCAATGTTTGATAAACTATATACAAATAGGGTTTAGCACGTTACTTGTGCACTTTGTTTTGTTTTTGTTGGATTTCAATGAAAATTTTTAAAATGTATATCACGTTGAATGAAAAGTTCACAAGCATGTTGCACATGTTTTGCAATCCAATCACATGTTGTGAGTGGGTTGTTGGCATGACAAGTTAGAAAATTGAGAAACAAGGATTAAGTAAGTTCAAATTTTTTTGAATTTTCAACATTCCCTTTAACCTTTAAACTCCAAAAGCTTAAAACAAAAGACATAGAGAGGATGTCTAAAGAACGAGTGTGTTCAAGGTAACACTCATTCTTTAGATGAAGGTGCAAACCCTCAAAGTGTCCAAACAACCACTTTTTGACATCCACTAGGTGGGAATGGGGGAGGTAATTAATAACTCTTGCAATCACGAACCTTCATTTCACTTTTCCAATTTGGAGACATGAACAAGGTAACAATAATGCCAAATTATTCACTCATGTGGATAAATTATATTTTTATGAGTTTGGAAACATTAGAGTGATGTAAGTAAAGGAATGAGAAGAAACCATTGAAATTCATTTACAAATATTTGAATTGTCAATAAAGGATGAAATTATTCATAAGGAGTCCAAACTAAGATTGAAAAATTTGATGGGCATTGAATTCTTACATTAATTTGCCTTAGTATCACACTCAAGACCAAATTAGTTCAAGTTTCTTACTAGAGCACCAAAAGCAAATCTTGAGGCAATCAATCTTTCAATATTTGCCAACACACCCTTAGCAATCACATTAAATCATTTGATCCTTAATTTTATGAATTTGTCTGAATTTTCCCCCACTTAATAGATAATTTCATGTTACAAGTTAGATTGGTGAGAAGGGATCAAATTGGAATTTAATATTCAACGCGATTTTGCAGATAATTTTGTGGGTAACTTAACTTTTTAGTGTTTTTGTGCTTTTGTGTTTTGCACACACCCATTGTGCCACATTCATTGGAAGCAACTCCATCAAAATCAAATACAAAATTTTCTTTTTTAAAATACACATACCATCTCTAAAGCCTATGAACTTAAGGAATTGTTGTCATGCATATTCTACTCTTGAATTGCAACTCATCTTATTACCTTCCAATTGGATATGCAACATAAATGTAGCTAAAAACTCATGCTTCACAATGGATGATGATATCATGCTAAATACCTAAACATTTCACATTTATCCTTTTTGTTCCCCATTGTGAATGTTGATTCAAGATTTGGTTATGGTGATATAGGATTGCAAATTTTCTTTCATACAAACTTCCAACTTAAATTGTATTGGATTGTTGCGTGTTTTTAAATTCCAACATTGTTCAACTTCAACTTGAATGAACAATTCTTATGCATAAATGTTACAAATCAAATCGAAACTATCAATTGAAATACATTGGAGACAACAAATAAAATTCATGATAAATGTGAAGAAATGGGCTACAAATATTGATAGCAACAATGCCAACCTCAAACCGCCAATGTAATAACTTTGACATTGAAAACAAGGAACTTGTTGAAAATAATGTAAATTCATCCACAACATGTATTATGCATTGATGTGTGTGAATCTAACTAATGTTAGCACATTCATGTCATGACATTGTTGTGACAATTTTTCTCATTATTTGAACAAATCGTATGGCAAACTTGAAAACATTTTATGAAAGAGAATTATTATTGTGAATGGAAAAAAAATATTATTCCCACACAATGTGCTAAGTTGACATGATCCACAACTCTTGGGGTATAGCCAACCAAACATCAAAACCCTATTCACATTTATTTAATATTGAACAAAAATATTTTCTTTGACACAAATTGCAAATTACTTGTACCTTGAAAGATCCCAACTTTTCATGGACATGCCAAACATTGTTCTCTTGCTATTTTAAATCAAGTATCATTTTTGCACACACTTACAATAATGTTGTTTCATAGTTGGATTTGAAAAATGGAAGTTTACAATGATGCAATTTGACATTTTATTAAATTTTTAAACTACATTCTTCAACCCAAAATAAAGGTAATTGAAATGAAGCAAAACATCAAAGACAAATTTAAAAATTAATAATATGGAATATATTTTATGCACTTGTGGTAACATATTCACATTTACCATCTCGTTTGCAATCATTGTCACCCTAGTAAGGTGTACATCATGTTTGATTAATATTAGTAGAAGGACATGTAAAACTATTTATGCCCAAGATATGGTTTCCACACTAGCCTTTTTGTGTCCAATAACTTCTTGTCTAAGGTGCCATTGAGTTTTGCTACTATTGTTGATGTTATCAATTCATGAAAAAGGAGCAAAGAAGGACACAACCAAAGATGGTGATTAACAACTCAAGTGGATGAAAAGAAATAAAAAAAGGATGAAAAAACAGCCGCCCACTTATAACTTGTTGATGCATCAAATGTGTCGAAGCTAGGTGTACCCATCTATTTAGTTATTCACAATCATTTGAATGAACATTGAAAGATTGAACGATATAGAAAGAAGCTTGTCAAAAGAAATATGGCCAAGGAATAAAACAAAAGCTTGGTAATTCATTTCAAAATGGCAAAATAAAAAAAATGAGGTTTGAAAATCTTGAAGAAATGATCGTAGTGAGGATGGATTCATCCATGCAATGAAATTTTAACGTGGATCTCCCACTTGTCCATGTTAGGTGCAAATATACATTGACTAATATTCAACTAACTTTGGTCATTTTGGCCCAACTAAAGGTCAACTAATTTTCGCATGTAAATGTTGTATTGCAAAACCACATGATTTCATTTTATTCCAATGTACCTACAAATCTTAACAATTGATATTTTATATTTCACTATTACAAACATGAGTTGTAGTTTTTATGCAAATGAAAAATTTGCAACACCTACTTATATATCATCCTTTTAGGTAAGGAAGAAAAGTTGATAAGTTATAGCATAGATATGAAAATGGGCATAAGAACATGGATTATTACACATAGCATGTCCATGCATTTATGTAAAGGAGGTAGGCAGGGAATAATTGTCTCAAATGTGCAAAACATTACTTCCACAAATATAGTGTCCAACATTACACTCTTGTTAGGCCATAGTTGCAATATGCACAATGGATTGAAAGTTGGTAGCTTGCTTGCGATTATAAAATAATTATAAAATATTGAAGCATTTTATATCAAATCATGCATTTCATCCATGTCTTGGTCAAACCATATCCCAATAGATGAATGAAATTCAACAAAATAGTTGAACATTTGATGTTCCTTGCCACAACATCAAGCTATTTGATGTAGAGTATGGATGGTGCCATGTTCGACATCAATGTGGACATGTGCAATTGACATACCAAGTTTTGCTCAATTGTAAATTATTTAATATAACAATGATCAAAAAATCAAATTCCACATCTATTCAATTAATATGTTTATCTATTCAATGTGGTTGCAAATTCTTTGGTGAGTTCAACATGCCACATGGAGTTTTTAGGAAATCAAAATCGAAAGTCATCATATGCAATTGAAATCTATATGAAATCGCAAATTGGTTTATTAAAAACAAGTTGATCCCTCCTAGTGGAATTTTTGCCACGTTTTGTAGCTCTTCATGATTCAAATAAAAAGGTGAAAGCTTTGGGATGACCAAAATGAGATGAGACACTTCATAGACACTTTTCAATTACTTCAAATGCATGAACCATATGCATTTTGGCATTGGTGAAATTGAAGCCAAAACTAGGTTTGGGATTTTTTTATTTTTTTATTTTTTTATTTATTATTTATTTATTTATTTTTATTTTTTGTGAAATATTGCCATCATTTGATAATGTTTGGAAATTTTCTCCTTCCTTTCCAAAACAAGTAATCAAATTTCACTCATTTAAAACATTTTTGGGGAAAGTGAAACAACATGTTTGTTTACTAGCTACATTTTTAATAATCTTGTACAAAATTTTCACCAATTAAATCAAAATCTATTTATGATGGTTTGTCACTAATGCTACAATATGTATATAGGCAAAAAAAAAAACACATTGTTTGGGACCCACCACAAATTTAGACCACCTTTACCATGGCCTAGATTCCTATAACACAAACTCTCCTTGTAATATATATGTATTGGGTACCTTTTAGTGAAGACTACATTGAAATAGAATATTTTCAAAATTCTCAAAGTTATGACATTTTTGTGTCTTGTGATTTTAGGGGTTCATTACTTGTAAAGACTTGATCATTTTGAACATGCAAGACCTTCATTGTATACCCTTCAATCAAAGGTCTATAAGACAATAACATCTTTTGAATTAAAGACAAAATTTGCCTTATAAATCAGTAAATGGGTGGTTGGGACTTAATTTTGTTTCCAACTTTTAAAACACCTATGCTTTTAGGTATGTGAGCCATCCATCTAAAGCCCTAATTGAGATTTTTTTTCTTGTCATATTTGAGATCAAGTTATTTAGAGATGTTTGAATTCCTTGAACATCACTTTAATGGATAATTCTTAAAATGAGAATTTATGTCAAAAGTGCCTCCCCTACAATCCCCAAACACTTCCACTTTGTTTGGGTAAATGTTCCATTTCTATAAAACCTTTTTAGGCTTGGCAATAATTAAATTATTTTTACAAATGTCCAAAGTTTTAGAAATTATCTCTTTGAATTGTTCAAATTTAAGGAAACAATTACATTAGATGTCAAAATTTTGCGAACTAGGCCAATGTTTCAGACCTTCTACCATTACAAAGTTAACTACTTTAACTATTTTTTTTCATATTCAGGTAGTGACAATCTCTAAGTTAACTATTTTTTTTCATCCTCGGGTTGTGACAACCTTTAAATTAACTATTTTTTTTCATCCTTGGGTTGTGATAACCTCTAAGTTAACTAGCTTCGGCAGAAGATCAATATGGTGCACACCTAGTCACCACTTAGTGTAGTTAGTGACGTTTTAATGCCAAATTTTTTTTAGTGGTAGAAGGTCTGCAAGGGTTGCCAGCAGAAATTCTTCAAACCTTCTACCACTACTTAGTTAACTAAGTTAACTATTTTTTTTCATCCTCGGGTTGTGACAACCTCGGGTCACCATTTAGTGTAGTTAGTGGCGTTTTAGTGCCAAAAAATTTTAGTGGTAGAAGGTCTGCAATGTTTCTCCGATGTTTAAGTTCTCTATCACATCACCTAGCTTCTTTTTTTCCCTTCATAATGACTAGATTTTGTGAATTGTAAATGTGATGCTTTTGCATTAAATAGATGTGGTCAAAGACTTATAATTGAAAAAAGGGTCTTTACAAGGGTGTTACAAAAAAGACATGTAAAGGCAAAGCTTGAAAATAAAGTTTTAAAGGCCAAAGCATGAAAACAAGACTTGAAAATGCAAGTTTTTCAAGGGAGACAACTAAATTAATTTTAAACATAAAGGTAAAAGGAGTAGGCAACCTTGAGTCAAAATTGACAACATTGAGAGAAGAATTAAAGAAGGACCAACAAGGCCATATTGGCAAAACAATATAAGGAAAGTAAAATACAAAACTTGGTGGAAAGTCAAGAGCTTCTTGCTTTGGGCCAATCCACCATTGCAAAACAAGTATCCAATAATTGATAATAATTTGTTATTTTACAATTTGGTGGACCATTATCTTTCCCAATTTTTTCACAAAGAAACATTAGACAATGCTATAATTTAGGTCTCATTATTTAGATTTTTAGAATCCAAAGTACTTGCCAAAGAACTAGTCTATATATATTGTGGAAATTCTTTCATTTTTTTGTTTGCTACCAAAGTGGATTTTGAAAAAGAAAACCAATTATTCAACACCTAAGTGGCATGATCAAGTTCTTATCAACACTTTACAAGAATAAAATAATTACCATGTAAACCTGAAAAAATTAATAAATTGGACAAAGGACAAATTAGAACAAGATTTTATTGCAATGGCATATTTTAAATTAATGTTAATCAAACTAAATGTAATGGATTGCATTACTTTTGTTTATATTTGTCTAAGGAACCAAGTTATTGAAGCTAAACAAGAGCCCATCATCTAAGGATCCTTTCCATAGCAACATTTAGAATATTCATTATGGATGAAAAATAGATGTTAATGGATTAATTTTGTTCATTATGAATGAAAATTTAAATTTGAATGTACTTGAACAACAACTTAATCTATACAACCTATTACACGAAACATCATATTTCTTCTAGTATTAAATTCAAAACTTATTTGGTTAAGATATATATTAATGTTTATGGGTGTCATATGTTGAAATGGAACTCAAAGTGATTAGCAATATATTTCCATTTTGTACTTAGTGCAATATGATGAATTTAGGAGAAAACATGTTTATTTTCACCAACTATTTTTAATTCATTGTAGGTGATGATATTTTAGGGTTAATTTCAACATTATGAAGATAATAGAGTGGAACTTGTTAATTAAAGAAAGGGGAGAATCCTTTAACAAGATTTTTGAAGCATGACTATGCAATTATACTAGAATTCCCTTGTTGCCTTCCATAGTAGTTAGATGCATGGCCTATTATTAATGTTAAATTTAAATAAATATAGATGGCACTTCGTAGAAACCTACCTTGGGCCCATAATGTTAGAACATTAGAATTCAATTCATAGTCCATCCTTAACATAAAACCTAAGTATTCCAAATTGAATACATGGGGCCCACCATGTGAAAAAAATCTTATTCATCACCAAAATAGAAACATAGACCAAAAATAAAATAAAATAAAAATAGAAAAAGACGGAAATATGGAAAAATACCATGTCATAAATTAAATGTAAATATTTCAAAAAATTAAATGAAATTTGAATAATACACCATTATGAATGTCTTAAACCCTAATCATTTCAATGCAATTCACAATCCTAAAAAGTGACTACTTTTAAATTCAATGTGTACTTATGTTTTGAATTCTTTGCTCTTTTGTACAAGTCTTTAACACATATCCAATATCACTAGATATAAAGCTCATGGTACTTTAACCAATTTTATTCAACACTTCAATCTATGTAATGTCCTTGTATGGATACCTTATCAAATACCTAACTTCAAGGTACATATTTAGCAAACCCTAGATTGGTACCTTATTGATCACCTAGTCATTTGTTGGTTGGTTGATACCCACAAAAAAGCTCATTGGGTTGGTTGATAGTTGATACCCCCACAAAACTTGACAAGGATCAACTATTCTCATGATGTCTATTATGATGTGGGAGAGAACCATTTGATATAAAGGTCCCTACCCATCAATTCAGCATAGTCCTATCTCAAGTATTGAAAATTGGGGACATCTAAATTTGGGGTGAAAGGGGAGGAGGGAGACTTGTGATGCTTTTTAGTGTTTTTTATTAGTTTGAATTTTGGATAGGTTTTAAACCCAAAGGATCAAACTTACCCTACCTAGTGTCTATCTATTAACTATCTTACACTAGGAAAGGTAGTTTGTTTGTCATGTTGAGATCTCCTAAACCATGGCATCCCTTGCCGTGTTCTTGGTACCATTGAAACACCCTCGATAAGTAGGTGTGCACAAGGTGAAAGGAAATTGGGAAGCTTTTGAGGAGTGTAATTTTTTTGGGGGAGATACTAAAATTTGAGTCATTTTCATCACTCAAAATTCAACTAAAAAATATATTTTTAGTATATTGTTTTTCACAATTGGGCTCTATTGTCAGGGTCACGTTAAACACTTGGAGTAGCATGAAAGCCACCACACTAGTAACCTCTAAAGAAAGTGTGGTTGTTCATTGTCATGTCAGCTGAGTGATAGCCATTAAAAAAATTATATATATACATATATTGTTTGTTTTTTGGGTGGTGTCTAGGAGTCAATAGGATGGCATCCAATCAAAGTAGAAATAAGAATCAAGTTCATCCCAACGACTTATCATCTCTAGTATGAGATTTTGTGTTTGTACTTTGTACACTTAGCAACCATGTGGGAGCCAACACGTGAAGCCTTGGCCGTAGATAAGACCCAATCAAAGGAATAGTTGTTTTTAAGAAGAACTAGTATAGAATGAGCCACACCATAAGTCCCAAGAGTTTAAGAGTTTTATTTGTTGCAAATGGCAATAGCTATGCATGGAAAACATTACTAGTATGAATTTTAGACAACCACTTGCAAAAATATGCCCACCCACACAACAATAACCACTTGCCCAACAAGTAGCCCTTGCCATGAGGCACACAACAAGGCAAATTGCTCAAAGCATAATAGCACTATGTCCTTCCACAATTCATGCCCTTGCCACTAGCCAAAGGCTCCGAATAGGCGATGACCACAATTGGGAATAGAAATTCTTCTCAACCAATGAAGAATGAGCATGCGCTTAATAGACACGCCCGTTTTTTTTCATTTGGGGGTCTTTTGAGAAGGGTGAAGCGGTGTTGGATTTTTGGTGTTCTCCACTTGTTCCTCAAGTTCTCTATTTGTTCCTCAACTTGTTCTCAATAGCATCTCACATTGTCGCATATGGATTGCCCAAATTTTTTCTTGAAACTCATATAATTGAGTGAATATTGAACCTATATATATTTTTAATGTTTAGAGTGAATATTTCTATTGGGGGGGCGGGTGGGGAGCGTCACTCTTTTGTGATGGGTCAATCAAAGAGGCTGATTGGAAAAAATAAATAAATCAGAAATTAAAAGGCACCTCCAACTAATTAGTGGATTGCACACAATATACAAGAAGCTTGGATGCACTTTACTTTAATTAATAAGTTAGCCACCGAGTTCTCGATTATGTTTTGGAAGGACCTAAACAATTGAGAATTCTTTTTAAGAATTTTTTTTATTATATCGAGACTTGATGTGGGCTTTGCGAGGGGAAAACAACAACAACAAATCTATCACCGATATACACACACGCACGCGCGCGCGAAGATTCATTAACCCATTAGGCGAAGAGGAAGGAGCTTCATCGATTTGGCTACTTGGCTATGTGTACATAGTATGTGTATGCATCAATATGACTCAATTTTCAACTAGATTTTCTTCTTGTGGTGGGTAAGGAATGGGGAAAATTGGGGGAAGGACATGATGAGGAAGTGCGGGCATCCTTGTCGTCGTCATCGTCGGGGACCCCACAAGAGTTACTTGAGGGCAATTTATTATTGACACTAGTTGAGTCCATGACACTATCATGACGACAATTTGGTTGACCACTATATACTATACCTCGATGATGAGGATGATGCACCCAAGGGGGGGGCGGGGGGGGGGGATTCATTGACACTAAGTTAAAGTCCGGAGACGATGATGATGGTGTTTGTTGTTCTGGTCATTTTTTGATCCGTTGCACATGGATGGAAATGGGCAATATATGTCACCACCACCGCCATTTGGTTGCTTGTGTCAAACACGCGTCTCCGTAAATTTCTCTCTAAATTTCATGCTATGCTTTTTGTTTTTTGTTTTTTTTTTCCTCTCTCTCTCTCTTTCTCTCTTTTGCTTGTTTTTAAAGCAATATATTTATTTTTTTAGAATTTTTTTTCTCTTTTTTCTCTGTCTTCTCCCCTTGTTTCCTGGTCCGAGACTAGAGGCTTGGCCATGCCATGTTCAACACGTCTCACTAGCTCGTGGTTTTTTTTTTCCTTTGTTGTCCGAGTAATAACTTAGTAAGATTTGATCCGTCTGTGCCCCATGAGTGATTTTTGGGGGGTGAAAATTCGTCACTTGGTGACTCAGAATTTTATTTTTTTTGGTCAAGCATTGATTCTTTCGGTTTTGGAAAAACGATTAAAGTGCGAAATTGGACAAAGGCTTTTTTGGGGGAAAACATGCTCGCCATATTTGGACTTCAAAAGTCCCATTTTGCCATATTTAGATAGTGAATTCCGCCAGAACAACTAGGCAGGATTCTTAAAAACTTCGACTTTGCTCTCTCACCATTAGCCAAATTTTGGCCCCTCTCTCTTGTGGATGATCGGGTATCCGCTTACTTGAAAAAATTAATTTAAAAATAAAAAAATGCAATGGAGTTTTTGGGGAAAAAAATGCACCAAGTTTATCCTATTTAGTGGGGAAAAACCTCTCAATTTTGCCATATTTAGACATTATCTTCTAGCTTGTAGCCAAAACATAAAGGGATTTCTGAAAGCTTTGAATTCCCTCTCTGACTAGACCACCAAGCCACCTACCCCCACAAAACCGGAGAAAAAAAACCCTACTACCCGCCCGCCTTTTTTTTCTTCTTTTGCCCGTCCCTTTGTTTTAGAGACCGAGTTACAAAATAAATACCGGGACTTTGTAAAATTTGATTAATTATGACAAATTACGCATTTTCCGATACCATTTGTGTTTTATTTCTGATTTTTTTAATAAAAATGTTCAATAAGTTTTTTCAAGTATTTTCTTAAGTAATTTATGTTCAACAAGTTGAGCTCACTAAAATAAATAAATAAATAAATAATAAAGTCACTAGCTTTGACTTATTGGATCCGAGGACCAACAAAAGTCGGGTAAAATTGTTGTGCTGTTCGGACCTGCACACATAGGTACACAGAAAACATCCACTCGGCCGAATTTTTAAAAAAAGAAAAAAAGAAGGCACTCTCACATATGGCAGAAGTGCAGGCCAACTTGCATATATCCCACTCTGCCCACCAAGCCTTCTCCCACTTGGTCAAGAACAAAATTTTATTGGCCGAAGAAAGCAATCCGAACAGGACGGAAATAGCTGGCAAAGCGGTGAATGAACAAGAGTAACCTCGCATGTCAGCCGTGTCACTCAGCCTCCATATTAGTCACTGACCGACCCGGCTGGCAAGCTTTAGAAATTGTCCAGTCGAACATGGTTAAACTTGTGTGCAAAATGTGTGCAGCCTTTGAGTCTCCCCCCTCGTAGGCGGTGGGTAACAACGGGATGAGCAATAAATGGCCGTTGCTCACACATTTATTAACCCACAACATAACGGATTCCACACCAATTTCTAGTCATTTTTCCCCCTACGGTACCCCCCGGTGCATGTCACAATGGGGAAAAAAAAAACTAAAGGAGGTTTTTAGTCTATGCGTTCGATAAAGCCCTTGGTTGACGAGCCTTACCCGACACTTTTGTTCTTCATATTAGGTATTTAATTAGGGTTTGCCAAAGGTTTAAAGTTGTAATTTTTAGTTTTTTTTAAAAATTTTATGAATCGAGAATTGGTTACAAAGGTTATGGTCGATGTGAATGTGGGCTAAGTGTGGATGGAATTACGAAAGTCTAAATGTTGACAAGGTAGTAAGTTCTAGGCACTAAAGGTCACAACACTTGTAGGCTTATGTTTCATGTGATAATACTTTAACTACAAGAAATATCGAGTGTAACAAGTGCCACACACTAAAAGGTTAGGTAGTAAGCATTAATTAATATGTTTCAAAAAATATTAAATGCAGGTGTTATTTTTCCCTTTTTTTCTTTTCTTTTTCATTTTTGTAATTTGAAAATTTGGCATTTTTTTTCAACATTTTATCATTTATTTTGAAGTTATACCCCCAAAAAAATAGTGCAACAAATTTGCCCCCCTCCTCCCTCCCCTAAAAAACGCAGATTACATGTTTAATAAATACAATTTCACCCATTTATATTCAGTCCTCTAAAGATTGATCTATCCAAAATTTCTGATGGAAAAGGGCATTGAAAAACAATTTAAAATGCATTTAAAAAATTAAATTTTCTAAAAAAAACAAAATAAATGCATTTAAAATGTAGAAATCCCATTTTATTGCTATCAACAAAGGGTGGGTGGTTTGCAAATTGGAGTTTTTAAATTGGATATGAAACATAAATATGGCATGGCTTTGAAACACATAACATTACTCTTCATGTGAAATTAATAAGTTGCCATTAGAAGAAAGTCACTTTGGTTGTTCTTTTGCTTCATATATAAAAATGACTTTTGGAAAGTGTCTAGGGAAATTCACGAAGATCAAATAATGAAATATCTTAGACGTCTCATGGGTTTAGGTTTGGACATATATATCCCAAGTGTTTGTATAGACCCTTGTATAAAGAAGGGGAATTCCTTCTAAGCTTCCTAAAAGCATGCCTAGGAATACACACTAGCAAACCGACAATTTCTTCAAAAAACTAACATAAATTGATTAAAGCATGTATGTAGGCCTATTTAGAATTGCGTATTTTCTTTGCTCCAAAACTAATATCTTGAAATTTTGAAGACAATTCAATAATTTAAAGAACAAAATGTTTACACGAAATGCAATTTGTCATATCTAGAATGCAAGAAGGTTGTCATTGCTCGCGAGATACCATCCGTTGTCCATACAATTTATTAAACCACGTTGATTGACTAACTAGTTGACACATTGTCATTGAATCAAGAATTATGGTGTGCAAGCAAACAAAAAGGAAGGAGCAATTGTATATTTTTTACAAGATGGGTGTGTCCATCTTAGCTAGGCCACACATCTTTCAAATGAAAGCAAAGCAATTTGGTCAATAAAGCTCTCACGTTATTAGAATAGTCCACAAGAAATCCAATTGTTTCAAAAAGAATAGAGTTCAAACCTTAGTTGAATTTCCATCCTAATGCTTACATTTTGTCCCCTCTTTTAGTCTCAACTTTGAACTATTGGTTTTTTCTATTGTATTTTTGAAAACTACTCACATAAAATCATTCTCTATGTTTGTATTGGATACAATCTCTATCCATGCAAACAATATAAACCAAAACCATTTGATACAAAAATAACTGGATAACACTAAAAATCTTTTATACAAAACCATATCACTAGCGTTATGATTTCGAAACAAACGAATAAACAAAGTTCCATGTTATAAAGTTCTGAGTACAACAAAACTTGCAATAATTTTGGATCACTACATTATGGAGCCAAGCCAAGCCCCTACCCATCTATACAAGAATCATCACAAGAATTAGAGAGATGGTTATTTAAATTGTTGACAAGTGGTTTGGCCTAACTTTTGAGGCTAAACAAAACACATCATCTTCCTTATTCTAAAGTTAAATAACCCAGGGTAGAGAATAGAGTTGGGATGGGTGATGATGTCCCAAGATAAGAGTGCTCTAAATGTGCATTGACCCCACCTCCTCCAAAAGGGGGGAAACTCTTTTTTAAGTCATGCAAGCTCATGGATGGCCCCTAGTTAGTGTCAAAGGTTCAACTGATTTAGTAGTTGATGACATCATAAAAAAGCTCACACTTTCTTCACACAAAAAATTGAGGAACTTGAAACTTTTGCAAGGATTTGATAACCCTAAAAAGTGTAGTACAATAATGATGATGATGATGATGAATTCCTTGGATGAAACATGAGACCGTCTCCTACAACATGAATGGAGCAAGAAGCAACACACCTAATCAAGATTCTCATAGGATCTTCATCCATTTAGGTTTTCAAAACATAAAACAAAAGTGTAATAATTTCAATAGGGCTAGCTAAATGCTAGTTTAGAATTCAAAAGATTAATGTATTAAAACTACACAAACTCCTAACTATGTAATTGAAAACACATTAATTAAAACTCCATCCATATATATTGAAGGTTCCATATTTTCCTTCACAAATTATTTTTATTTGGAAAAAATTCTGAATATATTATATAGAGGAAGGTACTTAGTTTATTTGTTTTGTTCGTAATGTTGAGATCTCCCAAATCATGGCACCCCGACCATGCACTTGATATCGTTGGAAAGCCCTTGACGAGTGGGGTGCACCCAAGTAATTTTGTAATGTTTTAAACCTTTGATGCAAGATCTATTGAATAATGTTTTCATTGAAATTTGACAAAAATAGCAACAAATTTTTTAGTGAAATTGGGCCGCACTCTTGGGTATTGTTGGAAAGCCCTCGATGAGTAAAGGTTTTAATAAAATGGACACAATTTCATAATTTTTAGATTAAAGTGTGAGAATTATTGAATTTTGAGTAATCTTTTATTATTGAAATTTTAGTTAGTTGGGTAATGAGTTTGCACATTGGGTCAACAATACATGCCACAATACATAGGTATATAGGATGGGCAATCACCCCCACCCCATTACGGACAAGAATGGAGAATTGGAATTATTTTTTTATAAGATTAATAATTTATTTGCAACTAGGCTATGACAAAGTTACAACTCAAAGGTGTGCAAATAATGCACACACACATTCATCACTATAAAATCCCAAATGGACCTTTTGAAATGAAGCACATCATCTTGTTGGAATTGTTGACGGAATCGAAGGTAGTTTGTGTTGTTGCTCTTGCCTAGAGTCTACACATGTGCATGGGTAATTTTACTCGGTGGAGCCTGATTTCTATTAGAAAAGAAGGAAGATCGACAATACAAAACATTACAACAATTCTGACACCATAGAAAGACCTAAAAACGTGCATAACACAACTATCACCCACATTTAACACACATGCACACATACATGAATAACACAACCCGAGTCAAAAATAGCGGTGATCTCGACTCTCTCTTTGTTCCCGTAGTACTCCCAAAGAAAGACCAAGAAACAAATTATCGGTCAAGAATGTGTATTGGTGAATAACAAACTTATCTCTTTCTTTGCATTCTTTTTCATTCCGTAGGTAGCCAAGTGGTTTTTTTTTGGCCCCCAAATTTGTGAGATAGGTGAACCGACAACAATCATCATGAGAGAATTTAGCCAAATTTGGCTATATTTCAGAATTTTTTTAATCTGCAATAATATTGGCAACATGCAAGGAAAGTATGATCTAAATATGGCAATTTCAACTCTTTTTTGTTTTTGTTTTTATTTTTTTTGGGCCCATGGCAACTTTGGGTCCCAAAAAAAAATCCTTTGTAAAAGTCACAACCCCGTTTTTTTTCCTGAAACTCTGATTGGTTGTAGGTACTGACCCTGAAAAAAAAACCCCCAAAATAAAATGTCAACAAATTGTCGGTCAAGAGTCAAGAGTCAAGACCCAGTTATTGGTGCCTAACAAATTACACATTGAAAAATAATAATAATTTAAAATAATAAATTATATATATATATATATATATATATATATATATAATAAATTCAAACCGAGTAAGAAAATTTTAAAAGTCAAAACAAATTATTTACAAACCACTCCCAAAACTGAGCCCTATCAGCTTGGCCTTACTATGGGAAGATTTTATAAAATGATTTAAAAAAAATATTGGTTAATTGGTTTGGGTGTGGGGAGTGTGTATTTTCAGACAACAAATGCACCAAAATATGTGAAGAATCAAGCTTAAAAGAGCAAACTTTATATATATATATATTGATGCAATTTTTAATATAAATAAGTAAAAAATAAAAACTAAAAATTAGAGAAATGAAACAACTGAAAAAGAAAATCAGATCAGATCCTATATTTAATTTCACAGAATTAATTCTCTCAAAAAAAAAATTGGACCTAGAGAAAACCCACCCAAAA
Source organism: Sphagnum contortum (assembly GCA_963920785.1). NCBI lineage: Eukaryota > Viridiplantae > Streptophyta > Sphagnopsida > Sphagnales > Sphagnaceae > Sphagnum > Sphagnum contortum. The sequence continues at coordinate 15,759,516 of OY987285.1, read as the reverse complement.
ACACAAAAAAACCCATAAATAAATAAATAATAATAATAATAAATAAGGAAAACCCAACCCAGAGAGAGACAGAAAAAAAAAGAACAACAACAAGAGAAGAAGAAGAAACGAAGGAGAGTGACAAACAGAAGAGAAGCAGAAGAAGAGAAGAAGAAGAAGAAGAAGACAGAGGGACAAGGAGAGAAGAGGAGAAGAGGAGAAGAAGAAGAAGAAGAGAGAAAGTAGTACAAAGGGATTTATTTGGGGAAGAACTTAGAAGAAGAAGAAGAAGCAAAAGAAGTTGGACTGACTTTTGGTGATTGATGATCATGTTTTGTTCTCACATTATTCTCTCATCAATACATCATATCTTGACAGAAGTAGTACTATTTTGACCACCACCATCATCATCATCAGCAGCACTGAGCAGCACCATCACCAATCATCATCAGGAGCAGCACTGAAGCAGCATCTTTGTTCTTATTGTTGTTCTTGTTCTTGTTCGGGAAGGACCCATCATCACCATCATCGTCATCATTTTGTGTTCTTGGTGGTGGTGGTGTTTTTTTTTGTTGTGCTGAAAGTTGGTGTGTCTGTGTGTGTGTGAGGGGGGACATTCAATTCTTCTCTTTGAACTTGGTCACCAATCTGTGGGAAATTCTCCAAGAATTGATTCAAGTCTTTCAGACTGCTGTTGCTGCTGCTGCTGACAAAGAGAGAAGAAAATGAATGGCGATGGCACTGAAGGATTTTTTTTTCCACCATCTCCCAACAACAAAGCCATGATCTCCTCGTAAAGCTCTTTGCAAGCTTCTTTCAAGAAGGAATAAGCTAAGTTCTCTGTCTCTCTGTGTGGATGCTCTCAGTTTTGAATTTAGTGGAGAGATTTGGGTGGAGATAAGAAGAAGAAGAAGATTAAGAGATGTGCAAGAGAGCAGCAGCGGAGACGCTGGTGGTGCTACCTGCAGCTGCTGCTGCTGCTTTGAACAACAAAACAACAACAACACCTTCCAAGACTTGACGTGGAGAAGAGGATCATCTTGATCGAGAAGAGAGAGAGAGTGATCCATTTGTGGCTCTTGACAACACCCAATTGGGTCTTTTCTTGGTGAGCAGTGGGTGGATTTGCTTGTGGGATTCATTCCATTCCAGAAGCTGCTGTGATGAAGCGGAACAGGGAGTATGGAGTTATGCGGGATTTCATGGGTGTACTAGGACGCAGCAGTGGAGAAACGGAAGGGATTTCTGCTGCTGCTGCTGCGGCGGCTTTCTTGAACTCCTCTGAGACAACTCCTCCTCTTCCACCCAATCTCCGAGTGCGACAAATTGGGGATCAAGCAAGCTCCAAAACCTTTTCATCTTTCCCCATTCCATCCATCTTCCCACATGGCCAGGCTGCTGCTGCCGCTGGGTTTGCAATTGGCCAGGCCGCAGGAGCAGGAGCAGGAGCAGGATTGGGCGTAAACTCTAGACCCAATTTTGCTACCTCTGGGACAACGGCAGCTCTTGGAGCCTTGGGGAACAGTTTGAGTGAGAAACCTGGCAGCAGAGGAGGAGGAGGAGCAGGAGGAGGGTTCACAGGATTCAGTGGGGGATGTCTGCACCAGAAAACCAGACCACAGTTCACCACAAGTGCCATGCTTGCAGGAGGAGGTGGCAGTGGCAAGAAGGATCATCAGGTGAAGGTGGTTGTTGCAGATGATTCAAGGATCATGATGGGTGGAGCAGCTCTACCTTCTTCCGCTGCTGCTGCTGTGGGTGCTGGTGCAGCAGTCAGTGAAGGAGGACGAGAAAGGGCAGCAGCTCATGCCAACGGTAAGCCGTTGGAGGAACTGGCTGCTTCTGACATTCAACAGCTCTCCAGAGAAGATTGCTGGAGATTAATTCTAGAAGTTGGTATGTATCATCAGGTTTCAGATCTGCTGTGCTTTGTATGAAATTCTTGGAAGCTGTTCTCTTCTGTTTTCCGTTTTGTTTTTGTTTTGGTTTCTGTTTTTTTGGGGGTTCTCCATCTCAGGATCTTGAACTGTTTTTTTTGTCACACTTGCACTCTCAGCTACAGGAATGTGGCTGGCATGTGGCTGGCTGAGGGACACCCATCCACCTATCAGACTTGGTTTATGTAAAGCTTTGATAGATGGGTTTTGTTTCTGTTGTGATGCAGGGACGCAATGGCCATCTTGGAACAAAACCCTAAACTTGCAATCCCAGGTGGGTCTTTTCTGTTACTCCACAGCAGGGCTTTTTGCATTACCCTAATGCAATCCCATGCCATGCTGCTTCTGTTCTAACATGCTTGCTCAAGTTGTAATATGGAGTTGTTTTTGAGAGAGATCAGATGATGTAGTCCAGCAGCAGCCAGTAGCAACTTTGTATGTTTGTTTTCTTTTCGGCTATGAGAAGTTGCTGCTGAAATCTTTGGCAATTTGGTGAGAAATAGCATTGACAATGGGGTTTTCCATTTTGCATGGGTTTTCCAGCATGAGTTGACGAGCATGGACAGGGCTTCAACAAGAAAACTCCTGGAGCAAGGAGTTCCTGTGGCAGATGAGAGCAATTCTCAGAAGAGTTTTGAGGCCACACATGTGCATCAATTTGAGAACAGCAACACCTCCAGGATGCTTGCCATTCGTGCATTAGAAGAGCTAGCACGCACACCTTCTCAGTCTGCAAGTAAGTAGAGGCTTTGCCACTTTGTGTATCATCATCATGTAGGAATCAGGGGTTTTTTTTTCAATTTTGTGATGTACCCACAATGGCAACCATCCACAAGAGGAAAGAGCAAATTTGGCTACAGCTTAGAGCAGTCATTAGACATTTTCCTAAATCCTGCTGTGTTCTGGCAACCTCCAAGAACCAAGTGTCAAAATGTGGTGACTTCCATGTTTTTCTCTGAGTCAGAATGCGGTGAACTAAAAGGCATCTAAAAAGAATCTTGCAAAAGTCCAGAAAACAAAGTATCATGTAAGTGCAAAACTTTGCACAAAACAATTTGGCTGGTAGGGACAAGCTTCCTGAGTCCATATAGAATGAATATCAGCTTGCCTGTGTTGCAAGGTGGGCTTTTCCTTACAAGATTTATGCTGATGCCAGTCCAGAAGTTTGGTTTTGTTCTGGGTGATTAAGAACCTTGAGCTTCAGTTATGTTTTCCTTGTGAAGGTATCCCTTCTGTTTTCCCAAGTTCACATGCAACCACATCTAGCACATCAGCAGGGGTCAGTAACTTAATACCATCATTGACTGCAGCGGTTGCTGCCACAGTTCCTGCTGCTGCTGCTGTTGCTAAACAGTCACCATCTGTTCCTGTCACTGCTTCACCAGCCCCAAATCAACAAAGGCAAGATTTCTCTATTTTCATGTAGTAGGTCTTGACCTGAATCCTCCTTAGTCTTCAGCAGTTGTTGCCTGGAGGAGCCAATCTTTTTCCTTCCTATTCCAAGTGTGCAACAACACTCAAAATCGCTGCTGCAGGGCTGATGTTTTTTTTGCAAATGTTGCAAGCAGGGCTTTTGCTTCAAACACCTCAGGAAAACGAACCGCCCAGCTGACAATCTTCTATGCCGGTGCTGTGAATGTTTTTGACGACGTTACTCAAGAAAAGGTCAGAAAGGTTTTCTCTTGCTTTTTGACTGCCAACTCTCTCCAGTGGAGCATCTGCAGAATGGCACACATTATGAATTAGGGTTAGCCCTTGTTGGAAAAAAAATTGTCTTGCTATTGTGGTGTCTGGAAAGAGTTTCTACCAGTGGCCTTTATTCAAATTCATGAGGTAGGTGGATTGGTGACCATCTGAAAGAGGGATTAGCCAAATTTGGCTACAGGTTGAAGAGGAAAGTAGAAAAGTCTAGAAATCCTGCTACATGTTGGTGACATGCAAGAAACTATTGTCTATATATGGTGACATGGGCCCATTTTTCCCAAAAAAATCCTTCATAACATTTGCAAACCCTTTTTTTCATCACCAGGATGCCATATGTCAGCCAAAAAAATAATCACTGGTTTCTACGCCAAATCTGAAAGTGATAGTACTGAGCTCACATGCCAGCCTTAGAAATCAGTTTTGAATGGACCTCAAGAAACTGAGATATGTGATTTTGTTCAGGCACATCTGATTATGCTCCTAGCGGCAAATGGAGAGTCATGGACATCAGCTGTGGCCAAGTTTATTTCTTTACAAGGAGACTCCATGGTTTCTCCATTGATAACAAATGCGGATGCCAAACCTGCAGTCCAAACCACTGGACCTGCTTATTCTCCTCCAGTAGCTTCTGTTCACAATACTTCCTCTGCTAGTGCTCCAGATGTGATTCCATCATTGACAATAGCTCAAACACAGCAGCAACACTCAAGCTTGTCATCACTTCCACTCCTAGTAAACATAAGAGATAGTAAATTGACAACTGCGCCCAATTCAGCTGTGGTGCCATCATCAGCTCAACAAGATCAGAGCATCGGTCAAGGAACAACTCAGTCCCAACAACAACAACAACACCAACAAGAAGCAACAACAATGCCAGAGGCATTAACAATGTCAGCCAATGTGAAAGGTGAGCAATCCACTAACAGTGCATCTTTAGCACACCTGCAATCAATGCAAGGTGAGTCAAATTCTGGTCTATCTGCCATACAGCGGAACAGGGAGTCACAACCACCTGAGCTCCCAGGTGCATCAAACTCCAGCAGTGTACCTACTACTACTACTACTACTGGCTTGAATGCTCTGCATAAATCATCAACCATCTGTTACACTCAAGGTATATATATATGTCTTTTCATGTCTGTATTTTTGTTAGCAGAAATCAGAATTGTCAGGATCAAACTACTAGATCCATACCTTGCAACAAGTTCTGAAATTGGAGTTGTTTTGTGTGTGGGTCGTTTATACAGAGTTGCCACATGCAAGGAAAAACTCTTTGGCACGATTTTTTGATATGAGACAAAGACAAAAGAGGTGTGTTCTTTCTTCTCCGCCCATTTGGTACTTCATGCTAAGATTGAATTCCGGATAGTTTTTTTCCCAGGTTCATTGACAAAGCTGGTTAAGCTTGCAGTATGTGTACCCAAGTGTCCTATAATATTCAACTTGTGACGTGTAGATGGATGCTTTTTACAGGGCACGTACGACAACATCAACAACCCAGAATTCCTCAAAATTGTCAGTGGATGGGTCTCCTCTTCCTGGTGACCCAGCAGCAGCATTGAGTCTTCCACAGACTGAAGATGCTGCAATTCTGGCCTCGATCAAAGCAAGCCAACCCACCAGCAGCCGAAGCATGAGTCCACAGCCAGTGGAGGGGAAGGATGCTGCCATTGCCACCTCTGGGAAGGCTGTTGAGAAGTCCCCAGAGGAGTCAGCAGGAAAACTGGCTGCCAATGATGAAGAAGCCACAGCAGCTTCTCCCATGGAAACGGACACAGTTGCTGCCACTGCTGTGAGAAGTTGAGAGAGAGATTTTGTATCAACATTTTAGTTTTAGCTCCTGATCGCATTTGATGGGTCTTTCACACAAAGGACTCAAATGAGAGGGTAATTAGTCCCCTTTTGTCATGATTTTACACATGTGAGTGAGTGAATCACCCAATGGTTCCGAATGCCAGCTGATTTTGTGGCATTATTGCTTCTGTCAGCTTTGGGGGTGAGCCTTCATCACAGGAAAAATTGATCTTCATTGTGGCAGATGATTCTTCACCATGAGTCATTACCACATATCGACTTGGGTGTTGTTCCCAGAGACAATCAATCTTCAACAAGCTTGCCTATAGTGGCAATTGCCCATGACCTGCCAAAAGCCATGAGTCCATCAAGGCTAGTCAGGGTGGAGTTGAAACTTCACATTTCACTGAAGGTTGAGGTCGGTCGATTGCTCCCAGTCCTCTTGCCTGCAAGAAGACAGTAAAGAACACCGGAAAGAAAAGAAGAAGAATTTTTTTAGAAGCAACTCCACCTGTGCATTGCAAAATTTTGGATGAAGAAAAGTCAAAACATGTTGATTTGGGTCAGCAAAATGGTTTTGGCCCAACATTTTTGCACAGGATGCTGAGGCTGGCAAAATGCATGGCAAAGACCAAAGACCAACACATGCTGCTTTTGATCTGCTAGATGGTTTTGCTTGGTCCAGGTGGGTTGCTATTAGTACTCTCCCACCTTATGCAGTCCCAATTTTATGTGTGAGGTTTGGGAAAAACAAATAACTAATCTCTGATGTGAGAAATACTCTTGCAAGTTCACATACTGAGCATGGGAGGAGCTGCTCTAATAAGTGCTCCGGTTCAGCATGAAGGTGAAGGGTTGGTTCACCTTCATGGCCCAACCACCCCTGACCCGCTCTATTTGAGTCTAACATAATATCAGTTCCAACAACAGCTCCTCTTGTGCTTCTATTCACAAAAGAATTTCACATGAAAGTGCAATTTGCTCTTTGCACCTTTTTTCACTTTTGTCCTTGTGGATTTGTTATTATGGAATGGCATTTGCTCTTCTAGTTTGGCAACTTGACTTCACTTGTTTGCCAAGTACACTTTGCCCATTTGCCAACTACACATTGACTTCATTAGTTCACAAAGTCCATTTTGCCAAGTCACCAAGTTCGTTTCATGAACTAACTCGTTGAGTCCATGTTGTCAAGTACACTTTACCAAGTCACCAAGTTCATATCAAGAACTTGTTGAGTCCATGTTGTCAAGTCCATTTTGCCCAAGTCACCAAGTTCATATCATGAACTTGTTGAGTCCATGTTGTTAAGTCCATTTTGCCAAGTCACGAAATTCGTTTCATGAACTCATTGAGTCCACATTGTCAAGTCCACGTTGCCAAGACACAAAGTTTGTATCATTAACTTGTTGAGTCCACATTGTCAAGTCCATGTCACCAATCACCAACTCCATGTCATCATGACCATGTTATCATGTGGACTGCATGAATGTGTTTTTGACCTGGCAAAAATATTTTTTAATCTACAAGCTGCTCATTTGCAACCTCCAAATAAAGGATGCATGAAATTGATTAACAAAGTGATTTTTTATGAGTAACCGAATCAATCCATCAATGAGTTAAATTTTGATGGATGAATCTAACCCACTGGATGGGATTAATTTCATGTATGAATTATGTCCAAACTGTTAATGACATGAATTTTAATGAATGTGAAACAACCCAACTAGATGGAGAGTTTCCTAGTTGATGAATGAAAATAATTGGATGAACCTTTGAATGATATTTCAAAATGAACTAGATTTCATTCTTTGATTATTGTCTAAAATTATAGTTGACCCAAGAAATAGTTCATCTATAGTTGATTTCATCCATCAAAATCATCCATATTCCATGGATGAATGTATGAGCTTTCATACTTTTATGAATGTAATTTCATCAACAAATGATGGAATTCCATGACATCTTATGATGAAATGAAATTTGTCCAGTAAGATTCATTTAAAATTTCAAGTTGTCCACAAAATATAGTTCAATTCATCAGTTGATTTCATGCATTAAAATCCATCCAGATTTCAATGGATGAACAACCATGAAATATCATATGTGAATTTTCCATGAATGAATGAATGAACTTTCATGGATGAAAAGATTTGAATTTTCTTGGATGCAATTTTATGAAATTTCATCCATCTATGAAGTTCATCATAAAAAATATTCAGTTTTAAATTCCATCCACAAAAATTCATCCAAATTTCTTGGGGTTTTCCAAACCACCATGATGTGCCAAATTTGCTTCAATTATCACAAATTGTTGTTGCAACAAATGCATCAATACAAATGCATCAATTTTCCCATCAAACATAAGGTGAAAACCATTTGCAATGAAATTTTTTGCACAACTTTTTCCCCCCACCTTGCAAGTAGTCAATTAATATTTAAGATGATCAATTATGACCATGGAAAAAGATCATGACAATATGTGGGCCACCATTCAATGGCAACTTGAAAAAGTTGGATTTAGTTTTAGTTGCCAACAAAAGGATAATGCTTGCAATCTATTTAGGGGTCAATGTTTTACTCCCATTGGTTGGCTTGTCATTGCAAGTAATATGTTTCTTTTCCAACACTACATTAATGTGAGGCCAACAAATGCACATGTTTTACCTACTATATGTAACAATAAAAGTGTTAGGGTACATCCTCAATAAAATGAGCCAAACCCAACTTCGCCAAACCCAACTTCTTTGTCCTTTTCAAAAGGGTAAGGACTTGAAATTGGAAATTGAGATGACATGCAACCATTGCACAAAATTTATGGTCTAATCACATATTTGACTTGTGCAATATATTCTTATAATAAAAATTTATTTTCTTTCAATTTTACAACTTATCTTTATATTTATTCAAGAGTTATTGAAAAAAAAATTATTGATTCTAAATTTTGTAATTTATTTGTATATCAATTCCAATGATGATCCAAAACCATGTAAAGTAGAATCATTATTCAATTTACATGAATTTGAAAATTTTCCAAACAAATCTAAATTGATTTTGATAATTCTTATGTGATTTACTAAAGACCTCAAGACTAGTTACAAATGTTTAATTTGTCCTTCTTCACCTTCAAATGTTGATATAATTGACTCATATTTGTATATGCCATTCTTGAATGTATATTACATCACATTATGTAGATTGCAAGAAAAACATTCAATCCTAAATGAAGTTAAAAATTGACAAGTGTTATTTTAGGAGTGGTTACACTCACAATGACTCATTATATATTAGACTTACCCGTCAACCGGTTGCTTTTGTTCAAAATGATAAAGCAACATATCAATAACTAAAAGACTAGTCATCTTCTTGAAGTGATGGTGTTCCCCCCTTGAAATTCTTGCACAAGGGTATGGATGAATCTACAACTTAGTGTCTAGTAGCCAGCAAATTGGCAGAAATATGATGTGATATTGGGATGAAGTTTAATGATTGTTGATGTGCACAAAGGCCTTTGAAGGTGCATGACACCCAAGTTTACCAATGTAATTTTTTTCAATGGACAATTAAATGTTTTTTGTGTATTCAATGTTGTAATGTTGGTCATAATTTATAGTAACATATCTAGAATTTTGTAATAAAAAAATTGGAAACGCTAACAAATCATGAAAAAAATGCCTATTTATAAATAACAAGGATTATGTTTTTTTGCACATCAAGTAATGGATGTTGTTGTTGTATGTTGTTATACCCAATTGTTGTATTTTTTTTGTTGTTGTTATACGTAATTGTTGGAGATGGTGAAAAATAGAGAAACCCAAAAACTAACTCCAACAAATGTTATATGCAAACAAGGACCATTCCAATTATCCAATCATTGCAATTAATGTTTTATATTTAGTGTTGGCATAATGAATATGTTTGAATCCAACATAAATCCATGACAACATGTTGATGGCATGTATTTGTCCACATGGCAAACCCTTCTTGCCACATGTTAACATATTCGTCCACATGGCAAAAATATTCCATAATGTAAAATGGGAATATTTTCCAAATATTTTGTTTATGTGGCTGAAATCTTATATATTAAAACTCTTGGGGATGAGAAATGAAGCAACCCGTAATTCCGCTCGAACCGTCATCCGTCCCCTCATCCATCCAAACAAAGAGGTTAGTCTTGGAAAGAAATCACTTGACTCAACCGCCCCCAAGATGAGAAATGAAGCAACCCTTAATTCCGCTCGAACCATCATCCGTCCACTCATCCATCCAAACAAAGAGGTTAGTCTTGGAAAGAAATCACTTGACTCAACCGCCCCCAAGATGAGAAATGAAGCAACCCTTAATTCCGCTCGAACCGTCATCCATCCACTCATCCATCCAAACAAAGAGGTTAGTCTTGGAAAGAAATCAGTTGACTCAATCGCCGCCGGTAACCGATTCCTGGAACCGATTCCAAAACAAATTGCAACGAGTGAAGAATAGCTGTGGGCTTGCAAGTCCATTGAGGTAAGCTTCATTTCATTTTAGCCTAGAAAACACTCATTGCTATGTTCAATTGTTGTGCTGTAAGAGCTGTTGATTTCTGATTGTAGAGCATGATGAAGAACAACAAATTGTTCGCTGGAGAGCGCTGCTGAAGAAAGATTCGAAGATCATGTAGAAGACAACAGAGGGGCTTGCAAGTCGATTGACGTAAGCTTCATTTCATTTTAGCCTAGAAAACACTCATTGCTATGTTCAATTGTTGTGCTGTATTATAGACTTTTTCTTTTTTCTTGATGGTAGTGCTTTCTCCCTCATTTGCAGTGCAGAAGCTGAGGTATGAAACTTGGAATTTCTGAGCAAACGTTTTTAAGTGTTCTTGAACCATACAAATTGTTCTGAATATTCTTGAGCATTTTGTTTCTCTTTGTAAAAGTTCATCATCTACAAATACAAACTGTTCTGAATATTCTTGAGCATTTTGTTTCTTGGCCCATTTTTGGTTGGCATCGCAATAATGACAAGCCAACAAAAAAAGATCATTGGCGTGTAGGAGCTTTTGATTTCTGATTGCAGAGCATGATGAAGAGTAGCAAATTGTTCGCTGGAGAGCGCTGCTGAAGAAAGATATTAAAGGGCTTGCAAGTCGATTGACGAAAGATTGCAAAAGATAAAAGACCCAGTCGAAGTTCTTGACATCGCTGTGTCTGACAGTCGGGATCGCAGAAGGTCGAACGGACTACTAAGTATTGTTTTGATTTGACAGTGGAAGAAGAATTCGACGAACTTCCGAGGTCGAGTAAATATCGCAAGCCGAGAATCTTACAATATTGAACAAGACAAAGACACAACGCAAATAGAGAGAAAGTTCCAGTGCTGTCACATGCCCTTTCTCCTTTTGTATCTGTTATTGCCGGCTGCGAAGAAGGTATTCTTGATCCTAGAGAAAGATGGACAATCAAAACACTTCGCAGGAGGAGATCGAGGACCCGGAACGGTATGCGTCACTGGAGCTCAGCAAGATAGACAACATCCATGGAGCACTGGCTCGCAGTATGGTCGAAGGATACATCAAACAAGAGCAGGCCAATTTTCTTAAGCAGAAGTAAGATTTGCTTTCTATTGTGCTGTTGATTTGATCTCCTCTTAGAATGTTGACAATGGTGTGTGACTATGGAAGACCAGATTCGTTCAAAGATCGTTGCAGAGAGGAAGCTTCTCGGTGAAACTGTTGATCTGCTCAATCAAATCAAGGTTTTGATCATGATGACCTTGTAGCCAGAGCTGAAAACAGCAATGATGATACATGGTTTCTGATGAAAGAGAAAAGAATGGCACAAATCTGCTCCAATTATGTCATATCGCTGCTGTGCTGGAAAGCATATCAATCATGAATTTCACTGCATCATGTGTTGTCAGGCAGAGGAAGAAGAGCTTGAAAAGCTTGAAAAGAGTGCAGTCCGACATGAGGAACTACTAGCAATGGCCAGAGATGATGCTGAAAAGGCGGAAAGTCAAGCCTCCATAGCAAAGTAATATTGTCATACCTGCAAAGTGTTTCTGATTGAACTACAATATAAGGGGGCTTAGTCTGGCAGCTTTGCCATGGCTACATTCCAGAAGAATCTTGGAATGTCCATAGACAATGAACCATTGGCTTCTTTTTTCTTCTCCTGCTGCTGTGCATGTTGAAAAATGTGGTGCACATGCATTTTACAAATGAGTGACTGCAAGGATCCTGAAAGTGTGGAATTTTCATTTTGTCAGCAATCACAAGTTCATATATGAAGTGTGCTGTATTGATGGCATCTTGCATTTTGCAGAGAGACGGAACACAATTAGATACTGAATTCAAGTTTGCTGGAGAAAGTACACGAAGAATATATTAGGAAAGTCAAGAGCATTGAGCATGAACATTTTGTGGCAATGGAGCCCATTCTTACACGCATAGAAGTCAGTCCATCTGTGTCTGTAAAACAAGCTTTTAACACGAATTGTGCCCTCCCCCCATCTTTATCTCTCTCTTACATTCTTCTGACTTATGTTTAATGTGTGTTCACCCTAATCTGTAAGAGTTGACGGCCTTTGCAGGAAGAAATCAGACAGAGCAAGCGAGAGTATGCAGAAGGGGTGATTAAGATAGAATTGTGTACCAAGGAGGTGCGGATACTCATGTAAAATCTTGGGCAACCTAACCCATGGGTCAGGGCAATCTTATCTCTCAAGAATGTAGTCAGTTTTGGGGGGGAGAGGGTGGGGGCAGCACGGGCGGGGAAGGACCGGGCGGGGGGGGGCGGGTGAGAAATAACACACCTGTACATTATGCACCGGCAGCGAACGCAATGGGTACACACTAGTATTTTATAAAGATTCTATCCTACTCACAAGCTCATTGTTCAATATTCACCCACTAGATGTGTTGCCCTAGGGATGCACATAGCACTACACCAAAACATGATTTTCATGATTACATTCATATGTCTACACAATCAAATAGGACCCATCATTCATGTCATTTTGACATAAGCGACTACAAAAAGGCATAAACAACGGGTCCAATTTGCCTACAACCGTATTTTTGTAATCATGAAAATATTGCGTTTATATTTTTTGCTCCCACAATTGCCTCCCATATGCATGGAAGCCTTAAATCATGAACAAGGTGACAGAAGAGGATTGAACCCCTCACACCTTTATGGTGACAACCCAAGGCATTAACCATATAACCATCACTTCAAATGATGACAAATAATGTCATAGCAAAAAATATAAACACATGTTCATTTTGAATTTCAAATATTATAATTTCAAGTCATGACATAAATGTCAAAACATTTAATTGTAAACATTAACAAAGGTTAGTTTTTGGTGTAGGTAGATAGCAAATATTTCATTACACCTACTTACAAATGGCTTACATGTTATCCACCTACCTACTTATTTATTACCAACCCTAATGTTACTACCAACCAACCTATTATCCACCTAACTACCTACCTACCTATACATTTAAGGGTCTAAACACCTACATGCCTAGGGGGCTTACACACCTACATTTGTCACATATATACTTAAATAATATTTTCAATGACTAAAATCTAACATATATAGTAAGTAATAAGTCACATCACCCATGGATTGACTAAAATTAATCACACCATAAATGACATTGATATGATGTAGGCATGACTAAATCCGTGTGTAACTAGTATTGTTTGATTTGACTAAAACATTTAATTGACTTAGTAAAATAGGACATACCTACTTTTTGCAAGGGAAAAATGGATAAAAATAACCCCTTTCATCATTTCGAATATGTAAACTTAGTATTGAACCGTGTTTTTCACATTTCGATTTTTTTTTACGTATAATACATATAATACGCGTATAAAACATTTATATCGATACAAAAAAAGAAAATGCTGTCACAGCATCATTTTTAACACATTTCGATTTTTTTGATGTATAATACATATAATACGCGTATAAAACGTTTATATCGATACAAAAAAAAAATGTTGTGACATCCGTGGCATGGTGTTTATCAAAAGGCGCACTCAACAAAACCTTGGTCAATGACCTCTTCCTCGACGTCGAACAACATGTCGTGTTGAACTTACTCGACACCAGCTAAAATGTTCACATCGACAAATTTGTCCAGAAAGTCCTCCAAATCACCCTCTTGTTCATCCTCTTGCTCATCCTCCTCGTCTTCCTCGTCCTCTTCGTCGAAGGCCTGTAAATCGTTTTCAGTAGTGCCGATCTTGCTCAGCCATCGCAGGAACCGGTCGTTGCGCATGATGCTATGTTGCCGCTGCAGCTGCTTCGCGTTGAACACGATGGACGTGCCTATCTCAACCTTGCTGGCACCCAGACGCGCCCGATTGTGATTGTGGACTCGCTTTGCCGACTTGTGGTTGCGCTCGCGTCGGTTGGGTTCTTGTGCATCGCTGACAACAAGTTCTTCATATTCGGGTATGTTGAGTCGTCCGCCAATGCCCACAGGTCTTGCGGCTTGGCCAACACATCAGCGAAATCGTCGTCGTCTTGGATTACACGGACGATGTAGTGGCCAAATTCCGCCTACAGCTTCTTGTTTAGCTTGATGCCGCCTTCGCCGACTAGGCGCTTCAATGCCTTTTTGCATTGTTGCAAAATCGACGCGCCGCCGAGCTTGAGGAAGTCCTCGCCGTACAGAGCGGTCAGGTTGGTGCGCATCTGGTTGAACAGTGGGTTGGTGCGAAAAGAGAGGGCGTGTGCCGGCGAATAGATGGTCCGTAGGCGATTAACGACCAAGGATTACATCTTGTCGAAATCAGCGACAACGATTTGTAGGGCGATCGAGACATTCGGCGGCAGCGTTCGCAGGTGGTGCGCGATGGCCAGGAAGCACGCATACACGCTCGACAATGTGGACTCGTCGCCCTCGAGGTACGTGAGGCACGCGCAGATCGTGCTGAAGAGGACTTCCAGCGCCACAAGGCCCTTCCAAAAAGCGGCGTCCAAAATGACGTCGTGCAGCTTGGGCGCCAAATCAATGTTGAGCTCATTGGACAAAATCTTAGTCGATAGTTGGCAAATTGCCATCTGCACACGGTTGAGGCGCTTGGCGGCGTCACATATGGTTCCCCAGCGCGTCTTGGTGAACAAGATCAGCACCAGTGTTTGGCCGTACTTCTCCTTGGATATTTCGTCGAACAACTGTTGGATAAGGTGCGTCTTTCGAATTGTCTTGACCAAGAACACCATGTGCTTAACGATGTTCTTGATGCTCGGGAACTTTTTGTACCAGGTCCATGCACAGGTTGTGCAGCGCGTGCAGCGCGCAACCAAACGCGAAGACGAACTCGTCATCTTGGATGCACGGGCGACGTAACTTCACCATGACAGACGACAAGTCCGAGCAGAAACTGAACATCGACGCATCAACAAAATGCTTGTTGCACATGGCGGCCAGCACGTTGTCATCCGAATCAAAATCATCGATCAAGTCGAGGGCGGGCTGGAACCCGGGTGCCAGGTTGCGGATTGTTAGGAGCAGGCGACACTTGCAGTCCATCAACTTGTAGTACAGGTTGTCAGCGGACTCGCGGCGAAGCTCCATCGTGAAGTGCTCGAGAAAGAACCCCATCGGACCGCAGGCCATCATGTTAATGACCTGCTTGCCTTGGATGTTAATGGCACCATCCAGGGTCAGGCAGATCATCACAAGCTGCTTCAGAGAGCGCATAACCTCGAACATGATGTTTTTGTATTCTAGCTGCATCAGATCACCGCCAATCGCTTCAGTCGTCGGGCGCTTGAATGAGCGACGGATAGTGTGGAAAAACTCATCCCAGGCAGGATGTTCAAATGCGTGAAACGCCATGGCGGTCTGATGAATCGCCTGACCGAATAGCTCGACCATGTGTTGGTGCTCCTCTTTCGTCAGGTAGTTGAAATGAACGCGCCCATTACTGAACGTCGACGACGAGGCGAGTGCGCCACATTCGGAACAAGGCGTTGGTTTAGAAGACGTCGCACTAGCGGTTGTCACATGCGAGCTTTGGGTGGACGTGGCCACCTTCTTCTGAGGCGGCGCCTGGACACCAAGCTCCAGTTGACCGATCGATCGAGGGCGCTTTGGGCACGCGATGTAGTGTTGTCGCAAACGCGCGGCTGCCGCGCCTACAGCTACTTGGCACAGCTTGCAGACGGCTTTCTGGGCTTTGCCCCCTTCTGGAATGTATGGCTCATGGAACTGATCCCACACACTATCTTTCTTAGGACCCATGACAATTGTGCAATCCGTCGAAGCTTGGAATGCCCGGCAGGCTATTCACCAGCCTGCGTCGGGCTCGTCAGTCACGACTCACGACTCACGACTCGTCTCCCTTGTTCAGCCAGTCCGACAACGTGCCACCCATGTTATTGTACGTCGATGGCACTGATCCTCCTGGCGTTGCGTCCGCCATGATCGCTGCTGCTGCTGCTGCCGCAACTACTGCAGGAATATGCTATAGAAGTAGTTCGATCAACACAATGATGATCAACTGATCACCAGCAACAGCAGAGAATTTCTAGCTCCGGCGCCTGCTTTCCGACACCTGCAAAAAACGAACTATCACATGAGACGTCAGCCAAAACGGTAGTAGCACCAAAAAAATCTTAACTCACGCACTCTTCATGATTCCTTTGAGAACTGGTTTTCAAACAATGAGAAATTATTCCACACATCTACTACTACATCCACATGAGCTACTACTACATGTATGTACATGAATTTTTCTCTCAATCAAGCCTGCTATAATCATTCCTGAGCGCAAGTTCTGATCAGAGCTCTCTACCCATAGCTGGAAAAACAAAAAACAACCTCTGAAGCTTCACCTCATTCCAATGAATCAGCCTCTACGATGACTCCCAATTTCAAGCACAACACACGGGATCAACCCACTTGACTTCAAATCGGAAAATATAGGATTCAACTAAATCCAATTGCAGTCCCAAAAGTCTGGAGCTTAATAAGATTGTTGTCATAGAACTTTCGGAAAACGAGATCCCCAGGATCCAATACCAACAATGATGTGATCTCCTGCACAACAAGAACTTAACTTGAGGACCAGCTCTGCAGCTAATGATCAGAATGATCAGCACCAACCAACAAACTACAATCACCAGCAAAACGCAAGCGGGCCAGGAGTCACAAGTCACGAGTCACGCAATCCGTGAAGTCCGTGACCGCGTTTGGGTGATGAGGGTGATGTATACTTGAAAAGTAGCCGTTAGTATTATATGCATGTATTATACGCACATTCTATACATATGGTTCAATACTTCTGTATACTTGAAAAGTAGCCGTTAGTATTATACGATGTATAATATGAGTGTATTATATGCACGTTCTATACATACGTTTCAATAAAACTTAGTTATGTCAATCATTGTAATCACATAATGCATAACACAAGGATTGAATGATGGAGAAATAAAACTTTTAGAGTTGATGAATACTATCATAATCAAATGAACCAAAAAAGACTTCAAGTTGAATTACAATTACAGTAAGATTAAATGCATAATATGTGTTGCTTTGTATCCATGCATATTTTACATTGTATCTTGTGTTTTAAAGATGATAAATATCAATAGATGATTACTTTTGAATAAAAATTCCTTTTCAATTTTAAAAGTTTTTTAGGACTATAAAATCTAGTCAAACATAAAGTGCAACTTGCACAAAGTTTTGTAGTAAACATAGACTCAAATAACACTAATTGGTAAAATATGCCATGGGTTTTTTAAAGTCGTAGAATATAATTTGAACATAATAAAAATGACACACTACCTTGGATACTAAATATTTAGAAATTAAGGTTGGATGGTTATTCTTCAAACATGGTTTTTGAAATGGAAATTAGTTTTCATGCTTGAGATGCATGGACAAAAAATATTTCCTTATTATATATTAAGTAGTGATTTTATATTTTCAATTTTGTGATGTTGCCCAAGTGGCAATCATCCATAAATATATTTAGCCAAATTTGGCAACATTGAAAGATCTTAAAAGTACCTTTTCATATTGGATTGGATTTTTTTTAAACATGGATTTTTGAGAAAAAATTCCTTTTTCAAAATATTTTTCACAAAATGGTAAAAATTACCCACAAAATAAATTAGTAATAATAAAAAATACTAATACATGAACTTTATGTTGCAAAATAACAAGGAATGTTCCTTCATAAATCAAACATATGAACATGTCATTTAGTGATGTTAAATAAAATCTTGCTATTTAAAATGTGTAGGACTCGGAATTTTTATTAAAAAAAAGGCCCTAGACAAGATTGACAAAATATTTCAACTTAGAAGCTTATGTATATGTTGCAAATTATACATGTTCAAAAGTTGTAGCAAAGTCTAAAACATGAAAAAGGGTAACATTAAGGATGGAAAGGGTGTGAAATTATATTCTTACCAAGGTTATTGTTAAACCTGTTTGTAACAATCACAATGAATTAAAATCTTTAAATATAGCTACAATTGGTACATTTAAGATATTGAAGCTCAAAAAAAAATGTGACATATCAATAAGACATAGCACCTAGAAGGTTAAAAATACATTTCATTGCACAAGCAAACCATGTTTTAAACCTACATCACACAACCAAAACAAACTTTCATATATCATATATGGGGCATATTCCATATATTAGGTTAATGTTAGGAGATATGATTATTCAAAATTGGCACACATTTGATGATGGAGTTTTTGAATAGGATGTTGAGACATTTAGATCTAAGGATGAACGCAATTTTTTTAATTTTTTTGAATCATCCATAAAAGGTTTGTGCATATATCATTGTTATGATACACACACAATGTTGCCTCATTTGTGGTTAAATTGATTTTGCCATTAACATTTCAAAACAATTTGAAATTTTGAAATGATCCTAGTTTTGACACCTCATTCATTCATTTTAGAGGTTGAAAAAAAATATTAAAAGCATTAACTCAAAATTTTATTTGTTTCACCATTGATTATAATAACTCATATTTCTTTAATCCCAAATACCTTAAGTCAATAGCACAAGAAGTCTTCATATACTAGATTGATAAACCTTTCAAAAACAACTTTTGGGTGGAATTTTGTGTGAAACAAAAGGATGTTTAAACTCATCTCTTGTATGTTAGGACAAATAAAGGGCAAAACATAAAGATAGGTAGGTTAGGGCTTGCTACATGAGGAAGTGGGTTAAGATGCGATATGATATACATATGCATATTATTGTATTGTTAAGAGCTTCGTGATATATGTGGGTTGAGATTTAATTCTAGTGATGATGGTTACATTGGATTTGGTTTAATGGGATGTCTACAAGATTTTGTATTATTTTATTCTACCAATATAGATTTTGATGTGGAATATGCTATGAATTGAATGGAAAGGTGTTTTATTGAATTTGTGTTTTTAAATTTTTATTTATTTTTCAACACCATAATCACAAATGATGGAAATGGCAAGAAAAATTTCAATAGTTTTTGCAACAATTTACATACCATTTCTCTTCAATCAACTTTGGATCCAATTCCAATGTATTATAACTCAATTCAATGTTTTTGAATTCAATATAAGAAATTGAATTTAATTCAAGTTGCATGCAAAGTCATTCAATATTTTCATTCAAATGGAACTTAATTTCCAATTATTTTTGCATCATTTCATTGCCATTTGTGATGTGTAGCAATGTAGAGGCCGAACATGATTATATATTTACGTGATGATTTGTATGACCACCAAAATCAAAATTGTTTGATTCATTAACGATATGCACGTCAATGCTAAATACAACTAGATAGACTCATTTATTCATATTCATCAATGCATAGAGGCATCAAATGGGTCATTCATTCTACGTTGAGATTCCTCATTTAGCTCTACAACAATTGTATGATGTGGGTCAACGTGCAAAGTTTGATGAATGATTGTGTCCAAATCATTGGGTATGCTAAACCTCTACCACTTTCGCATTCGCTTTGAGGTTCACTTTTGCAAGTGTAAGTGAGGAGAGGATTCATAAGTGAAAAGCCCCATATACTTCAATTTAAATTGCACTTACACACCACCATCTTCATGCATTACCATCTTTGACCAGGTTGCAACCGTTTTGATTAACATCCTATCATCATGGAAAGGAACCTTCTCTCTTAACTATGGACTCACATGACACCAACAATAGCATGCAAAAAAGATGGCGTTGGATGCATGATAACCTCAAGATACTTTTGTCCATAACATGATCTCAGAAGTTTTTTTCTTTTATAATCATGGGACTCACATAACACCAACCATTGCCTGCAAGGAGATGGCAACATTGGTTTAGATCAAGGGTATATTGATTGAACCCTGATACATAAATTGATATTGGTCTTGGTATCAAAGATCCGAAGTTTGAGGATTGACAGGCCCAGGTACATTTGTACATATCATCATCTAAGAATTTCCTCTCCTAATTATGAACTCACATGAGACCAACAATAGCATGCAAAAAAGGTGGCATCGAAGGAATGAGAAGCCAAGGTACTTTTGTTCACTACATCATCTTAGAAGTTCCTTTCTTTTAATCATGAACTTTCTTGATGCCAAAAATAGCTTGCAAGAAGATGTCTGTGTCAATGGAGTGACAACCAAGGTGCTTTTGTACATAACATCATCTTGAGTGACAAAAAGTGATGCACAAAAGTGCTCTTTCAACATTGAGCAAGGTGTGATGGTAACAACCAGCGGTACAAAGCTTCCACAAACACATTCCAACAATTTTGTGAAAACTATCAACAGTCTTCTCACCATGGACAAGTTGTTGAAAAGGCAAACATGCATCCACTTGTCACAGCTCACAAAATTTGCCCCTTGTGGACTAATCCTGAATAGCTCTGAAATCTTTTGCTGCTTATTATTCAGAGTAAGAAATGCGTTTGATGTTAGTCTTCAGATCTAGGTCAAAAATGGTGATGCATTGCACACACTTGGAACTAGACACTGAATTGTCATAGTATTTCAAAATATTGTGTGATCTGGCATTTTGAAGTGTGTTTGGTTGTCTATGCAGCGGTTCTTCATTGTCCTCCTGTATAGTGTGGTTTTAAGACTTGTGCAGAAGCTGTACCTTCCACTTCTTTGTAGGATCTTTGTCCATTCTGTGATCATTGGGTTCACGAACTGTTTCAACATCTTGTCAGAAAAGTTCAATCTGCACATACAAGGAAGACAGACAGATGAACTCTGTGGAAACTGAGATCTGGGCAAATTTTTTTTGCCCCCAGCATGTGGTCCTTAGTCTCGCCAACGATGGCCACAGTTGGGGTTGCAGCACACGAAAAACAGAGTCATTCCTTCTTCTCCCCGTGCAGTTGCCTACACAGATACATACATTGTTCAACACACAATAACATCAGATTGTTGTCTATCAATCTATGGAGCACAGTGTAGCAGTGGGGGAAATTGAGACAAAAGAAAAAAAATCCTGCATCATCCAGAAAGACCCAAGGCTCTTACTGCAGGAAAAAATTAGAGACATTTCCACAATGTTACAAAGAAAATCATAGCCACCCTGTGTAAAGATACACAATCTTGAAACTTTTGTGGTACTGGCTTGCTTGACTTCTTGCAGAGATGCTATCACATCAGCATCCACATGCAAGAGAATGTGCTTGGCTCACCACATTCCTTGTAGTAAGGATGCAGCCAAGAATACTGAGATTTCAAGCAACTCAGAAGAGGGGGCACATCCAAAACCTCAGGCATGAAGACTTTTCCCCTTTAAATAAAATTTAAGCACCGATTTGTGATAGGAGGATTTCTCTGAGAATCTGACACTTTGCAGCAAGTCCAGACAACGACAATTTGCAATGTCAAGGTACAGCTGACAGCAAATGTTGCAAGAGATCCAGCTCTATTGGACATCAAAGAAAAGCAGAAAGAATAATTGTGATAGAAGATACATTCAAGCAGAAAGCTTTGATCTCTTGCACCACACTGCAGGCTTGAAAGAAGGAAACCTAGTCTCCTGTTATTGTTGTTAAGGAAAATGTGGAGATGTTAATAGGGTAGAAAAGAGGGGAAAGAATCAAAGAAAAAGTGAGCAAGACCTGGAAAAAGACAGCTTCACCATGTTGGCATTTGGCACATCGCACGCTCTTGGTGCGAGGGAGAGTAGGATCAGATGCGACATCTTGGAGCACTTGGGTTCTTTCATCTGCACTGTGAAAAACTTCGTTCCGGTACACACAGTTGTTGTCTGCAACTTCCTACAGTCTCATCACAACACACAAACAAAAATCACACAACTCCACATCTCTCTCTCTCTTCATGACTTCTGCAACATACATACTATAGCATCTCTGGTGATGGACTGGTGGTGGTGTTAGGGATAACAAGGGCAGAAGACTGACCTGATGATCACAGTTCCGGCAAGCATACAGCAGCACCTTCTGCTCTCTGTCTTCTTTTGGATACAGTATGTTGTTGCTGCAAAATCACAAGCAGCAACAAGATCTCTCAAATTCCTTGCAAAGCAACTCACCACAAGAGGAATTTTGCTCCTCCTCCCTACTTACACCTTCTTCGCAACAACAACAGATCAAAACAAAAATCTTAACAAGAGATGATGGGATGGGAAAGGAAAGAAGAAAGAAAGCATCCATCCAAAACCAAAAGCTTCTAAAGCTTCTAGAGAGCTTGAAATCCAATAATCCAAGACATCCTCGACACAAGAGATGGGCAAGAGAGAGAGAAGAGATACCCACCACTCACGGCAAAACTTCATAGTACTCATGATGCTTCCAAGGTCTGATTCTTCTCTTCCACGAAGATTGCCAACAAGAACTTTACTTGAAGCTTGTTTCCTTGCTCAGGGACAGACAACAAAATTGCTGCGATGAGAAATCCGAGAGACCCACAACAGCTTTTGCGCAAGACGATCCAGAAGAAGAGTCGAGAAACTCTGAACCCTAAAACCCTAAAACCCCCCAAGTTCTAAAACCTCGGAACCCCACGACACCACGACAACAAGAGCTGCCCTGAAGCTTGTTTTTGCTCACAGAAAGACAACACAACTACTGTGATGGAAACTCCCGGAGACCCACAAACAGCTTTTCAAGAAAAGATTCAGAGGAAGAAGTGAGAAGAACTCTTCCCCAAACCTTGAGACCTCACGAAACCACGACAACAAGAGCCGGCCTGGAAGCTTGTTTTTGCTCAGGGACAGAAAACAAAACTACTGGGGATGGAAATTCCCGGGAGACCCACGAAAATAGCTTTTCAAGCGAGGAGATACAGAAGAAGAAGAAGCGATGGACTCTGCCCCAAACCCTAAAACCTTGGACACCACCACCATGGCTACTTCTCTTCTACTTCTGTTGGGTCAGTGCAGCTTTTGGATGGGCGGGGGGGTGTTTCCGTCCGTTAGGGATTGCGCTAGATCCTTTTCTGATCCCCCTGTAATGTGTGATCGATCATCCATGTGATCCGCAGAAGATTGTTTCTTATGGATAGAAAAAAGGTTGCAACTTTGACCTGAAAAACTTGGAAGCTTGAGCTTGGAAATTTTGCTGGTGGGTGTTTTGGTTTTCTCGTGGAGGTTTGAAGTTGTTGCAGGAAGAGGAAGAGGAGAGGGGGAGAATTGGGAAAGTGGTGGAAGAGCATGCTTGTGTGGGACTGGTAGAAGAAAGAAAAGATTGAAGAAGGTAGCAGGCAGCAGCAGCAAGAAGAAGCAAATGGCCTCTAGAGCATTGGGTTGTCTACTAGGGAAGAGTGCACCTCCTCCTGCTGTAGTGATTTCCTCAAGCTTGCGCTCTATGCACCAGGGTGGTGTACGAAAGGGCAACGGGGTTTGTAGCAAGAGAGCTTTCAGCTGGACTTTCTTTTTCCCAGCAGCTCAACAACAACACATCCAATGCTTCACCACCACTACCTCTGCTGCTTCTATCCAACCGCAGGCAGAGCTGAAGAAGCCTCCTGCTGCTGCTGCTGCTGCTCCTGTCCAAATGCAAGAACCCAAGAATGCAACAATGGTGGGATCAAATGTCCCTAGTTTCCAGCAAGCCATTCACCGTCTTCAGGTTGCTGAATTTCCCCCTCTCATGTATTGATTCTTCCTCTCTCTGGATCTTCAAGCATGTTACACACATTTCCTTTCTTGCTTCTTCAAGTATTGCGGCTGAAACTTGCAGGTTATAGCCAGATTGTAGCCTCTGGATCTTGAAGCATGTTTACACATGTTTTTTTTTCTTTTTTTCTTCTTCAAGCAATTCTTGCTGAAACTTGCAGATACTTCAGAAGATTGTCATTTCTGGATCTTCAAGTTTGTACTCTGGATTGGTTCGCTAATACAGAAGAAAACACTTGTCATGAAACAGGATTACTGGGCTTCAATAGGCTGTGCAGTGATGCAATCCAGCAATACAGAGGTAACAACTACTATGCCTGCCGCTGAAGACTGCTCATAATTCTGTGCTCAAATCACTCCTTGGGTTACACTACATTCTTTGCCAAATTCACATAAATTCAGTCCTTCCTATGTTTTCCCATCCAAGAAGTATGGGGCTTCATGATGAGGAGCAGTGGTGGTGATGGCAGGGTCTTGAATTCATGTTAGGAAAACTGTGTGTTTACGCAGGATCTGTTGCAAAATCTGTTTTGGGTGTGTGCTGATGGCAATTGGCATGTGTAGGTTGGTGCAGGGACGATGAATCCAGCCACCTTTTTACGAGTCCTTGGTCCAGAGCCTTGGAATGTTGCGTAAGAGCCTGCCTGAAACTGAAAGCAAAACCTGAAAATCCTCCAGCTCTACAGAAAGTCCATCCTAAGAGTTAGGGTTTATGATTTATGGATTCTTTCTGAAATCATGTTGTCTTTCTGAAGACCCAGTCTTTCAACCATAGTATATTCCAGTTTGTGCAAATCTGGAAGAACCTGTGTATTCCAATGAAGCTTTTTGCTCTTGAAGCAAATATACTGTAATGTAACCTATGAACAAACAGTTTGTTCATCTCATTTTGTTTGCACAGAAAATTGGGAGTTTCTAGTGTGATGATTCTCAACCCATGTGGAAATGGGCAGATATGTGGAGCCAAGTGTGAGGCCGGATGATAGTCGCTATGGGGACAACCCTAATCGAGTGCAGCGCCATACCCAATTTCAGGTCCTACTTTTTTTTTTCTTTGCCTTGTTCCTCCTTTCCTTCACTTTTGCCTAGATGCTTAAAAAATCACAGGAACTTCAACCCACTTTGGTGTTTGAGCAGGTCATTTTGAAACCAGATCCAGGAAATTCACAGGAGCTCTACCTGGGGAGCCTGGCAGCACTTGGTAAGTGATTTCAGGTTTAGGGTTCCACAAGAAATCCTTCATGAGTCCACAAGAAAAAAAAAATGAAGAATTTTCTGGTCTATTGACACAAAAGGGTTTAGTGGAGATTTAACTGAGAGGCAGCTAGAATGCTAAAGTTTGTTATAACAAACAAATTGAAGAACATATGAGAGATGATGATCTTTCTTAATCAGGAATTTATGGTTTTGTCTTTGGCATGATTTGGTTGAGCTTTGAAGATGAGATTGCTAGCTGAAAGAGCATTTAGGTTGCAGGTGTTGACATCAGAGCTCATGATGTACGGTTTGTTGAAGACAACTGGGAAAGCCCGGTATGGATGATGCATACATACCTTTGGCTCTCTTCTTTCTTTATGTTGGGTTTTCCTCATTTTGATTACTGGGTTGCAGCTAGATAGATATGTAAAACCCAAAACCCAAAACCTCCATTCTCTGTATGTTTTGTTTTTTCAAACAAAGTCACAAAGGTCCATGTGCAGTGTCAGAAATTGCCAGGAGTCTAGGGTTTAAGAGTTTTAGAAGTTGAGGATCTCATGGGCCCCCTGGAACACAAGGTGCTTGGTTACGAGTATATTTATGACATAGATGATGGTTACAGAATTTGAAGAAGACCTTCCTTACTGAGAATATTTGAATTATTTGAATTCTTCGAGTGCAATTGGCTCTTGCACTTGAAAGTGGACTATGGCTGGCTTGACAGGTATTGGGTGCATGGGGACTTGGTTGGGAAGTATGGATGGATGGAATGGAGATAACTCAGTTTACATACTTCCAGCAGGCAAGTCCCTCTCACATGCTTCACCACCAGTGAATTGCATACGGGTTCTTCTTCACCTTTAGTCTTCTTCTACATGTTCTTCAGGTTTAGGGTTCAGGTACACCCTAAAGCCTATTGAAACACAATTGTCACTGTTATGCTGGCATTGACACCTTATTATTCTTTGTTGCTGGGATTTTGTGGGTGGTTGCAAAAATGGCAGGCAGGAAGCATGCCATTATTGCCAGTCTCTGTGGAGATCACGTATGGCCTTGAGCGCATCCTTATGTCCCTTGAGGTGCGAAAAAATAAACCCAGAAAGGTTCCTAATCATTCTCTGATTTTAGCTGAATGAAGAGGTTTGTTGTTGTAGCTGAATGATAGGTAGTCAATCTATAACCTGTTAGTGGGTCCTTTGTTATTACATCATACAGGGGGTAGACCACTTCAAGAAAATACAATATGCACCAGGGATTACATATGGGGAGCTCTTCCTGGAGAATGAGTATTTTTTCCCCTTTTCTCTCATTCTTTCTGTCCGTCTTTGAAGCAGATAAAGAGAAGGGTGATAAAGGGTCCTACATGTGTTTTAGGCACTATACATGTGTCTCATGTTTGAGTTCTATTGAAGAATTATGTCAGTGGGTGTATTGCAGGAGAGAGATGAGTGCATACAATTTGAAGTATGCGGATGTCGGGAGATTGCAGCAACGCTTTGAGCTTTATGATGCTGAGGCACAGTCTCTTTTGAGCCAGAATCTAGCCATTCCTGCGTAAGCTCCTGACTTAGTTAGCTTTTTACTTCCGTCTCCTCCTCCTATTTCTGCAACTGGGTGAACTTTAGACAGCCCATCTTTGGGACTGAAGTGGATTATGATCTCTGTGACAACATGAGCTCACCTGGGGATGGATCAACCTCCTTACTTTTTATCTGAGTCCAAATCCATGTGGGTATTTCATGTGGATGCAGATATGATCATGTGCTCAAGATGTCACATGTGTTCAATATTCTGGATGCAAGAGGTGCAGTTGGTGTGACCGAGAGAGCTCGCTTCTTTGGCCGCATGCGCATGTAAGCAGCATGTGGCACATACTGGCATCTAGTGTTTGTTGGGACTTTGAGGATAACATCAAGAAGAATAGCAACATGTGTCTCCATTTTGCACTATCTAGCAGTTGTCAAACCTGCAGTTGTGGTTCAAGCCCTGAAACCCTAAACCCTAAACCTCAAACCCTTGCTACTATCAAGCAATTTCTCAGATCTTTTGAAATGACTTTGGGTATGCCCATTTTGTTAACTGGGACAAAGGAAATGATCTTTACCAACATGAGATGACCCTCCTTGATAGTGGGTGCATTGCAGGCTGGCCCGCCAGTGTGCACAGCTATGGTTGGAGACTCGTGAGAAACTAGGCTTCCCATTAGGAGTGTGGGAGGAGTCTGCTTTCCTGCAGCACCTACCTGAGACGATCAAACAGGCTCTGTTGCCGGTTAGTCAGTCAGTGAGTCTCTTTGGGGCTTCTGCTTGTGTTAAAAAATGCCAAATTTATTTCGTCTTAGTCTAGCTGCCACCTGAAGAGCTCAGCCATGATACGGGTTTGCTGTGTTTATTAATATGTGAATTTTCACTGCAGACAGATGCACCTCGTACTTTTGTATTGGAGATTGGGTCCGAGGAACTTCCACCACAGGATGTCGTCAGTGCTGTTTCTCAAGTTACTTTCTTTCTGGCCTTCTTCCCACAACCGTTTTGAGCTTTACAGATATCATTGTATCATGGTGTTTTTGCATTATACTCTCTTGGTGATCTTATGGTTTTTGTCATGGGTACTAGCTACGAGCAGCAATTGACAATTTTTCACATGGTTTTTGGTTTTGGGCTTAGTGTTTAGGTTTTAAACCCATCCCTCTGAAACTGTCTGTTTTGTTATTGGTCTTCTCAAGACATTTCTCCATTTTGGTTTGCAGCTTGAAGCAGCAGTGCCTCTCTTTCTGATGGCGAAGCGGTTGCAGTATTCAAGTGTATCAGTGCACGGAACACCTCGACGCCTTGTGGTATGTTTCTTAGTAGCCAAACTTAATCCTTTCTCTGTGGAAAGAAGCCTCTTTCAAGTGCCTTATCACCACCCACCAAACTACTGCCGCCTTTGCTCTACATGGATACTTCCTAGTTCATGTAACAGATTTGGCTCTAGTTCATTCTTTGACACAAGAAATATAGGAACAAAATAGAGGAAATGTGGGTTGGTGTGACAGCACCTTCTTCTATAGCATCATGGTATGTACATGGGCCATGGACACAGGTCTTGATCAAACAGCTGGTAGTACGGCAAGAGGACAGTGAGAGGGAGGTGCGTGGCCCACCAGCTTCCAAAGCTTTTGATGCTGAAGGAAAACCAACTAAGGTAATTTTAAAAAAAAGCCTGTTATTGGTTTTTTATTTGATAGGGTTTAGGGTCCATGGAATGCATCTTTTGCTTGCTGTTCACTTTTACTTCGTCTTCTTTGTTCCAATTTCTCTGTGATGACAACCCATTTCTTGCACTACTCTTTCTTGTCTGATGGCAGATATGATCACATTCCTAAAATGTTTATCTTAGTGATTGTTTTGATGTATGCAGGCTGCAGAGGGTTTCTGCAGGAAAAATGGTGTGCAGCTTGGTGATATGTTTGTGAAGACTGATGGTAAGATTCTAGATCTTATGTCAACACAGCTACTGACTTAGGAAATGTTGGTCAGTTCTGAACAAACTTCTTGGTTGGTGACATGGGTAATTCAGGGAAGACGGAGTATGTCTTCGCAGTGGTGAAGGAACAAGGCAAGCAGTCAGTCCAGGTGAGGATCCAACACTCAGCAACAACAACCCTGCATAATGTCCTGACTAGTTAGTTCATGCCTGTTTGTGTTGGTTTGAATGGAGTTGTTCTGCTCCAGAGCTTTTAATCAAGCATGGGGTTTTGTTTTTCCCTTTTTTGTCTCTCCTTTCTTATTCAGGTGCTTGCTGAGGAGCTCCCCACAATTCTGGGCAACCTTTCATTCCCCAAGACCATGCGTTGGAACTCTCAGGCAATAATAAACCCTTAACATTAAACCCTAAATCCATAATAAGCATGTGGGTGTCGCAAGTAGAATTGTTTGAGACATGTTGGGACTGTGATTGTGCATATCAGGTGTCTCTCAATTGTGTTTCTAAACAACATTGTGTGCATATGTACTCATGTGGAATGATACCAAGGAAGAGCGACTGTTGTCACATTTGTGTTGCTTCTGGTATACAGTAACTTTGGGGTTTAGGGTTTGGATGAGAGATTCGGTGAGAGATTTGTCAGTTTTGAATTTTATGACAGGCTGCCTATAGTCGGCCGCTCAGGTGGCTGCTGGCTCTGCATGGAGATGTTGTGGTGCCCTTCAATTATGCAGGTGTCCTCAGGTATCATGGGTCTCACTCTTTGTTACTCTCTCCTCTCTTTCTTTTGGCAATTATGGTTTATGGTTTAGGGTTTAGGCCTACTTTAGAGTTGAGGCCTACTTATTAGGTGTATTGCTGTGGTGATTGTTCCCCTGACTGACTGGATCCAGCTTATGGTAGATCCTGTCTACATTGACATCTTTTTTTTCCTTTTGCCGTCTTAGGCTGAATTGAAAGACCAAACTTGATTTGTACACTTGGGTATGTGTGTATGCAACTCTGGAATCATTGGTTGGCGGTTGGTGCTGACAATTTTGCAGTGGCCAATCCTCACGAGTGCTTCGCAACTCACTTCAACCTACCATTCAGGTAGTGCTTTTGCACCTGTTTTTTGTTGGTTTAGGGTTTAGGGTTTTAAACCTGCTCATTCTTTTGAAGGTCTTCTACAGGAGGAATGTGATATTTCAGGGAGGAGAGACTTACTTTTGGGTCTTCCCCTTTTGACCAGGTTGCAAGAGCAGAAGACTATGAAGATGCAACGAAGCAGGCAGGGATTGTACTCAGCATGCAGGTTAATCTCCAGGTTATATCCTTCTTTTTTTTGAAGCATGTGCAATGTGTTGATATCTCCCCTGCTTCTTATTGTTTTGCTTCTGTTGTAATTACTGAAAGGAACGGAAAAAAGCTATATGGGCGAAAGGCAATTCATTGGCTGCCACTGTACATGGCTGTATTCCTGCAGAGGCGCAAGGTAGCCTGCTTGAAGAGGTACATTTCTTGTTTCTTCACAAGAACATCTTGTGAGTTGAATTGTATGTCCAAAGGCTTCTCTTGTAATTTCTTGGATCTAGCTGTAAGACAAAGTCCTCAAGGTTTGTCCTGTGACATTTTTGACAAATGCTCTCAACCAGAGTATGCAGGTATCGAAACAATTAGAATGCCTCGTGTTCATTCCAAAATCTCAACTACTGTGAAGCTGGGGGTTATCAATAGTCAATTTTACAGGTTGTCAAGGCTTTGTATTTGTATGAGGTTTTGTGTCTTTCAGATGGTCAGTCTTATTGTCCTTCTGAAGATCAAATGCTATCCTTTAAAGTTTCTTCTAAAGAGAACTAGAGGGTTGCTTAACAAAGAAAATTTCCTTTTGGGAACTTCAGCTTTTGGAGTTTTCAGAATGATTTTGTTTAGAGTCTGGTAAGTGGGGAGCTTCTTGTAAGCTCACTTGTTCATTGTTTTCCCCTGCTGTCCTTTCCTTTAGGTTCTGCTGTTCCCTTTCTGTCGGTCTGTTTTTTGTCATTGTGGTCTGTTGCTAGCCAGTAGTATGGCCGAGTCTTTCCATTGGTTCCAGATTTGCAGCAGAAACTTGGGTTCACAGGTTGGTGCTGTTCGTTAGCCTTTACCCACTGTAGGGAGCTGATGAACTCAGTGGGGGAGTTGTGGTAGTTAAGTCACTATCATACATTCTACTGTTGATGGTCCCTGAACAGGTGTGAGACTGACACTATTGTTCATACTGCTGTTTTTTGTTTCTTCTTTTTTCTTTGTTTTTGTTTTTGTTTGTTTTTTCTTTCCTGGTTTGGAACTTTCGGAGGTTTCTTGAAGAAGTGTTAAGCTTGCTGTATTTTTTCTTCATTGTGAGAATGGAGATTTCTCTATTCTTACGAAAGATAATATTCTTGTTTCTTCACAATCAACTGGTGCTCAAACTTTTGTTGGGGATTCAACCCATTTTTACTGATGCAGTTCTAAACTTGAAAAATCCAACAATGATTTTTTGCAGGTGGCCAATTTGGTGGAGTCACCAGTGCCACTGCTTGGCCACTTTGATGAAGCATTCTTGAAGCTGCCTGCCGATGTCCTAACCACAGTAAGTCACTGCTGTTGACAAGGATTTCGAACTAGGAAACAGTTGAAGTCTGTATTATTATTACCACTCACATCCTAAGAAGGTGCTCTTTGTTGCTCAGCCCATGTGTGTTTAGTGTTTAGGGTTTGGAAGCTCTGAATCAAATCTGTTCACTGAGTAGCCCAAGGAGGGTGTGTGTTGTGCACTGGGTGATGGTGACAGGTGATGCGCAAGCACCAGAGGTACTTTCCGGTTGTAGATGTCACGAATGGTCAGCTGCTACCAGCTTTCATTGCGGTGAGAATTGGTGATGTTGTCCATGATCGCTAAGCAATGATTAAACCTTCCTTTCATCATCAATGTATCATATGAAAACTATATTCAATTGAGTGGGTGGGAGGTTGTTGCAGGTGGCCAATGGAAAGATAGAGGAAGCGGTTGTCCGGAAAGGCAATGAAGCTGTGCTAAGGTACAGATGTGTTTTTTTGGTGCTGAACCCTGATTCCTTATCCTGGATCCTGTCTTCTTCTAATTCACCAGAGTGTGGGTAATTTGCAGGGTAGTCTGGTTATTTGATTTTTTAAATAAGCGGTGGTTCCAGTTCTTTAAAAAGTTCAGGATCAAAGAACCATCGGTTCTGGTTTTTTGAGTAAAAATAAAATCAGAGAACTGCTGGTTGCAGTTATCTCAGGAACTTTAAAGAACCAGCAGGTTTCATGAACTGGTGGTTAGAAAGGTGGTTTTGGGGGTTTGTCAAAAAAATTGAGAACTGAGATTCTATACCCGGGTAAGTGGGTATATACCTGGGTATCTGTAGCAGATTCTAATAACTACACAACACTAGTAATCTGCTGATGCTCCCAATTTCATACTTTGTGAATGGAGCTCAACAAAAGCCATCTAGCTTCAATGTGCCATGGCATATTTTGGGGTTGTGCAGGGCAAGATATGAGGATGCCAAGTTTTTCTATGAGGCAGACACAGCAAAATCTTTAGCAGATTTCCGTCCTTTACTGCAGGGCATCACTTTCCAGGTACTCTGTAAGTAGAGGTGGGGTGGGTTCAGGATTTAAGGCTTAGCTTTTAGATCAGTATGAAGAATTGGTATTTGGGTGATGGAGCATCAGAAGTTTGTAGCAACTGTGTTGCTTTATGTTGCCACCTGTGTCAAGGCAAGCTTTCTGTTGTTGCAGGAGAAGCTTGGATCAATGCTGGACAAAAGCAAAAGAGTTGAGAGCATGGTGCAACAACTAGGTACTGCATTGGCAGTCAACAATGCCAGTCTTGCAACAGCGCAGAAAGCTGCTCCACTGGCAGTTACTGACCTTGCAACAGCAATGGTCAAAGAATTCACTTCTCTTGTTGGCATCATGGGTCGCCACTATGCGCTCAGGGAAGGCCAGTCCCTTGATGTAAGTTTGATCAAAATTTGCCATGATGTTCCCTCAATGATTTGTAGAAAACCTTAAACCCTAAATCTAATCAATCTGTGCTGCTGACATTCTGTTCTTGCTGCAACTCCTAGGTGGCAAATGCTATCTTTGAGAGCACATTACCACGGTTTGCTGGTGATTCTCTACCAACTACTGATGCTGGGATTCTCTTGGCAGTGGCAGACAGGTGAATTGTTTTCATAAGCATGAGTGTAATTGCATGATTAGAGGAGTCTGCTAACAGGTTTTGGGTTTAGGGTTTAGTCTATTTCTTGTCAGAAGTGTTACACCCATATATTTCTTGTTTGAACATGACTTGGATAAGCAACTGGAGACTAGTGATGGCAATGGATTCTGTATTGATTGTCGATCAATCTTTCTTGGAGGGGGCCAGGTTAGACAGCTTAGTGGGATTATTTGCAGTTGGTTGTCAACCGACAGCAGTGGCAGATCCATTTGGCTTACGTCGCAGTGCATATGCATTGGTACTCTCCTCTGCTTGACCCTAAACCCTAAAACCTCTTAGCTCCATGTGCAGTAAAATGTTTTGTCTGTATACATCTTGTTGATATCCTGGGAGGGCCCAATTGCTGAGAACATGGTCCTCTGTTGCTGAGTAGATCTCAGACTCTGACTTTCTTGTGCACCTGTGGCTTTGGTACGAAGGTTCAAGCGTTGGTAGGGAATAATAAGGATTTAGACCTAGCCATGGCCTTGCAAGTTGCAGCGAATGTGCAACCACTGCCTGTGTCAGACACCACTCTCGAAGAGGTCAGTTGGCATGCATCTCTGTCACTGTTGTTCTCCTTGTGGCAGCCAGTTCTCAAAAGCACTAATCAGAGACTAGAAGATGAGTTTTGGGTATCAGAGGCTAGAAGATATGGACTGCAGCTATGAACATGATTCAGCTGTGGATGTCTGTGCACAGGTTCTTTCTTTTGTAACTCGAAGATTGGAGCAACTTCTGGTTTGTCCTGAACCTCTCTAATATATGTTCATTTGATTCGGAATTTGTTGTTCATGTCAGTAAGCTGGGTTCCTCAAATTATCAGCACATTTCTTTCAGTATGTAAAGCATCAGTTACATAATGCTCTCAAGGTCTTTGGGTCCATGTGATAGGTTGATGGAGGAGCGAATGTGGAATATGTACGTTCAGTGCTGTCTGAGAGAGGCACGTTGCCCACTCTTGCTGCTTGTTCTGTGGCACAAGTAATGCTCTACAACTCCCACATTCTCACCATTCTTACTATGAGCACTTTGCTCCTGAGGTTTGTTTGTTTTGGAAGTTACATCAGAAGCAGAAATACATCAGATTTTTGATACTGCATTTTCTTGTTATAGTTTCTTCTATTAGGTGATCATTAGAACTGGTCATTGATGTCATGCTGCATGCCATCACATTTGCAGATGGAGGACTTAGCTAAAGGAGAAGCATTGAGTCAAGTGGTAGCTGCATATGCGCGCCCAACCAGGATTGTTCGAGGAAAAGAGCTGGATTCTTCATGGCAGGTTTGCTTGCAAGCTTGTTGAACATGGGGAGCATATAGGTTCAAGCATGTAAGAGGATCTCAATCATTTCTCTACTCAGTAATTGAAGACAAATCATGGGTTTTTGCAGGTGGATGAGGCTCTATTTGCAGTACCAGAAGAAAGTAACCTCTTCCGTGCTTACAAGCTTACTGCATCACAACTGCATCCAGGTATTTGTAACTTCTCGTTGGTTTCATGCTAACTACCAGATTTGGCAGTTTGAAGTAAATTAGAATCATTGTTAAGGTGCTGCTGAAGCTGCTTAATACTGTGTCCATAAACAAGCTTTTAGGGTTTAGGGTCCACAAGGGTGGTGAATGGCTGATGTTATTCTGGGAGATGATATGGGAGCAGGGGTAGGCATGGATGTGTTTGTTGAAGCTTCACAGGCGTTGATCGAGCCCTTAGAAGCCTTCTTCACCAATGTCTTTGTGATGGCGGTCAGTGTGTATTACACTGTTATCTTCTGTGAATATGTGTTTGATCTTCTTAAAAAAAAAATTACTTTGGCAAAGCTTCAAAACCTGTGAGAATTGTATGATGAAATCATGGTGTAGAATTGGAAGCAGACCCATTTTGGCCACACTTTAAAAGACAAGATTGCGATTTCTGAATGATTGAAAAGTGGATAGAGACTTAACCCTAAACCCTAAACCCTAAACACAAAACCAATAACAAAGTGTGGAATTTCTGTCTGTGAGCAGGAGGAGGAAGACTTGCGCAAGAACAGATTGGCACTACTTGCAAGCATTGCTGACCTTCCACGGGGCATTGCTGATTTGTCAGTGCTTCCTGGGTTTTAGTGAGATTCTTATGACCCCCACACTTGATGTGAAATTGTATGATACTCAAACCTGGTATTTGGGTACAATTTCTTTCATTCAGCTCAGTGAGTTCCTAATGGATGGTTAGTAGGTAATAGTGGAGAGGTGGTATGATTAGGTAAGTGCATTCCTACCTCACTCAGTGCTGAGTTCGGCTGCCTATTTGTGATGAAATAGTTTTCTGTCCCTCATGTGATCCACATTGCTGAGATTTAAACAAAGAGAAATTGGGTGGAGATGATCTTACCCCAAAGGAATGAATAAAGAAGGAATTGATATAAATATTCCATGTGTTGATTCACCATCCTCAAGAGCTTGAAGATAGATGGGATGTGTTTTCCAAGGTTCTTTAGTTGCCTAGTTTTTAGTAGATACGGAATTTAGCTTAGCCCAATCTTCTCTAAGTTTGCAGATTTTCTTCCAAATGAGCTTCTTGACATGAAATTCATCTTCAGACTTTAGCTATGAAAATGAAGACATGGCTGTTCCATGTTTTATGCCCTCATTTGAAGGGGAAAGGATCTACCACATATTTCCTAATCAATGAATTGTGAGTTTATTTGAATATTGTTTTCAAGAAGCAAAAATGCTTTCATTATCCATTCCCATAGGTGTTTTTTCCATGCACACATCACAATGGACTTGTTCATGGAGTCTTGATGATGTGGAGCCTTTTGATTGGATTTGGGCAGCCTGGTTAATAGACTGACCTGTAACCCTTTCATAATTTGCAACCTACTAGGTTGGGTAACCATGAAAATTGTGGATGATAGTCGTCAATGTAGATGAGCATTCCCTGACATCCATTCAAAACTAACTTTGGTTTATATTTCAAGCAAGCTTCTTTGAGGAGTGTGGTGGACAATAGGTGATTGTAACTCCAAACCACCACTAAAAAATAAGAATCTAAAAAACTAAAATACAAGGGACCATCACCATGAAAAAAAGTGTCATATTCAGTGTGTTTTTTTGTGGCAAAATTTCACAACTTGATGAAATTGTTATCAGAAAACCTGATAAAACATGAATAATTGATGGTTTTGGAGGTTTTTCTTTGCCATTTGTGGGAACTGTTTTTGCCACAACTAGACCTAGATACTACCTACGTCACTGGTTTTAGTAGTTCTTTTGCAGATAAGCTACTATCCATTAAAAAAACAATAGCCATTTCAATGCTAAACACACTTGGGTATCTTTTCCTGTGGACCTACTTTAGAAATTTGAAAAGAAAACCTTGCTCATATCAGTGATTCCTAACACACAATATTTGTGACCACATGCATAACTACAATTGTTGCAACAAGGTGAAAAAAAAGCCTCTTGCAAAAAATCATAACAAAAATAAATGTGATTGTAGTTGAGACAATAAATAAATAAATCACAAGCAAACATAATGAACAATTCATATGATTATAATTGTAACCACTGGAAAAAAAAGAAAAAGAAAATTAAAAAAAAGAAAAACTTCTATACAACTGACAATAATGAGTAATACATGCAGCCAAAATTGTGATTGTTGCCCCCAAAAAAAATTGGAAAAAATAAAATCTCACATGAGAAATGATAAATAATAATATATGCAACCATAATTGTGATGGTTGCAAAGAAAAAGAATAGAAACAACTCTTACAAGTGACCATTACAAACAATATGCTTGTGATTATTATAATTGTAACCATTGCAAAAAGAAGAAGAAAAAGAAGAATAGAGAACCTTTGCAAAGGATCATAACACACAATTCATGCAACAGGAATTGCACATGTAAAAACTTCTGGTCACATGTAACATTTTAATTTTTAATACATTTCTTTTACGGTGTAAGAAAAAAGTTTTTTTTCTTCAATCTTATATATAAAAGCTAAAGTGGTGTTTGTGTGTCACACGACATTCTGCGTTGTAATACTAGGCAAAACCAGCGGCAGTTAGGAATCCCATAACAAAAAAAAAGAAAATCCCAGAGGGGGGGGCAGCAGGGGTGGGAGGGGGCCAGCGGGGGGGGGGGAAACGGGCGGGAAAGGATCGGGTGGGGGAGTGAAGGGAGGTGTTTTTTTTTTTTTTCTTTTTTTTCATTTTTTTTGGGTCCTCCCTCCTTTTCTTGGGGGTCACATGACATTGTGCGTTGTAATACTAGGCAGAACCGGCGGCAGTTAGGAATCCCATAACAAAAAAAAAGAAATCCCGGCAGGGGTGGGGGGGGGGGGGGGGGGCAGCACGGGTGGGGCAGGTCCAGCAGGGGTGGGGAGCAGGGGTGGGGGGGACCAGGGGGGGGGCGGGCGGGAAAGGACCGGGCGGGGGAGTGAAGGGAGGTGTTTTTTTTTTTTTTTTCTTTTTCGTTTTTTTTGGGTCCTCCCTCCTTTTCTTGGGGGTGGCTGGAGTGGCGTAGCCACAGGTTACCAACAATCATCACATGTAAATTTAAGTTTAAAAAAAAGATTGTCACATTCAATCATGTGCATATTTTGTCACTATATATTTTATATTTTTTCTTTCAAAGTTATTGTGCATTACTTTGTATTGCAATCAAGCAAAACAAAAAGTGATTTTTATATCTTGGTGAAAGCCATTGCTTGTTTCTCAAAAATGTAATGTGTTTTAAGTGTTGTTTATGTGACGATAGATGGGCTCACTCACAATTGAGGTATCCTTTTCAGGTCATAAGGGTTTTAGGCCTTTTTTTCCCACTATCCATCACAAAAAAAATCTAAACAAGAAAAACAAAAACGAAAAAATGTGGATAATCCATGCTTAAAACATTTGTACGGTGGTGATGATTTTTCACATGAATACATTGTTATGCATCAATTTTTTTATATTCAAACCTAAAAACCATATCCTTAATTCAAAACTGGATTCGATTTCAGAGAAACTATTGGATGTTGCACATCAAAGATTACCTTTTGAATGATTCACATTGATTATAAGAAATAAGCCATGAGGACTATTTGATATTCAACTTTGCCTATTTGTCTTCTGCAAATTTTTGCCCTTAGTTTGGCCTTTGCCCTGTTTTTTTTCACCTTATTATGTTTTGCACCCATGACCTCCTATGTGACAAAGGGGCTTGTAATATGCCATGAGCATGTGCTAAGGGTTTTGTAGCACGTACACGCAGCACCTGTAACATGCCCAAAGCAGGTCTAGAAATGTGAAGGTGAAAACAAATGAGGCAAAAGGTCAGATTGAATTTGGGGGGGGGGGGGGGGGGAAGGGATGATTGGAGTAGTACTCTACTACAGTAACAACTATGGGCATATGTAATGGTAAGGATTCCCATTGGAATTTGAGGGTACTTAGTACTCCGAAATACATACATTACGGGTTGAAATTAATTAATTAATAAGCGATTATATGAGGTTAACCGACCTCTTACTGTAAGAGGAATGGGTAGTGGCTCTCAATCTTAAGTAATAATTATTTAACAAATATTTTGCATTGATTTTTTTTTTTATGGGTGCCTCTTGAACTTATCTTTAGGGGGGGGGGGGGGGGGGGGGAAATCACCTTGGGCCTGTTTTGAAAGATCCATGTTTGTCCAAAACAGAATCATCAGGTGACTATGAAGCCACCTGTTCCTCCATCAAAACTTGTTGGGCTTGCACTGCTACAAACTATCAGTGACAATCAACTTTTTTTTTAATTAAAAAAAATTATGTTTCCGTATGGTTTTCAATAATTCATGATTATTTATGTTAAAATTAAATTTGAATTAATGTAAATATTATGAACATGAAAAAAACATATATTAATTTGTCTTTTCGTATCCATGTATGGAAAAAGAGTGAAATAGTTATTAGAAAAATTAGTAAGAAAAAAATATTGTTAAGAAAGAAGTGAGATAATTAGGCTTGAAAACGAGGTAATTGTTTTTGAAATTGTATTTGAAATTGTCCAACCATACCAAAGATTATGCAAAATGTACCATCATAGCCACTTTTCGTATGCATTCTCTACTGCTACTTGCATCTCACACTACCTAAGTAATTAGCTATTACCTATGGAAGTGGGTAAGTGTCATAGCTAATTTGGCAGGTATTGCAAGTGGTTACATATATATATATATAGGTAATCACGTAAGGGGTTTGGGGAGTACTAGGTTGGTATATAGCGAGAGTTTGGCTTTTTCAGATACATTTGGATGATTAGTTCATATGTAACCACCATGGTTAGCTAGGGGACAGGAATTCAATGAAAATGTGTTTTGTGTTCACATACCATATGTTATGAGATGGCAGGTGTTTGGTCCTGGCCAAAAGCTTATGGCGGCACCAAAGAATATATGGTTTGCTAAACCCAATGAGTAGGGAATTAAAGTAACTGAGCTTTGAAAAATGTGCATTTTTATTTGTGTGAGGCCTATTATCTATACATTACCTGTGTCAATGAACCTTGTCACACTCAAAATGTTGTTGACATTTAAACCATTATGTGTAGCTTTGCCCCTACCCTACCTTTGATATTGGATCATTTGGGAACTGGTATTATGTTCAGGTCAGTCCTTGCAAGCTCACATTAAAGGCACTAATAGCAAGTTATCATATGAACTGTAAAAGTTGTGGATGGTGATAATTGTTTGGTGGTGGGATGTACAAGGGGTGTTGTTGTCTACAAAACTTTTTCATTTCCATCATCAGAAACAATGGTGAAAGGAGGAGTGGGGTATTGATGGCTGAAGTATAAACAGATCCAATACACAATTGAAAGTGAGAGTAGAGTTAGGCAATTGAAGGTCACAGTTACATAATCATTTATTGAAAAACATATTTGTGAGGGCCAAATGATGTCAGGGGTCTCGCTTTTTCAAAAAAGACAAAGAAGTACAAAATAAATCAAGCACATGTATTAAGTTAAGATTTCAACTTTAGTCTACTCCCCAAATTGAAGTCCTCTTACAAGTTTGCTTGACGTCCATTTTTCAAACATGATCATTTGGTTATTTTGAATATTATTGATGCATCCTCATTCATGTCCCAAATATGTTTGGGAAAGTTGTTCCCAATGAATTAAAAACCTTATAATGTTAACCAAAATTGGCATGACTAAGAACTTGTCCTTTATACATGAGAAGTATTGTTCATATTGATGTTCCGAAAAGCATAAAGATATGACATCACATATGTTCTTTAGAAGGTGAATCATACTAGACATTGGACAACAATTCATGGCTTTTATTTTTCACTTTTCCTTTCATTGGGGACAATATGGATCGATTGTTCCATGGTTTGTGGTTGGTTTCTAGTTATTTTGAAATTTTAATTTCAACAAATAGAATTTTTTCAAAATAGAATTTTTTTCTTTTTTAAAATTTTGTTATTTGAATGTTTTAGGAAAATTTCAAATTAATCAAGTTAAAATTATTTAAACCTTAATCACCTTGAAGTGGATTTGAACTCAATCTTAAAAGGGTGCTACTCACTACAGTTCAAGGCCCAACTTGCACCCAAACCATTTAAAATATGGGCATAAAAAAATTAGTCAGAAAAACTAACCTCGAGTTTCAATTGAAGATGTAATAGAAGCAAAAATTATACTTAAAAGTTAAACACCATAATTTTCAAATTGAATAACACATTTGAAAAAGGTAACAAAGTTTTTTAAAAAAAACTTGGAAACATCCATAGAAAATTACAAACAAGGTTTAAAAGTTACACAAAATTCTTAAACATTAGGAGTTTATTTGAAACCATTATCACACTTTTTATATATTTCAACATCCACTTCCTCCATGCATAATCCATATTACAAAATTCTTGCCAAGTTAAAACCTTCTACATCCATACCAAGTCTAAAAATGGGTATATTAAAAAAAAATAGAAAATGAAAACTCAAGAAATAATATCAAATTTGAAGCCACATCAAAATTGTGGCATACTTCTTATTTGTCACAAAATACTTATTGTCCAGAAAAACTTGCAAGCTTGGTATTAAACTTCAACTATGCATTTTCACCACTTGGAAATGGCTTATTCAGAAGGGAATTATTGCAAGGTAAAAGAAATGTTGACCATAAAATTTGGTGCATAGATCCAAGTGTGTGTTTAAGCGGTTACGCAACTTGTTCTTTACAAAAGTGATGGTGTTGAGAGTTTGTTCATCTTTGATTAAACCAAACATTTAAACAACAACAATCTCAATCAATTTAATAAATTCAATGAGCTTATAGTTAATGATGGAATAACTACAAACATTGTGCCAATGCTTAGTGATTGGAGTTCAATTCATTACTTTCACGGAGAATTGCTTCATAACCATGGTCATTTTGAAAAAAAATTTACAAGTCCAAATTGTGAATGGATAACAAGGAAGGCACAAAAAATATGTTTTAATACATTTAGGTGAGTGTGAAAGGCTTTCTCTACTTTTACTATGATTCCTAACCTAGAATTGGGGATCAACAATACCAAGGGTAACAATAACTTGATGTTTTGGGAAACCTTGTTTTAGTTTGGAAACAAGGCCTCAAACTACCCTTTCACATTCATCTTTCACCTTGGTCACAACCTTTTTGAAAACATCCTTGGTGATAGATAGAAAATTTCTAACACCATCAACATAGGACTAATAAATAGGGTATTTACCTCCAACAAATGAAGACATAAGATACTCATCATTTTCCTTGCCATTAGGTTAGAAAACCAATTCATGGAAAAGGTTTGATTGATTACAGACTCAATATATTAAAATCATCTAGTAAAAATGAATTTAATTCTTGCAAAATTATTCCACACTATTGTAACAACAAATTTGCACTACAATATGCATTTCACAATTTCTACTTTGATTCTAGACACACTTAACTATGTAGATCATTAAAACACCAGATTCATGGTTATTTCATATAACCAAAATCTATACTTTAGAATACAATGTAAGAAAATCCAAAGACAAGATTATAATTCATTTCATTG
Source organism: Sphagnum contortum (assembly GCA_963920785.1). Taxonomy (NCBI): domain Eukaryota; kingdom Viridiplantae; phylum Streptophyta; class Sphagnopsida; order Sphagnales; family Sphagnaceae; genus Sphagnum; species Sphagnum contortum. The sequence continues at coordinate 15,718,049 of OY987285.1, read as the reverse complement.
TATTTTGATACTATAAAAAATTTCACACAACAATATAGATATGCAAATCACTATAGAAGTTTGTACTTTTCTGTTTTATTTAAAACTCAATAAGAATTATAATAAAATTACATGTTTTGTTGAAATAAAATCAAAACAGAAAAATAAAATTTGTGTATGTCAAAATAGAATATGTGGTTTTTTACTACAAAGTTCCTACATCTATTATTACTTTGCCAAAACTATGTGTCTAAAAATGAATCTTTTTTCCTAGAACTCCCATCTTTGGGTAGTCTTAAGTCACATCATCATGATTCGAAACCAACAAGAATTCAAAATTCAAACCTATAATGTTCCATGATCAATCCATATCCTAAATGCCTTATGCATCCAAAACCATGTTTAGCCCACCCCCTTAACATTACCCCCTTTGTATTTTGGATTCCATCCCTAAAATCCTTGTGAAATGAGAGAAAATGAAATGAAAATATTTTGCAACCTTCTAAACATCTATCTCTTTTACTACAATGTTTGTAGTCTTGATTTGTTCAACAACCTGTGATTTTATACTCACTTCTGGTCTTATAGTTCTTACCTCCTTCTCCATTAATTTAGTTTCTGGTTATACTTTTAAGAGTTGTATCTTGGATACCTTTTTTTTATTGTTGGAATAGTTTCCACTTGCTCTTGTTCTTGAATTATCTATGTTTTTTTCTCTTCTTGGCCCCCTCTTCTAAGGTCTTGTGGTTTCTTTGTTTATACTTCCCCTTCTTAAATTGTTCTACTTCTAAGGTCCTGTGGTTCCTTATTTTGTATTTCCTCTTCCTAAGTTGTTCCATTGGGCCCCGTTTCAGTCTCCTCATCCTGGCCCAATGCCTCTGTATTTGTTGGATTACCATAGACAAAATCTAATTTTTTTTTAATAAACTTCCAACTTGTGTCTTAGAATTCTTTCATTAGCTCTATGTTGAGCTAGATTATTCTCCAACTCCTTTATAAAATACTCCTCTGCAACCTCCCACCATTCTTCAAATTCTTTTCAAAATCCTTCATCTTGTTCTTTGTCCTCATCAGAGTATAATACTACAACATTTGTTCATAATCCTCTAGTCTTTTCTTAACACCAAATGGATCCAAACTTTTCCTTCGCTCATGTGCAATGTCTAATTATGTTTGCAACTATTGCAAATTCCTTTTATACTTTTTTTCCTCCACCAACTTCTCTTTTTCTGCTTCTATTGTCTTTCTTTTAAAAAAATTCAAAATTCAACAGAGATGCATTCTTTAGATTCACCAATTCCAAATCTATCAAAACATTTTCCTTCTCCTTTTCCTTAGTTAGTGCTTTCACCTAACTACCCAAAGCCGCATGTTGTTGTTTGTAAAACAACAATGTTTTTGCCCATCTTCATTATGTGGTTTCCCAAACTTCAACCTTTTGCTTCAACCCCTAGAGTTCTTCATCCTATGATTTCATCCATGTTGTGCTAACCTTGAACTTGTTATTTCAATTCTTGTAATTTTTGTATAAGCGTTTTTAATCTTATGTTCATTCTTTAATTTGTTCTTCCTCCAAATGTTTTATGTTCTACTTATATTCCTTCTAGAAGTCCCTCTCCTTATCCAATTCCACATGTAGTACTACCTTTTCCTTCTCTTATGTGGCCAATTTGTTCTTTAGATTATTTACTTCCAAATTCAAATTCCCCATATTCATATTCACAATTGCCATGGTCTTAAATAATTCAGCTAATTTATCTACTTGCATTACTTTTGCAACTACCTCTTCCATAGACTTTGGTGTATTTGTTTGTGTTGTAGGATTTTTGGATCATTCTATAGATGATCCCATTTCATGTGCCAATATGTTCCCCAACCCAAATTCAAATGGTTGTCCTTCTGTAGATCTTGGTCTACTAACTAGTACTTGTATTTCTAGTGGTTTGAACACTGCAAAAGAAGGTTATGTTTCCACTCTCTTCATCTATAATCTAGTAGCTTGTAGACCTTCTTATGTCTATTGTTGTTGTTGTTGTTATTGTTATAAATGATGTAAATGTTGGAAATTTTGTGGACTTCTAATGTCTCCATCCAATCTTCATATACGTCCCCATATAAATGTAAATTCTCTTCACCTTCTGGAAACGTTGTGTCATGTTCCCTTTTAACTTTCTGCATGTGTTCCTCAACTATCTTTCCTATGGAGATGCCATTTGTGGTACCTTTATACTTGTCTAGCTGCATGCACCATTGTTGGCACTACTTATACTAATGTTGGCAATACAAATGGTGCCATTCTACCCCTCATCATTTTTTGTGCCCTTGTTTCTGTGCTTTCCTATTCCCTCTTAATTTCTGAGCCTAAAGCCCCACCTTCTTCAGTTCTAGTCATCCTTTGAAGAACACTTCTTGGAGATTTTATTGTAGCCTTCTTTCTATTGTCTAGTGAAGTTTGCATCTCCTCCCTAGTTTTTTTTTACCTTGGCTAGTGTTTTTGGTGGATTCTCCTTTTGGTGAACAAATAGATATTAAAAGATTTTTGCTAATATCAAGGCAAATTGATAGGTGTCCTTCTTATCCCCCTTATACCCCTTGGCATACTTATACCACTAATCTAGCTCACCACACAAATTATTGTATATAACATGTGCCCAATCTACCTTCTATCGATTTTTTGCCCTCATCAATGTAATGGCATTCTTGTTGCTAAATTACGTCACTTTTTTTCTCTAATAAATCATAGATATGATTGTAGGGTATTTGATAGAGTATGGCAAACCCAAACTCTTTGCATTCCACTGATCTATTAAAGAATTTGTAGGTGCAGTTTTACAATTCTGTAATGCTTACAATGCTAGTGACTTATTAACTTGCCTTTTCAAGTTTTCTACATACCCTTTTGCACATACTGCAAAGACATCTACAATCATTTGTTTACTAATGACATACACCTTATCCTTATGCCCAAAATAGTTATATGTGCCTTTGATCACAAATGTGTTAAAAAATTCTAACATGACATCAAGCATGTGTGCTTCCCAACTCATCAGAAACAAAGGAACAAGCCTTGCTTTAGAAGCTCGGTCCTCTTCTTCAGTAATATCCTTCCAATTTTCCATCCTTTCAACATGCCTATCATAGTTTTGTTTTGTTTATATCCACATGAATCACCCAGGATTTGGAATGTGAATACCTTTCTCCATAAGTGTATCTTTGTCCATGATGGCACGTCATCTTTTTGTTGTAGCATCTAACTCACGCATATCAATCTCCATCACCCTTAATTGTGCTTCTGTCAATGCTTGCACTTCTATATGTGAAAGTGGATGGCTACACTTTCATTTCAACAACGTCCTCCTCCCATGTGTCCATTTGTGCTATTTGTGCTTTCACATATTTCTATTCCATAATTTCATCTTCCTCTAATTCTTCAACGATTATTAGATCCATTGATGTAGCTCCTAGTTTTGTTTGCACACCTACACGACAACATCTTCTACTTCTGCATGAAAACTCAATTGTAGATGTTCCACTTTGATCTAAATCATGAATTATTGTTTGTGCAAATTGTATCTTCTCATTATATGTTTTTCCTTCTACACGTTCTAAAGATGATGAAGAATGCGATGGCGACCTTATAGCCAATAGTTGAATATTTAGCATCCTTCACATTCTACCGTTTACAACTCTTGTCTCCGTTTCCGTCTATGTTCATTCTTTTGCATTTCCTTTTCCTTCATTATTCTCTGTAGTTTCTCAATCACACTTTCTACATTCATGCTTTTGTGAACTCTAGAACTTTGAAAATGCTCACAATTTTTGGCAATAAACGAAAACAATTTTCAACAATTATCTTTTTTTCGTCCTTGAATTTCCCACTTTTCGCATTCATTTTTTTACTTGCTTGTTGTCTTTTAATTAATGCCTGATCCTTGAAATTAATACAACCATCATTACCATTTTTTGTATCCATTATACAATCATGTGGAAGCACTTTGTGTCATCATTATGAATGAATGCCTTAGATTTCATGTTTCAGTTAGTCCACATCCCTAATCTCCTTACACTAATTATACTGATTCACCTTGTTTGCCTTGTATGCCTTTTGTTGAATGTGCGCATTTATTTGTTCATTATGTCAACTCATCTGTTGAATGTGGCAATACATCAATTAACTATATCAATTTTTCTATTGATTGTGTGAACAAATATGATGATTGTGCAAATACCCCTAATGTTTAGGTGAATACTTTTATTGATTTAGTCGATACCCTTGACAGATCGTCTTCAGATCCTTGCATCCCAAATCCTTCACTTCTGCAATTATTACTCACAGAGTTTTTAGTCATCTATAGTTCCAAAATTGATATTTTGTTGACCACAAGGTCTTTCATTTGTTCTTCCTTTTCATTTTTCTGTATCTATGGTTTTTGTATTTCACAGTCTTCATTTTCCACCTCCATATCAGAATCTTTTGCCTAAAGTCCACCTGTATTCTTTTCCCAATACACTGGCATCTGTTGTTCTTGTTTTTGAACTTCAGATCCCATGTATTTGTAAGGTTTGAGCTTATTCACATTGACAACACATGATTAGTTTCAAACTTTTCAATTGTCACCAATAACACACAATTATTTGGCAACACATACTATACTTGGTAAGGTCTGAACCATTTCCTAATAAACGTTTTTATGTGTGACTTATTTTCCTTTGGAAACCACAAAACATAATCACCAAACTTGAACTGCTTTTTTAGATTCTTTTGTTGACTCCAGAATGTTTTATTCCATTATTGGATACTTATAGTTTTATAGCTTGCATTCTAGCCTCTTGCAAATTCTTTAGTTTTGTAATTTTGCTGATTAAAACATTCATTGGAGTACTGTTTTTTTGATTGCCACTACCAACTGGCACTATGTATTATGTGAGCATCAATGGATGTAATCCATACATTAATTGATATGGTGTGTACCATGTTGTTACTTTGTATGCAATTATGTATGAAAATAACACTACAAACCCCAATTTGTTATATTTTCACTAACTAACTTGGTCAATAGTGTCCCAAGTACCTTATTAATAAACTCAGCCTACCCATTCCCTTAAGGATAATAAGTTGTAAGATTCACATGTTTTAATAGAAAATGATTTGTCAAATACTTGATGGCATCATTAAAAAAATGAACTCCATGATCTATCACTATAGTTAAAGGACATGCAAACTTAGTTACTATGCACTCATATAGAAATTTTATTATCACTGTTGTAGTATTAGCTCTCAATGTTCTTGCTTCCACCCATTTGGTAACATAATATGTGGCAACAAGGATATATTTGTTTCATGTATATCTTCTTGTTGGTTTAATTGGCCCCACAAAATCAAGTTCCCATTTTATAAACGTGCTTATAAAAGTTTTATAAGATTTTGCAAGATTTATAGTAATCATGCACATTTTTGTATTTAGTTGGCCACCAATATCCAGCATCCAATATCTTTTTCTATATTATTTTTATTGCAAATTGCCCTCTTGATGGTCTTTCATGTAGTTCTCTTATCACCATTTGTGCTTTTGTAATTATCAAACATTGTTGCAATTTATTTTCTTGGCCCATTTTGTACAATTCACCATTCTTTAATGAGAAAGGATTCGCTTTCCTTATTACTCTTTGCTTTTGCTGTACTGATAACATGCCTTCAATTTATCCTATTTTCAAAAATTCTTTTACATCATTCAGCCGTTCATGCTCTATGTAAAACATACTTGCATTTGTGATTTGGCCAAACACACCTATGGGTTTCATAATATATAGTAGTCTTGATAATGCGTTTGCAGCTACATGAGTTTTGCTTGGTTTATACATTACTATGAAATCATATTCTAGGAACAATAATGACCATCTAACTATTCTCCTTGAAAACATGTGGTTTGTTGACTAAATAGACCAATGCCATAATGATCCACATAAAAGACAAACTTGTTGCCCAAGAAGTAATGTCTGAACTTGTGCAAAACAAAAACCATTGCTAAAGCCTCTCTCTCTATTGTGTCATAATTATGTTTTGTTATGTTCAGAAGCCTAGAAGTATACATCATTGGTTTATCACTCTTCCTTGTTACAGTCTAAGATAACATAGCCCCCACAACTAACAAGGATACATCTGTATGAACATGAAACTCCATTTACCAGTTTGGTGATATCAATATCAATGCTTCAGTATACTTTTGTTTGATCAATTCCCCGGCCTTTTGACATTCTTCTATCCAAAAAAAAATCTCAGTCTTTTTGGTCAATTTAGTGATAGGTGCCATAATAGCAACAATTTTTTTGATAAAACATTTGTAAAACTATGCCATCCCATTGAATACTTGAATTTGTTTTGGATTTTTAGGCGATGGCATGTTTATTATTGCTTGTATTTTCTTTGGATATGGTAATTTCCCTTCTTTGGAAACAATAAAACCCAAGATCATCCTTGAAAATACTATAAATGCACATGTGCTTGGATTTAGATTGATGCCATATTTTTTTCGCTTTTGAAAACATAGTATGAACTCTTGCAGATGATTTTCCATGTCATTATATAGTATAAAGTCATCCAAAAATATCTTTAAAAAACTACTCAAATATTCTTTGAATGTTTTGGTAACAACTCTTTGATATGTTGGAGGTCCATTTTTAACGCCAAATGACATCACCTTCCATATAAAAGCCCCCTAGTTTATAACAAATGTAGTTTTGTATATGTCTTCTGGAGCTATAGAGATTTGATGATATCCTGAATATCCATCTAAGAAAGAATGTGCCTCATACCCTGCTACTATTTTAGCACTTCATCTATAAAAGGTAATGGGTATGGATCCTTCTTTGTGGTTGCATTTAGTTTTTTGAAATCTACACAGATTCTTAGTTTGCCATTTTTCTTGGGTACTATTACTACATGGGTGACAACCATGTAGCCTCTTCTACATATTGAATGAATCTAGCTGCTAATAACTTGTCCATATCTTGTTTGACTGTTGTAGCATAGTTTGGATTTAATTTGTACCTGGCCTAATGAGCCACTGGTATAATAATGTCCAATTCAATTCTATGATGTGCTAGCTCTAGTGGAAATCTTTTCAAATCTTTGTATGTCCATGCAAAACATCTTTGAATTCCTTCAATAGTTGTTCCACATCCAACACCTTACATGTTTCCAATTGTGCATTAATCTTCACCAACTATAGTTTTACATTAATTCCTAGATTAAACTTCATTAATTGTTGATATTTAATTAACGTCCATCCAACTATCTACAATTTGTGTGCTTTGATTTTTGTTGGAGTTTCATCCACTGCAACATTCCCTAGTTGATGATTGTAGTATGTCTCTAGATACACCTTATTTTCTAAAGCTACTTTTGGCTCATATTTGTTGCCAACTATCTTTTTTTCTATGCTTTGTACTCCAAACTTTTGCTCTGAAATACTAGTCTACACATTTGTATCCATGATTTCCACAACTGTGGTTTTCACAAATTGAATTGTCTTAGGTAAATTGATTGTTCCTTATGAGAATGATTTTGGCTTTGTAGCAAAGATGATATCTTCTTTTTCATCTATGATACCATTCTAATAATTGTAGCATGATAACATTTTTAGTCTTTTTACTTCACCTCCCAAATGCTTGGTGACTATAATTGTTCTAATATCCCATTCTGTTATATGGTAATAATGTTACTCCCCTAATCATGTGCCATTTTAACATCCTTCAACCATGGTCTCCCCAACAACATGGAATAACTAGAATCTGCTACACTGTTCTAGAGTACAATAAACGTAGTTATGTAAGGAATGCCATGAACATATATATTTAAATCTTTAATCAACCCCATTGATTTTGTGGTTATTTGATTTTCCATCCTTAGATTATATGGTGTAGGTTTAAGTTTTCAAAGCCCCAACCTCAATCTCAAATGTTCTGTGATAATACTAACTCCAAAACCTCCATCCAACAACACATCTTCAATTGTATTCTTCCCAATCTGTACTTGGATAACTGCCATATGATTATCTATTGTTACAACAATTGTCCCTACCTTTGGTATTGAAGAACCAACTTGTTTATTTGGGGTTGTTTTATTTAAATTTTGAGTATTTTGTAGTTTTAGCTTTTGCCAAAGATATCTCTTTAGGTCAAGAGCTATTTTAAGCAATTGTCCCATGCTCAAAGTATAACTTGTTTCTAAGATTTGTTTACTAATGTTTAGAAAAATCTCTTTTATTGTAATCAATTTTTCTTGTGAATTCACTACCTCATGAGATTTTTATGCCTCCATTGGAATAATATTTGGCATACCTAGCCAAGTTGTGTTCCATCCCTCCATGGATGTGGATGGCCCTTTTGTTTGCATTTATGTTTTTTGAATATGTTGAATTGTTTCCACCATTGATTTTTTCAACCAGTCTTCTTTCTCCTAATCAGTAGCATTCTTTACTTTCCTTGGCTCTCTATGCTTGAATACTTGTTTGTAAGTTGCTTTACTTCTTGTTGTAACATTAACATTCATCACATTCACATCTATAGTGATTGTTTGTGTCTTAGCAATAGGTTGAATTTCTACTATTGACATAAATTTCCCATGAAACATCTTTTCCATCTCAATAAACTTTGGATAGTTTATTATTTTATGTCCATTCAAACCATAGATGTGACATGTATACAAAGATGTCTTCTATGGTTTTTGATCATGTTGAATTGCTTTTGTAGTTGCCATTATAGTATGTTCATTCTTTTTTCTACATGTCTCCACATTGTGATTAGTCATTCCACAATTTGTGCATGACTTGTTAATTTTCCATGTATTATTCTCTGTTTTTAATGGTGTTGCCTATTTTCTATTTTATGGTATTAACAATGCACTCCTTGTTTCGATAGTAGTCATTCCTTCTTCACGCAACATCGTTGCCTCCTTATGCTATTGGAATGTTGATTGCTTCATCTTGTAGTTGCACTTTTGAGGTATGATTGCAAGCCCCCTTTAAACACAATAGTTAGGAAATTGTCTGTGCTTGGTACTTGTAAACCATGAGCTAGTTTCTGAATCCACTCATAGTAAGCTTCCACCTTTTCAGTTTCTTCTTACTTCATGTTCTTTAACTCCATGTATATTTGTTCATCATTCTGAGTCTTTTGACGATGTTTGCAAAATGCCTATGAAGCTCCGAAAAAGTATAATAAGGAAAATTTGACATGTAATTATGGCACCAGTTTGATGCTGTATCTTTTAGCGTAGAGCTAAACGCATTGATGATATACTTTTTAGAAGTATCTGTATTTACCTTCATTATAGGATTGAACACTTTAAGATGAACATGTGGGTCAACATTTTTTTTGAAATCAAGATATTTAAGAGCTACCCTTTTGGCCTCTGTACTTCTCTATTTTAAGATGTAAACAAAATAAAGTGAACAACTTGATTACCTTGTCAAAATTGGAATAAGTAGATTTAAAATAACAACAAAACCCATTATAGAATTATGAAACATTGAATGTTTTCATTCCAATGATTAAATATAATATATGTTTACACTAATGTGTATTGATTTTCATATTTCAAATTGTAAAAGTAGGTTTTAAATACGTTTTTCAAAATACAAGTAACTTTTGACGTCTACTTTTCACTATGGGCTTTTGGTTTCAAGTAGGTGTCAAGAAGGTTCTTATAAAAAGGAAATAATTTTTTTTTTAATGATTTGCTAAAACATATGTTGATTTTCATTTCCTAACTTAGTACATATCAATGTCATTAATCTTCTAACCAAAAAGTAGGTTCCAACACGTATTTTTTAGTTGGTTTCAAATGTACTTTTCATCTATTTTTAACATTCATTTGCTTTTAATTTTTTTAGGATTAGATTTTTATAAACTTAATAGAACAAACTAATGTTACTCGACACATATTTTCACTTAATTTGATGCTACTTTGTGGTAGTTATATGAATGGTGCAAGGTTGAAATGGAGACGTCTACTTTTTCTATTTATTTTATCTTGCTTTGACCCTTTACTTAAAACTCAATTAGAATCACAACAAAATTCCATGTTTTATTGAAATGAAATCAAAAGAACAAAATCAAATTTTGTGCATATCAAAACAAAATTTGTGATTTTCTACTACAAAATACCTACAACTATTTTTACCCTCCCAAAATTGTGTGTCTAAAAATGAATCCTTTTTCCAAGAACTCCCATGTTTGGGCAGTCCCAAGTCACACCATCATGATTCAAAACCAACAAGAATTCAAAATTCAAACTTACAATGTTCCATGATCAATCCCTATCCTAAATGCCTTGTGCACCCAAAACCATGTAATCATCCTACCCCCTTAACATCATCGAAAGTTGGACTCTCAAACTTGGCATAAGGATCATAATAAAATTTATATAATTCTTATTGAATTTGCTTTACATCATTCACAAAGTCGCACACAAAGACCTTTTTTCCTTGTGCAATTTTGATCAACATATGCACTATCTCAAGCAAGGGAACCCAAGATTGAGATCAATGTCACATAACACATTCAAGTTTTTCAAAGCAACCTCATTTTTTATATTATCAATGTCCATTTCACAATCAAGGGCAATATTCTATGTATACCCTCTTTGCCAAAGATAGCATGGAGATCCATTTTGTCTTCACATTTTGAAGAAACTTATTTCATTTTAAGGTCTCTAGTTTGATTTAGGTTGAAAAAAAGAAGTTTGTATATAAACCTTAAATCATACAAAGTTGTAAAAAAAATTGGTTGGAGTCAAGGAAGTTGGATCTTGTGTGTAGGAAGCTTTTGATTCTCAAGTTGCATTGCCACAAAATCATCACTTAGCCCTTAAAACCACTTCGTTGCAATTCCAATGCCAAAGTCCAAGATTAATTTTCACTTTGCTACAATGTTCAACAATTTTTAACACCCGACTAAAAACTTTTTGATCTTGACTTTCATTGTCCATGAACTTTTGTTTTTGAAAACCTTTAATAAAACTAGACAAACCCCCTTAAAAGTTTCTAATCCTAGATTTAGATGATGAATGCTCATTGTCAAACTATATTAACACATAATCTAAAGGAAGAGCAACCAAAAAAAAAACTTTAAATGCAATCTTAATATTAGTGTAATAAAATTTCATTACGTGTTATATTATAATAACCTTTTTAATTGTTTTTTAAAAATATCTCTTCTACAGGGTGTATGTACTCTAAGGTGGCACATTTTTGGTAGATGTTCCATTCCTTAAGAATCCATATGTTAGTGTTAAAATGGTAGTCTATTTTGATATCATTAATTTAGTGGGGAGTTACATGGTGGTTAATGAACTAAAAAGTCCATATGAAGAATAGCCATTGTAAAAAATTCTTTAATGTACATGTTAAGAAAATAAAAATTGAAATCCACCCAGAATTGATTACGATATGAACTTATGAAAATATGGCTCAATGTTTTAGGCCATTCAAAAATCCATAACTTTTTTTTGGTTAAATTCTTTCTAACAATGTTTTTGCACATATATGTTCTTTTTGTTTTAACATATCATATATTAAGTCCCTATATGGTATCCCAAATAAAATTCATACAGAAAAATGCATGTATATAGTGGCCCAAACAATAAACTAATCCATATTTTTCAATTTCAAAAGTCCATTACTATATATTTGGGTATATATGTTGCAATTTTTCTTAATAAATCTCTTCTTCAAGTTAACAATCAATATCTAGCCACAAATTTGGAAAATTATTATTTCTATTCCATGTTAGTATCATGTAAATGCACACCACTTTGTAAAAAATTGGATTACGATGTAAAAAGTGAGCCACCATACCTTGCAACCACCTTATAATTTGCAACCCACAATACATACATACATGATTAGTATAAGATGATTATGATGAACAAATACAAGAAGGCATTTTTTAGTGCATTAACTTAGAAACATAGTTGAGACTTTTTGCTATTGTTACACAAAACCACTATTTTATATACCACAACATACATAAAGAAATACTATATCGATTGACATAGACTAAATAACAAGAAAACAAGTTTAAAAATAAAGGCTCTCAATTTTATTGTAGACTTGAATACAAGAATTGGAAAATGGCAACTGAAACCCTAAATGCAAAAAACTAAAGGTTATTTACATAATGGCACATTAGAAAATCGAAGATTGTTTAAAATTTGGGTACATCCATAACTTACAAGTTCAACATTAAGGTGTAAGCTCCATGGCACATTAATTCCAAACTTCAATGTCCAAGAGTTTTTGTTGGAACTTAGATGTAGACAATTTGGATTAACAATTTAAAAGTTGAATCCCCTCACTAAAATTGCATTGCAAGATCTTGTATGTTATTTTGATTCCAATACTCCCCAATTCCCATAATCCATAAATCCCAAGTTGTAAATTCTAAACCAAGTTTTCAAAATTTATTCAATGATTAAAAACAAATTTGCACAATGCAAGTAATTACCTTAAAAAATAGTCTTTTTATATATGGAAAATCCCTATGCACATAAATTGTTGGCGAATTTTAGGGTAACATAGATTGCATGTTGCTAATGACTTGTCCTTAAGTGTGAAAACTATTATGGCAAAAAACTCAACAATGAAATTTGCACTTTTAGTGAAATGGTGACTAGATAGGGGAACAAGGTGGCGATGCAAAGATTTAAGGTTTAATGATAATGGTGATGCTACCACTTGGTGGCAATAAGATTAGGTGATTTGGGCTGGATTGTGACCTTAATTTGATAATGAAGGTGCCATAGACCTTAATATGGAGTTTCTTTTTGGCGATTTTTCACCAAAAAAACTTATTGTTGAATCTCACTTATGTATGAAAACACAATAAAAAAAGCCAAGGGCACCAATCTAAAAGTCCTTTTCCAAGGATTGCACATGACATGTGTCATTTTTATGTTGGTTTATATCTAGTTTAACATTACATGTAAGATATAAATGCATTTTGACTACAAATTGATTTTATATAATGTATATTATGCATTCTGCATGGCCTCTATTACATAAATATGAACAACTTTTGTTAAAATCACATTTTCAAAATTCATAATTTTAAAAGTTAAAACCATTTCTAGTGTGGGTAGATCTATTTGAACCCATAACTTGGGGTGGGATCTGCTTTTAAATGGTTAAGAATTCTTTGTATTGGTTTCCTTTTATCCACAAGAAAGTTGAAAAGAGTTGAATGGTGACATCATTCACCATTGTGCAATATTTTCCTACTTATTTCTTTTTAGGTCATGGGCTTAGGGATCAATGGATTTACAAGATGTTGGTTTTTAATATTGCCCCTCTCAGTGGTAACCGCTTGGACCAACTTTTAATTTCTTAAAAAAGTTGTTAAAATGACTATAATAAGAAAGAGAGAATGTATAATATGGCTATTTTTGTTTTATGGTTAGTTACTTGGTTACCATAGTTTTTAAAGTGAAAAAGTTTCATAATTTTGAAGTTTTAAAAATAATTAATGTGGCTATTAAAGACATTTGAAAAGTGTGCATTTTGGTCACAAAAGGTGTTGCAAAATAAACTTCACATTTCAAACCTTTATTCAAAGTTTAAATTTCAAAATTTACAAGTTCAAAATGATCTAAGAATTAAGTTCTATGCACATTGCATAAATGAGCAAGTCATTAATATTTAAAGAGTTGAACCTTAGCCTCAAAAGAGACTTGCTTAGTGTAGAATAATATTCCTACACCCATAGCCCAACACAACCCTTTACCATATACAAGCAACAAAATACAATAGGATACAATTGAAACATTAAGCCCTATTCCTTGTTCCATGCTACATGGTTAGATTCCTTACTAACCAACAAACTTGAAAGGACTTAACAAGGAATCAACAATCCATCATAGTAGGAAAAAAACCATGAGGATATCATGAACTTTAAATTCTAGAAGCAACTTCAAAGTTCACATTATAAATGTCCATTATGCATTGTAGATAAGGTGCTCCAACAAAAGACTTGGAAAATAGAATCTAGAATTACCATTCATAAAGGACCACTTACTTTGAAGAATCAACATAGTATTATTCTTTTGCACTCACCACAAGTTGATGGCCTCTTCAAATTGGAAGTTCCCAAGTGTGTAGAACTATTGTGCTTTGAATCAAATGCACAAATCCAAATGGTATATCAAGCAGTTCTTCAAGTTGTTTTTCATGAATGTAATTACCAAAAAAACAATGTTCAACTTCCACAAACCCCAATACCTAAACGCAAGCTATTTTAGCCAACTTTATAAATTTTGAAATCTTGTGCTTGAAGAAAAAAAAATCAATCTTGGCCCATACTTAGTTGTAATGGTTCTTGTTAAAAACCTCCTTCAAGATTGATTCATCAATACCCCATCTTTTCCCACCCTGTGGAGCTTGTAATAGGTAGCCTTGATAACAATCAAATACCAATGGAATCAAGATTAGGGTTTTCAAACCAAAATTTTGGATAAATCATACCCAATGCAAACATTAATTTATGGTTTGGGAATTTGCCTTGCAATTCATCCATAGGATCCTTGGTAGATTTTTCCCAACTTGCTTTCACATGAGCCATCACCAAGGGGAAATCTAGCTTCAAAATAAGTTTTAGAAAGCTTGTTGCAACCAATGGTGGATGATAGAAAAAATGTACTTGTGGCTTTTCATTTTTTCACATTCTAATCAGAGTATATTTAGCTTGTAGGGTAAAAGTAGGTTTGAAACAAATAAAATTCAATTGATTTCAAACATACTTATTACCTACTTTTCTTATACTAAAGTTTTTCAAATTTCATAGTCAATTTACTATAAACCCAATGAAAGCATAAATGTTTTCAAAATGAAACATAAAAGCTTTCCAATATACTTTGTTAAGTTTTTTAGAAAATTATCATATTTTAAAAGAAGATTTTAGAGAAACTTACTTTTTAGTTTAATTTACCATGCTTGGACCCCATAGTCCTTGCCTTTGACCAACAAATGAAAAAACAACAAACTGGACAGAGTTTCTTGTCTTGTTTAGGACAAGATTTAAAGGACAATCCAGGACAATGTAAATTAAACTCATTTTGCACATGTTGGCTTTTGGGATTGAAGAGAAAAACTTAATTCTATCCAATGGCCAGGAACTTTGGATTTTGTGCTTACTTGTGTGCTTAAGCAAAGTATCAAGTTTAGGAATGAGTAGCTTGTCCTTCATTTCTACTTTCAAGCAAATTTCACTTGTCTTGATGCACATTAGAGTTATCGGTAAAGTCATGCCCTGTTGGGCCTGAGTTGCACCCCTCATTTGATGCTTCATCCCCTCCTGGCTGTTGTCTGCAAAGTCATGAAATTTTATTAAATAAGGTACGAAATACTGAGACACAGGAGTAAATGGACTAGGCTCGAGAGCATTTATGGGAGAAATATTACACCAAATTTAAAAACAAGGAAAACACAAAACTGGCCTTTGTGCAAAAATTGTGTTCAAAAATTCTTTAAATCTAAAATATCCATAAGGTTGATGTGTGCAATTCAATCCATACCCATAGGACATTTAATCCTTTATTTTTTTCAGTTCTTAAAATGAAATTAGGGAATTCAACAACTAACCCACAATTGTAAACCAAGGAAATTAGGAGGGCAATCCCCATTAATTATTGATTGCATGTGTGACCTTCAAAATATTCTAGTGCCATGTTTCAATCACCCTAATACTTACTTTTAATCCATTTTCAAATCAACATTTTGTTTTTGGGAAAAAGTTTCACAAAATCTTGACCTTAGAATAAAAAGGGAATATATTTTGTCACAAATTCCTTGTCTTTGGGAAAAAAACCAAATTTTGAAGAAAAAAAAGAATTTGTGGAAAAATTCACCATGCAAATTTCAACTAAATTGTCCTTTTTTCAATGTTCTGAAGTAGGCATAGGCAGTGAGCATCCCAAGGTAGGCTTAACATTTATTGATGATATTTCTTAGAAAACTATTCATAGTTTTCTCCAAACGCCACCAAAGTAATCATAGATTTTGGCGGCACAGGAAAGTGATGACATTTTTTCAAAAACCAACAAATTTTCGTTCCCTTTTT
Source organism: Sphagnum contortum (assembly GCA_963920785.1). NCBI lineage: Eukaryota > Viridiplantae > Streptophyta > Sphagnopsida > Sphagnales > Sphagnaceae > Sphagnum > Sphagnum contortum. The sequence goes on along the minus strand of OY987285.1, from coordinate 15,701,957 downwards.
GGGCTAAAAAAACCCAGCATATATCATGAAATTGACAAAAAGTTTGCAGAAAGTTTATCAATTTCTTATGCTAAATCTTGTTTGGGATGTTCAGTAATGATGTTACAGCCCAAGACTGAAAACTAACAATAATAATAATAATATCATGTGGTCCAAATGCATGAGCAATGTTTGTGGAAAAAGGTGATATGGGAACTGAGTTTTATATTCAGGATTAAAGATGTCTAGACACCAGATATTCTCACGAGGAAAGTGTTGTAGTACTGGTGGTGGTTATCTAGATGCTGCAGGCTGTACAGGACCCAGTAGTGTAGTGCCAACTTTTCCAAGAGAAACAGCCCAGCGAGGTGGCCCCCATGTAACTAGCTCGCTGTGTGCTTGATCAGACTGGACCGGGCAGGTCGAGACCATAGACTCTGCTGCAGATACCGCCGATCAGTTAGTCATAAAACTAAAAGAAATTTTATAAGAATTCAGTTTTTTCCAGAAGAGAATAATATTGTACTCTCTAATAAATGTACAAGCATTAGTGGAATCATATGTGTAATTAACACAAGTGCTATTTCACAAAATATGTTTTAAATTGATTTATTTAATTATGGGTGTAAGCATGATGAGGTAAACAGTTCCTGAAGAATGAAAAGCAAACTTAAAATAATCCCTAATAATTAAGTTGAAATTTCAACAATTTTGGCAACTATTTCTTGAGATCTTTACTTACTCCAATGTGGTCAATTTTGGCTAGTAGTCTTTTAGACTACTTTTAGACTAGTTCGCTAGATTTTTAAAAGCTACTTCCAGGGATTGTACATGACCGACAACAACAGGGTCATTGGAGTACCCAAACTCCTGTAAGACACGGACGGGTTTGGGGACCGAAACTATGTGTTTTGTCACATAGTTATGGAGATCTATGCTATTGGTTGCACATCTACTTTCTCATCCACCTTTTGTCCTCACACAAACAACACCAAAACATGTCTATGCATAAGTGATGGGCTTCATCATTCTCCTACCATAAACCTCACACAATCAACACTAAAACATGAGTCTATGCGTAGGTGGTGAGCCTCAACATCCCTCAACCACAAACCTCACACAATCAACATCAAGACATGAATCTATGCGTGGGTAGTGAGCTTAACATCCTTTTACCACAAACCTCACACACTCAACATCAAAACAATCGAAACCAAAAGCCTTTCTAAACATCAAAACTTCCATAACAACTTTGTATTCAAATTGTAACTCTTTACAATGGGAGGAGGTGTGTGTTAAGGTCACAAACACCTCCTTATATACTAACCCAAAGGAAACAAGTCAAGAACCTTCCAAAGGTTATCCTACACATAATTTAAACATAAGGAAACAAAATCACATGTTTCCCATGAGATTCCATATTTAATTAATCTTAAGGAAATAACTCAAGGAACTTCCAAAAGTTATCCTCCACATAATTTATCATAAGGAAACAAAATCACATGTTTCCCCATGAGATTATACATTTAATTAATCTAAAGGAACCAAAATCACATGGTTCCCCCATGTGATTCCACATTCAATTAAAAGGAATGACATCACATAATTTTCCATGTGATTTCACCTTTAATTACAAGAATGACATCACATGGTGCACATGCACCATGTCCATTCATTTACCCCTTTTGTATAATTAATTAAGTAATTAAATAATTACATCAAGTTACCTCTAACAAATTACTAAGGTAATTATGAAATTACCCATCAAGTTACATCACTCCCAAACTCATTATGGATTCCGTCCTCGGAATCAGATATCCAAAATCTTCTTCAATTTGTCATGATTAATGCGGTCTGGATATGGTGAGCCATCAACATTTTCAAGCTCATAAGACCCATTATCAGCAAACACCTTTCTAATAACAAAAGGTCCAAACCACTTGGGTAACAGTTTCTTATAAGCCCTACGATGATGTCGAGCGTCAAACATCATGACAAGGTCGCCTTCTTCGAACTCCCTTCTCTTCACCTCCTTGTCGAAAGCCTTCTTTTGTTGAGCCTGAGCGACTTCAATGGATTGGTAGGCTTTCAACTGCAACTCATCCAACTCGTTAAGTTGCAACAATCGATGATGTTGGGACTCATCCAAAGGAAGTCTCATTGTTGTGGCAGTGCGTAACGTCATCACTTCCAGCTCAATGGGTAAAAGCGCCTCCATCCCATAGGTTAAGCGAAAAGGTGAGTACCCTGTGGCAGTTTTGTATGTGGTGTTGTAAACCCACACAACATGGTGAATTTTGAGATCCCAGTCACAAATATTCACATGAACCTCGGCCTCTTTTGCCAACATGGAACACAAAGTCCTATTGGTCCTTTCTACTAGGCCATTAGTGCTAGGTTTATACATAGTGGTAAACCTGTGTTTCACTGCTAGGCGTGCTAACAGGTTTTCCACAACCTCACTCAAAAACTGGGGACCATTATCAGAAACAATTTCAAGTGGTGCCCCAAATCGAGTAAAGACTCGTTCATACAGAAATCGTGCTACTTCTTGTTTCACTGAGGATTTCAAGGCACGTACTTCTGCAAACTTTGTAAGGTAGTCTGTGGCAACTATAATGAATCGATGCCCTCTCCTAGTCATTGGCAATGGGCCCATCAAATCAATTCCCCATTTTTCAAAAGGTCCTAAAGGGGGTATAGGATGTAAAGGGCCACTTACAGTAGACCTTTGTGCGTAGGCTTGACACACATCACAACTCTTGCAATAATCATGGGCATCCTTGAAGAGGGTGGGCCAATAATAACCTGCTTGCAAAATCTTTTCTGCAGTGATTCGTCCTGCAAAGTGGCCTCCACAGAACCCATCATGAAACTCGTACAAAAGACGTGAGATGTCACGTTTTCCAATGGTTCGTCGTAGAACACCATCCCTTCCTTGGAAGTAGAGCTGATTGCCTATCATCGAGTAATTTCTACTCTTGTGTGCAATCCTTGTTCGTATTGCCTTTGTGGCTCCATCTGGGAACCTCATGCCATCTAGGTATTGAATGATCTCCCGATATTCTTCAGGTGCTTCTTCTGCATTAATGGTCATGATTGCAGCATCGGGAAAGTCGTCATCCTCTGAAACATCACCCACTCCATATGCTCTTGTAAGGCCATCTACATTGCCATGTCGCCTCCCTGGACGATGGACAATGTCAATGTCAAACTCCTCCATCAAGAGTAGCCATCGAGCAAGTCGACCACTTGGATTGGGTTTGTTAACCAAGTAGGTTAAGGCCTTGTGATCTGTCACAATTTTGGCCTTGTACCCCATCAAGTAATGGTGAAACTTCTTGAGAGAGAAAATAACTGCAAGACCTTCCTGCTCGGTCACAGTATAATTCTTCTCTGCTGAAGTTAATTGTCTACTAGCAAAATGAATGGGATGGTCATGCCCATTTTCGTCTAATTGTGATAGTGTGGCTCCCACCGCTTCTCCTGATGCATCACAATACACTAAAAATGGTATGTTCCAATCTGGAGTTCGAAGGATTGGCGCAACTTGAAGAGCTGACTTCAATTGTTCGAATGCTCGTCTTGACACCTCGTCCTCCATTGGTGCAGGTGCATCTTCACGCAAGAATCGTGTTAAAGGACGTGCTTTTGCCGCAAACATGTGTATGAACCTTCGATAGTAACCTACCATCCCCAAGAAACCTCGAAGAGCTTTCTTCGAGGTGGGAAAAGGAAGCCCTGAAATCCTATCAAGCTTTTCAGGATCTGTAGCTACCCCATCCTTTGACACAATGTGTCCAACCATCTTCCCTTCCGAAAAACCAATTGTGGTTTTCTCAGGGCTCAAAGTCACTCCTGAATCGTCCAAACGTTGAAAGACTAACTCAAGTTTGGCGAGGTGAGAAGCTCTATCACTATAAACCCCAAAGTCGTCAATGAAAACCCGTAGGAAAAGGCCCAGAAATGGATCAAAGACCTTGTTCATCAACCGTTGAAATGTCCCTGGAGCATTGCACAGACCAAAGGGCATTACTGTGTAGCAAAATGTGCCCCAAGGTGTGGTGAATGTGGTCTTCAATTGATCTTCTGGAGCAATTTTCACCTGGTGGTAGCCCCTGTATCCATCTCCAAATGTGTACATCTCGTGCCCTGCCACCTCTTCCAAAATTTCTTCACAAAATGGCAAAGGGTAACGGTCTTTCTTAGTTACTTTGTTTAAGGCTTTGTAGTTGACACACACCCTTAGCTTGCCATTCTTCTTTAACGCCAACACTACAGGGGAAACCCACTCAGTTGTCTCCACATGTCTGATGAACCCTGCCTCCAACAACTTGTCGAGCTCCTCCTTCACCATGGCCGTGTATCTTGGATTCCACCTCCCTTGCTTGGTCCTGATTGGCTTGGCATTTGGTAACAGTTCAATCTTGTGTTGCTCCATGGTGACCTCCCTCAAGTCCTTGTAGCTGAAAGCAAAAAGATGGATATACTTACGTAGTAGATCCTCGTATTGCTTCCTTTCCTCCGATTGAAGGTCTGGTCCCAGTTGAATCTTGTTTAGACGCTCCTCGACCTCTCCTTCTGTTAACAAGCATGGAGTGGATTGGTTATCACCCCCTTGAACCCCTTGACCTTACAAAGTTCCAACTTTGGGGATTGTCTCCAAGGCATATAACCCTACCTCCTCTTCACTAGAATCATCCGTGTAAATCCCTTCAGAGCTAGAACTTTGGTCTGTTTCTGATTCATCCTCATACTCACTCGTCCCACCAGAGCTTTTCACAAAATTGGCAAATGGAACTCTTTGTCGGTTAGGACGAACCCCGATGGTCATGTATCCCTCGCCCCAATAATTCCTTGCATGTGACTTCGTTAACCAAGGCCTTCCTAATATCATTGGATAAGCCCCATCTTCCTCCAAAACCACATGGAAATCTACAATGGTAGAGACCCTCATTACAGTGATCACAACATCGTTAATGACTCCTTCTGGCCTAACAACTCGCTTGTTAGCCATCTTTAAGGTTACTGAGGCTGGCCTGTCAATCTTCAAGCCTAAGTACATCATTGCAGGAATTGTCATCACATTGACTCCTGCCCCTCCATCCACCAACACTCCGCGCAACACTGATCCATTGCATTGCACATCAATGATCGGATCACATTCGCGCTCAGCTGCTATGGCATTCAAAGGTGAAGGTACCTTTGGGACTTTAGGTGCTGACAATCCCTTCCTCAGCTCCCTTCGAGCTGACGGCACCATCGCCACCAACTGTCCAATGGTGATGTCCGCTTTCTGAGATCCCACATCCTTCACCACAGAATAAGGACCGGAATCTCTAGAAATTGGAAAGTCTTGGAATCCAAATCTCCGCCTTCGGTTCTTTTTCTTCTCTTTTGGGGCCCTCGCCATCTCCTTGAACCTTTTGACGCTTGCATCAGGATGAGAAGTGCCCTCCGCTGGTCGTTTAGATTGGGCCATGACATCAATTATATCTTCAGGGATTTTGAGGCTCCTTTCCAAACCCATCAAAGCCTTTTCGCGCCCTTCACTCATTGGCTCAATTAAATGTACTTGAGCCTTGCCCTTCTCTTCTGTAGAAAATCTTCGAGTAGAGGGGCCTGCATTCTCTCTGGTAGCCAAGGCTGGCAAGTTTGGACATTCTCTTGAATAATGTCCCATCTCCCGACACCTGTAACATTGAATTGTTGACAGGTCCCTCTCCACGTTTTTGCTCTTACTCGTCCTTGGTTGCAACAGATGGAGGCTTAGCTGGTTCATTTGGTTAATCATTTGCTCCATAGTCGACTCCATGCGAGAGTTCACTTCCGGATGCTTCCGTAATTCTGGCTCAGTCGAAAATTGCACGGTTTTTGCCGTGGGTCGCACAGTTGGTCGTGGAACTTCCTCCATGCTCACCTCCTTCTTTTCAGCCACTGCTGCTGCTTCTTCGAACGTCGTCGTCTGTTCATATCTCACTTGTTGTCGTAATTCTGACAACAGACCAATGGTGAAATGTTCTAGTACCAATGCATTGACTCCCGCAAAGATTGGATCAGTTCCTTCATGACCCTGTGCTCTAAGACACCCTTGGAGTTTATTCTGCAACGTCATTGTCCTCTCCTTATACTCTCTTACTGACTCTAAAGCCCCTTGCTTTAGTTGGCTCAGTTCAAGTATTAAGTTCTGGTAGACGTTCTTCACAGAAAACTCCTTCACTAGAGCCTTAGTTATGTCAATCCATGATCCTCTCAACTCTTCCGTTTGTCGCTCAAACCAAAGTGATGCCGAACCCTCTAAGAATTCAGGAAGAAAATTAAGCCATTCCACAGCGGTCCTAAGCCCCGTACCAATACAAGCCCGTTTGTATTCCCTTAAAAACATTTCGGGGTCCTCACCCTTACTTCCCCTAAAAACTGGAATAACCATATTGATTCTTGTTTTGTTTCAAAGAAAAAAACAAAAACAAACACCCAACTTAATTAAATCTTTTTACCAACTATCGCTTAGCTTTTACAACCTTTCCTCGTGAATAAGGAAATTCCCAAGGGCCCGAGTTGCACTCATAACAAAATCCTCCCTATCCTCTCGGTGTAAATCTCTAAAAGGACCAGACATTTCCAATCCTGCCATTATCCTATTTAAATGCCTAGATTGAAAAACAACATTTACAAGATCCTGGCTATCACGAGTATCAATTACGCCTCCACTCCACATGACATGCAGGTTATTAGTTCTGGCGTAATCTAGAGTCGCATCTCTCTTCCTAAGCCAAATGAGTAGATGCTGCTCTTCTGTGATTGTCCTTTGGCGTTGCCTTGCAGGTTCCAAGTCGGGTTGAAGTCCAGATTCCTCTCGTCTTCTACGTAATTGTGATACTACCACACTTGGTTCACCTACAGCCCCAGGCTCCTCCAAAGGTCTTTCAACAGGAGTCCTTGGCCTAGTGACTCCTAATGTCAATGATGGAGTTTGTTGCCTATCTTCGGGAAACTGTGTACCAGGGGAGTCAGGAGCCTGTCCTAACGTTGACATTAATGTTTTTACTAAAACAACAATTCTAGAAATAAAACATATATCCTTTTTATTTCTTCCAACAACCTAAAACACTTCTTGTAAGAAGTTTAAAGGTTTTAACAGGGTCTAATGAACATAAGCTTACTCAAGAATATTTACGATCCTTCATAAACTTCTATTTACATCCTCTCATATGGCTTAACACGTGCCATCTTCTTTTCCTTTCTTGCATGTAGCCTTTCTTTGCGAATCTTTTCAAATTCTCGCAAATCTGACTCTAACTCATGCCTAGGATTGCAAGTTACATCCAAAAGAAGACTTGGGGTCAACAAGAACAATTCATGTTTGTGGTCCTCAAGATGCTGCTTCACGCGTTGAATTGTGCACCCAACTCGATTTGGCTTGCCTTTTGTAATCTCAATCGCCAGAAGTTGAATCTGCTCCACCCATGTGGCCACTTCTGTCCATGATTCGGGGATAAACAAATTGCCTTGCATCCCTCGTTGTAAACAACAACAACAATTTGCTCTCTCCTTCTCTTTCCCTTCTTCCCACCAAGTTTTCCACGACACAATTAATTGTCTCCACACAATTTCACAACACAATTAAATGTCCTCCCACAATTTCACAACACAATTAACATAGACTCGGGTCCCGGCAACGGAACCAAAAAGATGTAAGACACGGACGGGTTTGGGGACCGAAACTATGTGTTTTGTCACATAGTTATGGAGATCTATGCTATTGGTTGCACATCTACTTTCTCATCCACCTTTTGTCCTCACACAAACAACACCAAAACATGTCTATGCATAAGTGATGGGCTTCATCATTCTCCTACCATAAACCTCACACAATCAACACTAAAACATGAGTCTATGCGTAGGTGGTGAGCCTCAACATCCCTCAACCACAAACCTCACACAATCAACATCAAGACATGAATCTATGCGTGGGTAGTGAGCTTAACATCCTTTTACCACAAACCTCACACACTCAACATCAAAACAATCGAAACCAAAAGCCTTTCTAAACATCAAAACTTCCATAACAACTTTGTATTCAAATTGTAACTCTTTACAATGGGAGGAGGTGTGTGTTAAGGTCACAAACACCTCCTTATATACTAACCCAAAGGAAACAAGTCAAGAACCTTCCAAAGGTTATCCTACACATAATTTAAACATAAGGAAACAAAATCACATGTTTCCCATGAGATTCCATATTTAATTAATCTTAAGGAAATAACTCAAGGAACTTCCAAAAGTTATCCTCCACATAATTTATCATAAGGAAACAAAATCACATGTTTCCCCATGAGATTATACATTTAATTAATCTAAAGGAACCAAAATCACATGGTTCCCCCATGTGATTCCACATTCAATTAAAAGGAATGACATCACATAATTTTCCATGTGATTTCACCTTTAATTACAAGAATGACATCACATGGTGCACATGCACCATGTCCATTCATTTACCCCTTTTGTATAATTAATTAAGTAATTAAATAATTACATCAAGTTACCTCTAACAAATTACTAAGGTAATTATGAAATTACCCATCAAGTTACACTCCCACTATTATTCGAAATTTCTTAAGGTTGTTTGATGGGTTGATAGCAATGCTAAAAGTTTTCAAGAATAAGCAAAAAACCAAACAAAAGGAGTGTTGGATCTTATACACATAAATATTTGTGGTCTGCTCTCAGTACCATCCTTATGTAGTTCAAAGTACTTCATTACCCTAGGAAATGACTACACTCATTTCACATGGGTGTATTTTCTGAAAGAAAAGATGAAGCCTTGTTAACATTCAAAGTCTTCAAACAAATGATAGAAAACCTCACAAAAAAAAGAATATAGTGCCTTAGGATTGATCGTGGTGGTGGGGGGAGTTTATGTCACATTCTTTTATCACCTACCTTCATGAGTAGGGTATTCGAAGGCAGTTGACTCAGCCATAGACTCCTCAACAAAATGAAATATCGGAGACAAAAAACGGGACATTGTTGGAACATGCAAGGAGCCTGGTGCTAAAGATTAAATTACCGAAAAACCTATGGTTTGAAGTAGTCAACACCACAACTTACTTGCTCAATAGATCTCTTGCAAGGTCGAACAGGTATCAAACTTGATTTGAGTCATCCTCGTACATTTGGGTGTGGAGCCTTTGTTCACCATAGATAAGTTCAAGGCTCGGCTCGTTGCTCGAGGATTTCAACAAAAGGAAGGAATCAATTTTTAATGAAACATTTACCCCCCTGGTGAAATGGGGAACAATCCGATCAATTGTTCCACTTGCTACTCATTGGCAAAATTTTCACTTAGATGTGAAAATAGCCTTCTTGAACGGAGGCTTACATGAGGTTTTAATGCGACAACCTGAAGGTTTTTCATCTCCTGGCAACGAGAGGAAAGTTTGTTGCTTGCTTAAAGGGTTGTACGGCCTTAAACAGACACCAAGGGCATGGTACTCTAAAATAGATACCTACTTTAAGTCTCAGGGACTGTATAGAAGTAATGCATATCATAATCTTTATTTTTTTCATGAAAATGAGAAAGTTGTCATGCTAGTCCTTTACGTAGATGACTTACTATTGATTGGAAACCATTCAGAGAAGATCGTCTGGTTAATGGAACAACTATTGCTTGCCTCTAAAATGACTAATCTTGATGCATTTGTTTATTTTTTGCCGAAAAGTTTCTGCATCTTCCAAAAGGAATAATGATTATTCAAATGGGTACATTAGAAAAATGTCAGAAGAGTTAAGTTTTACAGATTGTAATCCTCACAAGGTATCGATGATTGAAAATTTGAAGCTAGCTAATGAAACATGTACTCTTATAGTAGACGCCACTCTTTACCAACACATGGTGGATAAACTGATTTACCTTACTAATATTTGGCCAGACTTGATTTTTGCAATTGGTGTTGTGAATCGTCACAGGCCACTCCCCAAGAAGCCCATCTGGATGCAGTGAAAGGTACTACAAATTTTGGAATACTATACTTGAAAGGGTTTAGTAACTTGTTTGAGGGGCATACTGATGCAGATTGGGCAAGAAACAACGATAATCAACACTCAACCATAGGTACATGTTCAAAATGGGGACTAGTTTCGTCACATGGTGTTCGAAGAAGCAACCCATTGTTGTTCTTTCTTCAATGGAATCCGAGTACCGTGCTCTTACCGAAGGTGCCAAAGAATGTACTTGGCTATGAAGATTGTACGAAAAAATCAGAATTCTAAATTCTAAACCTATTCTGATCTTTTGCGACAATCAGAGCATCATGAAAATTGTTAGAAATCATGTGTTGCATGCTCATATGAAGCATAAAGACATTCATAATCATTACATTCGTGAGAAATTAGAAAATGAAAAGGTTGAGCTGGTTCATATTCCATCCCAAAATCACCTTGTTGTTTGTCATGATCAAGCCTTTAGAAAGGTTGAAGTTTGAGAAGTTTAAAGATGATCCTTCAATACAACATTATTATGCGTTTCTCAATTTTCTACACTTCATGCCCTAGTTATATGAATTCCTCTAAATTTGAGAAGTAGTTCATTTGGCTCATGGCACCTTGTATTCAATATGATGGGTTTATCATGCTTCTAGCCACCTTGATGTTGTGTTATCAAATCATAGTAAGATGGAATTAGTACTCCAGCTACTAGTGTCCAGTGATGCTCAGAATGCATATTATTCACATGAAAAATTAGCATGAATTCTATGATACTAGGTCGCAACCTGGACAAGGGTGCTCCATGAACCTTGCGTTGCTCGATCAAGTGAGAAATTTAAAATAGCTTGTTGTCCATCAGCAGGTCTGGCCAATCGAACAAGGAATCCTGAAAATTGTTAGCCTGATCACCAGCATGGTGTACTAGCTGCCAGTGGTCATGGTGTGTAAGATCAGGACATCCTTCTAAGTCGTGTAATGTAAGACCTCCAACAATATTAGATGTGACGGTGTTCAAGATGTAAGTATCGATCATGTCTACACTAGGACTCTGATCATCATGACAGCAGCTTCCTGGCATGCTAGAATCACTCGAGATTGCTTCAAGGCTTTCCAGATCGGCGCCAGAGCTGTTAGTGGGCTCTGCAATATCATGCCTGCCGGATGGTCCTGCAGCAAGTTCTGGCAAACTAGAGAAACTTTTTGCAGTCACGTCGGCGGCCAGTCCTTTGTCTTCAACAGCAGCTGCCTCTTCTGTAGCTGTCGATGGCAGATATAAAACTGAGACCCCATTTTGAGGTTTTAGTGGTCCTGCAAGCTCCACCTCCTGCTGATTACCGTCTTTCATTCGTGAAGCATTAGCTATTGAAGACATTTCTCGCTCCAGCTTCATCTCATGGCATGCAGCTGCAGCAGCTGCCGCTTGATCCGGCGTTGGAGTAATTTTGGATAATTGATCAGGATGGTCCACTGCCATGAGATCATCAGACACTTCGGCTAGACATGCTGCAGCAGCTGCCGCAGGTGGTGGCACATGGGGCAGCTGGAATCTTTTTTGTTTCTTGCTCATGGAGGTGCAGGTGTGAGTACCAGAATAGGTGACTTCAAAGAGGGAGGGATCCGAGTCTGTACGCTGCACCGTCTTCTTTGCATTGCACTCCTTTACACTACACTTGTAGTATGCTCTGTTACATATACAGCATACCACATGAACAACCGATTCATTCATCAGCAGCCTGCAGCTGTATGGAAATGAAGCTGAGCTGCAGTGGAGAAGACTCTACAAAAACTAAAAGATCATATACAAAATACCAGAGAATGTGATTTTTTTGCACACAAAAGCGATGGCTCTTGACACATGTGTGAGATAAACTTTGTGGTTTCATTCATTACAATGTACAATATGTGTTGTTTATTTAACCACACATTACAGTAAAGCACTTCCAGAAATTCCATAGTTTATTTGGAGCGCACCTTAAAGCGGTAAGATTTCCTTAAAGCGGTAAGATTTACTCTACTACACACCGGAGGGATCTTAGGTTTTTTTTTATAAACAGGAACATTTCATTCTGAGATTTTCTTCCATACAAATTGATGAGGGGAGGCAGGTGCTTTTTGCTTGGGAAGGCTCTGGGATGAGGGCCTAACCAGAATGCGGGGACCACCTTGGCCTGCCACCTGGGCCGAGACCCTTAAGGTGCATTCACACTTGGTGTTAAGTCCACTAACACCAAGCTAGTCATTTAGAACATAAACCTATTTACCACAAAGATTTTATGTTAAATTAACATTCACTTAAATATTAAACAATCACCCATTTAACATTTGGTGTCACCTAAGATGCCACCTATATTTTCACTTAACACTAACTTAACAGTAAGTGTGAATGCACCTTTATTCTTGTAACTTCCCTGACCTCAAGCTTCACCTACCACTTAAAGTGACAAATTGACATCAGGTAATGGCACATATTAGAAAGTGGCAAGAGTTTTAGTACTACTATGGATGATATCAATTTCTTTACCTGCAAAAGTTTGCATTTCGAATGCTTTTCTTTCCGTATTTCTTCCATCGTCGGTGTCCATCTTGGGGAATTGCCTTCTTGGTGTCGACGCCTGGTCGTAGACGTTGGTACGCTATCATCACATCTTCCCGTACAGCTTCGTCACCATCTGCGGCGGCGGGTGCTTCTCTGGAAATAAAAATCATGCAGGTCATGAGTTCCAGATTTCAAAAGGGAAGTTCAAGTTCCTTTTCTTGTAACCCTCGACGTCGTCGTGAGCAAAGTTCAGGTTCTGTACACGCGAGTGGACACAAAGTATACCACGAGACCCTACATATCCTTGGGCACCACGCTTTTCTGGACTGTAGCCGGAGTTGCATGTTTCACCTCAGCCACCATGGAAAACCTTCGTTGATTATCCGTAGTTTTGGGAGAAAGCTCTTCGAGGGAGGAATGTTTATTCACAATTTTTTTTTTAAAGATTCCATGTTGGATCCTCAAGAAAAAAAAGAATTTTCCCCTATGCAAACATTAAATGGTTTTTTTAAATGACAATGGGAAGATACAATGATGAACCGTTGTTTCTACAATAATAAAGCTTTGAAATATTGGCCGCACTATTCCCTTGCAGAACTTTCTCTATGTTTTGTAATTCAACTTTAATTTGTCAAAGGTTTCCACTCTTTTCTCTACAGAGAAGTTCTTGCACATGATTAGGCCGCTCCTTCTTGAGGGTTCCTGAAATGCGGAAAAGATCCCCAGGGACCGTTGAAGAGTAACACAAGTTGTCTATGCCTTGATTGTTGGATCAAGACTTTTGTAACATCCGACAAACGCGAGCATTTCCAGAATCACCCAAGGTCTAAATTTTCTACTTTTTAAAAAAAACATTTTCATCTCAAATAGTTGAGTGAAAACCTGATAAACGTGGGGGATTTTCCCATTAGAGTGCTCTGGACCAATCATTATAGTTGCTTTCCATTAATGTTTTCTAGCTATATATTTGACATTGATTAATTTGCATATTTTCAATGTAAGGTGAAAGCACACTAAGTCTTTCAAACATTGTAGTCATAAGTATTATATTTTTATAATTAATTTGTTTTGGATAATGTATGGACATGATAGATTGAATTTTTTTAAAAATTAAATATATTTGAATTAGTTTTAGATTTAATTTAAATAATTAATTTAAAAAAATTAAAAACATTAATTTTTTAAAAAATTCGAAATATATTTGTGATAAAATAGTACCTGTCACAAAGTTTGATAAATTGTACATAGCTCAAAACTAGGATTGTGAGAGAAATTTTTGAGTGAATTTTATTATAATATGATCAATATCAATATACATTTTTAAAAATTAAACTATTTAAAATTTAAAGTTTTTGAATGAAATTCAATTTTAAAAAATGTGTTTTTCGTATTTATTTAGCAATAAATGTATTAAAGTATTTTCTTTAAAAAACCACTAGTATTTTCAAAGAAATTTTTAAAAAAAATAGACATTGCATTAATTTTTTAGAAAACATTATTTAATAATTCTTTTGAATCACAAAATGAGACCTTATTATGATTGAAAACCTATAGATTATACATTCTATGTACATTAATTTTATTTTATTTTTTCATCTAGTTTTTAGATAAAAATTAATTTTAACTCAAAATAATCTTTAAATCTCAAAATATTATCATCCAAATTCTTAATTTTTTTCTTATGCATAGCACATCAAAGAATTGTTATTAAATTTTAATTTATTGCATACTATAATACTTATCACACATCATTTTTCTTGGGTGAACAATGATTCACAGTTAGTGTGCTTTCACGCTATAGTTGCAGCTCTCTAATGAAAAGCCTCAGTGCTGCAAGCTAGCTGCTAGCTTCTTGTCTAGCAATTTTGACCAGGTTTACGGTAAATATTTGTAACCGTAGGAATTGATATTGACATTGTCAACGGTTCTGTCTCTCTATGTATATATGTGACGGTTTACCTGTCACGTTTCAGATGACTTTGGGTGCGTTTTAACGTCATGGGGAGGCTTCGAGGGAGCTTTCCAGGAGCGTCGTCGTCATCGTTGTCGTCTTGAATAGCACAGCTAAGGTCGCTCTCGTCAGCCCTAATTTTGAGATGGACCATGTTGGAGGATAAGCTTCGAGGAAAGGCTTCTGACGTGCAGAGCTGCTGCTGCTGCTGCTCCACTGGCTTGTGCACCACCTTATTGCACTGACCAGCTAGTGGAGCTGCAGCCCCGATGCGCTCCATAGCTGAATCGACCTGAAGGTCGGGCCAGTCATCGGTTCCCATTAGTCCTAGTTCCGGATTCATCATCCCTTTGAAATTCTGTCCTTGAATGGGTTCCAAGTCGGGAGCTAGCATGCTCAACGAACGATCTACGCCAGGTACAGTCTCACCATTTGCTGCACATGCCGCATCGTGTAATTAATTATACACTGTAAAACATTTGATCGGTTTTTGTTACAACAGTTGGTGTCAAACCTTTGTTTATGTCTTTGAAGCGTCCGCTTATTCCGATCAATACTACTCGAAGGGAACAAATACGAGGAAATCATCCTTCATTTAAAAAATTTCTTTTCTTTTGAAGCACTACAGCAGACCTTGACCTGACAAGCTGTTGGCACCCCCAAGTCAAGCTCATTAGCAGAGGGCTGGCAGGAGTTTCACCTGCACACCACTAGGTTTGAACCGGTTAAGAAATCGGTGCTGATCCAGAAAACGACCTTACCGTTATTGTTTTTCACTGAGCACAACTCTCATAGCAAACACTCCAAGCCAACCATGTGTACCCCTAGCAATGGGTGCTGATTTCCACTTTTCTCATTAGCGCTAATCTGTGTCGAGATAAGCACAGGTTTGACACCCATTATTAATCACTTGCAATTTAATCTGGAGAGCTGATGAAGCCTAAGGAGGAATCACCAACTACAGTCAGCAAGATATCTGAAATTCTGGATCACCGCCAAGCCCTTTGCACGGTCCAGCTCTTGTACTGCAAAGACTTCGGACTTGCAGGATACAATTGATCGCTGGTCGTGACTCCGACCATGCTTAGCGTCTTTCTTTAGATGAACGTCGATGTCGGCCACCATTGGTGAGCTAATACTGCAGCTATAGGGGCTGCCAATTTCTTCTTCTTTAAATTTTAACGGAAGATCTAGAACAGGAAGAACTGGCACATTCAGTGCTCTCTGATCATGAGCAGGAAGGATTCTTGAATAGTACCTGATTGGTCAGCTCGGGTTGCAGCCGAGCTGGTTCCTCGCGAGTAGTTACCCAGGAACTGGCTCATGGGAAAATCCCTGTCTTGCGAGCCTGCTGAGTCCTCTGTCCTTCTCGGAATTCCAAGCGCACTCAATGTGAGGTTGGAAGTGACCTGCAGATTGGGGTACCTCCTGGGCATGGACGTTGCGCAGGCCTGCTGCTGTAGTGTTGCGGATGCAGGAGATTGGGCTGTAGTAGTACTGATCTCTTTGAGTCGACAAAGGGCAAGGTGGCACCAGTCTAATGAATTCTCAATCTTACCCATCAGTGGCCTCAAAATCCTTTCTGGAACTAACTCCTGGCTGCAAGTAGTTTGCTGCTGCTGCTGCTGCTGCTGGTTGCAGCCTGCTTCTAGCTGTTGCTGCACCTGATCACCAAATTGAGAGGTTCCAGCATTTTCTCCCAACTTATCAGCAGGAGTACTGCACGTCGATAGAAGTATCTTCCACATATCCTCTTGGTCTCTTATGGCCCTACTCAACATCTCTTGGATCTTCTCTACGTACTGGATTGATTCCCAGTCTCCCCCACCCATTCTCTTCATCCCTTCGCTTAGGTATTTCCCAATTTTCATGAGCACTAGCTAGATCACTGAAGCTTGATATATTTCAGGCACCTAATCACTTCCAACAATGGCTGATTACAAACTGATTCTAAAAAACAAACTGAAAAGAGAAGAAGCAAAACTTTTTTCAGCGGGACTTATATATATTCGGCAGCAATTAGAAGATGTGAAACATGAACCGGATCGTCAGCTGTCTCGTCAAGTACTTTACTCTTTGCAAAAAATTGGGTTCTTCTGTTCAATGCAATCTCTTGTTTGCTAGGAATTATAATAAGTGCCGCTACAGAATGATTTCAGGCTGCTGATCTAGAACTCACGGGCTGATCAGTACTACCGACTGCATCCAATACCAAACATAAGTGGAAGAAGAAGAAGAAGCTTGCAAATCTCATCATGGGCCATCCAGTTGCAGACTAGTTATGACAATGAAAGACGAATATTCAAAAATCCCACTAGCACATGAATTCTAAAAACCAAGTGAATTAATCAAATTCAGTCGCAATTTGAATAGTTAACAACAACAATGGATGCAAATGAATTAATCAAATTCAGTGGCAATCTGAACAGTCAACAACAACAATGGATGAAAATGAATCAATCAAATTCAGTCACAATTTGAACAGTCAACAGGAAGAATAGATGCACCAGCAACTCATCTTGCAGATCCATGTTGTATAAATTATACAAGAACCCAAAGCATAAACTTTAATGGTTGAAATTATTAGCTAGTTCAGCAAAAGCAAACTGTTAGTAAATTTTCTGGAGCTTCCCATCAGATTCTTTTGAACCGCAGCTAACTAGTGATCTCTCTCTCTCTCTCTCTCTCTCTGCATACATGAGTCTTACATAGAAGTGTGTGAAGATTGCAACTACTACTAGTGCAGATCGTGATTCCAAGACTGCCTACTTCACGAGCATACCACGCAGAACTCCCAGCAGGGAAAGCCTTTATTTGAAAGTCCCCGGTCGGGGGAGGACGAGTGAAAATTCCAAGTGATGTCGTCATGGTGGTCTAAAACATGTAAAAGATGTTGCGTAGTATTGGGTCAGTTTTTTGCCACGTATTCTACAAGTTTCCAATCAAAGAAAAGAGAAAAAAAAGTATTTGAAAGTACACTTGGAATTTCATTTAGAATATTACATGAATAAAGTGTGTTTTCTTTTTGCACGTTCATGACAATAAAGTATTAAGATATTGTAAAAGGTCAGGAATATATTAATGTATTGCATGTTGTTTGAAAAGTCCCTTTTGAATTGTTAACCAATTTGAGTCGTAGGCCTAGATTATATTTTTTTTCCAACCTGAGATGTATCTTTGCGAGTTGCCACCAAAGAACAAAAACCCTATATATAAAAGTCAACAACAAGAACCCATCCATCAAAAGTACAAGGCAAATGAGACATGAATAGACACAACCCAAAGAAGAAGAAAAAAAGGAAAACCAGCAATCAATGAAAAATAATGAAAAAAAAACCCTATGCAAATATGACCCAAAGCTATGACATATTGATCAATGATAACAAAGAAAAATTAAGACAAGAAAATTGTTGTCTATCACAAATTGACTAGTGACAAAAGTGCACTAGCTATGATGTATGGAAGAGATGAAAAACCCTAACCAAGTACAACAGCTCACTGAAGAATTGATGTGGCTTGCACATGTTGCGAGGGTATGGACACACATTGTCGATAGTGGGAAATTAGCATTGAGGGGGCTAAAAAAGACCATTGATAACACGCGATAGTGGTCTATGCACAAACAATCAGGGTGAAAATCCTTTAAGGTGTATCACACAAGACAAAAAAGGCCTAATCCTTACTACAGTCCTTTTTTACCCTACATTTTGATCCCCACAAAAAATAATGAAGGACTATATTTTAAATTATTACAATGCTAGATTCCATCATAATCATCCATAAATGTGTATTTACATGGTAAAAAAAGACTAGGTAAAAAATATAGAAAAATGTGACAATGTGATAAGATTTTGGTACACCTCAGAGAATTTATAGCCATAAAAAATGAATCAATATGAGAATGAAAAACCCATACATATCAATAACAAGGGGAATGAAGTCGTCACCTAATGCTTGTTCAACATAAAACCGTGTCTTCTCATGAGCAACCATCATTGTTACATGATGCACCCCCACACTCCTTGAAAGATTCGAATGTGAACCCAAAAATGAAAACAACAGAAGAAGGAGTTAAAGTATGCTCCTTAGTTCGTAGCACTTCAAAGGTAGAAAGGTGTGCTGGAGCTCTGAGGTGGGATTAGGACAAATGATAAGAGGGTCAATTATTCACAAATACCTACACAAATCAAAAAATAAATTGGTTAATGCATAGTTAGAACATTTTTGGTGCACGGACAAACCACAGGCATACATGAACTCACAAGATTCACAAGATTCACTATGGCCCAAACTTGAAGGAAATCACCACCTTCCCCTTATAGTATTATTTTGTTATTAATCATGAGGGTTACATCCTCCCAGCACTTTGGAAGGCCATAACTTCTTTTGCAAACTTCTGATTGAGGTGAAGTGTAAATAAACATTATATCCCTTGTCGAACACTTTCCAACAATATGGCACACCACCTACACATGCATATTTCAGGGCAATTCTTGATTTTTAATGGTCGGCAATCAAATTGGCACTTTGATTCTTGGCCTTTCTTTTGGCATAACTTGTGTTTTAAGTATTCAAATGGGTCATGCGAGCCCATTTTTGATATTTATGTTTCAAGAGATTTCGAATGGTATAAAGAACTTTTTAATCCAATGAATTTTCACCCCCTAAAATATCTCTTTGAAGATTTGAAACTTCATAAAACTTCCAACTCCCAAAGTGGAAGTCCATTTGGGAGTGCAAATAAAAAATAGATGGCACAAGGCGTAGCTAAAAGATATATGATGAAGAAAACAAAGAGAGAAAGAGACAACTTAAAGAACAAAATGTGTTTTCTTCTCTCAAATAAAAGCACTTGTTTAAAAAAAAAATGTTTAACCTATATGGCCAAGACTAGGCAAGGCTCTTATGTCAAAGCTTTATAAGGTTTTACTTGCTTTATTTGCCAAGAAAATGAAGTGGGTTTTGCTAGAAAAAATAAACCTAACTTTTTTATAAACATCCAAATGATTTATTTGGTTTGGCTCTTATTTGAAAAGATTTACTTCGAACGGATAGAGATGTGGAGTGCAAAAAAACTTTTTATTTTCACATGGCATTCTCAAGCTCTACCCAAACATTAATGTCTTCACACCAAAAGGCTTTCTACTGGTTGCGCAAAAAGTTGTGACTCCCACGTTGTGACTTTCGACCCACACCTTTCCATGCCTTTGCTTTGGTTACAAACCCAAGATTAGGGTCGTGACACTACATGTGATGTCATCGTCAATGCTCACTATACCATATATGTGCAAGTCGAGTTAACAATGATAGTGTCCATCAAAGTATGGAAGTTGTCTCTAATAATAAAAATATCCATTCATCAACAAATGTGGCAAGGGAAAAGGTGGGAAACCTCCCTTTAAACATGTGTTCCACTCTCCAAAGTAATAGCAGCAATAATATCCCCAAATGTATCATGGGCTATTATACGTTCATTCCTATAGGGCCACTAAAACAAATGGGTACTTAGATCATCAATGGTATGACCACACTGACATCGTGAAAGGTGCACACTATAAGATGTGGCAAGCCAAAACAAGTACATAATTTTGTGAGAAAGTGGGTCAATGATAAACGAAATGCTAATGTGGTAGCACGAGCTAATAACCAAACGCCTACCTTTGAACCCGCACATGAACGGAGATGTGTTCGCATGATATTCGAAGGAATGTCTATTAGAACAAAAGCAAACTCATGCTCGTGTAAGCGATCCGCCAAAGAAGCCTACAATTAGGGGTAAAACTAAACCACCACGCTCTCAAAAGGTGGGACATGAGAATGGACACCTTAGGGTAAATGGCTCAGACATCTTGTAATGCCATCTGGAATGGGGAAGTGTTGGTCTTAACATGTGTTATCACATCAAGAAGATAGGGCGATCATCTTGTTGGAAACAAGTGACAAGTGTAAAAGCAATTAATGCCCAACACCCCAAGAATGTGGGGGCAATAGTCCGAACCACAAAAGGGAGGCTGAACTTGCCCAAATAAGGAAGAAGAGTGGCCTAACAATGAGTTAAGTGACTAATAGAACCATCAAAAGATCTCACACCTAGTATCTTGCCAACAAAGTATTCCTTGGGTGGATTAGCACATGGACAAAAACATCCTTGGGTGGTACCATTAGGAACTAACTTAAGGAATGGTTAAAGAAACAAAAATGAACATTCTATTTTTAGGTTTTAGGACCTTAGAAAATTAATGTTAATAGGTTTTTTCTTTTTCCTTGATATTTTCGAGTAAAAAATGTATTTAAAATTTTAACTTTTGGAAACCTTTTTACTAGTTTTGTGCTCATTTTTCATTTGTTGGCAAATGAAAGCACGAAAAAAGGAACCAATTGCACCAAAGTTAAAGTCCTCTCCAAAGATTGTATTTTCCATGTGGCAATTTTCTATTGGTTTATACAACATTGTTCACATAGTTCTTAAAACTAAATATCAAATTTGAGGCCAAATTTATGATATATAACATGAGAAAAAATTAATTGTTTTTACATCAACCCTTACATTATAATCAAATTTATAACAATATTTTGAACCATGACTACAAATTCAAAACTATAATAGTGTTTAAGGACGTTCGAGTATCAAAATCTAAAAGTGTATATACATGTATTTTTATTTTTTTAATGTTTTGAACACTTGGATCCCTTCTTATGGAATATATTAAAGTTCACAAAAAGATTAAAACGATTGGTGAGCATTTGATAAGGAAAAAAGACTTTTGATACAAAAAAATCACTTGTCAACATGTTTTTTTTGAGTGCTTTAAACATACAAAAAGATTTTTGAAACATGCTGAATTTTCATGAAAATTTTGTATTTACAACTTTGAAAACTATATAAAAAATTATTTCAAAAATAAAATAAACTTTTGATTTATGTTCCCATGGTGATTTTTCAAATCTTCAAAAAACAATTTTTGAAAATTGTCCACACATTGATTGGCTCTTTCTTTCCTACTTTGACGTTGCCACAAGGTTTGTGAGTTTTTTTTAACCCTTTGTTAATGGGAGTTTTACATTTTTCCCATTAAATGTAGATTTTTAGAATTAATTTCCATTATAAGTGAAATGTGTTTGTATGAACAAATTTACACAACAGCCTACAGGTTCATTCTTTTACAAATCTTACTTGTCAAAAACCTATTGTAATCAAAACTTAGAAATAAAAAGCTTTATGTTTACTATTCTTAGAAAAATAGGAATGAAATATGAACAAATAAAAAGATAATCATCATCCATGTTTCTTATAAGTCTATATACAAGTTCAAAACTTCAACTATCTTATTCAACCTTTACATGGCTAAGTTTAAATAGTAACTAGCCATTAAACCAAAATTAAACAATGAAAAATTTAAACTTATTCCACCACTTGTTTTGCTAAACAAAGTTCTTGTCCTATACTATTGGTTTGAAATAATATTATAACCAATTTCTACATTTAGTACCTATTACTAAATTTTTTGGTTGACACCCTAATAATTTGTGGATGGTTTAAAAGGATTACATTTTTAAGGTGCATTAGATTTTGGTCACAATATCAATGCCTTTTTTCACCCTTTACCTAGTTTTGTTTTATCATATCCAAGACACGAAGTGAGTAATATTGATCAATTTTAAATTTTTGATAGTGTAAGATATTATATTTTTTTATTTGTTAATATTGATAGGGATCAAAATATTGGGAAAAAATACTTTGTTAAGGACTAGATCCTTTTCATTATGAATGGTACATCTTAAAAGATTTTCATTTTAAAGAATCTTTGAAGCAATGTGATTAAGAGCCTTCAAGACCAAAAAGAAAAAGACCTTTTTAGGCCCCCAAAAAAGAAAACCTTGTCTTGTTTTCACAAATGATGGAACTTATATTGGCTTGTACCTCAAAATGTCCCCATAGCTATGAACAAAATAGTCTAAATACTTGGGTTGTTTATTCTTTCCCTTAATGGATGCATTTGTGGTTGAACATATTTTTAAAAATTGCCGATGGATCCATCAATGGTCATTGATCTGGTATTTTTGTCAATTAAAGTAAACTGAGGTTGGCATAAGGTTGTGGGCGAGTCCATGTAATGGAATGCTTTAAACATTATGAAATATCACAATGTCTCTTACCAATGCACAATTGTAGTCCAAGGATTTCCAAGGTGGTTTCTCAAACATGCTTGCATTTTGAAATCAATTGTTTAAAAACTTGTTTACTCAATGAAAAAAATAATTAACATTTCAATAACCAATTATGCATAAATTGATTATGGCTAAAATATACATGAATGAAATAATTATGGCTAAAACCAAGATGGTTAAAATAATTATGGCAAATTAAACATGGTTAAACTAAAAATGGTTGAAGTAACCATGAATAAATAAATTAGGTTAAATTTACCACTAATAAAATTAATATGGCTAAACTAACTATGAATAAATATTTTAAGGGTCTATTAATTATGGTTAAATTTATTAAGGTAAAATAATAATATGTTAAATATATATATAGCTAATTTAGTTATGCTTATAGTAACCATGACTAAATTCATTATGGCAAAACCAACAATGGCCCAACTAATAATGGTTAAATTAATTATGTTAAACTAATTATCATGGCTAAACTTACTAGGGTTAAAGCAACTATTATTAAATTGATCATGGTTAGATTAATTATGGTTAGTTTTAATTTTAATTAGTTTTTTCATAAGTATTTGAGCCATAATTAATTTCAATATAATCAATTTAACCATAATTAGATAATCCATATATATATGGATTATCTAATTAATTTAATCATAATTAATTTGGTCATGATTCATTTAGTCATGATTAACTAACTTTTACATTTTTCAACTTTTTTTTAAGTGGTCAAACATAGTCAAAATGTTAAATGTAGTCCTAAAATATCCCATTAATATTGGAATTTGTAATTGGCCTTTTTGATTAAGCCATTGACCATTTTGACTAGGCTTACTTAATTAACCTTATTAATTGAGTATAATAGGTGGCCTTATTGATTATGGCACTTGGTAATTTCACTAGATCAGATAGTTTTATTAACCAAGCCTCTAACCAATTTGATACACTATTTTGAAATAAAATTTGACTAGATGTCCGATTTGACTAATTGTCAAATCTATCACTATAGTCAAATTGATTAGTAGAAAGATATCCATTGTCATTCAAGCCCTTGGCCTCTAGTCAAAAATACATGTCCTTTAATAACAAAAACCCATCTAATCAACTTAATTAGTTTGAAAACATAGGAATTCTATTAGTGTTTTGTTAAAGCCTCATTTTCAAAATTCGTAATCTTTAAGGGCAAAAAGACATTTGAACCAAATATGTTCAAATCAGTTTTTTTTTAAAAATCATTAATTCAATTCCTTTTTCCCTTTTTGATCATAAATGTTAAAATCCTCTTCAATTTTCAAAAGGAATGGTGCACACTTGGTAGAAAAAAAAATATTTGAAAAAGATAAGAACTATCCATTATCAAGGTTTAAATGTTTTGAACATGTGGAAAACATTTTTTATTTGTGTTAAACTTTGAGAAATTTTGAAATTCATGGAAAATATTCCAAAAACATTTATGACAATCCAAACTATTATGCTTTCCATGTGATATTTCAAACATCCAAAAATGCAACTTTTAAAGAATGTCCACTGACTTGAGTGATTCCTTTGACTATGTTTTTACCTTATGGTAGAATAATTTTTGTTTTGTTTGGATTGTATGGGTAGTTATTTGAGTTTCAAACTTAGTTAGTAAGTTTTGTAGGTTTAGATTTGAACTTGAAACCCATGGGGGACGCTTAGTGTAAAGTTTGGGATCTATGTGTCAAATGACCATTTTTAGGGGGCTATTAGATAATTGTCCAACCAATTTTTTATCACCTTATTATTATTTAATTTTCTAATATATACATATTAAAACCACCCTATATTAATTATAATACATTATTTCAGATTATTACATACCCTATATTATAATTAAATGGATTATTTGAATAAAATGCACCTTATTTTTTAACTAATTAACTTTTTTTTTACCCAACAACCAATATATTGCACCTTATATTTTGCCTCACCTATTTTCTATTTGTTTGAACTATTGTCCCTTGCAGGATTTGAAATCCATTGGGTAGGTCTACAACTCAATCGTGCAGTCTTAGATGGCCTCTTTTGGTTTTGTTATTATGAAATAAAGTATGTGGATTCAAGTTTGAAAATTTGATGTGGAAATTCAATGACCAATTCATGAAGTCCAAATTAGTTTTATGGAAATTCAATGAACAAGTTCATGAAATCCAAAAAATGGTTTAGAAATCCAATGACCAATTTGTCCACATCAAGAGACTATTTTGAAAATCCAAAGATCAAATTGTCCAAATCTAAATATTGTTTTCAGTTTCCAAAAACCAAATCATCAAAATCTAGAAATTGTTTTGAAATTTTAAGGTTTAATTTGTGTAAGGCAAGGTTGTTAAAAATGATGAGATACACCCATTTTATGTTTGTTGTCCCATTAATGTCTATCTGGATGTGTTAGTTTCATTCATTACATTAAATGCAAACAATTTTTTTTTTCACTTAATCTACCTTTAAATGTCTGGTAACCAAATTTAACAAATTTAGTCAACATAATTTTCATAACTAAATACATTCAGTTGTTATAGTGTTGGTGATCGAAATTGTTCAATCACAATTTCAATTGTTAGAATTGTGGTGACCAAAACATTGGCAACTAAATAGTTTCAATTACCAAAATTGTGATTGAACAATTTTGGTTATCAATTCTATGGTGACTAGTTTTTAAGTATAAATTAAAACACCCAAGGTACAATTTCAATTTTATTTGCCACTTATGGGGGAATAAATGATGTGGTTGTACTCCTAGAAATTAACAATCATGTCCATTTGATCATTGATTAAAAACTTGCTATGGATTTGTATGGAGTTTTTATTTGCCAAAAATGAGCTTCTCAACCATGCATTCACCATGTTTGAAAAATTG
Source organism: Sphagnum contortum (assembly GCA_963920785.1). Lineage (NCBI taxonomy): Eukaryota > Viridiplantae > Streptophyta > Sphagnopsida > Sphagnales > Sphagnaceae > Sphagnum > Sphagnum contortum. Next base: position 15,676,454 of record OY987285.1, on the reverse strand, counting down.
TCTATATAAATTTGTATAGTGTTGTCCACTCCAATGGTTTCAATGTATCTAGCCAAGGCATTACATATGTAGTGGGCATTTTTACATTCTCCTATTGTGTCAATGACACCTAAAAATACATCCCCATTAGGATAGGCAAACATCATGTTCAGCAATTAACACCTTATAGCATTGTCCCAACCATTAGGACAAATGTTTGTTCCACACTTGTGAATGGAATTCCGCATCCTTTCATCAACAAGTTTGGACATGTCAATCTTGGATTGGTTCAACAAATTTGTGTGTATTCATGGTAGGATACATGGGGCTTATAGTAGCATTACTACAACTCATGGTTTATTTGATTGAAAAACTAAACTAAAAACTAGTCATTTTGACATTTGGTCAATTTGACAAGTTTAGTCATATTAGACAAGTTGATTTGAACATGTCCAACTTGATTGGTGGTTTTTTTGATTGACCATAAAATGATCTTTTTGAGTAATCAAATTGGACAAGAAATTGGGTAGTCAAAAAAATTTAATTAAAATATAGTTCAATTTTTGAATATAAATAATGTAATAAATAAATACAAAATAAGTACCTACCCACCCACCCACCATGGCCTCCTACCTACCTATCCACAACCCACCTAAATATTATACATTTACACACATGTACAAAGTATATATACGAATATACATATTCCACATGATATATGTTAGTAAGGAGGATTGAACCTTGGTTTCCTTAGCTCCACATGAATGTCTTGGCCATCAAACCACCACCTCACTTTGTAAAACAATATCCCACCAGATGCATTTAACATATTTCCTTGAATTTCAATGAAATTTTTTATCAATGTGTAATGACATTTCAATTTCAATTTTTTTCATAAGTTGGTAAGTAGGTACTTAACTAGGTACATAGTGGGTACACATGCCTACCTACCTATGTTTTTTATGTACATACCTACTTATGTAAAATATAAGTAAGTATGTAAGTAGATAATAGGTAGGTAGGTAGTTAGGTAGATAGTAGGTAGGTAGGACATATTTTGGTTAGTACGTATGAAGGACGTAAATAGGTATATGCTAGGTAAGTAAGTAGGTGGGTAGTTTAGTAGGCATAACAAATAGGCTAACTAATTAATATGGCTAATTTGACTAAGTCATGGGCATCTTGATGGATCATTTTTAAAATTTGTCCTTTTTGACTAAATGTACCATTTCAAATTTGGTCAAAATGGTCACTTTAGTAAAAAAAACCAACCAAAAGAACCATGTGTTTTCATGCCCCATGCCCTTTGTCAAAGTGGATATCCTTTTGGTCAATGTGGACATTTTAGTTCATTCAAATCTTTTGAAAAATCATGGTTTGTAATAGTGTAAGTTCAAGATTTTGAGGTTGTTTTCATAGCTTCTAAGAACATTAGGTGTCATGCAACATTAAAAGGGATGTTCATTTCATAAAAAATAGTTGCCCACTTAAATTTCTCCAACAAGTTTTTTTTGTTGAGTTTAATCCTTCTTGTGATGAAACTTGTCAAAAGGTTTGAACATCATGATGTGTGGGTCTATTAGGACCTTTTATGTTATTTGTAGTTTGAAACCCCTTCCCCTTAAGATATTGAGGCAAATTCTCCTTCCATTTAAAAGTTCAACATTTCAACTTGCCACGTTTTTTGGTGGTCCATTCAATATTGTAATCTTTCACTCCCAAATGTTTAGCCACCAATGAAACCTCCTAAACCTAGGTTAAAACCTATATCAAAAATCACTGATGTCATTTGTCATGGTGGATGTCACTTGGAAACACTAGTAGGATTTTAGAAAAAACAACTATGTTTACAACTAGCTTTATAGTCATTTTGGATTAAACCACTATGGTCACTAAAATTGTGCTAGAGAACTTGCTTAAGTAACTCAACATGACATGTGTCAAGTTGTGTCCAAAACAACTATGTGTAATGTCCACATGGATAAATAAAAGTATGTAGTCATTTTATAGTCATTTAGGATACATGTAGTCATGTTATAGTCATTTATGACAGCATGTAATCATATTGTAATAATTTAGAACCAAGTTTAGGATGTCATCGCATAAATATAACCATGTATATTTCAAATCTTATGCATATTCATATCATTATTTAACTATGTAAGTTCATAGTAAATGAATTTCACATTTTAATTACATAATTATAATTTATTTTAATAAATACTTTTAATTCAGTATTCAAATTTAATGTTTTAAATTCTTGTTTTAATTATAAATCAAACGTAATTTTTAATTTTTATTTCATTTTAATATTTCATATTTCATATATACATTTGGAGTTTTTAATAATTAAGTTAAACTAATTCAGTATTTTTGGGCCATAAATTTAATTAAATTAAAATTTTGAACTAAATTTAATACATATTTTTAATTCCATAATTTCTATAAAAAATTTAGTTTTCAAATTTTTAGATGTAACTATATTATATCAATTTAAAATATTTATTTCAAAAATTTCAATGTAAATTTTTTAACTATAAACATACACATAAATATCACATGATTTAAGTTTTTAAAATAAATTTAATTATCATTTATTAAATCTTTATACATGTATGTATGCCATTTGTAAAAATAAAAAACTAAAAATATAACATTTTTATAAATCCCTAAAAAATGATTCCACTTGAACTTCATATACATGTGTTTTCATGTAATGCATACATGACTATTACCATTACAAAATGACTTATGAAAACATTTATGAATGTACATGTTAAATTATATTTTATGATGTATGATGTCAATTATTATTTACATTTTTGAAAATTTCAAAATTAAGTTATGACTATAATTATGTCAATTTGATTACAAATCTACACCATGTGGCAAAATTGCACATGTTAAATGTAAAATGATGGACATTAATGTTTTACATTATAGACCTTAAATAATATATACTAGTGGGTGCCCGTGCCCTTCGGACATTGTGAAGTCCCCCGGGAGCATTTTCTTCTCTGTTTAATACATTTTGAGTATCGTATTGTGAACATTCTTTAAAGATTTCGAGTACCAAGCCAAGTTGAGTGTGTGAGTGAGTAAGAACTCACCTCCCTTTCGCCTTTCCGTCCAATCAAACGTCGGACAAATCTAGCCAATAGGATATCAGACGAACGGACACACACAAAAACCCTAAACCCTAAACCCGGACACACCCAAGAGGATACCCATTACACTGAGTGATACCCATTACGGACACACCCAAGAGGAGAACTCACCTCCTGATTTGAGTGTGTGTGTGTGTGAGAGAGAGAACTCACCTCTCTTTCGCCCTTCCGTCCAATCAAATGTCAGACAAATCTAGCCAATAGGATATCAGACAAACGGACAAACAGACGAACGGACACACACAGAAACCCTAAACCCTAAACCCGAACACACCCAAGAGGATACCCATTACACTGAGTGATACCGATACCTTGAGTGATTTTTCCTCTCACTGAGAGTTCTCACAACCCACCCAAGAGTTTACCCATGACACCGAGGGACCCTGGTTTCCTCACAAACAAACCGAACACTGAGTGATACCCATTACACTGAAGGATACCCCTGACACTGAGTTATTCCAGCCAATAGGATTCTAACCGCTGCCCACTGGACCATTCATTCATTCAATCCTTTTTTCCTCAACGTGTGAAGTAAATGAAAAGAAAAGTAAAAGACGGACAGACGCACGCACACCATGTTGTAATTATATATAAGATATTTTTTAATAATTAATTACATAAAATACCAAATCCTTTTAATATCATATGCAATATCATAATGTCATAGTTATTATTGTTGGTTAAACACTTTAACAACTTTCCATTTTTAGCTTGAAAGTATATAAAATTGAATACATTCCCACATTGTGTTGACCATTCATTCCATTAATCCATTAGTTGTAATAACCATTAAATTGCAATTACACGTATTGCCACATAAGCTAGATAGTTGCAAATATGGTTCATAATTGTTTATTTAGTTGTTGAGGATCACTAGTTGTTTAACAAGTGGTTGCATAGGACATGAATTCTTCTAGTGAAATCTTGAAAAGAATACCCACAAAGTCCATATGAATGAAGGCCAATGTAAAGTTTTTTAAAACATGTTGATTAAACACAATTAGTTTTTAAAACAACAAAAAATCTATTTCAAAAGGACTTTTGAAATTAAATCCATTTTGACCTTTCAAAAGTTCATAATTATCATTTGGTTAAGGTTTTAAAGAAAAGGGTTTTTCACTTGATTTATTATTTCATTTTTAAAGCAGATCTTAATCACTCTAAAACATTTTGGAACACAATTTAATATGACTTCTTCAATTTGTTAACAATCTAATCAACTGAGTAGTTCATATTTTCGAACAAAAATCCACTATTAACGAATACATTATTTTCAAAATATAGTTTTCCAAATGTGTTCATAATCATCATGTTAATGTATTACCAATTTTCAATTGACAAATTCAAAATCATGTTATTCACTATAGGCATTTAAACACAATGCACTTTGCGTAAATGACCATTGTGACACCAAAAGTGAATCACTCACCTAACATGCAAAATGCAGTTGATTTTTTGATCCATCATTTTCCAATCCTTTATTTTCAAAGTGGTGTAATTCATTGTTTGGACCTACTATTAAAAGATTGGGGGATCAAAACCTAGGTGAGGCATATTGTGAAAAGGGCAAAAGTTATTGTTTCTTTCTTATGGCAACAACATGCACAACAAGAAAAATTGTCTTTTGTGACTTGATTTATGATTAGATTGTTAGTCATGGAAGACATCTATGACTACATGACTATGTAGTTGAATAGGACATGTCGTTTGGGACACCTAGTTGCTAGTGTGGTTTAGTCACAAAATAATTTGTGACTATGACTTTTGCAACTATAAAGTCATGGAGGTCATCAATGTTTGATGAGATCCATAAAATATGGTTGTTGGATATAATTCATTAAATATGAATTAAATATGTTCTTCAACCATGCCATAAAGGCTAAAAACCCAACCTATATGTTAGGAATGTAGGCCCTAACCTACCTAAGAATATATGCCCTAGCCTACCAAGGAATGTTAGGCTAACTTAGCTAGCAAGCTAAGCCAATTAGGCTAGTTCATTAAATTGCAAATGTGAGGACTTGAACCCCTCACCTCCACACTAAAGGAAGAAGTCTTTAACCCCCACTTAACCATTTCATTACATGATTTTTACATGACAAAAATTGTCACCATATTGTTATAAACATTTTTTTCTAACCTACTTTATAAATTAGGTACCTAAATACTTACCTAACAACTTAAAACCTACCTATTAACCTAGTAGGTACCTAACTTCGAAGGTAATAAGTAAATAGTACCTAGAGGTAATAGTAAGTAGGTAGTAGATAAGTTCTTAATAATAGGTAAATAAGTATGTAGGTACGCACATGTGTACATATGTATTACTTATTAGATAGGTATGTAGGTAGGTACTTAGTAGTAGTAGGTAGCTAGGTATGTATGTACTACATAGTACGTAGCTAGATAATAAGTAGTATTAGCCCATAAGTACTAACTACTTTATAAGTAGTTAGTAAATAGCTAATAGGTAGGTAACATTTAGTTAAACTACTAACATAGATAGGTTATTAATGTATGTAGGCTAGTCATGTAGTCGCAATGTAGTCATAAAATAGTCCTAATCTAGTCATGTAGTCATAATACAATTGCATTGTAATCACAAATTTGAGTAAAAGTATATGAATGAGAACATATGACTACATGACTAAATTAGGACATTAGTCATAAATGTCCAAGTCATGAAAGACATGTTTTGGCATTGTGATGTATCACTCGCAATTTTTTGTGGTGGCAAAACCAACCTAATGCTTCAAAACCCTACTAAGACATGTTTTGCAACTAATTTCTTAATGATTTAACGATTGTTGAAGATGAAACCTATTGTTGAACAAAATTTCATCAACCCTAGATGGATGACTTTTGTCAAACACATTGTGTAACATCCATGAACACAAGTCCCTCACCAAGGCAAAATATGTTTGAACCAACATAAGGAAGGACAAATTTTTGGATACTTGTGCCAACTTTGTGCACATAGTGAAATCAATTTTAGTGACATTGAAGGCATTTGATGACAAAACCTTGCATGGAGAAGCATGGCTTGTCATGAAAACATGTTTTATCATTATAAGATCAATTGTTTTCATCACCATTGAGCCTTACCAATGCAATCAATTAACAATTTTACCATTGATGGAAGATGTTGATGATCATCCTACATTATGTAGAAGCCTTTTTCAATATATATTTATTAGTTGAAGCTCAACTCCATGATGATGTAAATGCCAAGGAAGCATTCAACCATGTGTTTTTAGGTAGTAAAAAGTGAAAGCACACTAAGCCCCCCCAAAATTGTAGTCACACATAATCTTTCTACAATTAATTTTTTTGATAATGTATGGACATCACATCTTGAATTAGTTTTGCTTGTTTTAAGTATATTTGATTAGCTTTAGACTTCATCTAATCAATTATTTTGAAAAATTCAGTGAACATGGAAAATTTTGAATGTATGGAATATATTCATGATAAAATAATACATGTCACAAAGTTTAAAATTTTTAATATATATTTCAAAACTAGGGTTATGGATGGCATTCTTGGGTGAATTTTTTAATGGTGTATGATATTGATATAAATCAATTAAATGTAAGACAATTTAGAAATTAAATGTTTTTAGATGAAATTCCATTCAAAATTTTTGTTTTTTTGCATTTTTTTAATAATGAATGCATAATAATATCCTTTTTCTCAAAAAAACCACTACCATATCAAAGAGGAGGAGATTTTATAGATGGACATTAAATTATTTTCTGAATTTTCTTTTGTTTGATAATGTTTCATGAAGCATAAACATGAAGCCCTATGGTTGTTGAAAAACTATAAGTTATACATTTAGTGTACATTTATTTTATCCAATCCTCTTCATTTAACCATTGGATTGAAATTAATTTGAACTCAAAATGAATTTTGAGTTCAAAAATGTTGTTATGCACATTTTAAAGTTTTTTACCATGTGTTTATGATAACCAAAGGATGTCATCAACATTTTAATACTACATATTATAACACTTGTTATACATCACCTATTTTTAACAAAAGTGTCTCACATTTAATGTGCTTTCACCCTAAATAGGTCTAGGTAGGTAGGTGTTAGCTTAGCCTAACTTAGGCTACTTAACTTAACTTGACTTAACCTCACCAAATTTTCCCAATCTAACCTATTTACCCTAACCCTCTAAGCATGCACATAGGTTGTAAATATAAGGAATTGAACCCCAAACCTTCACAATGATAAACCAAATCCTTACCATTAGACTACACCATCAAATGTCTTTGATTTTTTTCAACTATTTTATTTCACACGTTTAGTTCACATCATTAAATATAATGGTTAAACTTGGTTAATAACTAGTGGCTAAACCTAATGGCTAAATTAAGTTACTAAACCTAGTGGTTAAATTTAATGGTTAAATTTAATGTCTAAACATAGTGGCTAAACCTTGGCTAAACCTAGTTGATAAACTTAATGGCTAAATTTTGGCTAAACCTAATGGGTAAATATATTGTTTAAACATATTGGCTAAACATAATGATTAAACCTTAACTAAACATAGTGATTAAATTTAAGGTGAACTTAGTGGTTAAATCTAATGGCTAAATCTAATGACTAAACAAAATGATTAAACCTTGGTTACACATAGTGATTAAACATAATGATTAAACCTTGATTAAATTTAGGTTAAACATAATGGCTAAATTTAATGGCTCAACATAATGACTAGACTTTGATTAAATCTAATGGTTAAATCTTGTGGCAAAACATAATGACCAAACTTTGATTAAACATAATGGCTAAACTTAAGTTAAATCTAGTGACTAAATTTAATGGTTAAATCTAGTGGCAAAACATGATGACTAAACTTTGGTTAAACATCGTGGCTAAATATAGGCTAAACTTAATGGCTAAATCTAATGATTAAACATAATGATTAAACCTTGGTTAAACATAACGACTCAATATAAGTTATAATTAGTGATTCAACTTAGTGGATAAATTTAGTGGTTAAACATAATGATTAAACCTAAGTTATACCTAATGATTGTATTTAATAATTAAACTTAGGCTAAATTTAGTGGCCAAATCTAATGGTTCAAATTAGGCTAAATTTAGTGCCAAATTTAATGGTCAAACACAATGACTACATTTAATGGTTAAACTTAATGGTTAAAATTTGACCAAAGTTTGAATAAACCCAATGGTTAAATTTAGTGGTTAAACATAATGTCTCAACATAATGATTACATTTAATCGCTAGATTTTAGGTAGGTAAGTGGGTGGATAAGTAGGTTGGCAATATGTAACTAGTAGGTGGGTAAGTAAATAGGTAGGTGAAAAGGTATAAATAGATATAGGTAAGTAAGAAGGTGAATAGGTGGGTGAATAGGTAGGAAGTAGATAAGATAACAAACCATGTCGCATTTGATTAAAGATCATTGACCATCTTGACTAAATGCTCCATTTGACTAAAGACCATTGGCCATTTTGACTAAGGTTGTAAATTTTTAATTAGATTTATTTATTCAAATAAACCATTATAATCAAGTTGATCAATCAAAAAATACATGCTTCATTTAAGCCCTTGGCCTTTTAATCAAAATGTACATGTCCATTAGTCAATTTGAACCTTTCAAAAAATCATGATTTGTATTAGTGTGGGAAAATGAATCATATTTAATCATTGAAATGAAAACATTCAATGTTTCACAATTCTATAATGGATTTTGTTCCTATTCTAAATCTATTTGTTCCAATTTTGACAAGGTAATCAAGTTGTTCACTTTATCTTGCTTACACCTTTATAGGAAGATGATGAGGTCAACATGACCCTTTTGAATTCTTAATTAATGAAGCATCAAAAGACCTTTCATTCTTAAGGTTGTTATCTAATGTTAACACTTGGGAATGATTACTGTTCGACAATAAAAATATATACATTAGCATGCCACCTAACAATGTTTCACCACATGTGTAATTCCCCACTTTAAACACATCCATTGGTCAACAAGTTGAAACCCCTCATGCATTGACCACAAAACTGTACATGTCCCAATGGTTGATGATGAAATCACACACTTGCAAACAATAGGTTCCACAAATCATGTACTCCCACATAGCATGAACCCACCATTAGCAACAATGGACTCTACAATTTGCCCAAGGATCATTTTGCACATTTAATAACCTAATACATGTTAATTGAGACACCAAATTCACAAGTCAGCCCTTCAATCAATCCTATAAATCCTCTAATTGAAGCCATGATAGTAATGAAATCAGACATACAAATGGGCTCAAAAACCACCACTTATATCCTTGAACCCTAAGCTAGTCATCAATGCATGCCCATTCGTGAAATTGAAACTTCATCAACACAAGATGATTTAAATTTTGACCACACACCAATCTATGACTACCTATGATGTCAAACACATCTTCAACCCCAAGTGGCATCAATACGGGCTATGGTGGCTACTTCCATCAACCGTCTTCATCCACATATTTGAAATGCATCCACACGAGTTGCTTGAAGGTAAGATGCCCATTGATAAAACAACAATGGTTTTTGTAGGTGAACATGATTATGGTTAATCACATAAGGATGACATCTTGGATATTGATGGACAACATCCCACCAAATGAATTGTGACAAAACAAGTGCCCCATGGAATATCATCATGACTTTGTGTAGGACAAACATTTCAAAAGCAGAAGAACAATGCAATGGTGATGATGAAGACATCAACATTAGTAATGATGGTGGAAAAGCAGCAAATGATAACAATTATCATGAATGGCAACCCCAAAATACCAATCTCATAAGTGGTTGTGTTTCCACACTTAAAGTCACTAAGGCATTGCAATCTCACCTTATTTAAAGGGTAACCACTAGGTAAAAATTTAGTCATATTCCCATCCACATGAAGGTCTATAAGTCTTGTATGAATTATATGTTTTGTGTAAATAATTTTTTTGCCATTTGATTTTGGACATTATTTCACCAAGTTTTTTATCTATTCCATTTATCAATGTATTTAACATTTAAAATTTGGTCCAACCGAAAGTTAAGTGTTGAAAATATGGCATATGCAAATATGTATGTTGTAAAGATGTATTATGTGCATTCTAAGCAATGATGATTTTTCTAATCACAATGTCATTTGAAAACTCCAAGTTGATGAAAAAATCATTTAAAATTTTATTACATCCAAGTTATCACCATTACATCAATTAGAGAAATATTATGTTTGCCATTATGCGCCATTCATAATATGATAATGGAAATATACATATTTTTGCTTATGGGTTGGAGATATTGGTGGGCGTGGGGTATAAGCCCTCACATGCTTATTGAATCTACATTTGCCCTTTGTCATATTAACTCCTAAATGCAATAAATGACATGCCCACCTATCAAATCCATCACATGTTTACACCCCATGCTTGAGGTCGATTAGGTGTGTTACATTATATTCCCAATGTTTCAACATGGCAACTTGAAGGCTAAATAGTGCACATATATGACTATGGAATGGGGCTTTACATTGCGGAAATCCCTTCTTGCCACCATCAGTATCATTAAACATTGCAAATGGTACATGTGTGGACAAGTGCCCAATTGCCATGTGGGTGTTTCCATATGGGATGGTGTAAACAAAAAGTAATCTTAGTTTGACATTTTTTATGTACATCTCAAAAATATTTGGAGGAAGTTCTTTGATGGAAATGTGCAATTAAAGGTGGATAACATCCTAAATTGTCATAATGTTGTGAAATTGGTGCACATATCAACAATTCAATTGTCAATTGAGGTGCAGTCACAATCCAACGAACCAAAAAAGGCGTCGGACTATAAAGAAAAATAATCAAAATTGGATATATATTTATGTTTTTCCATTTAAAACCATGGCAATCATGGCAAGTTATTACCTTTCATTCATATGAATGTCAAGGAATTCAAACCAAAAATCCATTTGATGAAATTTTAAGTTTAAGTTTTGATTTTGGACCTCTAAAAGTGAACAATAACAGGTCGAATAATAGTCAATTTTGCACAAAAATATCAAAAGGATTCATATAACAAAACACATTTGATGGGATAAGAATTAAGAGGATAAAAACGTATTAATCACATTAAAAAAACATTCATAACCTAAGATATTTGGAATTGTAATACTTTAAAAATTCAAAAAACTTTTCAAAATTGATCCAAAATTTTAGAACTTCAGAAGTCCTTTGCCACACATGAATGGGGTAAAACGTACATGATGTGTTAAGAAAAGTTGTAGTTTATTATACAAGAAACATAAAAATGTAAAGAAATAAAAATTGGTTATGATTTGAACTTATTATCATTTAAAAAGATGAAACACTAAATTTACAAGGAATCATAACACTTTCCAAAATTCATATTTATTCCAAAATGATGAGGAAAAAAAAATGTTATGTACTTGGACAACTAGAAGCATTTATTATAACAAGTTGTAAAAAAATTTGTTTTAAAATTCATTCATATGAAAAAGGGTTTTTTGGGAAAAGGGACATGGAGTCCTTTTTCACAATAATCTTGTTAGTTCATTGTATCTTGTTTGCACCATTTGGAGTAGATTTTTAATTTGCAATAGTGTGTCACAAACACTAAAATGTAAGAAAAAGACTAAAAATACTCATTTTAATGGAAATTTGTCCATGAAACTTTGCACAAACAAAGAGACCACCATAAGGAATAATCTTCCACATCAAAAATTTCAATGTCATAAAATCAAGAAGTTTACATTAAATGATATGAAAATATTTGGTAGTACATTAGATTATTGTAATTTGATAATTATAATATTTTTAAGTTGTAAAATTTTCTTCCATTAAAGATGTAGTTGGGTTGAGAGTTATTTTTATCATTTTACAATTTTAGATTAATGAAAATTATTAAGTTATATTATCACATAAATAAGATTTATAAAATTATTAGTATACACTTACATAAAGAAAAAATTATGAATCAATTTCACATTCATAGTTGATATGATTATTTGTCTTTCATGTTTTCGTGTCAAAAATTATATTAATATTGCACATTTCTTTTATATGTTTTGATGATAATGTTTTTAACATATGGTGGAAACATGTGTAACAATTTGAAATGAATCTAATGAGATTTGAATTATCAAAATTGTTGATTCATCACTGTAACTAGTGTTTTACAGTGCTTTACTACTTGAAAAAACTTATGAATGATTTTTAAAGGACTTGGAAATGACATAATTTTGGAAAGATTCTCAAAACACATATTCACATAAGAGTATAATGTAACATATGTTTGAATCCAAAGGACTTTCTTATGACTTTTTGCAATTTACAAATGGAATATTCTTAATAATAAATATATACCCATAATCTTTTAGAATAAGCAATCACCAAAATCTTTACTAAGGGTGCACTTTCAGCTCCTTATTTTGTGAATGCACTTGAATGTGCACTAGCTCCACCTCCATATGCATAGCCCAAAATGCATGTTATTGCATTTTGTTTGAAGAAAGTTAGGTTGTTGTTAACTGGAACTCTTTGTAACCGATACTTTAACCGATAGTAACCGAACCCATGGCACATGTTGAACCAATAGTGACGGTATAACTGGTAGTAACTAAACTGGTGACACCTATTGAACAAGTACTCAAAAGTTGTACTTGGCAAAATAGGTAGTTAGCAAAACAAGTAACAGATTTTCAAATTTATGAATGTTTATGACATTTTTATTAAATAGTTTCTATTAGTTGATTAAAACAAGGAGTTTATCAGCTAATTTCTATTTAGATAATTTGCACAAAGCATTTCAAAGTTCAAACTTAAAGTATAAAGGAGGGATGGTAGAACATGAGAGACATAAGATCTTTACTTTTCCATAGTTACTTTTTAAAAGCTCTAATGTATAAACTTTGATTTCTTAATACAATTTTGTCTTTTCATTACAAGTTGGAGTACTTGTTAACATTGAGTTTTGTGCCTATTCACAATGTAAGAAAAGATATTTGCATCAAGTAAGAATATTTTTTATGTTAATTTGATTTTGTGTTTCTCTTTCATTGAAAACATGAAAACATTTTTATACTTCAGCAATACCTTTCTTGAAACTATGTGCGAATTGAGTACATGTTAGTTTAGGAATTATAAATAATTCTAGTTTTGTTAGTTTAAATGTATTTGTTTGGTGTTTTAGGAACCTGTTGTTGGAAAATTCAGAAGTTGAACAACCTTATTGGGAATAGAAAAACCTGTTAATAGTTGCCTTGGGAAACATTCAAGAATCTTTTTTATATTGTTCTTTCATGTCATTCAAAGTTTGATGATAGTGTTTGAAACATGGAATTTAAACATTTTTTTTCACTTCAATTACCTTTGTTTCTACTTCCAACAACCTCACATTCTAGATCCTTGACCCTTATTTGCATCTTGTATATTTCTTCACACAATTGATTGCATTCCAACTCCACTTCACATAGTGTGGCTTGCATTGTCCCCAACAATGAATCAAAGGCATTTTATGCAATCTCAACCCCTTGGGGAGATCACTCCTAGTATATTTTAAGAAAGCACCTAAAGCAAAAGGATATTTTTTAATATGCTATGAACTAATGGTAATTTTTTTTAATTAAATATATTTTTATATATTTTCAAAATGAATTATTGGCACCCTATTTACTTACATTTAGATAAATCATGAAATTTATTTATTTTATTGATTGCACCCTATATTTTTTTGCATACTTTTGTAATAAAATGGAAGTAACCTCCCTAGTAAGCTTAGCCCTTAAGTTTGCTCCCCTAAAATATAGAGGTGGTGTATGTGTGCTTGCCCCTTCCATTTTTTGCTTCATTTGGCACCTTTCACATCAAATGGATCATATGATGCCACTTGAACCACAACTTCCAAGTTCATCTCCATTTCCTTTCAAACCCTTGGGTTTCCATCCATAGTGTCATCTATGCTTGAAATTGACAGAGATGTTGGCCCATGTGAATGAATGGGACTTTGATCCCATGGGCATTCAACAATTCAATCAATGACTATGGGGATTAAAACTTGACTGCCATGTGGTTCCACAACCACCATTGAAATGAATGTTATTACTTTAGTGGTATCAGTTGAAAAACAATATGGAAATGTGGTGGAACCACTTGTGCTTGATACATAAGCACATTGGTCCCTCAATGGCCTAGAATGATCTTCCAATTGACCTGAACCTCAAGCACCATCTTTGCATACACCATTCATGCCATAGTCAAACTTGGCACTTGGTTTTTGACAAAGATTACGCACCATGTCACTATTGTGTGCACCTCCAACATACATTATTTCATTCATGCATTTAAGCAACTCATAAATTGGGTCGAATTACTTTTGTAATGATTTTCATGCCAAACCAAAAGCCATTTCTTGTCAATGTGGCACCACCACACATAGTTGGAACATAATGTGTACATATCCATGGCTAGGGCATGTTTTGCCATCCATCATTTGCTAGCATGGTTGGATCTTGAAAGGCTTCGAGTTCTGCATCATGTCATTTTCCCTTCACCCCATGTCCCCTTATTACTATCCTATGGTCTTCATTGTCCATCGTGTTGCCCTATGAATAATATCCAATTGCAATGCTACTCTATCGAGTGTTGGGATCCTTTAAATCTATGTGAAATCTAATAAAATTGGGATTTTCCAAATTCACTTAAGGTCACTAGGGTTCATTAATAATATGGTTGGGGGTAGAAACATAGTTGAAGGAGTCACCCAAGTGAGTGGACACTCTTTAAAACTGCAGTTTTATATGTTTGAAGATCACAAGTGAAGCATAATAGTTTAGATTATCGTTTTTTTTTGGAATATTTTTCATTAATTGCAAGTTTACATGCTCAAAGTTTGACAAAATAAAAATAAAAATTGCATGTTCAAAGCATTCAAACCTCAAAAGTGGATAGTCCTTGTTTTTTCATTAATCCTTTTTTTGTACCAAATGTGCACCTTTTGAAAATTGGAGGATTTTTTGATGATTAGAAAAGAAAAAGACTTAAACTAATGAAAAAAAAATTGGTAATTGATTTGAACACTTTTGGTTCAAAAGTGCTTTTGACCCTAAAAATTATGGATTTTGAAAACGTGCCTTTAACAAAAGTTATTCATGTTTATGTGATAGAGGGCATGAATGCCATATATACATGATATAAAATCAATTTTTAGTCAAAATTTATTTACATCTAAAATGCAATGTTAAAGGGGGTGACCCCAAATATAAATTTTAAAGTTATAAACCAACACAAAAATGACACGTGTCATGTGTAGTCCTTGGAAAATGACTTTTACCTTGACACCCCTAGCTCCTTTGACCATGTTTCACCCTCGGGTCCTCCATAGGTTCAATAATGAAGTCCATCACACATTGTTTTCACAAATGGCATCGTAAATTTCGCCACCTTTCAAAAGTGTCCTACTTTTTTCCACATGTGTAGCATCGATTATTGGAAGTAGATAAAATCTTCACATGTTAGAAAAGAAAGTATTAACAATGAAAAAAATGGGGGTCTTATATTAAACCACCCACTTGAAATGAATTAGGCGTGAACTCAAGCCAATTTTGATTACCCTTAATCCCCTATATGCATAGATTTTGTCACCATGCCTAAATGATTGGCCATGATTGAATGGTAATTGAAACAATTGGGCTTGAGGAATGTTATCAAAGGAGACCATAAATTATTTATAATTGGTGCATAATGAATTATCAAAAGTGATGTGTTTTGGACTTTTTGATTAATAAAATGACATCTTGCTAAGGAATTGTGATGTCATGTGTGATTATTTTTGAAATTTGAGTAATATTAAGATTTTT
This sequence comes from Sphagnum contortum, assembly GCA_963920785.1. Taxonomy (NCBI): domain Eukaryota; kingdom Viridiplantae; phylum Streptophyta; class Sphagnopsida; order Sphagnales; family Sphagnaceae; genus Sphagnum; species Sphagnum contortum. Next base: position 15,660,426 of record OY987285.1, on the reverse strand, counting down.
TATTGAACATAATTAGAATTTCACAAAAGTTGATTCACTTGCATTGATATTGTGATTCACTTTGTGAACATGTCAAAGAAAACAAATAACATACATCCCATCATTTCATGTCCGCAAATTATTTCTTGCCCATATTTTGACATGTTGGAAGATCCATGTGTCCATCTCAAGATACTAAATGCTCCAATAAAAAGTCATACACATCAAATAATGGAATAAAATCAATAAATATTCTTTTAAAGCAATATTTTTGATGCAAATGAAAGCCTTCTACATTTCTTTAAACAAAATTTTGGTGAAATTTAGCAAAAATATAAGAAATTTGGTTGAACTTATATTTGAAACCAAAATTTCTTCAATTTTCATAGCTTTTTAATCTAAAAAAAAAGAAAATCTCCCTCAAAACTTTGAAGAACTATATTTTCAATCACTATAATTTAGACATCGGTTTTCATGTGGTGATTAAAATCTCCAATAACTGAAATAGGTTCAATTGCCGGTTGGTTATGTTGACCAAAATAGTTTCGGTCATTAGGTGCCTATGGTGATTGAAATTATTTTGGTCACCACGTGCCTATGACAAGTTAAACAATTACAATTGTTGATGCTTATGGTGACTAAAACTATTTTGGTTGTTAGGTGCCTATGGCAAGTGAATGTCATTTCAGTTGCATAGTGTTTAGGCTAACCAAACAAGATGAATTTTAGTCTCATTAAACCCTATCCTAGACAACGCAATGTGGGCATTGACCTATGTTGACATTACATTTGCATATGTTGACCTATTTTAACATGACATTAAGTAATGTAACATCCAAAAGGATGCATTGCATCTTGACGAACACCTAGACATTGTGACAACCATGGTGTAGGGGTTTGAATGTGTATGGCTTTTGTTCATGATTGAAGGGATGGTAAACCTCATGAAAATCACAAAGGTCATGGAGTGAAAATTAGAATAAACACAACAATCTAAAATTATTATATTATAAAAGACAAAGGCAATTAGGAAAAAGAAAGTTTTAGGGAAATAATGGAATCTTTCCACTTTAACACCATGGTCATATCAAATATACGTTGCATTTTGCAACATATGGCAAATCACTCAATTGATCATTAATGTTGTGTGGAGATTAATGTATGTTGATTACTAGAAGTTTTACTTAAATTATGTGTTGCAAAAAGACATGGAAAGATTACTTATATTATACCTTGAATGACATGAAAACAAGGAATTTAATGAATAGGGTTCAAACCAAACAACAATTTAGTGCGATGAAATGTTGGAACATTTGAAGGTTATAGATGGACATGTTTTCAAGAAATGTTTTAAAAAGATGCCAAAGTATGATAGATGGTGTACCCGTATTCCACTGTAAAACACCTATTCATACTTCTATCTCCCTTAAGCCTAAAGGTTCCAAACCTAACCTCTTTGCATTCATGGACTCTAGACCATTTGCAAGTGTTGGTGAATGGATGATGACCAAGGTAACAATGTTGTATAGCCAATCTATGAACATGGCAACAATGGCATGTTGCTTTGCACCTCCAAGTCCCAAGATGTTTTATCAGTAGGTAAGACGGAGATTAACAATCAATAGAAAAAGAGGTTTAAAATCAACAACTCAAAGGTGGCTAGAAGTTTAAGCATTATGAGGAGTTTATATTAGAACTTAAAATAGTTTTTAACTTGTAACTACAAAAAAATGGACTTAAAAGAACAATTTTCCTAAAGTTAATTCATCATGATCCTTAGTCCATTGTTGTGTTTCTTAATCTTAACTACATATCTTGATTTTTATCTCCAATATTTTACACAAGCACAAACCATGACTTTAACCCAAAAACCCAAAACCCTAACCTTAAACCTTAAAAATTAGATCATACATGAGAAAGCTTAACCTTGAACCTAAGCCATAAAAACCCTTTTTCTTAAACCCTAAAAACTAAACATTCAAACCCACATAAAACCTACCTTAACCTTAAACCCTAAAATGCCAAACCTAACCTTGAAAGTTAACCCTAAAACCTCGTGTCCCAAACCTAAATGTAAACCTGAAAAACCCAACTCCAAACCCTTAGAAATCAACCTTTAAAAGGCCCAAACCTAAACCCTAGAACTAAACCTTAAAACCTCAACTTTAAAACCCTAATATTTAGATCCTAAAGTTTAAAACCCAAGAAACCAAACCCTAAAAGTATAACGAATAACCATATAACCATTAGCCAAGAAGCAATAAGCAAAACGCATAGCCAATACCATAGCCACTAGCCATAGCCATGTAACCATCCAACCAATACACAATAGCTATATAGCCAATACCCATATGGCAAACTCTTATAGCCCATAGCCCCTAGTCCAGATAGCCCATAGCATAGCTCCTTGGTGGGCAGCCCATAGTTGATAAAAAAAAATGTTATGCTTGGTTGGGGAAGCCCATGTTGGGTTTCCCCATTTTGGTGCCTTATTTGAACACTTTATGGAGATGTGTGCATAAAATGAAAATGAAAGGAATTGGCAAACATCTACAAACATTAGTTTATACCAGCACCCTCTCGCTAGTTATCTTGTCCATAGTTCCTACTAGTTTGGCCTGTGCCCTTGGCCCAAGTGTTACCACGTCCTCAACTGATTTTTCATTCCAAAACCTGGTTTTTTAGGACTTATTTGAATTTTCAACAGCAAAAATCACTTAAAAATCAACATCTCCCACATTCTGAATCCTAACCCTACTAAATAAATTTCATTAAATCCTGCTCATCATGATCTTTCTAACAACACCAAAGGCACATTCAAATTCCTCTGAAATTTTCAACTACAATTTTAATTTAATTTTCAGTGAAGAAATCATTCAATATTCAAGAACTTTCTGCACCGCAAGTCCAAACATCATGGAACCAAGCCCATGCACCCCTCCTAGTCGAGAGGTTTCCAAAGACACCAAGAACATGATCTGAAGCATCCCTAATCAGTGGATCTCATAACTACAAAACAAAACAAACTACCTTCCTTCATAGATAGATTTTGCTAGCTGGCTCCTCTTTGCCACCATGATGATGTGTTCAATAGCCTTCCATTTTAGTTACCCTCTCCATTTAATGGTTGATCCATGTTTCTGGATATCCGATCATAACATTTGACAAAACAGAAGGTGAGACAGCACAGCAACTACTAGACAAAGTCAATAGTCAGGTTTTACAAGGACAGATGAAGCTAGCCATCAAGGCTGTGGCAGCAGTGCGCCAGCCCCTCAACAAGAGAGCGGAGACCAAGCGTGGGATTGTACGCACACGAGCTGTACTTGTTACTTTTGCCACAGCTGAAGACAGAAAAGCTGTTTGTTAAAAACGTGTAGCTTTGAAAGGTACCCGCTGGGGCCTGGAAGAGGATTTGACCAAATAGCAACAAGAACAAAAAAGGGCATCATGGCATCTATTTGAGAAGGCCAAAGCGGAAAAGAAGAAAGCTTACTGGCATGGTGCAAACCTTTACATCAATGACACCAAAGTCACGGCCCAGTACTAGGGGTGTTAGGACCAGAAAGTGTTACGCATCGCCCTGTGGAACATCCATGGGGGGACAAACACGAAGCTAAATACCAGTTCACATATACAGAGATTGTTTGATGACTCAGATGTTGTTGCACTAACTGAAACACACTTGTTCCCTGATAAAACACCACTGCATATGCCTGGTTTTCAGTGTTTACACAATCCACGCCCTGTATGTGACATGAGCTCAATCAGAGCAGTAGTGAAGCATAGTGGTGGTGTTGCAGTATTTGTGAATGACGCATGGTCAAACTGTGTATCCCTATGGAAACAGAGTACAGATGGCACCATGTTGTGGCTGTAATTCCAACGTTCGAGGGCTACATCGTTGTTTTTGGCTGTAGTGTATGCTCCACCCAAAGGGTCCCCATATGTTGATGAAGGCTTGTTTGATAACATTGCCACAGAGGTCGGCATGATTCAAGATCTTAGGGGCAATATTTTACTGACTGGTGATTTCAATGCAAGGACCAGTGCAGCTGATGACTATGTTGATTGTCGTTACTTTACCGACCACATGCCTGACATGCTGCTAGTGGGGAATGACTTCTCGAAGGTTTTGCCTGAGCGACATAACTCGGACAAGGGGGGGGTTGAAAGGCTGGCACAATAAGTTCTTAGACCTTTGTCGCTCCTCGGGACTGTTCATTCTCAATGGCAGGATCGCAGGCGATGAATTAGGGGAGTGCACTTGCTTTACCAAGTGCGGCTTTAGCCTTATGGATTATATGGTCGCATCACCTGCCTTATTTGATTGTGCCACATCACTTGTTGTACATAAATGCCCTCTATTTTGTGAAAAAGGGGGTGATTCCGACCATAGGCCACTTTCACTCAACTTACAGTTACCTTGGCAACATGTGGCATCAACAACCTCAGAATCACATGTAGACATCCGCCGTTTCAAACATGACACCAACAAGTGCACACAGTACTGTCAGCATTTGCAACAACATATCGCCCAATGCACAGCATAGATGAGTGACACAGATAATGCTGACATGGTCGTGCAGTTGTTACATGACTGCATTTGTAACGCCGCTACGACTATGCATGGCTACCGTGCGGCATGCACTAGTACAACACAACATCACCATCAACCATGGTTTGATACTGAATGTCGCAGCAAGCACAAGGAAGTATCTGCATATGTAAAGCTTCATCCTGACAACCATCTAGCATGCGAATAGAAGAAGCAACTTAAAAAGCTATTGCGTCCTAATAAACGCACGTACAAGAGGCTGCAAGGCCGATAGCTATGTGCACTAGCAAAGATAGATCCAGCTAGCTTTTGGAGGCAATACTCTAAGAGCAAGGAGCGATCTGTGGCCATCAGCAAAGCAAACCTGGTTGTTGGCTTCCAGAAGCTACTGGAAGGACAATGCCCTAGTAATACAACTGGGGGACATGGCAGCTCTACATATCAGGTGGTCTTGAGCTTATTACACCCTTTTGCAAGTGATGATTGTAGCACACTAAATTGTGACATAACCTTAGATGAGATTGCGCAAGCGATGAGGAGACTTAGACGTAACAAGGCTGCAGGCTTAGATGGCATCAAAGCAGAGTTTCTGCTAGATGTTGGCGATATGTTGCATGTACCACTACAGATTGTGTTCAACAAGTTATTGCAACAAGGTTATTCAACAAGCTTGTCTACTAGAATCATTCATGCATTGCACAAAGGTGTTGATGCCTTGCAATTTGAGAACTGCAAGGGAATCACAGTGGGTCCTGTACTAGCTAAGGTGTTTGCCATGATTCTAGAAGCACGGTTGAGCAGCTGGGTAGAAGAGAGGGGCCTACGGGCCAGGGGACAGGCTGGCTTTAGGAAAGACTTCTGCACCATGGATAACCTGTACATTTTGTGAACGCTCATTGAACAGAGCGTTCACAAACGTAAAAAGGTGTATTGTTGTTTTGTGAACTTTCGTAAAGCTTTTGATATAGTGCCTCGGGATCTGCTATGGCAAGTGTTGGCTAAGATGGGAATTATGGGTCGCTTCATGCAATGTCTACAAAACATGTATAGCCAGGACAACGTCAGAGTTATGCATCCAACAGAAGGGCTATTAGCCCAGTTCTCATGTGGCATTGGGGTCAAACAAGGCTATCCACTGAGCCCACTGCTTTTTGGACTCTACTTGGATGGACTTGAGAAGCATCTAGATGCACTTGATGGCGACAGCCCACCACAATTGGTAGACATAGTAGTCAAATTACTGCTGTATGCAGATGATTTGGCATTGATGTCAGAGACCCCACAAGGGTTGCAGAAACAAATAGATGTTTTGTCTGAGTTTTGTGCTGAACGACAATTGGTCATCAATGTGAGCAAGACCAAGGTGGTGGTGTTTGAGAAATGTTGCAGTGCAGCGCCAAAATTCACATATAGAGGGACAACCATCGAATGTGTTCAATCATTCAGATATCTGGGCTTAGAGTTGCATAGTACAAGAGGCATGGTAGTAGCCATAGACAAAATGACTATTGCTGGGAAGAAGGCACTGTTTGCATTACGTCGTAAATGTAATGACTTGAGCATAACAGATCCGGATGTAATGTGCCAGTTGTTTGACTCATTAGTACACCCAGTACTGAGCTATGCATGTGAGGTGTGGATAGGTTGTACAGGGGCGAAAGGGTTCCAACAAGTAGAACAAGTACACAGAATGTTCCTGAGAGGAATATTAGGGGTCAATAAAACAACAAGCACCTTTGTTGTGTTGGGGGAGTTTGGAAGGTATCCATTGGAGTATTTCTGGTGGTAACTAACTTTCAAATATTATGATAGACTACGAGAGTCCACACCAGATCGTCTGTTGTACTGTGCCTACCAGACCCAACTCTAGATGCTTAGTGTGCTCAATGATAACCAACAGTGTTGGCTCCGAAACATGCAGTCGTGGCTTGACGACCAAGGGGTTGGGGTTCCCTATACTGATGTCAAGTGTGTTGTAGCAAGGGCACATGCTTCCTATCTAGAATCCACTTATGGTGAACAGGCTAGAACCAGAAGTAGCAGATTACGTATATACCAGTTAATGAATGCGAACTGTACAACAGAATTTGGGTACTCATATGCACATCAGAGGTATTTGCAAGCGATCACAAATGTTCAACTCAAGCAATCTTTGTCAAGGTTCAGATGTGCCAACCATCGTTTGGAGGTAGAGTGTGGCAGGCATGTAAAGCCTGAGAGGGTGCCGAGAAGAAATAGGGTTTGTCGACTATGTCCCCTCGGAGCTGTTGAGGATGAAGACCACCTACTATTAGTGTGCCTAGCCCATCAGGACATTCGGTGCAAGTTTGGTCAACAACTAGGGAAACAGTTGACTCCGTGCAGCTTGCCGCCTGAATTGATGCATTCGGCTAATCAGAAAGTGGTAGCTTTGTACTTAGTTTCTTGCCTGGACAACAAGAGCATTTTGCTCAAACCAACTAGGTAATTGTCGTCAAATGGACCTCTCTGGTCTAGGTATTGACGTTAAATTAAAAGAAAGAAAGAAAGAAAGATCATAACAGTTTCCAAAAACACACCTCTGAGTACCACTTAGAATAATTTAGTTTTTGAAAACCAATGAAAGGTAATATCCACTGGTTTCTAGCAATGTCAAATTTCTATTTTAAAATTATTCTTTTAATGTGGAAAACAATAAGTTTTCTAAGTTGGCCAACTTCTATTACCTATTTGTGACTTCAATAAATCAAATGACTTTGGCAATGCTATAGAGACAAAGCAAATTTTTTGCATGCTTGAGAATTCACTTCCGCTTGTAACACCATTTCAAAGTCAATTTGTCCAGATAAAGCATTTTGCTTAAAACCACAACTTTCCCATCACTTGGGAAGATTATGGAAGTATTATAATAGTATACAAATACCCATAGTGATGCTTATATCATCAAACTTTGCTATCACGTTCAAGTTCAATTGGACTATTTCACATTCTTGTTTCTCCACATGGGTTTTAAAGGGTTGACAATCCTGTAAACACCCCTACAGTAGCTGGTTGTACATGTCCACCCACACCTGTATGGGGCCTCTCTACTAGTATAGGTGACATCCCACATGAAGTGTTGAGTGTTCCCCAGCCCCACCTATAAACATGAAACAATAAAAGGTCAGAATATTTAAATGCCATCACTTGGGCTAATTCGTTTTTCCTAGCCAATCAGAAGCATGGAAATGCAACAATATAAAGTGAGAGGCTACTTAAATGTCAACACTTTATGCCCAACAAATCAGTAGCATGAAAATGCAACAATATAAAGTGAGAGGCTATTTAAATGCCAACATTTATGCCCAACAAATCGGTAGCATGAAATGCAACAATATAAAGTGAGAAGCTCTTTGAATGCTTTCACCTGGGCCAATGAGAAATAGTGAATTCTCCCTTGCCTCACCCAGAAATCGAAATAATGAACTTTATAGGGTCAAAGACTTTTTATATGCCACCACCAGGGCAAATCATGAAAGCCAAGGTGAACAAATATATGTTGAATCCAATATTGCACAATTGAGGGGTGTTTTTCCTTGCAAAGTCAGAAGGTTGATATGTGGTGGCCTTCATTTTTAGGCGATGAAAATCCAGGAATTTCCTATGACTCATGACTCTTAGTGTAGTTTTCAGGAATTTTTGTAACCAAACATCCATGGGAAGATGTAAAGAAAGTGACAATCATCCTTAGGAAGATTTAGCCAAATCTGGCTAGAAACTTGATATGAAGGACAAATCTTTAATCATCCTTCTATAATTTTGGCCACACATTGAAAACCAAACATAGAAATCTGGAGATTTTTACTTTTTCTTTTCTCTTCACTTCAGTTAGCATGTTTAATGTAAGAATGAAAAAGCTACGTATATTTAACTTCAATTGATGGCTTTTGACAAACCTTAGAATGACTGGCATTACATGTGATGAAGAAAATACGTTTACAACATATTAAGATGCAATTTGCTGGAAAAAGAACAAGCACCCAAATCTTATAATTTTGTACTAATTGAAATTCAACACCAAAAATCTTTTTCTATTACCATGCTACCTCAATATTCAAACCCTCCATAATGTGGAGTGGTTTGTCAATGTTACCAAAAAATACATAAAAAAGTTGGTGGGCTTTTAATATAATTAGATCTCAATATAGTCATTGAAGTACTTTGTCAACCTCCATATCCATTTCATGGATGAAAAAATACAAAAAGATCTATTCCAAAATGCAAATAGAAGCAATTTTTTTTTCCTTAGAATTTTGAGACTCATACGAAATCACTAAAATTGCATTTTACCCTTTGAAGAACCAGCTTTTTTCACATTGTTTGATACATGAACAAAGGCAACACACCAAAAAAAGATGTAATTGTATGGAAGGTTTGGTATTTTATCAAACCTCTTTTTGTTCCTTCCTAGATATTTGTGATCGATTTTGAACATACACTACATTTGTCACGACTTTCACCTAGAAATTGTGGTTTACTCCATAAAATGTAATACAACTAATGTTGCTAGGTTCCTTGGTTTGCATTTTATTTTGGTGTTTATGGAGTGTTATTTAATCATAGTGCCATTTTCCTTAACAAATAAAATTGTAGTCAATAAAGTTGTATGCATCATATCCATCGTACCTTACGATTTGCTTTCTCTTTTGCAAACTATAGAAAGTCTCTTTTTCCTTCCTCTTCATTGTCTTCCCTTCTTTTTTGTTTTTCCAAAAATGAATCTAAAACTACCTTCTAAATTAGCATTTGCCCTTCAGATTTCCCATTGTAAGAAATTTAACAAAAATAAATGTCTTAGATTTTCATTCTTGTTCATACTTCCTTTTTGCTCTATTTGAAAATACAATCAACAACAAGGTAGCTAGAATTTTCATTATCCAAATAATGATTTGTTCATGTTTTAAGCCAACAATAACTATTAAGGGTTTTTTACATTTAGATTATTGATTTCATTTCAATGGTGCGCATCCCAAGAGAGATTCAACATTTATTAAAAAAACCTTTTAGCTACTTAATAAGACCCTTTGAAATAGGGTTAATTTTTTTTTTCATTTGAAGGTTGGGACACAAGTTTTGTTTTTAATTTTGTGTTGTAGCAAAATTAGTGGCGATCAATTGTAAGATGATTTAGCCATATTTGATTACATACAAATATGAAAGTAGAAAAGAAACCAATTTTTTGAGTTTTTTTTTGTGTATTTTGGTTAGTTACTAGAACTTTTCATGAAAATCTATCAATTTGGAATTTTTTTCTTTGAAATTTGGGGAATTTTGATAATTTTTTCCTAGAAAATAATTTGTATAGGTCAAAATCATATTTTTGAAGTTGAAATCCCCCAAAAAGCATTAATTAGGGGTGTGAAGATGGAAGAAAAATTTCATGTCCAATTTAACACCCCTAATGTTTCCAACATGCATTTTTTAAACCCCCTAATATTCATAAAAAGAATGTCAATTTGTCAACACACTTTGATGGATATTTCAATTTTAGTGTTTCTTTTTATATGAATCTCAAATCCTTACAATTTTTGGAAACCCTTTAGAGTTTTAACTCACATTGTATAAGAGGATACTATAAAATAAATATATTGTCCTAAATTTATAAACACAACTCCTATGGACTCTTAAAAAATTAGTTTGGTGATCCTTGTCCTGTATGTAAATATGATTCACTAGAAGATTCAAATAATTCATCTATTTTATTACACAATTTTGGTACATGGATGTCAATTCTATATATTTACATTTTACTTATCACTATAGTACCTTCATATCTTTCACACTAGTTATATTATCTATAGACATAATGTTTTATTTTCAATGACCAGAAATATTCAAAATTCATTTAAATAGATATTTTACAAATATGTGTTCAAGTTAGCTATGTATTACAATAATCAAGCATAATTAAAACAAGTTGCCAACTAAAAGGTTGGATAGTACTTTGTTTGTTTAGCATTGTGTTGCAATTAATCAATCTTAAATATGTTTTTAATGGTATGAGTAACACACAACATTTCATACAACTTCGTATAAAGTAATTGCCTTATGATATTCTTATTGTAAAAACATTTAAACACAAATATTATGCAAGAAAAATACCAAATTGATGGTTGGCATTTGTTTTCCAACTATACTACAAAAAAGGTCTTCCAATAAATTGATTTTTCCTTTTTTGGTTAATGTTAACATAGATAATGTAAAAATGAGATACATATTAATAGCTAAATTTAAATGTTGAAAATGCATTAACATATAATATACTAAAATAGTAAAATGATATCAACACATTGTTACAATGAGTATGCATATGTTAAGGTAAGATCGGCATGTTTCAACAAAGACAATGGTTAGTATTAACTACCCATCATAAGAGGAAAAAATAATAGTTTAGAGGCAATTTAATATCTATGCAAATGTAGCCAGATCATGGATTGACTATGTATTTACAATGTGCCAAACTAGCATAGTAATGAAGGACAAGATACATGTTACAACAACAATTCAAATTTTAGAGACATTATAAAATGTTATGACAATTTCAGATAGTAATTTATAATATCAAAGTAGGATTACAACACATTGAACAAACAAGTTACATGCAAGAACAAATCTTGCACAAGGGTATGGACATCAACATGGGATTGACATAGAAAATAACTTCATTTGGTAAGACATGTTGCAATTAGGATTCAATTGACACAACTAGGTCAAAGGAAAAGATTCAATGGGGCATTATACATAGTTTATGGGCACATTACAAGTTAGATCATCTATTTAGTTAATTATAGACTTTTGAAAGGTTCAAAATTAATAGTTTAGTTTAGAATTAAAGCATTATTGTCAATAATGTAATCCATATACAATAATAGTACATCAATATCATATATCTTAATGGGTGATCTATGGATTTATAGTTGTATATAATTGTTAGATCTATAGTTATACATGGTTGTTTAAGATTTTAATGACTTTACTTGTTACATTTTACCAATTACATTTACTAATCATAAATTTTGAATCCTATTCTTAAATATAAACATAGAAGATTATGTAATTTGTAATTAAGTTTTTATATTTTTTATTTATTTTTGGAGATGTAGAATATGTTTTTGCTTGCATAGATTGAAATAATCTATAATCAATCACTGCATATCAAAAAAGAAGAATTGTAAAGAATGATTTTAATTGAAGAATTTGAAAGGAATTGTAAGTGTAAAACCTTTTCCATTTTTGGTGACCATCTTGTGGAAGAATTTCAAAGGAATTTTTGATAAATTTTTAGTTATAGATTACTTGTTCATTTATTTGTAAATTATGTGAGTAATATTTTTGATAATTTTTATCATAATAGGAAGAATCTAAAAAATATATTAGGATGGATAATAATTTAATTTATAAAAGAAATATATATTTTTAACTACTAAAAGGATAATTATCTTTACAAATCTACATTTAGAAACCAAGTGTAATAAAGACAAAATTGTCTAAAGTGGTTATATGGAGTTTACAAAAATAGATTATTCAAAATAATCAAAATCAGGATAAAAATGATATTGATACATTAAGAATGGTACTTATTAGTAGGATCGCAAAAGAAACAAGCTTCAATTCATAAGTGAATAGAGTTAATACTAAAGATAAGACATATCCAACTGAAGTTACATAACACGAAAGAATGCAAAACCCACAATGAACATCTAGAGGTGTTGAAAATATGTTAAATTCATCAAAAAATCTTCATAATAAAGAAGATGTAACTAAGGTTAGATTGTAGAATCTCGTTGTGAATGATGGATAAGGGGAATCCATCAATCCTATACAAAATTTAATTCAAACAAGCACAACGATGGGTTTTCATGAACATGGTCCAAAAATTTATGGTAGAGGTTTCAATGTACAAATCATGAATCAATAGCAAAATAATGTTAATGGATCAATTTTTTGAAGAACATGTAGGTGAACCCAAAGAAATGCCATCAAGCCTTATCTTAAAGCTCCTTGGGACTTTTTTGGGTCTAGATGAAATTTAGTTTTCAAAACAAACCTTGGAACCTAGGAGCTTGCTTCAACCGCTGCTTCTTGGGGATTGAATCAGTCATCCATTTAATCCATTCTTTGAGTTCCATATAACTATTGGTCATGGAACTAATGTCTTTCAAAGAGGACTAAAACAATTTAATGATGGCATGTGCAACCTTGTTGATGAAACAATAAGGGGAAACACATTATGGGTGAGCCAATTTTCACCAAAAAAGAGGATGTATAACTAATATCATTATACATAGTAAGTTTAAATTTTGATGGCATCATTTGACAATCCTATACATAAGTAAAAAGCCTTAGAATGTGCACAACAACATTTTGGAACTCAAATTTCACTTTAAATCAATATTAATTTCGATGGTTAGACAAAGATGATTGAATAAAATTAATGTACATAACATATAATGTGCATTCTTTTGTCAACCATAGGGCCTCATGTTTGTGGTTCATAAGACATTACTAAACAAAAGAAATCTGAAAAAGAATGCAATGCCTAACTGTAAAATCTTTTTCTCTTTCATTTGATATTGGTTTTTTCTTCACATACATCAAATATTTTGCCTTTATTGTTAAAAAAAAATGAAAAAAACACATATGTTTAATGAATTTTCAACCAAAATTTTAAACTTCCAAATGTCCCTAGATTCAATTGATGTATATCAATAATAGTGATCACAAAAAAATTCACCAAAAAATTCCACTCACAACCCTAGTTTTGAAATATATATGCAATTTTTCATATTTTGTGACGAATATTATTTCATCACAAATATACTTCATAGGTTGAAGTTCACCAATGTTTGTTGGAGTTTTTTTTTCAAATGATTGTATCAAGTCTAAGTCTAATTCAATATATTTCAAACAAACAAAAATAATCCAAAATGTGATGTGTATACTTACCTAAAAAAATCAAATGCAAAAATGCAATATTTGTGATTACAATTTTTGAAAGGTGTAGTGTGCTTTTACCCTTCTCAGTATTACATTAAAGTATTACAAGCACTTAAAAACATTTTGTTGTATAATTAGAGTTTCATGCAACATCAAAATATTAAATTTGGGGTCCACCTTACATTATCATTAGAATGCAAAAATCTAACTTAAGTGACAACGCCAAGCATTTTGCAATTTTTGCATGTGACAACAATGACATCTAATCTTTTCACATTGGTAGGTTTATGGGGTAAGGGGTAGGTAGGTAGGTAAATGAGTCCATATAAGTAAGGCCATGTCCATGGGTAGAAGGTTTAAGTAAGTAGGTTGTTTCAAGTAAATAGGTAGTCAATAAGTATTTAATTATGGGCAAGCAACCAAAGAAGTTAGTATTTGTTAGTGGGCAAGAAAAGTACCAAAAGTTTTTGAAATTGATAAAATTATTTGTAAAATTAAGCAAACACAATGTTGGAAGCCTATGTTCACCTAATTCATGAGATGGAATCAAGATTACAACATGAAAAAAACAAAACAAGTGGGCCCATTTAGCCCCACATGCAAAATACCTATTCAACTCGACATGAACTTAGTTCATGCCAAGTTTCTTGCTCATGTGCTAAAACCTGAAACCAAGGTGGAATTCCTTTTTTTTTCTTCCCCATCTCACATGAACTCCTTGTTGTGTAGAACTCTTCTAGTTTTGGCTTCCTCATTTTGCATAAGTTTCTTCTTGTTTTCTTCATATTGTTGAACCATTTCTTTTGTGAATATTGATGCTAGTTGCAAAGGAAAAGGAATTCACACCTACACACATTGGGCAGAAAGGTGACATTTTATTGGAAACCAACGCAAGCTTGAAAGAACTTTTGGAGACTCGTAGTGCATTGAAAAGTTTGCGTGAAAGCTAGGAAATTTTGAGCTCTATAATGATGCCCCATTTTTGCAAGTTTTTTTAAAAGGTGAGGTTTAGCTCTAGCTTAGGAAACAACCTTTTAATAGGTTAGAGTCAAAATTATTTTATTTGTCTCTCACAAGAAGGATCAAATGATCAAGTTTAGATTTTTTTTTAGACTCACATATTATCAATTTGCTTCTTTGAGCAATACCATGTTTATCAATTTTTTTAATGTTTCTTTATAATACCCAATTGTTATGCATAAAGATCAATTTTGAAAGTAGACTCGATAATGACCTAGTATAGCAGACCAAGGTAAGGTTTTGATAACATGTGATTTTCGCAATAACATGCCAACATTGATAAAAGCACCAAATTATTTTCGGATGCTTCTAAACATTAATTTAAATTGGTCATGTTCTTAATTAGACTAAATTAGACTCTTTGAGTCCAAATTAGAAATTTGTAGCTTAAATGTACCTATTAAGCATGATTTTTTTTTCCTGTGACAAATTTTCACCATTTTGTGAAAAACTATTTTGAAAAAGAAATATTCTATCACAAAGTCCCTGTTTTTGTAATAAAAGCAATGGGCCAAAAAGTGCCACATTGCTTAAAGGGTGCTTCAGATTTCCCCCCCCGCCCCCCAATCGAGCTCTGTCCGGCACATGTTTTTGGGCCATGAGAACAGCAGGGTTCTACATGTTCTTTTATTGAGCAATGTTCTTCATATTTTAGTTCTGCTCGAATTCTTTAATGTGTTTTTTGCTGTGGTTTAAGCAGATTCGGAATCAACCTCCAGAGTATAGAAACATCCAACTGATCATTGGCATAGATTCAGGTGCTGCGGGAAGTACGATTTCTTTTTTATTTCAATAACTCCTACAGTCAAAAAGTTAAACCCTGCACCCGAACCACACGGTTCTCCGCAGGGCTACATTGTCAGGCCCTAAAAGGGCGCCGGACTGAGCTTGCCAGCGTCTTGCCAGGCTATGGAATATCAAAAGGGCCACATTCCAACCTTAAGCAAATATGCATATGCAAATTTAATTTTGTCTTGGGATAAACCAGACCTCATAAAATTTGGCATTCTATAAATTTTTTTTGGCATTGGCCAAAAATAAAAACTCAAAGTTGCCAAAATTAAGTGGGTATAAGTAGTAGTAGTTGTAGTAGTAGTAGTAATAATAGGCAAATAATCTTTGGAGAGTTGGCCTACTCCTTAAGAGAGGGAGGGATCTTTTAGGTGTAGGAATCCTCACTCTCCTATGCCTAGTGACCTATGTAAGCATAGGCCTTGAGAATAGGCCTACTCCTTAAGAGAGGGAGGGATTTTTAGGTGTACAAATCCTTGCTCTCCTAGCCTAGTGACCTATGTAAGCTTAGGCTTTGAGAATAGGCCTACTCCTTAAGAGAGGGAGGGATCTTTAGCTGTACACATCCTTGCTCTCCTATGCCTAGTGACCTATGTAAGCATAGGCCTTGAGAATAGGCCTACTCCTTATGAGAGGGAGGGATTTTTAGGTGTACAAATCCTTGCTCTCCTATGCATAGTGACCTATGTAAGCTTAGGCTTTGAGAATAGGCCTACTCCTTAAGAGAGGGAGGGACCTTTAGGTGTACACATCCTTGCTCTCCTATGCCTAGTGACCTATGTAAGCTTAGGTCCATAATAGTATTTCCCTCATGGTTTATGATGCTCATGATGAAGGCCATTCCCAAAATGTCACGCCGGATTCAACCTCACCCTAGGACTTAAAGGCCTTTTTCAAACGTCAAAACGCTGCAAACGATGGCGGCAACCCTTGAAATTCACTTTCTCATGTTAAAATACACACATTGCCAATTTTGCCAAAATTACCCAAAGAAAGTTGCCAAAATTAAATTAATTTTGGCAAAGTTGGCATTTGCCACAAACTATGAGGTCTGGGATAAACTCTCTTGGCATGAGGTCTAACATTAAGCCAATAAACATGTATAATTAGTATGTTAAATGTGTATTTGCATCAAATACACAGAAATTCTTGGTCCAATGGACTTGAGGTCATTGTCTTAAGGCTGCAAAACATTTCTCCTAATGTTGTTCTACCCTACATACTGACTTTCATGTGAGAGAGCACCCGGGATGGTGGGCAGTGACAAACATAAAATAAAATTCACCTTCATAATCTGCATGAAATTATTGGGCAAAAAAAAATCTGAAACAGCCCAATTCTTTTGAAGCATGAAGATATTTTCAGAGTGCCCAAAATATTTGGGCAGAAATCAAAAATATTTTCAACATTTATAAGGTGCCTGCAATTATTGAGCATAATAAGAATTCCCAAAATGCCAAAAAATTTCAAACACTGGGATTTTTCAGATGCCCAATTATTTTGGGTAGAAATGAAAAAAAATCAAACATTTATAACTTTCCCAAGCAGGCTAAAATTTCCAAAATTGCCGAGTTCTTTTCCAAACATCTTAGAAAAAGATCTCATGAATATTTCTGAGCTTAGGATTTGTTGAATTCCCAAGTTTCTGAGATGAAAAGTTTTCAACCTATATAATCTGCCCGAAATATACCATGCAGAATAAAGATTCTCAAACTAATGAATATTCTTCAAGCATCTTGAGAAATGTTTTCCAGGAATTCTCTAGAATGCCTAATTTCAAACCTTAGAAAAAATATTTAAAAGAATCTAATTGTAAGCCTCAGTGCTAATTTTTTTTTAAATCTTACATTGAAACAATAAAAAGATTCTAACTTGAGGCCTAAGTGCTAAGCCCAAGTGCTAAAAAGATTCTAACCCTAAGTCAAAATGGTAAGTTTTAAAAACCCTAAATCAAAATAATAATAAAATCTTAATCCTTAGGCATAAATAGATTATAACCCTTAGGCCCAAATAGGTTTATCTTTAGGCCTAAAAAGATTCTAAACTTAAGCCAAAATATTAAAATATTCTAACCTTAAGCTTCAATGTTAAAAAGATTCAAACCTTAGGCTTAAGCATTAAAAACATTCTATTCTTAAACCAAAGTATTAATAAAGATTTTAACTATAGGTTAAATTGGTTTTTAAAAAATTAAGCTTAGCTGAAATTTCAACCAAAGATCAAAGTTTTTAAAATATTTAAACTGTAAGCCAAAGTCTATTCAAAATCTAAGAATCCTGATGCTAAGAATCTAAGAATATCTTGAATACCTATCCAGGTGCTAAAAAGAATCCCCCAAACCAAAACGATATATTTTTAAAACCCTAAGCCAAAATAATAAAAAGATTGTAACCCTTACGCCTAAAAATTCTAACCTTAGATCAAATTTCAAATAAAGATCAAAGTTTTAAAATAGTTTAACCATAAGCAGAAGTCTTAAAAAAGATTCTGAGTCTAAGCCAAATTGCTAAAAGATTCTAACCTTAGGCTCACCTCATTATGTTTTGAGAAGTACAATACTTGGTCTTCAAGGCACTTTTTCATTATATTTGCATGATGAGATGAATACATTTAAAAATACGTCCTAAAGTTGAACCATGAGCCAAACAAAACTATCCTAAGGTCCAGTCTGAAATTGCTTCCAGTACAGCCCTGTTGATATTCTGGACCAGGCGGCCACCCCTGAGTGCTGGGCTTTTGGCTCTTGGCCTGACACTCTGGGCTCTTACCGGCGGCCGGCCCTGAGTTCTTGGTCCTGTTGGAAAGCACTTTTTTTTGGTTTGCCACCAAGGGGCTAAAATTCCTCACAAAAGAAAACATTGATGCCTATTGGTAATCATGAGAATGGTGAAAGCCAAAAGAGGCAACTGAAAGTGGCTAGGGGTTTTTTTGACAATGATGAAAACCTGCCAAATATTACAAGCTTTTCATTGGCTTATAAACATGAGGGTTCACTAAGGATTAGATAACTGATTGACAGGTGTGCTCACTTTTATGGAACTTCATACACTTTTATTTTCACTTTCAGTGGTGTCAATTTCTTAGTGGGGGCAGAGGAGATATTTTGCAGTGATACATACTATCGTTTGGATACAGTTCTGAAAAGAACAAAGGTTCTTGTTTTAAATGACGATGGGAAAAGGGAAGAGTTGGGAATTGGACTAAAAGGACAAAGATATTACAGCCTAAAACCATAAGGAGGACAAAGACATATAGCCTAAATCCGTAAAGAGGACAAAGGTTCTAGATTGAAACTTTAAACCTCAAGGGGCGGGTCAAGCTTCTCCGGTCATTACCAGATGTTGCTATTGGGATCAAGGTTCAACTACGAACAATGTGTGAAAAGTCAGAAGTAAGTATTGAGGGCCTAGGGAGAACATTGAGATGTAGTCAGGCCCACTCCAAGTAATTGACTTCAATGAACTTCTTTCTTACACTCAGTTTGTCGAGTATGCATTACTAACTCTACAAATTGACTTTCTCAAAGGAAAGCAATATCCCTATTTGTGAAGAGGAAGTCAATTTGTTGACAGTTTGTGTGACACCAAGACCCAATGTCTTTATCAAGTTTCTTAATGAAATGTTTCTCACCAATGAAAGATACTAAATACCAGCCATCGAGCTCTGTCCGGCGCCCTTTCTGGGCTGACAATTAAACATCTAAATACCACCCGTCGAGCTCTCACCGGCGCCCTTTCTGGGCTGACAGTGGATACCTGCGGAGAGCCGTGTGATTCTGGGTTGACAATGAAAGATACTAAATACCAGCCATCGAACTCTGTCCGGCGCCCTTTCTGGGCTGACAATTAAACATCTAAATACCACCCATCGAGCTCTCACCGGTGCCCTTTCTGGGCTGACAGTGGACACCTGCCGAGAACCGTGTGATTCTGCCGCAGGGTTTGACGTTTATACTGTACAAGCTATATAAATAGAAAAGAAATCGTACATGAGGAGAACCGTGTGATTCTGCCGCAGGGTTGGGTTTGACTTTTAGACTGTAGAAGTTATCTATATTATAATTCCGCTCAGTCCCTATTATGGTACTTTTGAATGGTCCTCCACTCAGTAACTTTGTGGACAGGGGCCTGGGAGAGTGGGAGTGGCTGGGGCCTGGGAGTACAAAAAGCACTCGCTGCGCCTCCACCTGCCACTCTGCCTGAAACCCTGCCCTCTCAAGAATCTCCGAGGTCACGTCACGGGGGACTTCACAGTGGCCTTCGGCCACGGGCACCCACTAGTTTAAATAGAAAAGAAATCGTACTTGAGGAGAACCGTGTGATTCTGCCCCAGGGTTTGACTTTTAGACTGTAGAAGTTATTTAAATAGAAAAGAAATCGTACTTGCGGAGAACCGTGTAATTCTGCCGCAGGGTTTGACTTTTAGACTGTAGAAGTTATTTAAATAGAAAAGAAATCGTACCTTCTTCAACGTCCGAATATATGGCAGTGGCAAGTACCACGTTTATACTTTGAAGGTGGTAACCATGGTCTATGCTTTGGAGGTTCAGGTTTTGATTCTCCTAAACCGCAGCAATACAATGCAGGGCCGGCCGGAAAACATGTGCAAGAAGACATAAAAAAATGCGCCCCGGGCTGAAAGACATGTGCAAGAAGACAAAAAAAACATACGCCAGACAGATCTCGATGGGAGGTGTATTTTCACGTCTCGCCTCGCCAATTGTGCAATCATGTTCCCTTTTGAGAACCGGACCCACTTTTAATCCACTTTATCGATGCAAGCTGTTGGCTTGTTCGACAGCAGAGCTGCAGCACTTTTCATGCACATGGTCACTAATCCTTTTCAGACTTGTCAGAGCAAAGAGGTGACGTAAAAGATTAAAATATCGGTTTTCTTTTCACCGACCTTTCATGGGAAATCTTCTGATTTATAGAATGAATAAATTGTATAGGGGTCTGACTCTGTTGAACATGAAAGGAGACCATTTTTCCAAGTCGTCTCTTTCCTAGAAAGAATACTAGCCTTGTAGCTACTAATGTTGGTCGATCATTGGGAAAACACCTGGTTATCAACTCAGGTATTGATAATCTATCAGATGATTATTGATTTTTCTAAAGAACCAATAGATAACTTACTCACGAGTACGCATCATTCCAAGAACCAACCAAACCCATATCAGCTAA
Source organism: Sphagnum contortum (assembly GCA_963920785.1). Classification (NCBI taxonomy): domain Eukaryota; kingdom Viridiplantae; phylum Streptophyta; class Sphagnopsida; order Sphagnales; family Sphagnaceae; genus Sphagnum; species Sphagnum contortum. The sequence goes on along the minus strand of OY987285.1, from coordinate 15,639,939 downwards.
GTATTGCATTTTCAAAATTTCATAAACTACCCGGATGATTGGAATTTCCATCTGGGTAGGTTGCCAATACTAAATCCCTAATTATGTTTATGATAGACAACAAAACAATAGAAATAAAAATAAACCTTATAACCTACCTAACATAAGTAGTATACTTAACAATTCTCAAGGTGAGCATTTGAGAATCGACCCTTATGCATAATCAATTTTTATTACCATTTTTTAAAAATTTGAGTAATTTGATAAGGGGGGTATTATTCTGATAATGAAATTGTTAATTGGAAAATTTAAATTTTCACCCAAAAAATATATTGATGCCTTGTGCAGTATGAAAATAAGAAATAAAAACATAACTTGTTTTCCCAATTATGAAAAAAACAATAACTAGCCAATAGTAGCAAGTGTCATTCAATTTGTGTGGGTGAAATTTTTCCAAAAGGCAACATTAATTCCAATTTTTTATGAAAATTCCTTTTTTTCATAGAAGGGTTGCCAAATTTCGCCCTAATTGTTTTTCAAAATGCATCAGCACATGTCTATCTATCAACTATTCTTTTAATGGTTAAACATAAACCTATCTAGGGATGTTCCCCACTATGGCTGCATTATCACATCTAAATCTAAAAAATAAAAATCTAGTAAATATTAGTTTCTAGATCTTGTGTCACAAATCTATAGTAGTACATTGTGTCATATCAATTAAAAATTAAGAAACTTATATAAAAAGTTTGAAAGCCCAATGAAATCATCATTTGCTAGCATATTATTATTAGCATAATTAAAATAATTGTGATTTTCAAATAGTTAGATATGCAATTACATCAGTACCCTCTTGAAACAAAAATCCAACTTGGGAGCATTGTTTTCTACCCTTTAGAACTACAAACGTCATTGTGCAGTTTGTAAACAATAATTTGAATCAATTGCAAGCCAAATTCATTAATCAAAGAAGTAAACATAATTCAAATGTGAACCATAAAAACACATGAAATTAATTTGTTTAAGGTATAAGAGTAATTCATACTTAAATGAAGTTCAATAATGTTAATATTCCGAGTATCACTTTTCATATATTGCATGAACCAAGAATAATTCAGTGAAAAAATCAAATGTGGCTTTTAATATTTAACAATGATTTCATAATCTAGAATTGTAGTGGTTTAAAATATGGTACTTATGAAATAGTTGACACTTTTGGACTCATCCTTTTTTGGGGATCAAAATATAAAGAAAAAAAATTTGTAGTAAGGATTAGTTCCTTTTTGTCTTGGATAGTACAATTTAAAGGATTTTCAAGTTAATGGAACCAATTGTCCTTCCCAATGGCAATTCAATCAATGTTGGTCATAAATGAGGTCCAACTGTTGGACCGCATTTTTTGACAGCTTATGTCTTTTAAAAAATTCAATGAAAAGACCACTATTGTTGGAATTTCAAAAGGCCTTGTTTGGCTCATCGCCTTTTTTAGTTTTCTATCCTATACGTAACCGTTGACATGCAAAGTACACATGATTCAAATCCTTAAAATAATAATATGTTCTTGCAATGAGTTGACCCAACATCCTTGTGCATTGTTTGTGTCCCCAAATGAAAACATATTTATCAACAAATGTTTATGGCACCAACCACAGAAGAACTTACATCACATCTTCCAACAACATATAAGACCAAATTGTAATATAACTTTATTTGAATGCTCAAAAAGAAAAATGTTGCAATTTAGCTTTTATTTTTAATTTCTTAATGTCAATAATTGCTCCCCTTCACATGATGATTCCCTTGCAAAATAACACGTTATGGAAGGTAATACATCACATTATTCACATTGAAAATCAACAATTTTTTAAGGGCAAAAGGATATGACTAAAGATGTCTATGTGGACAGAGATGCACATAAATAAACAACCTACAAAAATCAAGGGATGTTGATCCAATAGAATTCTACAAAAATTGAAATGAAATCTAGAATATGTAGGGATAATTTAAAACATTGGCCTTGAACATCCATAGAAAACTAGGATAATTCATTAATCAATTGGATAATTCAAAACACACCAAATTCCACTTGGTGGTCATTAGGTAGTTCCAATTTTAGAGAGTTAAAATTATGACAAATAACACCAAGAGACCATTAGATGGTTGCAATCATGAAGGGTTACAAATATATACAAAGGAAAACAAGCCAAAAGTGAATATGAAGTTCAACATGGTGGCCACCAAGCCCAAAAGTAGAAGGCTTGAAAATAATAGCTAAATGCAACATTCACAATAATAAAATTAATGATTTAGGACATTTGAAAGGAAATTTTCAAATATTCAACTAAAAAAATCAATATGAACAATTAAAAATATTACAATTTTTATTTCATTTTCAAGTCTACATTACATTGCAATATGAAGGTTTGCACCCACTATTGCATTCCACAAATAATATTTTATATTGTTTAGGATCATCATAGATTAATACATTTAATGCTACCAAGAGGATTGAGTTGTACAAATGTGGGAACACCGTATTCGGTGTTCCAAAAAAATGAAGAGTTTCCAAGTAATCGAGAATAGTCTTTAGTAAATTTAAATGGTCGTCCCCACAAAAACTGACAAAAGACTCTAAAAAGATGGCATTAAACAACCCATTAAACAAACTTTTCTATGGCATATTGTTTATGAACGTGTCGCTAACATGCATGTATGGATACGTTAAAAAAAAAAGGGTCAAGGTTTTTATGATAAGTAGGCTTATCAAGATTAGCCAATAAGAAATGAACATTTTGCAAAGAACATTCTTGACCAAGTACTCTAAAGGGATTGATGGAAATTTTTGTTTCACGCCAAATTTTATCCAAATCATTACTAATGTTGTGACATTAGACTATGAACCAAATATACATAATGAATTGCGTTATATATCTATCCAAAAATTCCTTCAATTTAGGCCTAAAAACGAGAGTGTGAAATGGAATCCTTTGATGTTGGGTTAAAGGGTTTCTATTTTGAATCACCTCAAAATGTGCAGTGAAGAAAATTCCATTTAGATTTTTTAAAATAACATGCAATGGATTTACCAATAGTGAAGGAAAACAAATCACTTCTAAGTTGATTTTTGAAATCAATGGCATTTCATGCAAATCTTGTTTATAAAAAAACTATGAAATTGGTGATTCCACATCTTTTGTCACCTCAAGAAATAACACACTAATAACCTAAAAACCCCAAAAGGAGTTCGAAAATTTTGCAAAAAGAAATACCATATAAGTTTAGTCAACCATTCAACAACAATTTTGGGGAAAAAAAACAAAATTTAATTATTTATTATGGATTTCAACCAATTTCTACAAAATTGGTGTTGCACTCCATGGGACATTTTTCAAACATCTTGTATTCAACGTCATATTCCACAAAACTTCTAATGGTGCCAAAAGGATTGTTTATAACAAAGGTGGGAATACTAAGCCCAAAGTAATGAAATGATTCTAAGTATGGGAAAAGAGTTCTCACAAGATAGTTTTACTTTAGATAATTTTACTCTATTCTTTTTGCTCATATGACTCAATGAAAATGTCATTAAAAGGAGGATTTTGGCAACATTTGTAAAGTGTGTCATCTATTAATGTATTTCCAAGGTGAATATTGGGATACCCAAGAAAAAAATTAAAAAGGTGTTTATGAAAAATAATTTTATCATGAGTGGTAAGAATTGTGTGTTTAATGATGCTCTTGGTGGGAATTCAAGTAGATCATTTTTGTTAATTTTACAAAGATTTTGACCAATGATCCTTTGAAGGTAAAAACACAATCAACGGAGGTACCCAAGTGAATTGAGATTCTTTAAAATTGGATTTTTGTATGTTTGAAAAATCACAAGTGAAGCACAATAGTTTGGATTGTCATATTGTTTTTTGGGATATTTTCCATTAATTGCAAAGTTTATGTGCTCAAAGTTTAACACAAATCAAAAATGTTTTTGCATTCAAACCTTGAAAATGGATAACTTTATTTCTTTCAAACATCCTTTTTTCCTACCAAATGTCCACAATTCCTTCTAAAAATTGGAGAGAATTTGAACATTGTTGATGAGAATGGCAAAAGGACTTGAATTGTTGATTTTTTTTTTTACAACCAATTTGAGCACATTTGGCTCAAAAGTGCTTTTGACCTTGAAAATTTTGGATTTTGAAAATGTGCCTTTAACAAATGTTATTCATGTTTATGTGATAGAAGGCATGAATGCATAATATACATGATATAAAATCATTTTTAGTCAAAATGCATTTATATCTAAAATGTAATGTTAAAGGGGGTACCCCAAGTACAAATTTTAAAGTTATAAACCAACATAAAAATGATGCATGTCATGTGCAGACCTTGGAAAAGGACTTTTACCTTGGCACCCCTAGCTCCTTTAACTGTGTTTTCACCCTTGAGGGTTGATTTCTATAATTCTTTTGCAATTTTCCTCTAGTAGGTTTTGTTAGGTGGAATTAAATTCCATAAATATACATTAAATTACTCAATGCACCTCATGAGGAATTCCTTAAGTCCAGGCCTCAGAATAACCATCTTGTTTAATATGATGGGATAATAACATTAATCACATGGTAGCAAGTGATTATTTATGAAATATCATTTCCCAACAAGTATAGTTTTCAAGTAGAAAATTATGTTTAGAAGATTCATTTCAAGAACCCTTGTGTCTATAATAGGAGGAGATTTGAGACCTACACAAGAAGCCATTTGAAGCTCTAAACCCCTACTTTTTTCACCAATGTTAGGGACAACTAGAGGAAGTTTTTAATTTGTCAAAACATCAAGTCCTACAAATGGGGATTGTAACTAAGATGGCAAAGATCAAGGTGAATCTAACAAAGATTGAAGCATGGATCGATTGCAAAAACAAAGGTACGCATCAAAGCAAACATGTTAAAGATAGAAATAGTGATGGTAGACATGGAGGTGGCAATCATTAATGGTGTCCTACCTTTTGATTCCAAATCTTTGCCTTCCACATTTGAGTGAAAGCACATTACACTATCCATAAAATGTTGTCACAAGGCAATTTTGGCAAGATTTTGAAATTTGTAAAAATATAGTTGACTATGATGAAAAAGGACTCAACACTACAATGTTATATATAATATACTCACATTGTATGAAATTCATGGATAGTTTTTGAATAGCCATAACATAATGGACTTTCAAAATAATACCCAAAAACTTGTAACAATCCATAATTAATGAATGTGGATTCCATGCACCTTCATATAATGTTCCTTAATGAGAAAAGGACTCAATGGTAATATGATGTGGTAACATTGATACTAAGAGGACATTTAGAAAAGATTTTGATGACCAATTTTTCTATGTACCTTGAATTATGATTTTTTTTATTAAGTCCTTTATTTAATGAAAGTAATATTTTAAAAGTTCATCTTTCAAATTTAAGTTTTCCATAAGGTAAACTAAGGTTGAAATTTATTTAATAATAAATTTCAAATAATAACTTCTAAAATGACTTGTGTAATTCAATGTATCCTACCTTCACACTAGCTTCACAATGTTAATTTAAGCAATTATGGACTTTCACATGTGCCTAAAAGTGTTACACCTTAGTGTGCTTTCACCCATCTCAAAATAATTGAATAATAGTTTTATGAATTCCATAGGTGCTATGATGAGACTTATTTTTCCCCAATCAACTCAATATTCAAATATACTACTAAAAGATTTTTAAAATACCTCATTGGATTCATACCCATCATCAACAAGAGGAGCCAACACATTTCGTTGAACATGAACATCAAAATTGACTTATAAAACTATTTTCATTTCCTTTTATGTGGATGTGGAGGACCACACAATAAAAACTCTTGAGATTCATCACTAGATTTCAAGTTCACCCAATCCTCCCCAATGGACATTTTTGTAGGATGAAAAATGGTTTTATTTGTGCCATAATTATTTGGTTAGTCAATTTGAATAAGATTTTAACCTACATATAAAAAATGGATAATGTTAGAGTGTTGTTCCATCTCTTGAAAGAAACATATATAAACCACTTGGTGGCCACCATATGGTTTGAAAACAACATTCAAGTGACATAAACAACTTGGTAGCCACATGGGAGACAACATTTTTTCCCTCTTGAATTTATTTGGGCCTTTTTCAATTTGAAACTGATCTCTACTTGAATATATAGATATGAAATTTCACAAACATACAAAAGGTGTTGTATGTGACATTGTTTGTCAACATATTGATGAACTATTGGGCTCTGGACCAAAGGCACCCATGAAGTAAATGGTGAAAAAAACACCAAACACTCATTTTGGTCCATATATAATAAGTAAGGCATATCAAATTAGTTGACCAATAAATGTTAAGATAAAGAAAAGATTATAGAGACAAAGAGACTCACAACTATGTTTTCCTATGGAATTTCAATACAAGAATCTAGTGATTAAAATCTTGTTGAAACTTCCATAGGAACTTCAAATGAAAACCTTTCAATTGGGGAGGTTCCAAAGAAGGTGTTTGAATTATAAGCTTGTGAAGCATTATTAAATAGGGCACTTGTGGAGGAGTTAAGCCCTTTCAAGGATATAATTAAATAAAAAATTACAATTGAAATAATAATTTATTTCATCTTAAACTTATAACAACATTTTCCAAATTTAAAACAAATATGATGTATTCATGAATAAAAGATTAATCAATTCCTATTCATAAAATTAAAACAATACACATAATATTTCCCATCTATTTTTTTTCCTTTGTGTCAAAGGAGATCCACCCGGTGGCCGCCATGTGGTTTGCTCTTTCTTTTTTGAAAGAAATCTATTTGGTGGCCATCAAGTGGTTATCTTCCATTATGTGTTGATGGAGATCCACCTAATGGCCATTAGGTGGATTCCATTTTGTTGATTTTTTTTTAATATGCTCTTTGGTAGGAATTGGATCATTTTAGGTCCTTTCAACTTCCATTTCATTCCCATTAGGATTTGGTCCAAGTTGTTTTTTAGGCATAATTATCGAATGGCATGAAAACATGCGTAATCATATAAATACAACTTCCTCAACTAGCCCATCATGTGTCTTCAAGAGTAAGGTTGAAAACCTTGCACTTTCTTTCTTGCAACATTTTAAACAAAATGAAAATTGAAGATATCTTTAAAATAAATTGAGGCATTACAATTGAATAATTATTAAACACATATGTATGAAGGCTCCTACTCCATACACGTTGAAGCAACCTATTCCACTTTGAAGCACTAAATCCACAGTTGGGTCAAAGCATGGTCGGGGTACCCAAAAGGATTGTCTCAATTATATTCATTCGACCCCTTCATTTAAACATGTTGTTGAAATTTAATGACACATTCATATTGAAAGTTTGATTTTATTCATAAATATCATTATTACAAATCATAGATTTTTAAAAGGTTCAAATTGACTAACTTGTCATTTTTGACTAATGGACATGTGCATTTGTTTAAAGGCCATGGGTTTGAATGACACATGTATTTGTTGACTAATCAATTTGATTATGGCAATTTATTTGACTAGATACACATAATCAAGTTATACAACCTTAGTCAAAATGGCCATTGGTCTTTAGTCAAGTCGAATAATTAATCAACATGGCCAAAGAGTTTTAGTCAAAATGACCAATGATCTTTAGTCAAATTGAACATTTAGTCAAGATAGCCAATGATCTTTAGTCAAATATGACATGGTCTACTACCTTATATATTTACTTCCTACTTATTCATCCACCTATTTATTTAATAATTCTTACCTACCTACCTATTTACTTATGCCTTTTCACTTACCTACTCACATACCTAAATATTATATATTTACCTATCTAACCACTTATCTACCTAATTTTAACCATTATATTTAATTTAAATTTAGCCATTAGGTTTATCAACTAGGGTCTAAGTATAATTGGGTGGACCCACTAGGAACAACCTCAAGGAATCATCAAGGAACAAAAATTGGCCAAATAATATTCCTAGGCCCTTTTTTAAATTTCTTTCATAATTACAAATTATTTTTTCTTCATGTTTATTTATTGCATGCCAAAGTTTATGGCTTGAAGTTTTCATTACAATAACAAAAAGGTGGAAATCGTTACAAATTTGTATCCCTTATTGATGTGGCCTCTTTAGGAATCAAATTCCTAAACTTTGGAAATTCATAATTAAATTATACCTACTTAAATAATTACCCAATAGAAATATCAAATAAAATACCATCTAAATTACCTTTAAAAATTACATCCATAAAAAAACCCTAAACCTTGTTTGAAAAATGTTCCTAACTAAAAAGTTCAAGGAAAACAATGATTGTGACATTCATGAAACTTCATGTAAATGTAATGAATAAGAACATTAAAATTCAAAATATTTTTTAACTTGTTAAAATTTCAAAATCTATGCAACCTAGTTAATGTATTCAACAAAAAAATTTATTAAAAAGCTTTATTTACGTGTTTCCTGTATTTTTCCAAAGTTTGATGGGTCTTGGAAAAATGAAAATGTGACATTCGTAGTGGTACCACCCAATTCTACTTACACCCATTAATTTTAGCCCTTTATGTTTAACCACTAAATTTAATCACTAGATTTAACCAAAATTTAGCCATTATTTTAATTCACAAAGTTTAACAATTAGGTTTAGCCATTATGTTTAATCATATTTTAATTTTCCAAGTTTAGCCACTAGATCGAACCATTATTTTAAGTCACTAAGTTTAACCATTATTTTAAGCCAATAAATTTAACCATTATATTTAACCATCATTTTAAATCATTAATTTTAACCACTAGGTTTAACCATTATTTTAAATCATTAAGGATAACCATTAGATTTAACCATTATTTTAAATCACAAAATTTAGCCACTAAATTTAGGCATTACTTTAAACCACTAAGTTTAGCCATTAGGTTTAGCCATTACTTTAAGTCATTAAGTTTAACCATTATGTTTAGCCATTATTTTAAGTCATTAGGTTTAGCCATTATTTCAAGTCATTAAGTTTAATTATTAAGTCTAGCCATTATTTTAAGTCATTAAGTTTAGACATTAAGTTTAGTCATTACTTTAGTCACTAAGTTTAACCATTATGTTTAGTCATTATTTTAAATCACTAAGATTAGCCATTATGTTTAGATGTTACTTTAAGTCATTAAGTTTAACCATTGTTAAGTCATTAGGTTTAACCAAAGTTACTAGGTTTAACCATTATGTTTAGCCATTACTTTAAGTCATTAAGTTTAGTCATTATTTTAAGTCATTCAGTTTAGCCATTATGTTTAACCATTACTTTGAATCACTATGTTTAGCCATTATTTTAAGTCATTAGGTTTAGGCATTAACTTTAAATCAATGGGTTTAGCCAAAGTCACTAGGTTTAACCATTACTTTAAGTCACTAAATTTAACCACTAAGTTCAACCATTATGTTTAGTTATTATTTAAATCATTAAGTTTAATCACTAAGTTTAACCATTATTTTAAGTCATTAAGTTTAGATGTTAAGTTTAACCACTAGTTGTCGCCTAGGTTTTGCCATGTTATGTTTAATGACGTGAAACAAACATATAAAATTAAAAACTTCATAAAAATTGAATACTTTTGATGGTGTAGTTCATTGGTAAGGATTCGATTTATCATTATAAAGGTTTGGGGTTTAATTCCTTATACTTACAACCTATGTGCATGTTTAGAGGGATAGGGCATGTAGGTTAAATTAAGGTAGTTTGGTGAAGTTAGGTTAGGTTAGGCTAAGTTGGCTAGGCTAGCACCTACCTATTTAATGCATTTTTTCGACATACCTAGACCTATTTATTACCTACCTACCTATTGATTTTTAAAATAATACATTAAAAATGATTTTAATTTGAATATTAAATTGATCCAGTTAGATGGTCCATTATCTACTAGTCAAATAGTTGATTAGTTTGTCAGAAATTCTACTAGTCCAAATGACAAGGTATAGTTAGTCAAAAAGGCCATTAATCAAAATAGACATTGTCGAAATTGACTTGTCCAAAATGGCACCTTGATTAAATCAACCAGTGTCACTTTTGGGTCCTTTTTTACCAATTTCCTTAGTAAAAAAGACCATGATTTGTAGTAATGTATACACATTACAAAAGTATTATTCCATGCATAGAATGTCAAATTTGAATAAGTTTAAGGATTCCTACTAAGTCTTTGAAATAAATCCAAGACTTTGTCTTATGAAAAAAAAAATATTTAGGGATTCATAAATAATGTCTAAACAACTTTTTCTGGGCCAAGATTTTTACCATAAACACTTTATTTGCTAATGTGTATAAATGTATGAATATGACAAAAACCAATTGCCCTAATGTAATGTAAAAATTTTGATTTTTTTTTTTTTTGAGAATTTTGAGCCATTGATAAAATATGGCTACATTGGATAAATTTTATTATTTTCATTTTCATAAGTGAAAATAATAGATACTTTTTGAACAAAATTATTTCATTTGGCATTTAAAAAAAAGGTGAAATGTAAGATAGGTCATGGGAAAAGTGAAGAAAAAGGTGAATTTGGGAGTCCTTGGACTAGATTCAAAGGACTCAAAGGGGGTACCCTAATCATGCTTGGACCTAGTTGTCTTTAGGGCCTTGAGGCTAATCTCATAATTATAAAGCCTTCAATCCATGTGAAAAGGTGTATTAATATTTGGACCAATGAGGGAAAGGTTCTTAATCCTAGGACATCTCTTTTGATGTTTACGCATGTTTGATTGAAGAACAAATAGGCGTAGAAAAGCACCAAAGATTTCATGAAGGTATCCTTACTAAGAAGGCCTCCATGTTGATTTCCATGTATTGGTCAAACTCTAAATGAATCTTCAACAAAAATTAGTACTTGTGTATTCTGGCAAACAAATGCACAAAGGCATCTTGATCACACAAACAAATAATAATTTCAAAGTTGACCTTACAATTGAGAGGGCCCATGAGGAGGCATTTGAATTTGGTCCTTTCGAGGCCACAAGTTCTTTGAACAACCTATATGTTGTCAATACAAAGGCCATAGTTGATGGTACATTGTCCATTAATAGTTTAGTTGTGCTTGGATCACCATCAACAACAACCTTGAGCTCACCCATTGCTGGAAGAAGTGCATACTTGTAGTGCATATCTAGGAGGATTGCCTTCATCCTCATTACAACAAGGTCAATGTTTTCAATCCAACATTGTAACATTTCCAAAAATGCTTGTGATGGAGGTTTTAGTGTAGGATTAAGCCTAATTTTTCACTTATAAAAATCTTCACCAAGCTCATTGTCCAAAAGGGAGAAAAACATGTCATCATATTTATGGTTCCTTATCTTCTTTCACCAATCATTCATTGAATAATGGCACAGGGTTTGTTGATGTAGGCCGTGAAAACCCATGGATTACCATAATCTTGTGACATATTATTTGTCAACACTTCTTGTAGTCCCACCAAAGTTCTTACATTGATTTTAGAATACTTCCTCCTTCAAATTTTGCTAATATTTTTCATAACATGTATTCATGATCCAACAACCCTTGTCCAAGAGCTACCAATTGGGATTCACAAAATTTGATAAGATAGTTAAAATTGGATTTCCCAATTCGTGTAATTCTCCATGTTGGCAAATGATCAATTTCATTTAAAATGTTTCCATTTTCCCATTTTAAAAGGATTCTCTCTCTCCCCACAATGCAGATGTTTTCTTTGCCAACAACCATATAATAAATCACTCTTTATCAACTTCACTCCAAATATAGAGGGAAGAATACTTTCAATATCCTACATCCAAAACCATATTCACATTAATTCCATGCATTCACATAAATTGATTAAAACTTATTTGAAATTATTTGCAAATTTTAAATAGTTCAATGCAACATTACCTTGTATGGTTCACTCTTCTTACATTTTTCATCAATATTGCTTATTGGTTGATCATACTTAATCCAAATCTTCTACACTTGTATGAAGTTTTCCTTACATGTTAGGGATGAATCCTTTATTGCCTTTGGGCAATTGAAAATAGATGATAACTTGCAAAACTTCACAAACTCTTGAAACCACACAACAATTACTTGAAATGTAGAGTAATCATTCTTGGGTTCAATTGACAATAATGGTAATTCAAGTTTTTTTGCATGATAAAAAAATCCTTTAGTATTAGTTTACATTCCTACATCAAGGAAATTGCATTAACTATTTTTTGCAAAAGTTAGTTCAATTTCTATCTAAACTTAATTTACAACCTGGATTGTATGTTGGCCACCTAGAACAAAGAAATTTGAATTTTGAATCTCCTCCCATGACCTTGGTTTTCCCTTGCAATACTCTTGGTTATATTGTTGCCCAATTAATTGAAATCACAAAAACTAGGCAAATGTACTCAAATGAATGGTATCACATGATTTTAACTTTTATCTTGTCTTTGTTTCTTTTTTTTAAAATGGTATACAATGCGTTTCAACATAAGAAAAAACCAATGAACAAGAACTTTAACTCCTTTAATAGGTTTATTGAAAAATGGGATATAGTCTTCATACTTTATTATTTTGGTTTTTCTCTGTCATGAACACAAATATTATAGGATTGGTTTATTCAACAATGCATATTTTATGACCCAAATGTGGGTATTGCAAGTTCAACCCAAAAACCAGTGCAAATTTTGTCACTCACATGCAAGTATTATAGATTTGACCACATTGCATAATGCAATCTTCCAAACCAAAAATGCAAAAAAAAGTTAAACAAGTTTCAAACATAAGCTATAATTTTTAAAAAAAACAATGCAACAATGTTGAACTACAAGCTTTGATCACAAGGTTCTTTTAAAAAATCATAAAAAACAATGCTACACTACAAGCTTTGAACATGCATAAACTAATTTCTTTAAGAAATTTTTTTAAAAAAATGTAGTCACCTTGTGAAAAACAATTGCAGTTGCAACCTCCTTAATTACAACACTTGATTGCAAGTTTTTCACCTACATTATAAATTCTAAAAGCAAGATTAGAAAAAGTCGTTCCTTCCAAGCTACCAAATAAAACCTTGCTCTTCACAAGCTACCAAACAAAACTCAACCTGCATTCAAGTTTTTTTTACAAAACCTTGCAAGCTGCAAAATTAAATCTTGGTTTTTGCTCAAATTTTTATTATGTTACAAACTACCCCAAAAAAATATTGTAAGCTTTCTAAAAAGAACTCAAGAACACAAAAAATAACCATATTCAAGATTATCAAAATGATGATGACAATAACCTTGCATTGTCAAAATCTCCCAAAGCCAACATGAGGAGGAAAAAAAAAGGAACCCAACAATGACAATGGCAGAGGAGCTTCGCATAGGGTGGAGGGGAGCAAGAAGGAGGGTGGTTCAAAACTAGAGGTGGGTGGGAGGGGTTGGGGGGGGAGGGTGTAAGGTGTAGGTGGAGCTAGGTTAGTAACCCCAAAGGAAAGGTTGATGGGTTGGTTTCCCAAATGAAACCCAAAACAGTCATTTTCCAACTAGTGCATTATTTGGTGGTGGGTCCCATGGGCCCTAAATATGAGACCAAAACTAATAGCTACAATGTAATAACTTGTGGTCCATCCCATTTGGGAATGTGTAAAACTTGCTAAGGGTAAGCCATTATTTTGTTTGGTGGTTGTATTAAAGACTATTCCAAAGCATAATTGATTTTTCCCACCATTGATTCACATTTCAAACATGTTTTCCACAACTAATTCAAGGCCACACCCATTGTAGGGCACATTAAGTGTTTTGATAACTTATCATAAGCTTTCATATTCATTTCATGTGGAAGATTTGGTTACAATCTAGCATAACTTCAAATACCTCATGTCCCATTTTAATTTCTCTCTTCTATTCTTTCATTTATGTCTATTTCAACTTAGGTCATACAAGTTTTGTCAAAGTGCTTACCTAGACTATCTTATGTATTGGTGGTAAGTAAACCCACAAGCCAAGGCATTACGAAAACAAGGGTTTGAAAGATTGGAGTAAAGGTTGTTGGATGTGTTAACCTATAGTTTTGTAATGTGTTGGTCCATGGGCTTTCTTGAAATTGCCAAGCCTATATGGAAATTGGGCATGCTTTATGAAAAGTATAAGGCCCACATAGGAAATGGAATGACCATTGCCACATAAAAGTAATCTATGCTTAGTAAAGTGCCTTTTAGTGACATAATAGAAAATTGTCAAGTTTTTACAAATTAAAAGAGTTGAAATCTTGTGTGAGGTGAATTATTTGAGTGCATGATAGTAAATTTGTGGTTGAAAGAAACTTTTGACAATAATTTTAGACAATACAACAATTGGTGAGAAGGGATTCTCCAAACAAGACAATTAAAATCCACTCACAGTTGAAATTGGATAATTAAGATGTTATAAAGGGTATCAAACATGCAACATATTATCATCATGCACATTCCACCTAGGGGACACATCAAGTAACATTATATTAGCTAGTAATGGGTTTGACTAAGAGTTATTCCAAAATGTAATTGGTTGTTTTCATCATGGATTCCATAGGTGCAATCATCCTACATTGCTAATGCTTTCAAAAAATCAACAAAATATACTAAAGTAAAAGTAGCATGACTACTTATCCCACCTAGGAAGATTTCTCAAATAATGTCAAAATAGATAGTGCAACAAGTTATGTATTGGATAACAAGCTATTACTTAAGGTGGATTCTAAGTCCTAACAAGGCCTTGGGTGAGCCCAAACTCAAAGGTGTGCTTTGGCTTGGAATCTACTATTGGTAACTTGTTATCTTCCATTGAAGGTGAAAAAATTGTTACTAGGAAACTCATGGGAATTTTGTAAAATTAACAAGGTTGATTTGGCCTCCAAATCATGCCACAAGATAGCTTGAATAAGCCTCCCTTGATTTGAATGTGGAGGAGATATGGATATTATTTAGATGAAAGAAAATTTGATATTTTGGCATAGTTTCCAAAACCACCTTTCATTGGATCAATTGTAGGAAGTTTGAACTTTCCATGCATTAGACAAATCTACTAAAACAAAAGTGGATTGGTCAAATAGCTTTCAACACACAAAAATTGTAAGATGACAACATCATCAATTGCACTTGCAAACAACATTTAAACAAAGGGGAACAACCTACATCCCTCTTCTCTCTACATGCCTACCATTTGATCCTTTCTCCTTTTCTTCTTTTTTCTTTATGAACCAACTCCTGTACAACTATCATCTTGAATGAGAGAGAGAGAAAGAAGAAGGAAATACAATATTTCATATGTTATTGTGTGTTGTGTTCATTCATTTGTTTAAAAAATTTTATATGATTTTACAAGGTGTGTAAAATTGTATAAATGTGTCTTTCTAAAAATTGAAACTTACAATTATCTTGTTTTAAATGGGATGAAATAATTTTACATGATTTTACACATGCATAAATAAATGAAAATCATACACTTACACTTACCCAATATGTATGACAAAAACCATCTACACACACTCTTTTGTTGAATCTATGATGTTAAAAATAAAGCTTTATCTTTCATCTCATATTATGTTTGAATTCTCCTGTCTTAAAGCTATACTTCGCGCATTGTTCAAACTGAGTTGACAAACTGGTCCAATCAGTTCTTAAAAAACAGCTCCAGCTCCTATTAATGAAACCCATATTGTTGAAACTTGATATTTTGAAAAATCAATGTTGATACCATTGGTCATTGCATATGGAAGCTGGTGCAACTATGAATATATCATTATTGATACCATTGCACCACCAACTCCTAGTGAATTCATTAGGTATACCAGATTGCGACATACTTTTTGAAAATTCTCTGGTACCAAAATGGGACTGATATTTCATTTTTGCTAAGACCCATGCACCAGGACCAGACTGATACATAAAATACTCCATAGCAAACGAACACTTATTATCGCCATAACATGCATTCCCATACTTGCATTGGAGACCAAGTTACATTTAACTCATTGCAATTGTTTAGTTTTGGTCTCTTGAGTCTCAAGTGGGCTGGCTGTTGGAGGTGGCCACAGTGAACCATTACTCAACAGCGCACCATCCACTGGATGCCCTTTATTACTCAGTTGTGGGTGAAGCTCATCTGAGTTCATATTTGGACTCCCCCTGGTAACCAATTCTGTGGGAAATAGGTCTCATGTACAGGTAAATAGATAGGAAAATAGGTATCTACTAGGTAAGTAGATGGTTGATACATAGGTAAGGACTGCTTTTTTCTACCTACTAACAATCTGCTTGTGGGTTGTTGGTAGGTAGGTAGAATAAAAGAGCAACTGAGCTAACCGTGGTTAGCTAGGGAACTGAAACCGAACAAAAAACTTTTTCCTGACCACTTACCATCCATCCTTCAGGGTGCACTGGTGGGTGCTGGTTCACTCTGGCCCTTGGAGGTAATGTCACCAATAAAAACAGAGGTGCCATCCCTTTTGGCCTGGCCTCTGGATACCATTTTAGTTGTTCATAACCTTTTCCAAAGTTATTCGCCATCACAAGATACTTACAAGCTTTGAAATGAGGTGATCATGGATCACCGCAAAGTTACCACCAATAGAAAGCAAGGCTACCATCCTTTAAGGCTGGACTCCCTCTTATGAGTTAAAATTCTTATGGAATTTCTTAACTATCATGAGGCACAAGCAGAGAAGTGAGGTCATGTTAGCTCACAAAGTTGAAGTTGGGTTTGGTTTCTAGCCAACAAACATTGCTTTACGGTATCGAGGGCCCCAATAAACATTGGTCAATGTGCACGGAAACTAGGTCAAAATTTGATCATTTGGGTGGAAGGGTAGAAGTCTGTTGCTGACACAGATCAGTTCAACTCTTGAAATGTGCTATGTGTCACGTTATGAACAAAAGTTGATGGTCTAACCAGAGTTTTTTTTCTTCAATTTTTGAGGTAAGTGGGTCTCAGGTAATCTGGGTACAGGTCAGAGAAGTATGGAGCAAAAGCACCCACCAGTGCGCATCCTTCACGGTGCACCGGTGGGTGCTGGTTCACTGCGGCCCATGGAGGTAATGTCACCAATAAAAACAGAGGTGCCATCCCTTTGGGCTTGGCCTCCGGATACCATTTCAGCAGTTAAAAGCTCTTTCCATATTTATTGGCCAGCAAAAGATACTTACAAGCTTTGAAATGAGGTGATTATGGATCATGGCAAAGTTACGACCAATAGAAAGCAAAGCTACCATTCTTTAAGGCTGGACCCGCTCTTGTGGAATTTCTGAGCTATCACATGGCACAAGCATTGAAGTGAGGTCATGTTAGCTCACAAGTTAAAGCTGGGTTTGGTTTCTAGCCCAACCAACATTGCTTAATGGTATCTAGGGTCCCAATAAACATTGGTCAATGTGCATGGAAACTCATTTTAATAAAGTGCATTAGGTCAAAATATGGCGATTAAAAAACTGTTTCCTTAAAAAATCTGGAGAATTTTTGGAAATAAGTATTGTGACAGAGGATTTTGTTGCTCTGTAGCATAGGTGAAATTTTCACACAAATTTTTTAGCTTTGTCTAACTCTTGGGTCAACAAAGTGCTCATAATAACAATATGCCCATGTTCAGCAACTCTACACCTTACACTTGAAGAAGCATGACTATGACATCAAAATAATAATAATAGCATGAGTGATGACTAATATGAGAGGATAGGGGTCTCTTTATAAGGTAGCCCTACACAAAGAGAGTTAACCTTTTTTTCTCTGGCTAAATTTAGCGATTTGGCTAAGAGAAATTTCCAAAGGGCTAAAAATATGTGTTTTTTTGGTTTTCTAACTGCCACATTTCTACAGTAATTTCTGAAGTACCTTACACTTTATAATGTTCATATCCTATTTATAGTGACATTTGGCTAAACTTTATTATTGATTATTGCCAGTTCAGCTACAAATATGAAAAAAGAAAACCCTGAAGAGAGTGTACAAAATCCTTACAGTGAGTTTGCTTGCTTTTGCTTTTTTCTGTTTTTTTCCCATATCCACCAGCCTGCCAATTCTATCCCAGTTCTCTCAAAGTAAGTCACTAGAACCAACCATCAAGATTTGATACCAGTGTCCAAATCATGTGGCCCAATGTTTTCAATTCCTTCCCAAAGAGGAAAAAGGGTTGAATACTGCTGGGACCAGTTTTATTTGTTGAGCCTTGTTTGGCTATTAGAAAAAATATTAGCATCTCCAGCAGTGCTCGGTATGTGAATCTGCAAAGTAAAATTGGATGAAGAAAATCCAACCTATGCGGGTTTGGCTCAGGAATATGGTTTTGGCTCCGCTGAATTGTGCACTATGCTGTGGCTGGTAAATGGGCCAGCAGCGCTGTGCACCTACAGAAAAGAGTGTAATAAATATGATCTAATTGCTGCTCAGTGCATTTGATTGGCCCATCATTATGAGTGGTCCAAGTAGTTTGGTATTAATAGGCCCCCCACCTATTTGCTGTCCCACTTTGACTTTTAGCGGTGGGGTTGCTAAAGCGTACAGAACTAAACTTGCATGTGAAAAGTATTTTCGGAGGGTCACATACTCAGCAGCACTGGAGATGCTCTTACATTGGGCCCAAACTCATGAACGTGTTCATAAAGTGTTATTGTTCCCCATAGCTTGGCCAAAACTCATGAACATGTTTATAAAGTGTTATTGTTGCCCGTTCCCCAAAGTTGGCTATGAGATGGTTTCCCAACATTTTGTACTCGAGTACTTTCCACATTCTCTGAACTTCAGGAAGAGAAGAACATTGCCAGCAGATACTAATGTACACACAAAGACTCCCTTTAACTATAGGGTCCACTATAGGGTCCATAGTAGCATGTACTGATATTTGCCAGATCTGCCAAACATGTACTGATATTGCTGGCCTCGGTCAATTACTCACTTATTTCAAAGCCATTTTGACACCTATATCACATAGGTGTGGAAATGATTTCAACTCTTGCAAAAACATGTAAGATATTATGGGTATCAAAAGATTTTGAAAAAGAAAATGATTGCTTCAAGTTGATTGACCAAAATGATTGGTCCATGTGTGACATTATATGCTCGGTTGTCCTATACAGTTTCATGTTTATTATTTAATGATGGGAAGAAACAAACATTTAACACTAAATTTGAATGTTGTAGTTTGAATATTTCCCTTAATGCAATGAACTGTTACAAAATTGAAACTAGAGTTTATATTTTGGACTTTAAAATCAGATTCCTAGTTTCATTTATGGCTGCAATCCCAGTCCAGATTACCTTGAACCAGGTTTGGTTTTTGAACTCGGAAAATCAAAACTACAATCAGAACTGGAACTTCTATTACAAAACAACTGGACCCCAAACCTGGTTTCCTGGTTCCACTTATGAGTGGAACCAGTATCGTTCTAATAATGTTATAGAACTGGAACTGGAGTTTCTTCATAAACGTAAAGAACCACCCAACACTCAAAAAGACCTTGTGAACTTCATTTAACTTGCACCAATAGAATACATGCACATTAGCGATTAACCAAAAAGTGTAGGGTAATGTGCTGGCAGCAGGTAATACTCTCCAACAAAGCCTGAGGCCCAGGATGCGATACCCTGTTAATTACCAAGACAAGCCAAAACCACGGTGGGAGGCCTTGTTGTGCCTTAGATGGAGGCATTTCCCAAAAGTGAATGCTGAGAGCTTTTTCAGTTATGAATAGTTTAAGAGAGAGCCTTAAGCTTGTGGGAAACTAATACTTGGTGCTTCTTGTCCATGGACGACATTTTGAAACTTAGTGGAAGCTATTGCTCCAATGATTTTGGGGGTGGGGGAAATTTGATGTTCATATTTCATTGATATTCATTTCAGTTTGAATAATGTGCTTCATTTATGCACCAAAGTAATAACACGATAACATGTTGGTTGAATGACCAACTTATTCAGAAAATTCATTTAAACTGTAATTGTTCATGAAATTGGATTTTCAAGTTTTTTTTTTCCTCATGACCAATGTTAATGGTATTTTCTATGAATTATCATCAAAGTGCTTTGCAATTCTTCTATTTTCAAAACAAGTTCAATTAATCATCAACAAGTACATTCAATAAAAAAATCCTATGTATTATTTAAATCTAAATCCTATGTAGGTGAAAATCCTTTAATGTGTACCACACAAGATGAAAAGGACCTAGTCCTTATTGTAATCGTTTTTGATCCTTATAAAAAGTAATGAGTCAAAAGTTGTCAAATATTTTAGAAGGACTATATTTTAAACCATCACAATTCTAAATTCTATCATAATCATCCATAAATGTGTTTTTACATGATAAAAAAACGATTAGATAAAAAAGACAAAAAAGGGTGACACTATCACAAGACTTTAATACACCTTAAAGAATTTGGACCCATGTATGAATAAAAAATATAAATAAAATATGTATACAATTTGCAAAACTAAAAAAATTAAATTGAAAGTGAAAAGTCTCTGTTCTCCATTACAAATCTAAAATGACAAAATAGAAGCTTTAAAATCTCTAATTTCCAAAGTTTTTAGTCCTTTTTTTTTTCCTTGTCCTACTTATATACATGCTAATTCAAAAATAAAAAATTTGATTAAACTATTTAAATATTAACTAACTAGTATATACATTAATAGGTCCAAAATTTCAAAAGTTAACTAGATGTTAGCATTTACTTGTTCTGCAAACTACTTGTAAATTAACTACATGTTGACCTATCACCTATCAAATTTTATCACATGTCAAGTTTTGTCACATGTTACATATAATATTTGGGTAACATTATCCCCCCTTCAAACTATATTTCATCCTCGAAATAATAATTTTAAGTTTAATCAACAATCTTTGGTGTTTCAATAAATTAATTTGTAGTTTTTTCAAATGGTTTAACATTAGTTCACTCCATAAGTTCAACACTACCTATGAGTTGGGTAACAATTTCTATTGTAGACTCCAATTAAACAAATGTCTCCACAAAGGTCATTGTAAAAACAACAAATAACCCTAATGCATGAGGTGTGTTAGAAATCAAGGTGATTTCCATATCTACACCTATTTAAAGTGGGGTCAAGGGTATGATAGTAAATAAAAAATTTAATGGTTCTACCCTACTATTGATCATAAATTAGTGATGGAGTATCAAAAAGTTCAACAATAACACCAACATGTACAACAATGGTCACAATAGGTAAAGGTATAATCTTTAAACATGTTCTTCAACTTCTACCTGGATTAATAGGTTTGGTGGTTACAATAGGTTGTTGTTTTTTATTGGATCCAAAGGTGGATGATATTGCATGCATTGTCTTCATGTTGGTCCTAATTTCCACATACAAAAGTAGGTGGATCATACTTTAAATCTATCTAAAGGTGGTTCAATAAGCTTATTGCTCCAATTGATAGACTTATTCATCAACTCAAACTAATACCATGTTTCTTAGATTTGATCTTTTGTGAATTCTTGCATTGTTTGCCACCACTTTTTCCATTTGGGATTTTTGTTCCCCAAACCTTGGTTTTGGACCTTAAGCAAGGTGTTATCCAATAACAATTATTCTAATTGTTTCAACTTGTTATGCATTTAATAAGTGAAACTTGGGTTAATTTGTTCAATTATACCTTTGCTAATTCCAATTGCCCCTTCTAATTTTGGATTAAAGCACGCAAAACTTGGGTTTGTTTTTCAGCTTTATGTTAGCTAAAACAAGTTACTCCTTTTGCTCTTGAAAAGTTTGTTCCAAACCAATTATGGTTTTCTCTTGTTGCATATTGGATTGTTCCATCTTGTTGTAGTTTTTGGTCATTCACTCATGCTCATTTTGTAATTTTTAGAAGTAAATGTGATGTTGTTATAGACTATACTAGTTTTCTCTCTTTCAAAAATTGCTTCCTAGCTAGAAGTTCAAGTGAAATTCCACATTTTTCAATAACCTATTGCTAGTACAAGTTCATCATGGGTTGTTATACTTGGTGCAGGCACTTTAGATAATGAAAATCATTTCCTCAAGAGAACATTTAGAACATGTCCTAAACAAAAAAGTTGTAACCTTGTTATTAGCTAGTTGTAATTTTTTTTCTAACAATTTGTCCATTAATTAAGTTCTACTAGCATGTACATTAGAACAATAGAACACCAATTAAGCTTTTGGGCTTTATTTTTTAGGTCAAATGTTATGGTTACATGGTTATTAAAATAGGCTAACATCCATTCCCTTTGGTAAATTATTTACAAAATGGTTACAAACTAAAGATGAAACTCCTCTTTCATACGAATTACACTCCACTATTTGCTTTCAATGATCACTAACAATCTTCTTTCCCCATACTTGAACTTTAATTTTTCCATCTTCTATGACCTCCCAGGTTCATAAAAACTCCTTCAATAGGTATTCTTTCGGAGTGGTCTATTGAACATTGAAAAGCCCTTCCAAATCGGCTTGTTTCACCCATTTTTATTCAATAGGTTCCATTTTGATCTAGTGTAACTTCTTTTGGACCTTCTTTGCCTTGGATGCTAGACATTTCCTTTTAGGTTTTTCAAACGTAATTAATTCCTCCACAACAACCTTCCTTTTCCCCTTCATCATGGACTTTGCATGGGATCTTGGGCAATGAGGATTAATGACTTGCACTGGTTCTTCTTGAAAAAAATCTTGAATTTCTTTTTCCCAAGGTTGCTTGTGGTTGGCTATTACAACTTTTGTTTTTTTATTATTTTCCTTGGTTAAGTACTTCTTATCATTATTCGTTAGCAACAAGTTGATGAACAAATTTTTTGGTTCTTCTTTAAAGTTTGAAATCACTATAATGAATGTCAAGGTAAAAGTTCTTGTAGGTTATCTAAAAAATTATAAAGTTTTTCAAGCTCCTCATTGAATTTTTGACTCTGCTTTTGTTGCTTTAAAGTTTTATGTTCTTTTATATTGGCTCTTGTGAAACTAAAGGTTCAACATATATTGCTTTTGTGAGCTTAACTTGTTCCACCTTCTCCTTTTCAATTTGTTGTCTTCTTGCACTTTGGTTCTTTCTTTCAAACTCTTTTTCTTTAGCCTCTCTTCTTGAATCTTAACCTATCTAAAGTGATCTCATTCATGGCCTCAAGTATCACTCCAAGGGGAAAAAAAACAAAAACATACATTAAATGGCACAATGGTTCTTTATATTATTTTGACAGTTAATAAAAACATTGTGGCTATCAATAAACATGTCATTTAAGGTTGTAGATCTATGTTCAATAGACAT
Source organism: Sphagnum contortum (assembly GCA_963920785.1). Taxonomy (NCBI): domain Eukaryota; kingdom Viridiplantae; phylum Streptophyta; class Sphagnopsida; order Sphagnales; family Sphagnaceae; genus Sphagnum; species Sphagnum contortum. The sequence continues at coordinate 15,616,679 of OY987285.1, read as the reverse complement.
CTACATGCTTGTACCAATAGGCATGTCATTTTAATGATTAATAGTCAGTTCAACAAGTACTAATTTAGAATTTTCATTTTCATTAGGTTCCTTTGTAATCATGTCATTAAGTTTAACAAGTACAAGTTGCAATGTGTTATCATCTATGAACCGATTAGGTTTCAACTTGTTGATATTTACTAAAATCAGGTTAGGATTGAATTTATGAATAGCGACAAGTAAAATTATATTGTTAGGTAAGCAATATTGTGTCTTATAAGGTCCAAACCACCTTCTTTGAATTTAGAAACATGTGCTAAAACAACCCCAAGAATCGATAGTTCACATAATCCCCAAATTGAAACTTGGTTTCAATGTATCAATTTTGTAACTATAATGACATGTTCCATTGGGGTGTATTCAAAATCAAGGACCACAAAAGGACTATCACACGTGAAAAATTCATGGACATATGTAATTTCCAAGGTTGATTAGGACTCAAAATTTTGCTTATTTTATAATTCAAAGTAAATTTCTTAAAGAAAACATTCAAATTAAATGAATTATGTAAAATAATCAAACATTTGATAAAAATTTGATCTCCATTTAAGTTCTAAAACAAAAAAGTTTGAGATTGTAACAAAAGCAAAAAAGATTTGAAAGATTTGAAAGGATTATAAAAACCTATTGAATTCTTGAACTTTGGACTCATAAAATGCAAAAAGGCCATATTTATTTATGTTAGCCAATAGGAGATTGTGTGAATCAATCTTTACAACAAATGGAACCAAAAAGTCAGGACTTTTTAAAGGAATATTGGCCATTCACTTAAGGACATTTAAATTTGGTTAGTTTATGGAATTTAAGGTTGGCAACATTAAAGCTAAGGCCCATAATAAAAATCTTGTTAAAATATCCAACCTTATTAAAAAACATGAATTTTTAAAATTTACATGGCCTCAAGGCTTTTGCCTTTCAAAATCAAGTGTACAAATCCTATTTATGGGAAAATGTGTACCCTAATAGTTGATCAACATTGTTGATTTTAAGTTTTACATGTATCCAACATGGTTCAAATGTTGCAAATTCCTTGTCACACGAATGGAAATGGTTTATAGCATTATCAATCGGTCTATGGTGGGGTCCAACTATTATTTTGTGTATGTGCACTACCCAAGGCTCGAGCAACAATGTGGAACTCTTGATTGTGTGTTGTGGAGCCATGCATTTTGGATCCAAGCATTTTTTGTAATCTTCTTGTTTTGAAGCAACGTGTGTTCTAAGTAAGCCTTTGTAGATTTTTTGAGTGCATTTCTTCATTTAATTTCTAAGTAGGTTTGCTAGTAATTCTACAAAGTCCAAGCACTCAATGCACATAGGTTTTGTTTCTAAGAACACTAATGAATATCTTTGATGTTGTGAGGGGTTTTGGGAGCTTGTTGCTTGCAAGAACTACACAACCTAAGCAAGTAATTGTACTACTGAACACTACTAGAAAACATGTTGTTTGCAACATGTCCCTATCTGACTACATGCAACCAAACGTCACTTGCGACTACAAATGGTTGCCTATGCAACTACTTTTCAAATTTGGATGAAATTTGGTCTTTGTTTCAACTAAGTTGCGACTATGACCTATTTCATCTATAAATTGTGTTATTTTTTACAACATTGTATATATATTTAGTTGCAAATGTAAACAAGATAATCACATGTTAATTGTATAAAATATTCAAGCTACCTAGTTAGCAAGGATGGACATATATATATATATATACCTACCTACCCATAAGCCTAGCCCACATGGTACCTAGCCTAAGTTTGGTGACTTGTGGCATTGCCTACATCTACATATAGGCCTAGACATGACATGTGGCACCTAGGTTTAATTAGGATAGGACATGCCACATGGCATCAAGGTTAAACTTATCCATGTCATGTGGCATCTAGGCTAGGCCTATACCATGCCACACATCACTTAGGCTAGGTTATGCCATGCCACATTGCACATATGTTAGGTTTAGGACATGCCATATGGCAACTAAGCAAGGCTTAGGCCATGCCATGTGGCAATTATATATGACATGCCACATGGCATTTAAATTAAGCTAGGACATGCCACATGCCACATGCCACATAGTCTAGGTTGAGGCCATGCCACGTGGCACCTAATTAATCATTTTTTCCACACCACATGGCAACATGATTAGACTAAATGTCACATCATAAAATGTGTTAATTAATAGGCTAGGTTAATAAGTGGTAAGTTAGGTTAGAAATAGTAGGTTAGGCTAAGTAATCACTTATAGCCCAAGTAGTTGCACAAGTAGTTGCAATTACAAAATTAATCCCATATGTTTTACCTCCCATTTTAGTTTTGTCAACTACATAAGGAGGTGCCCTAGGAGCACAATGTACAAATTAAAATGCAATTGAATTTGGGGATGAACCAATCAAAAAGGCTCAACCTTAATTAAACCCAAAAAGAAATATGGTACTTTTAGTAGATGCCATGTGGCTTAAGTTTAGGCCTAGCCTAAGTGGTGTAGGTCTAGACCTAGCCTAAGTGGCACATGGCCTACATTTAGGCTTAGACTAGGTGATCACTTAGGCTAAGCTTAAAAGTGGCATGTGGCATACATCTACACCTAGGTGCCACATGGCATATGTGTAAACCTAAATAAGTGAGGTGCCACGTGGGATATGTTTAAACCTAGGTGCCATAAAAGTTAAGTGCCACGTGGCATATGGTCTAGACCTAGGTTTTCATGGCTTATGTCTAAACCTATGTGCCATGTAACCTATATAGGTGCCATGTGGTGTAGGTTTAAATGGGTGCCACATGGTAAAATGCAACTAGTCACCAATATAGTTGCAATTTTAGTTACAAGCTCGCTCATGTATATAATATATGGTGCCCATATATGTGACTACTTTTCACATGCGACTTGTTGTTTACTACTACAACCAATTTAGTTGCAAATGTCATTTGTGACTAAAAACTAGTTATAAACAACAATCACATGCAATGGTATTTTTACTAGTGGAAACTTCTTGTGTTTGAAATAGAGCCTTTACTTTTTCACTACATCAATCGCCCAAAACTTGGTGACCTTATTATCTACAAAGTTCCTTTACGAATGCATCCTTGTCAAGCCACAAATTTATCATTATAACTTTAAGAACTTTTGTTTATGTGTGAAAAAGGTGAACTAGGTTTTAAAGGCCTATGTGCATTGGTGGTTGGTGGATACTAGTTTTGTTGGACTAGTCAAAGATGGATAGACTTGAACAAATGATTTATTTATTTTCTTAGCATTATGATTTTTCAAGGAACTTATCAATTTGTTAGTTGCATAAGTTTTAGTACTGTTGTTTGTGCATGTTTATAAGTTTTTTCAAGTTTATGTTTGGTTTATAGGTCATGAAACAACACAAGATCAATCCTATTATTTTGTAACAACTTGTGTGAAATTGTTTTTAAAAGATTTGTTGATATAACAATTTTGGGTGTAGGTCTTTTAGCATATGCACATGTTTGCTTATGATTTAGGGTTGTGATCTATTGGTGCTTTTGATGGGGAATAAGAAGAATCAACAAGTTGGACAAGGCATTAGGAAATCCTTGGAGGCACAAGCTGCAAGAAGGTTGGTGGTAAGGGATTGACAATGCAAGTCTAGGGCTACCAAAAGAGAAATGATTACCTAGTGTCAACAAATCATTGCAAATGATAATCCTACTTACATTGGTGACATAGAAAGTTTGATGTCTGAACTTGCAAGTCATGTAACACCACTTTTGCATCAAATGACAAGCATGAAAGGCCTTAATGATCAACTATTGGCCATGGAAAAACTTTTGAAACAACCCATTGTACAAGATGCAATGTTTGATGTGGTTGTGAATTCAAAACATTATGAGACATAAGTTGAAATTGTTGTCAACATGAGAAGAGGTTGACAAGGTATCAAGGCTAGTCATAGTCTTGATGAGATGAGAGCCAAAAATGTTGTTAGCAATATGGTTGTTTCAAGTTCTATCTAAAGTCTTGCTATAGTAGGCTAGCTCATTGGAGCAAGCCGAAGAATTTTGAGCAAAGGATAGAGTAGGAAAATACCACTTGAGGATGGTTTTAGCATGCAATGGGCCTTTGCAACCCGAGCAAAATGAAGAGATGTGCTCACAAATGATGTTGTTGATGTAGCGGTGGAATTTTGGACAAATGAAACAAGGGTTAATCCAAACAAAAAGGACATCATGAAGCATCACATCATGAAGAACATATGAGAAGAACATGCTACTCACTTTCTTGGAAAACCATAGGTACGCCTTCTTCCATTTTCAATTTGATTCTTTCTACAATGTCATGATAAATTTTAGTTTTTTGTTGAATTTTTCATGGTTGTCTATGGCTTTTGGATTTTGGATCTGTGGTTGGTCAAGTACATCATTTTTGGTCTACTAGACAAGTAGGAATGGTTTTGTTTCATTTTCTTAGATTCTTCTTATACATGGTCTTGTTTGAAAAACGTGTTTACAATCCTTAAAGTCTCCAATTCCTTGTGATTTAAGTTCTACTTATTTAAGGGTTATAGTCCTAATGTTATAGCTTGAAAGGCTACTTGTAGATGGAACTTGATTTGATATGAAGTTTCTTATTTGTTTGTCTTGGATATGTGGTTGATGGAATGGAAAATGGGAATCTATTGCTGAAGGGTGTTGATTTCAAATTGGTTTCAAGTCCTTGGTACATGGACAAGTTCAATTTTTATTTATGTAAAATGCACATAGTAAAGATTGGAATTTCCTAATTGAATGCAATTATTGATTCTTTGTGTGCTTCAACCTTTTCGTAGTTAAGGATTATATATAATCAAGTTTCAAAGTTCTTGATTCAGACCCTCACATGTATGGACCTTTATCTTTTACAATTCACAAAAACGTTCATTAATTCAATTCAATACTTCATTTTTTATAAAAAAATTACATGATGTATTTACAATTTTTGATTTTCTAGATGTGATTAAATCCTAGTTCACTTAAGGCTTATAAGCAAAAAACACAAATTGATATGTTTTCCAAAGACTTGGGTGAATTTTTCCAATTTTTAATGATTTGATTTTTGTAAGTTTTTATGATTTATGTTCAATACAAAATTAAGGGTTGCATAATTAACTTTGTCAAAGTTCATTAGGCATGATTTTGGTTTCCATTTGTGTTTCCAATCTCCATGGTATGCCAGCCCCAACTTGGTTTGATTATTCCATTGTTTTAAGTTTTTGTGATGAACAAGTTTTTACCAAAATAAGGATTATAATTCTAGTCATCAAAAATCTTGCAACAAGTTCCATGTGTTGATCATTTTTATTCTGATCTTCATTTATATCTCCAGTGTGAGTTTAGGAAATTTGTTATGAACTTGGTCTAATTAGTCTGTAGTACTAAACTTTTGTGATGAATAAACTTGCACATATTAAGGATTAGAATTAGTTGCCAAAATCTTTGCAGAAACCAAAACTAATCATCTATTTTTTATTGACATTTGTATTTTGAAGGAGGGTTTAATTTATCATGAACTTGCTCTGATTATTTTGATTAATAAGCTTTAATAGATTAAAGGTTACAATCAAGTATAAAAAAAACTTGCAACTTAAACCATCATGATCATCTCTTTTTGGTTTTAATTTGTATTTCCAGTGTGGGTATAACAAATTTGTCATGCATTTCATCTAATTATTCAAAAGAGCTCAGACGAAATCATGGGTTTAGCAAATTTGTCATGGGCTCTGTATTGAGTTTTTGTGATGAACAAGTTTTGTTTTACTAGATTAAGGAATACAATTAGTTGTAAAAAAATTTGCAGCTGAAACCATCCAGGTGATCACTTATTTTTAATCTTCATTTGTATTTATAGTGTGGGTGTTCACGTATGTTATGAACTTTTTCTGATTATCCTTCATGTCCATAGGTGGAATTTTATGGCTATTAGATCTTGCATAAATTATTATGTATAATTTCTTATTTGACATGATATGTGTACTGAATTTTTGGATTTGCATGTGTGACTCATGGTGTTATGGTTCTTGAAACAATTTAAACTGCATTTTGGATTTTTGTTATACATGTCTGTATTTTTTTAGGGTGATATGATCTAAGCTCCATTCATGCAACAGTCCTCTTGAGTTGTTAAATAAAGTTTTTTGAAATCTCAGCATGGATAGTACTGGACCTTATTTGTGTTTCTTGGATATCATTTGTTTTGAGTTACATGGACCTCAAGCTATCAAGTAGTGGCATTCTCGATGTATTGTAGGAGTTCATAAATTCATTCATAAATCAAGTCCTTGAATTATTATATATGAATCCATTGATGTCCATGTACCCAATTTGCAAATATCCTTTGATATCCTTACTAGCTTTGCTCAAATTACTTGGAATCATGTAAGTATTTTTATGCCTTTAATTCCTTTCACTTATTCTAAAGATGCAAACAATACAAACATGAAATCTTTGAATCTTTAAAATATGTTGCCATTAGGAGCCTTGTTAAGAGTTTCATCCTTAGGGGCCTATAAGTCTTGAAGTTGCCTTGAAGATATATTCCTTAGGTCTTTGCAAGTCTTGAAACTGCTTCATAAATATTCCTTTGGGATCTTACAAGTCTTGAAGCTACAGGAAGGTGCAAGACATTTTCAGTTAGGACTTCAATGCTACTAGAATATTCTTTTAAAATCTTAGATATGATTATTTTGCCCTTGCATTTCCTTGGGGTGCCTTTGATTATTTTTAAATCATTCAAAATGAAGCACATATTATGAAGATATGAATAATTGATGAATATGTATCCTTATTAAGTTAATTTATAAATTATTATATTCATAACATAGTTGAACAATAGTACTTTAGTAGTGGTGCACTAGTGATTGGACTAATTGTATCAATAGGAATCATAATCTAATACCAATTGTAAATGTATCCCATAATGGGTGGTAGAAATGTGTACATGTGGCATGATTGCATGTATGTACATTGTACATTAGTTGCAACATAGTTGTTACTTTAGTGACACATTTACAACAGTTTTAAAGTAATTGCCACATACAATTACAATGTAACTCCTAAAAGTCAAACATGGTTGATTACATATGTATGTACAGTGTGTATAAATTATCGTATAGAAGACCCATTGTCAACTCACTTGCAATTATAATATAATTAATTAATTTTCTAACATGGTAATTTATTTATTAATACATCATATTTTTAAAGGTATAGTTGCACAATAATTGTATGTGAGTTATTTTTTGAATTTAGTTGCAAGGTAGTGTGGTTTCAACGGACAAGATTTCTCATAATGGGGTGCTTCCACATTATTATGTATGGATATGAAGAAAAAGAACATAAGGATTTCTTCAATCACAAAATCCTACACTTGCAGGATGGACGCAATGCTGACAATTGTTTGCATCACATGCAATGTCAACAAACTTGAGATCATGTTGCAGGTATGGAACAACACTCAATCCCCTTGAAATAATACAATTTGCATGTTTGTGTTTCAATTTTACAAATGAATCATTTCTTATACATATTTCTCAAACAAGTTACATTAACCTTAATTGTTTTTTTGAAATGTGTAAAAATTGCCAGCATTCCAAATTTTATCGTGACTGTATTATTGCTAAGCCATTCAAGAAGTACCCAATATGTCAAGCATTTGTCTAGGGGTGGTCTCATTGTTCACATACTAATTCCAGAGGTGAAGTTATAAGTCCTTTCAAAAACTCAAGGTAACAAGTTCACCTTGCAAAAGATTTCAAAAGTCAAGCATTCAAAGGATTGAACTTAACTATTGCTTTTGACAACAAAATAATGCCAAAGCTTGATCTTGATCCGAAAAGAAATAAAGTTTTTGTCAAATTTGAGAAATCATCGAAGATAAACATGGAAATTTGTGGCACATAAGAGGGTGATTTTGACTTCAGAGCTAAAGAAACATCTAAGGATGAGGACACCAAATTTGCATTGGTTCATTTTTCATCTCAAGAAGTGTTACCAAAGGATGTTAAAAATGTTCAATACACAAATGGGAATGATTTAGCTCATAGCTGAAATGATGAAGAGGAAAGCAAGGGCCTATTTATAAATAAGACAATCCTCAAAAAGTTCAACTTGATGATTTGGATACCAAGTTGAAGTTTGGCCCAAAGGTTAAATTATCCATTGGAAGTGGTTTTAAGGAGCTTGATGTCCTAAATTTGTCAAAATCACTAAGTCAAATTGAAGAGGTCGTGAATCAAGGTAAGTTGAAGAAGGGGAAGAGGATTGTTTGTTACACCATTCTTGGAATTTCCCTTGGGAAAACTAGAAGACGTGAGTTTGCTAAGGCCAATAAGTTAGCAAAAAAATCAAGATAAAATAATTGAATGTACCTTCCTCCAGATTAAAAACTTCATAGTTGAACCCAATTTTGACTTGCTTTTTACAAACTTGCATCCTTTCATGTATGACTTGGCCTTTATTGTAATTTGAAATTGATAGTCTCCAAGTGAGCTATTCCATTTCATTGACTCGACACTATCTTGTATAGGCACATGGATTCTTTTGTTTTAGTTATATATGTTAGTATATTGTTGATTTGCACAAATTGGTTAAAAATTGCTTCAAACAAAAAACTAGAAGATTTGTTGTGGGTGCAAATGTAACAACGAGCCAACATGATTACTTTAGAAAAGGATTATATGTCCTTTTTGCTAATTTTGTTTTTCCATATGAATGAATTTTGGAATAATTTTCTTTGCAACTTGTAATAATAAAAGCTTATAATTGTCCAAATACATTACATGTTGTTTTGTTTATCATTTTTGAATAAATATGAATTTTGGAAAGTGTCTTGATTCCTTGTAAATTTAATATATTTTTTCTAAAACTGATAATAATTTAAAATCATAACCAATTTTTATTTTTTTACTGTTTTATGTTTTCTTATATGATAGACTACAACTTTTCTGAACACATCATGTACATTTTGCCCCATTTATGTGTGGCAAAGAACTTTTGAAGTTCTAAAATTTTGTATTGAAAAGTTATAAAGTTGTTTGAATTTTTAAAGTTTTAGAATTCCACATATTTTAGGGTATGAGTGTTTTTTTAATGTGGTTAATAGTTCTTTATCCTCTTTTTTTTTTCTCATCAAATGTGTTTTATTATATGAATCCTTTTGAGAATACTTTGCAAAACCGACTTTTATCTAACGCCATATGTGTTCATTTTAGAGGTCTTAAATCAAAACTTATACTTAAAATTTCATCAAATGGATTTTTGGTTTGAATCCCTCGACATTCATATGAATGAAAAATCAATAACTTGCCATGATTGCCATGGCTTTAAATGGCTAAACATAAATATTTATCAAATTTTGACTATTTTTCTTTACGATCCGAAGCCCTTTTAGCTTGTTGGATTATAACTACGCCCTTGTATAATATAATGGTCGGCTCAAATATTTATGTATTTTGAAAGCACTAAGAAATGGATTGAAACTTTAGCCCTTAAGGACAATTGCACCTGCAATCTTGGTGTTTTGCAACGTTATGGGAATGTTACTTCAAGCTCTAGAATTCATCTTTAAAATGGAAAGGAAAAGGAGTAATGAAAAAATAAGAAGAAAAGAAATAAGCTTTCCAATTTACAAAACACGTTTTTTCCCATTTTTTCCCATTTTCCCGCTCTTTTGACCCCTCTAACTTTCAAACCTCATAAGTTTCTTATTTCTAATTCATTTAAAACAATTTAAATTGTTATACAAACGCCACTTGAAGTTCTAAAAATCATTTTTGCACTCTAATAGCAACAAAGAAACATACAAGGAATGTTTTGGGTGTTTGGGAACTAGCCTTTGTAGTGTTGGGTGGTTTGTTTTTTTTGAATTCTTGACCCCCTCTACTTTGGGGGGTCATAAATTTTTCAATTCTATTCCATTTCAACAATTTTTAGTGTGCCAAATGTGCCAATAGGAGGAGTTCAAGTTTTTTTAAACACAAAAAATGGAGGCCTCCCCTTGAATCTAGCCTACTTTCAACATTGAAATGTTATAGTTGCAATTCAATTTGCAACTAAGGAATAACTAAAAGATTTAACCCATATGCTTTATCTTTGAATCCCATGTTATAAACTATACAAAAACAGAGTTTGTTCTTTTATATTCTCACATTAAAATTAAAAATACAAGTGCCATTTTGAGATGAGTTCAAAAAGCTTAACCGAAAGGCAAAACTTTAAAAATAAAAATTTCATGTCTACTTTTTAGTTCATTTAATCTTATGCTTTCCTACCTATTTACCTACCTAGGTAAATAAGTAGGTCCCATTTTTCTACTTACCTATGGTTATGTACAACCTACCTAGCTATATTCCAAAATACATTTAAATATGCCATGTGACAATTTTTTATTGTGCCACATGTCATAATCTCAAACCATCATTAACGATTGTAGTGAATAATGGAGATCAATATTTCAAAAACAAATTGTCCAAAAATCTTCATAGCGCCACGTGTTAGATTTTAATAAATGGATGATAATTATTGACGTTAGCATAACATCATGGGTGTAGTTATAATGGAATTGCATAGTATTTGAAAATGAGTTGTTTTGACAGAGTTGCAATTGAGTTGTAATGAGTTGCATCATATATACAATGAGTTGCAAGTGTCCCCTACAACTCAAAAATTAAGTTGCAAGGCTAATTACAAACCCCCCCCCCCCCCCCCCTTTTTCTCATAGTGCCCACAAGTGTGGCAGCTTGTGAATTAGTGGCATCCAAAATTCCATTGGAACCTGATGTATCAGCCTTTGTCATGTTCATGATGCTTAAAAAATTACTAAGAATAACTTCAAATGTTGAACCTACACAAATTTCATCTCCAACTTGGAATCCCCCTACACACAAATCATGATAGAAAAAAAAATTAGAAACATATGAATATAATTCTCGACTTAAGATGAAATCATAAGAAAAAAATTGAAAAATATGCATGAATACGAAGATTAATTCCTCTACTACTTGCTACCCTTGCACAATATTATAACATCAACAAAGAGGCATCATGAGGAATAATCAACTTGTTTATAACGGTTCTATTAATGTATAGTCTCTTATAAACGAAAAAGATAACAAAAAAGCCATTCAAGACCTAATGAAATCATACGACAATAAGTACTCCAAATTTGGACATAAGTATTTGCATGAATGTAAAGACTCAATTTTGAATTAGGGGTTAAGGAATTAGATAAATGACTTTTAAAAGGGAAAGGAAAGTGGGGAATTATGCATATTGACACTAAGGAAACACAAGATTATTTTGGACTCCTTGGACTTTAAATGGATTTACATGACAACATGAAAACACCACACACATTTTTAGATTGGATTTTTCATGGATTTACATGTTACAAGTCCTGAAACCCATAAATAAATTGGAATTCTAAGACAAGTAACCTTGAATTTAGGACTACCGTTGGACTTGCAATGAACTTATAAGCCACCAGTCTTGAAGTCCAAAAACAAAATGTACTTCTAGGACAAGCAACCTTGAACTTAGGACTGCCATTGGATTAGAACTACATCAAATTTGATCAAGTAGAATTGACATAGGACTTGAGTTCCAAGGTCCAGGCTACTTGAAGTAATACTTAAATCCACACAATTTTTCTACATAGCCATAAGCATACTTAATTATATCTAATAACCACAACTATTCCAACATTAGTCCCAACCCTGTAGTGGACTTACAGGCCACCATTCTTGTAATGCAGTCTAACTAGACTTACAGACATTATTTGGTATCAAAATTTGGAGTTTCAAAGGACCAACTTGAAGATTCTTGTAATAATTCATGTTCAAGATAATATTGAACCAATACTTAGATCTTAATCTACCAACCCTAATCAATCTTTTAGCAACTCTAAGATTTAGAAAATCATGTTTAGTATGGTGCAAAAACTTTGAATTCCTTCACTCAAGCATGAAACAATTAAAGACTGAACTTAAATTAGGTTTCTAAACTCAAACATGAAACAAAAATACATTTCACATTTCACAAGTAGAATTTTACCTGAAGCATAAGCCTCATCCTTCAATCTTTGCAACCATGTGCTCTGCATTAGTGATTCAACTTTCACAAATGTCAGCACCTCTTCACTATGGTGAAATTCTTCCTCGCAATCAACAATCTTGCACCACGTGTGAGAAGCACCATAGTATGCCATACAAAATACATGATATGTGTGACCACAACTAACAACAAATACATCATTGCTAGGAAACCATTGTGCGTAAACAAGGCATTCATTGATAGTAAATGTAGATTTACCTAGGCAATTTATAATAATAGGTTTAGGTCTATAATTAGGATCATGAAGCATGGGTAGTGGGTGAAGTGCACACCACCCATCTTCTTACATTCTCCTCAATAGTTCCTAAAGCATTGTCATCTCTAATTCAAATTCACCTATCCCAAATTTTTTCTTCTCAAGCAAAGAAACAAATTTTGCTACCTTGGCCACCTAATCTTCCCAAACCAATTCTTTTTCTTTTAACTTTGACATTTGAAACCTTTCGGTGTTGAAAACCCATTCCTTATTTGTTTCAAGTGCTTTCAATTTGGTTTTAAAAACACCTTAAGGAACGATGCTTGATCTATATTATGCTATATTAAATTCAGAGTGAACTTGAATACTATTAATGTTCTCACATGATGATCCTTCAAAATCCTTAAGGTTTACCTACATAGAAGAAGGGATAGTAGATTGCAAGGCAATCTCCAATTGTTTTTCAACCATAACCAATTGTTGAATAGTTACCACATGCACATTTCAAAAATCTTCCAAGGTGATCTTACAGCTCTTCTTGGCAACAATCACCTCTTCATTTTCTATAACATCAATGTTGATTGTTTTCTTCGCACTTCCCAACACCAATTTTTTAACTTGCATCATCTCTTCACAATTTTGAATCTCCTCTAAATGCTAGTTAGGGCTTAAATTGAAATCATGACATTTACTCATCGTCTATCCCTCGCTTGAAAATTGAACTCCCTTGCTTTTCAAACCTTTTGCATCAATAACTTCAAATTCAATATTTGATTGTCCAAAAGTTGGGGGGCACGAAGTTTGCCCGATTCTACTTGTCAAGCCGAATTGGCTGCCTCCGTCTCCCTCAATTTTGTAGGATACTTGCCACAATAAATTGTATATTTCACCCAATTGAATGGGTTGCCATTGAGCCAACATATCACACCTCGTGCAAAGGCTTTGTTAATCCGGCCATTTGTCACTTTGTGCTTCCCCACGACCCTTTTGTAAAGTTTAAAAATACTCTGTACCACCTAAGTAGAAATTTTTCTATCATATCATACCCATTCTTTGAAATTTTGGGCCCAAAAACTTTTTCAATTTGGGATGTTGGTACATCTCTCTTTGTTAAACTTAGAATATCAATCCTTCTTATTGTCAAACCCATGTTCTCAACAACCAGGCTACATCACAAGCCATGGTCAGGAGGTTCCTAATCAGTTACACAATAAATCTACAAAACCCTAAAACAATAAAACTACAATTGCACAAAAAATTCTCCTTTCACCGAGATTCTCAATGAGTAGCTACACAATGAATCTAAAAATTAAAAAATGCATGAAAACCTTTCATTTCACCAAGCTTTCAAGTGAATAGGTACACAACAATGAAAAAATTAAAATAAGAAAACATACAATTTAAATGTTTAAAATTGTTTAGATTAATCACTAAACTTTCCAAATCTAAGGTGCGGTTGTTGTTTAGGTTGTGGTGCCAAGCTCTACAATGAAGTATTTCAAGAATAAGTTAGGATAATTATGTGCGAAGCTTAAATTAATGCAAGAGAATGGGGAAGAAGAGGTGGGGTGCAATTGAGTCACCCAACAATTTTGCAAATTTTGAAAATCCCTCCCAAAAAAAAGGACTTGGAAGACACAAGGTTTGATTTTGACTAGGTCAAAAATCTAGCAGGACTGTAATTTTAAAGTCTTAAAAATTGTTCCTCATGGGTATACTTGATCTTGAATATGGCCATTGGTGAACAACAACTAAATCACGTGCAATCAATCAATCTTCTTGTAGTTTTTCTAGCTCTAACAAACGCATAATTATTATTTAGATATGTATTGGATCTACATTTTTTCAAAGTTTAAATGGTAACAAATATTTTATAGGTAATATTAAATCTAATCCAAGACAAGTTGAAAAGGTGTGTGACCAGTTCCAACTTTGTATATGTTGTTCGGTATGAAAATAGTATTGTGGACAAGTGCTCTTCCTAGTCATTCCAATTTTCATTAACCAATTTAGTTAGTAAGGTTCCAAAAACCTAGTTAGTAAAACTTAGCTTAATTGTTTCCTTGTAGGTTGTAAACAATAAAATTGTTATGGACGAGGAGAAAATGATTAGTAAGGTATCTAATAACATAACTAATGAAATGGGTACCTTGATTAGTGACAATTTGGTCAATGGAATCCAAACCAAATAAAATGTATTTGTATAAAAAATTAACAATCAATTGCAACAATGTTGGTACAAAACACTCATGTTTCCACCCATTTTGTTGCATAATCAATGGCTACTAGAATGTACCAATTCCCTAACAATCTATATATAGGTTTTATTGGTCCAATGAAATCCAAATGCCGTTTTTGAAACGGTTATTTAGGTAAAAGGGTAATTAGTTTCGCTAAGTTCTGCATGATAACATGTTACTTGTTCATTAACATTAATCATAGGTTCTGCAATATTTGTGAACATGTCGATTCATAGTGGGCCACCAATAACTAACATCCAAGATCTTTTTTACAATAATTTCAAAGGATTTTTTTTGCAATTACTCCATGTAACTCTTGTACAACTATGGGTACCTATTCTAATTGTAAAACTTGACAAAACTTGTTTTCTTGTCCATATTGATATAATATTATTTCTTGAAGTAAAAAAGGTTTAACTTTTTAGGTTAAATGTTGTTTCTATGAGATAGTATATCTTTTTAATGTCATTCCTTTAACAAGTACTCATAAACACTTTGTAACCACTCAAGTTATAATGTGAACATGTGAGCATCATTGGTTTGATTAAGTACTCCAATAGGTTCAAAGTTGTTGGGTAACTAACTTAAAGCATCTACCATTAAGTGAAATTTACTAGGCTTGTACACAATCTTGAAAGCATATTCTAGAAACAACAATAACCATCTAAATAACCTACTAGAAACTTGTGAGGTGAATGCACAATCGAATGACTAAAAAACGACAAAAAAATAGTCTATATGGGTCCATACAAGATTCTCTAAAATGATTCAAATTTAGACGGTTGTTAATTTTAAAAATGTTATTATGCTAATATTTTAATAATACATGTTCAATCACCTACAAACCTTTTTAAATCTATGTGAAAAGTTATATTTAATGTAACTAATGTCACTTTTTAATTTGAAGTCATAAAAGGAAAACCCACAAAATCCATATGAATAATGACCCATGTAAAATTTTCAAAAACATATTTTTTGGGACAAAGAAATTGAATTACAAACAAAAATTGCAACTCATATGGATTTATGAAAATATTGTCAAATTTTAACCATTCAAAAGTCCTGAACTATTAAATGGTTAAGGGTTTGAAAGAAAAAAATTCGGATATGAGTTTATCATTTTGTATTTCATCATATATTGAGTCCCAATATCAAATTTGGAATGTGAATCAATATAATTTTTTTCATTTTGTGATCTAGTCAAACAACTAGTCCATATTTTTAAATTTCAAAAGTTCATTACTATTAGTAATTGAGTTTTTTTTATCAATAAATAACCACATATTTCTCTTCATAATGATATTGTTAATTTAGATCCAAGGTCTGATTACTAGATCTAAGGATATATTAATCACCATATGCATTTGAATAAAAGGAACCCATGAAAAAAAAATTGTTTTGTCACAAAAGCAAGCCATTCAATTGTGCATCTACCCTATGGCTTGTTAACTAAATATACTAAACCCATATGATCAACCTAAAATATAAACTTGTTACTTATGAAATAATGTTTAAACTTGTGTAAGGCATAGACCATAATTAAAGCCTTTTTCTTAATAGTGGTATAATTTCTTTTAACATAATTTAATAGTTTAAAGGAATACATAACCAATTGATCAAATTTACCAATTGGATTTTGAACAAGTATTGCCCCTATTGCTAGTTGAGATGTATTAGTATGAATATGAAATTTTTGTTTGTAATCGGGATTGATTTGAATGGGAGCTTGAATATACTATTTTTTGATGTCTTCCCAATTGGTTTGACATGTAGTTGTCCAATCAAATACCTTAATTTTTCTAAGTAATTTTGTGATAGGAATTTCAAATAGATGCAAAAACATTTCATTGAACATTTGTATCTCATGAGGTGTTTTGGATGCTATCATTTCAATTATGGCCTTTATTTTCTTAGGAACATGTGTGTTATTTTCTTTAGAAAAAGTCCCAAGATAGTTCAAAAACAAACTATGAATGCACATTTCTTTGGATTGAATAAATGCCAATTTTTTACACTTCAGGAAACACTTTATGAGTTTCTCTATATGGGTGGATAGGTCACTAAAAATAATATAATCATCTAAAAAAATCTTCATGAATACATCAATGTACTCACGGAAAGCTTTTTTAACTACTTTTGATAGGTAGGCAATCCATTTTTGACCCCAAAAGACATCACAACCCATACAAAAACCCCCTAGTTAATAGCAAAAACAATTTTCATTGTACTAATATTTAGATGTAGTGGAAATTTGATGGTATCGAGAAAAACCATATAAGAAGGTATAAACTTCATGTTTATCTATTGTATTTATAACTTCATCAGTAAAAGGTAAGGCTATGGATTTTTTTTGTGGCAACATTTAATTTTTTAAAATCCACAAAAATTTCAATTTGCTGTTCTTTTTGGGCACTATGATTATTGGTGATAACCAAGTAACCTCCTCAACAAGTTTAATGAAACCTCTAACAAATAGCTTCTCAATGTCATGTTTGACAATGGGTGCACAATTAGGATTTAAATGGTACCTCACTTGATGAGCAAGTGGTATCAATGTATCCAATTCAATCCAATGTTAAGTTATTTTAGGCGGTATGCCCTTCAAATTTTTATAAGTCCACACAAAAATATCTTTGAACTCTTGGGTGAAAGCACAATTAGGTGGATTGTTTGGATTGTCATAGTTGTAATTTTTCTAGATTATAGATGAACTTAAAATGTAAAATCATATCAAACATTGAAATTTTCAATTTTTTCATTATCCATGTTGCAATAGACTTTAGTGAGAATCTTATTAAAAATTATGGATGAATTTTAAGAAAAAAATGAATTTATTGTGGACTTTTGAAATGATGACATTATGTTTGTCACACATAGAAAATGAAAATTGTGGACTCAAAAAGAATGTCATAGTAATATCAAAATTAAAATTAAAAAATACGCCACCATAAAATGAATAATTTAATTGTAAGATGCATTGAATTTTTTTCCAATATATATATATATATATATAATATTAACTTGTCGTGATTTTCGTCATTTTTTACAATTGATATTCCATTTCACATTGAAATCTTCAAACTTTTCTCTAAATTTTTTGACCAATCACATGTTTAGGGATATTTATAAGGTGGTCTACTAATATTTATGGACAAAACCAAAGGGGATAATTATAGGATTTATAGTTTGATAATCATTTTCAATATAGGAATTGTAATTAGTGTAAGATGTGGACTCTTCAAAATGTCAAATGTGAGCCACCTAACCATGCTTTTACCCTCCTTTAGAAATTCAACTAGTTGAACATGAATAACAAGTTCAAGATCAATGTTCATTTTCACCTATTATAAGGTTTCTTGAATGCCTAAGTTGATTTTTGTTAATTGTTCCTCTTTTGTGATAGTCTAGCAAAAATGTGTAGATTTTGAACTCTTTCTCAAGCAAGTGTCTCATCAATTGTCATAGGTCCAAGCATGATAAAGTATACCAAAAAAGTAGTCCTATGAAAATTTAGTTTCAAAAACAATATTTTTTCAACATTCACATTCAAAAAAATATTAAAAACCTATTTAAATTTGCATTTTAAAATCATAGAGCTCTTCATTGAGTTTATTGTAAGTTGAACATGAAGTTTGAAGAATTTTTATATAAAAAAAGTGGACAAAAAGTATGTTCTAAATTGACTGGTTGTTTAAATTTTTCAACATACTTTTACATTGACACTTG
Organism: Sphagnum contortum; assembly: GCA_963920785.1. Taxonomy (NCBI): domain Eukaryota; kingdom Viridiplantae; phylum Streptophyta; class Sphagnopsida; order Sphagnales; family Sphagnaceae; genus Sphagnum; species Sphagnum contortum. The sequence goes on along the minus strand of OY987285.1, from coordinate 15,598,363 downwards.
ATAGATTATGACCATAATATGAAAAGTTGAACCTATATTCATACACGTTAGGGCTTTATCAACTTGAAAGTACAATAATTTTAATTGATATTTTACTTTCATGTACTTGTAATTCTATTTTGCAAAAGTGGACACATATTTTCTAGCACTTACATCTCAAAAAATGTACTTAAATGCATATTAAAACATGTGGTTCTTCAATATTGTTGATCATTGACTTAAATAATACTCATGAATCCAATATATTAAGGCATAACTTATGAGTACTTTCCAAAAATGTAGTAAGGGTCATTAACTGGCATATTGTACCATGTTTATGCCCCATATCCCCCACTTTAGGTAGGAAGAATGTCTTTGGGAGGCGTTGCTTAAAAGTATCACGAGGTGTAGTTATTTGGACAGGTAGTACAAAAACTAGTTCAACAAGTGCATCATGTACTTATTCAACTAACCCAATATCTATCGATGGAATACCTAGTGATGACATTCTTCATTTTGCACATTAAAATTCTTTAAAATTCTTCATTTAGCACCTTGTTAAAACATTCTTCGACGTGAATTTTAACGAATTTTCGTGTTTTTTTGGGCTTCCATAACATTCCCGCACCAAGAATGTCATAACTATGATGGAATAAAGATAATAGTTTGGTCTAACTTGGTTGGTTTAGGTACAATTATGTTTCCTATTGAATACAACTTTGAATCTATAACAAACATTAGATTTTCTTCATCAAATATTCTAGAATGAAATCATAACAAACTAATTCTTCAAGTGATTTAGTTGGTACTCTTAATTTCTTAGTAACAAGTATGATTCTAATTATATTAGTTCCTTGGAAGATAATAATATTATTAGCCCAATCATGAGATACTTTAACATCTCTAAGCCAAGGACAACCTCATAACATGGAATAATTAGAATCCAATACACTACTATGTATAACAATAAAGGTGAATGTATAAAGAATTCCATGGAGAATTTTTTTAAAGATCTTTGATCAAACCTAAAGGTTTAACAATGGTTTGATTTACCATGCATAAGTTGTAAGGTGCTAATTTTGGTTTTGGTAATCTTAATTACATTCGTAACTTTTTAATAATAATATTAATTCCATAACCACCATCTAAAAGGACATCCTCAATGAAGTTCCTTCCTACTTGAACATGTATAACTACCATTTAATGATCCATTGCTATTGAAGCAATTGTAGGTTTAGATGAAACATGTTTTGATGGTAGCAAGTTAAAAATGTAATGTTTAATGTTAGGTATTACTAGTAACAATGGTCCTAAGTTGAGTGTATAATTGGTCTCCAAGACTTATAATGTTAATATCCTTCAAAATTTCTTCCAAAATCTTTTATAATGTCACCAATTGTGAAAGTATTTCACTAATTTGATTATTTTCAACTAATTGATGGTCATTTTTAATTTTAGGCAATCTAGCCCAACCAAGAATGTTATTTCGTGAACATGTGAGCATGAGTAGGTGAGCATGAACAAAAAAATAAATTCTAAAGCACACAACACACCAATTTCATGAGGAAATTTGGATGTTAAAACTATAACCTATTCAACATGTGGGACATCAATTCAAACATTCCCCTTTGTTGATGATACATTAATACAACTTTTAAGGAATGAGGTGATGAATGTTCATCAACTTGTCATTCCAACTACACCAATTGTATTACCAAATGTACTTGTGTAAGGAATTCAAGTTTTGGTCATATGGCAATACTTGTTAACTATCAACCAACCAAACAACCACCTATTACACCATTTGTACTAAGTAAGACTGATGTTTTACCTACATTTACATATCCAATGTGGTATAATGTCATACCCCTTTACATACTCTAAAATCGTAGTTTGTATCTAGCATATCCTACTAAAACAAAAAGATTTGATCCTTTAGTTTCTAGGAATTAAATAGGTTACATACCTAGATATGTGCACTTGGTATCAAAACAACTTGTCATACCATTGATATAAACACTAAGGTAACCAATTTACTACAATGCTTCAACTAATCATTAGCAAGGAAAAAGACTTGTTTAGCAACAAATGTAACTTCAATGACAACTATTATACCCATCAATATTGAAATACATCAAATTGATGACAATTTGCCAATTCATGCACACATAGAAGTTTTGTTCATCATCCACCAAATGGAGGACAACCTAAAGATTCACATGGAGGAAATTCATTTAGAAGAAATCCATTTGGAAGACAACATTTGATCCATGTGTTGGATCATTTGTATGGCCAACACTTGATCCACAAATGTTCATACCACCATGGTATCCACCACCTGGGTGAAATCACGGTCAAGGGAGCCAAGGGCACCAAGGTAAAAGTCCTTTTCCAAGGACTATGTATGACATGTGTCATTTTTATGTTAGTTTATAACTTAAAATTTTATATTTTGAATACCCCATTTACCATTACATTTTAGGTATAAATACATTTTGATTAGAAATTGATTTTATATCATGTATATTATGCATTCATGCCTTGTATCACATATATATGAACAATTTTGATTAGAATCACATTTTCAAAATCCTTAATTTTTAAGGTCAAAAACATTTTAATTCAAATCCCAAAAAAAATATGACAATCCAAAATATTATGTTTCCCTTGTGATCTTTCAAACATACAAAAATATAGTTTTGAGGAATGTTCATTCACTTGGGTGGCTCCTTTGATTGTGATTTTACCTATTTGTTATGCAACTTGTACCAAAAGTAATAACCAATTTACCATACAAGAAGTTGCAATACCCAACTTATGTCAAAGACACCCTAATGCTCATAGCAGAATATTTAAAAAAGCCATTAAAGCTAATGGTGAAAATGTGTAGGTTGACATTATCAACTTGTTTGGTTTCACTCTTAAAGATAGTAACTTTTAATGGGGTGAAAATTTTGTTCAAAATCATCCAAATTGCACATTTGAAGAATTGGAACAAACATTTTAAATGGTTCAAAATAGTGAAAAATGACAAAGAGGTCTACATGTTATCCATGTGGAGGTCTATTATGAACACCTATTGAAATTAGCAAATTGCTTACAAGTTAAAGCAACATATGTTTTCTTCACCATTGTTTTCAAAGTAGGTTTGTTGCCTCATCTATGATTAACAACAATTGGTGTGAAATGTGATACTTTGATTAAACACAAAAAAACTACTATAGTCTATGAAGAAAGTAGACCTATTAATATAAATTACGATGTTTTACCAACAACATCAGAGACTAATGCAATAACAAAACTAGTAGTACATGTTCTTACAACTAAAGCTTTATATACATGTAATACATATGGTAAAAATAGGTCATATTTTGGATACATGTTACGTAACTAAAAAAGAAAAGTTCCAGTAATACCAACATATGTGTTTCAACATATGGGGCACAAAGTTAGTAAACCAAATTTGAAAATGTCATGCTATATTTCCCTTTTTATTTTTGTAAAATAAGTTTGTGGTTTCAATTTTTGTTTCATTTGTTTCAGGAGTAGGCATCACGAGATTTTTTTCTTGTCAAAGCATATTTTGCCACGTAGGATTGTGTCAAAGAATATTTTGCCATGTATGATTTTGTTAGACAATATTTTGCCATGATGGATAGATCTATCAAGGAATATTTTGATGACATGTGATGAATAAAATTCTACACTACCACCTATTCCCCTAATGTTTTCAAAATGGAAAAGAAACAACAACACTATTTTAGAGTTTGCAAAAAAAATAAAATAAAAATGATACAAACTAAAAATTGTAAATGCTAGTGCTTATAATTTTGATATTATGCTTAATGATTATAACCAAAAAATTTAAACATGAATGTTATAAATTCTGATCCATTGCATGGTCACCAAATGTTAATGAAATTTTTTGTGGTTTCCCATCAAAATTCTTTACAATCCTTCTACTTTCAAAATGGGTTCAATCAATCAGCAACACGTACATTCAATAGAAAAATCACTAAATCGTATGTATGAATCAAAACTCTAAATAAAAAATGTATACAAGTTGCAAAACTAAAAAATAATAATTGAAAGTGGCAAGTTCCCATTCTTCATTGCAAATTTGAAATCACAAAATAGAAGTTTTGAAATTTGTAGTTTCCATAGTTTCTAGTCCCTTCTTTTTTCTTTTTATCCTACTTATATATATGTTAATTAGAAAATAAACAGTTTCATTAGTATGTTTAAACAATATCTAACTAGTATATACACTAACGTTCCAAAAATTTCAAAAATGAATTGCCGGTTAACATCTACCTGTTTTACAAACTACTTGCTTTGTCAACTACCTATCAACTAACTACATGTTGACATATCATCTATCATATTCTTTCACTTGTTAAGTTCTATCACCTATTATAATAGAATTTGGGTAACAACTAGCATGTCCACACTACAATTATATCCGTTGTTAAGTTGCATGTATTTCATTCTCTGTGGACAAAAAGATGATCCATATTATCATTGTGTGTTGATGAAAAGTGATTCGCATCCAACTATTGAACATGTTATGCATGTAAAGGACATTGATTATGTCTAGTAATTGGCTCAAGGCCAATGGTTATTGCAAATAGCTCGGTGCTCCCATGTCTCAACTATTCTCAGTAATCAGCGGCCTCCCACCAGTCACCTAGTTCATCCCCACAAGAACAACCTTTTGGATAGCCACCTCTTCTAGAATCTTTGGTTTATGATGAAAGTTAATCTTGCTATAGCAGATTGGTTCTTTCCAAAGAACCTGAACTGTGGGTTCATTACCTGACCAACATTGGTTCATAGTATATCAAACAACGAAAAGACACTAAATTTCCCCTAATGAGGTTTGTAGGGGTGTCAATGCAGCACGTAGTGTAAAGCCAAAATGTTTTTATGTAGGGTTTGATTGGTTTGACCTTATTTATGGGTGAAATTTAAAAACTACATTGTTTTCATTAAGTGTTGTTATTACAACGCTGATGGTTCGTATGCTCATTCTCAATTGAGAGGTGGTGGGTTTGAAATTGGTTTGGGACAGCAAAACATGTAAAGCAAAAAGTTATTCTCTTGGCAGAATCTCACAGGACCTAAAAAGGATCAAAACGGACAGGCCTGAACAGAGCTTGTTTCTGGCAAAACTGCACAGGGCCCATAATGGTTGCAGAAAAAGAGAAGCCAAAACAGAGCTCGTTAGGGGGTATATAGCACTCATTGTTTTATTTCCCTGTGTTCTGATGCAGCATCATGAGCAGTCATCCCAAATAAGATTTAGCATTAGTTGATGACATGTTTGGTCACAACTATCAAAACTGTAGAAACTGACCCAAAAAAAAATGCCCAAGAACTGAAAACTGTGTTGAAATGTGATGAAATTTAATTTTAAAGACAGTTGTTTTCCTGATAAACTTAACAATTTTTTTTTTAAAAAAGGGAATTTATAACCAAATTTGGCTACATTGACTTATGTATAATTGTCACCTTCACTATATCAAAATATTGGAAGAAAAAGACTACTCCAAGGGCAATGTTTGAAATGTGACACAACATAGAAAATTGAAGAATTTTCAGGTTGGATTAATTGGAATAAGTTCCCAAAAAAAATTATTCTTGTCAAATTGATATGCTTCCATGTTCACATTTTTGTGTGAAAGGTCAAAATTTTGTCAACTCGTCATGTGAAATCATTTGTGAACACTGCCCATCACACTTTTGTTTTTGGTCACTAAAAAAAGAGTAGGCAAATCAATCAGGATACAGCACTAAAGATCATGATTAAAATTTTACAATCTTGTCGCTCAACTTGTTAGCGTTTGAACAATAGGCACCTGAAATCTTGGAAGGGTCTAAACATAATTCACACTTCTTTTACAAGTAAAGCACACAGGAAATTTGTAGTGTATGTGGAGGGCGCCTTATATCCATCAATTTCCCTCCTACAAATTGGGAGGGATGTCAAAGTACCTTTACCATTTCGGCAACAAACTGTCAAATAAATAATGAAATTTGAAATCTTAATTTCAGCACTTGGTGTTTTAATTCTGAAAATTTCAACAATTGACGGTTATTCAAAATAATAAACACGCTCTTATCAGTGCTATGGAACAGTCTAGTGTGTCTAGACTGCCTCAATTTTAAGTTGCTGTCCTTGAAGGTCTGTAAAAGATTTTGATTTTATTAAAATTTCAGCATAAATAATAAAATATTTTTTCAAAAGGTTGACAAAACAAAAAATAATTTAATTTATGCCGAAATGGTAAAGGTACTATGGTTATGTGTACTCCTCAAGGCTGGAAGAAAATTATGCCTACTTGTGAGTGTAAGAACCCTCCCACTATCGAGGAGTAGGCATAATAACCCTCCCATTCATATGCCTCTCATGGTTTACATAAGTATGGTTCATGATAAATTTTGCCTCATTTCTTACAATAGGGTAAAGCCCATGGGTGGAGGACATTCCCAAAATGTGGGGCTGGACTCAGCTATCGCCTCATCCTGGGCCCCTTATTTTGAGAATGCCCCCACCTTAGGGCTTTACCTTACACTTAAGAGGCACCATTACCACTCTTTGGGTCTTATGGCAAAACCCCAAACAAGAACGTACATGTAGTCTCAACTATGTATGAACCATCTCAATATTCATAAAGTGTTTGTTTGTTTGTTTGGATGTGACCACATCATAACCCTCTCAAACTGTGTGGCTCGTTGCTCCACTTTTGAAAAAAACCTTTTATGAGATAGTGTGCACATTTGTTCTTCTGCAGTTTTTGAACCAACAAAACAAAAGCAATGGCATTTAGACCAATTTTTTGTCTTTTGGAATTATAAAATTGGAAATTAATTCAGTAAGGTTCCAGAAGAACTCTAAAGTTAATCTCACTTACTGGGATAAGGGTTTGTGCAAAGTAGAGCCAAGTGTGGGCCTAATTCCAGTAAAGCCCATGACCGAAGTCTTTATTGTGTGTAAAGACTGGTTGAATGTGTATTCTATATTCATATTATTCCAGTGATACCCAATGGGAAAAACATAAAAATGGGTGTTACTAAAGATGAATGCACATAGGAGAAGCATTACAGTTTTTGAAACACTGCCTTTCATTTAGGCAAAATTATGCCTAGTAACCAGCGTTGTTTTTTGTGGCGAATTTTCGCGACGTGGCGACAAAAAAAAGGGCTGGCGAATCTAACAAAGGAATTTTTGGGATTTAAAAAACAAATTCGCCATATTTGGAGGAAAAAAAGCTAGAAGTTGCCAGATTTAGATTAGACAGTGTGTTACTGTAGGTCGCCAGAACTAGGCAGGATTCCAAAAACATCTACTTGCTCACCAGGACAGTCGCCATTTAGTGTTAATTAATGCTGAGGATCCTAGCCAGTGCACCTACTTGAGAAATTTGAAAAAAACCCCTGCTAGCAACATGCCCAGGTTCTTTATGATATATGAATTCTTTAGGAAAATTTTGAATTCACACCTTTTTTGGTTAAATTCACACCCTTCGCGCATCCGATTTTATGCAGATTAAACTTTGAGTATGTTCCTTTATCAGTTCAATTATTTCTGCGAGCAATCTCTCGAGTTGTGCCCTGATTGACCACAGACCCCAAACTTGCGTCCTTCCACATATCCACTTGCGTCCTTTAATCTGCATATAATCGAACGCACGAAGAAAGGGTGTGAATTTAACCAAAAAAGGTGTGAATTTAAAAATCACCATTCTGTATTGTCTGATCTTTACATAAAGGAAAGCGTATCTTGTGGGGTCTTCAAGGATACTCTGTTGAGAACTCAGACTCTAACCACTTTTGGGGTTTTATAAAACAGCACTTTCAAGACTTAATGAGGTCACCTGTGCAGTCAGGAAGTTTTACAAAGCCAATCAACAAATCCAGCGACTTGCTTCATGCTACTGGTGATGGGTTTAGGTCTTATGTTTCATGTTTTCTCCTCTTATGTTTCTGCATTTTCAGGTCTGGTCTTTTGCAGCTTGCTTTGTGCTACTGGTGACGGGTTTAGGTTTTAGGTTTCATGTTTTCTCCTCTTACAACTCCCCATTGTGTGTTCTGCATTTTGGGGGGTGATCTTTTGTTTGGAACTTTTTTTTACCCCCTCTTGTTCCCATTCCTGATGTTTTTACTTTATTTATTTATTTACAGAATCAACAGATTATTTAAATATTTGTTCAAAATCGATTAATGAATTTAGTAATGGAGACCTGGTGGCTTGAGAGAAACCTGAATTATTACTTTTTTGGATAAATGTTCTTAAACCAATGGTATGTGGCAGGACCCGGTATAGCTGCCTAGGGCCCCAGGCCCTCGATGGCGCCAATTCCAGCTTGCATTTTAGTTTAAGGTACAGTCTCAGGATGGGGGCTGCCAGGCACTATGTCCCAAGGGGATACGACAGTTCACTAGGTGGGGCAGCCTCACTAGTAAGGCTGATTTCCTGAGTTCACCGGCCTCGGTGGTATCACAAACTGCCAAACACCTGGCAGGCTGGTAATGAGGCTGACTTCCTGAGTTCACTGGGCGGGACTAAAAAATTCCGAAAAGGCCATGACAGGAGTGAGCTTGGGGTACCAAGACATGGAAACCTGAACGTCTTACAAAGTTTGTTTTAATTTTATGTACAGGATTTTAAAAGGAGATTTAAAGAAGAATATTGTTTGTTTTCTGATCCCTACGTAAGGAATATCAGCTTGCGCTTACGGGCAAACCTCATAAGATTCCCTTGGAGGGTGATCCTGGACATCTTACAAATTTTGCTAACGTCACGCACGGAATTCCAAAAAAGTCATGAAAGGACTGGGCTGGGATTTAAAGTAGAACATTGTTTGTTTCCGGATCCCAAGATAAGGAATATCAGCTTGCGCTTAGGGCAAACCTTATAAGATTCACTTGGACAGTGATCCTGGACATCTTACAAATTTTGCTAACGTTACGCACGGAATTTCAAAAAAGTCATGAAAGGACTGGGCTTGGGGTTTACAATAGCATATTCATCTCCCCTAGGAATCTTTATCCCATAAGATTCCCCTGTATAGTGCCCTGGACCTTTTACAGATTTTGCTAATGTCATGTACAGAATTCCAAAAAAGGCAATGAAAGGCTTGGGGTTTAGCGTAAAATATTCCCTGTCTTGGGTCCTGGGACAGGGAATATTGGCTTGGGCCTAGTGGCAAACCCTATAAGATTACCTTGGACAGAGACATTGGACATTTTACAAATATCGTCATGTACAAAATTCCAAAAAAGGCCATGAAACACGTGGGCTTGGGTTTTAAAGTAGAATATTCCATGTAAAGAATTTGTTACAATATATTTGTAATTATTAATAAACAATATTAACTCATTATAATTATGTTGATATTGTCATAATTTAAAGATTTATAATACGGTTGTAATTATTAGTTGTAATTATATAACTAAATATTAATTATTACTAATTAACATATCTATTTACTTATCTCTTTATCTATTTATTTACTTCATTAATGTGTATTACATAAATACTTAGAGACAATGTTGTATGAACTAAAAGGCTCTTTAGTGTTGTATGTCCATATGAAAATGTTTCTCCTCCCCAAAAATTTGTCCCATATTTTTTGTCATCCTTTCCAAATTATGAAGGATGTAAATGGAAGAAGTATTTTTTTTAAAAAGGCCACTTGCGATCAGCCAATTGAAATGGTTCAACCTTAAAGGTCAAATTCAAAATAAAATAGGATTTTCCTACCTATGTGGTTTAAGTGTAGGCTTAATTTAGGCGGCCTACATCAACTAGGTCTAGTCTAACAACCTAGTTTTAGGTGCAACCTAGGAAAGGACATAGTGTAAGCTCCTAAAGTAGGCCTAGGTTGCCTAGGCCTACTTTATGCTCCTAGACCTAGACCTAGTTGCATAGGCTTTAGGTTTTAAGTTCCTAGACCTATGCATAGGTGCCTAGGCTTAAAGCTTAGGTTCCTAAACCTAGACCTAGTATTTAATTTTGGGCTTAGTTTAGGTTCATTGTAGGTCCTTTGGGTTTTAGCCTAAGTGGCTAATATTTAAATGCCATGTCACCTAGCATATGTGGCCAATGTTTAAACACCATATAGCCAAGCCTAAGTTGCCAATGTATAAATGCCATGTGGCCAAGTCTAAATGGCCAATGTTTTAATGCCACGTGGCCTAGCTTGGGTGGCCAATATCAAAATGCCATGTGGAATTTGACCAATCAAAATTATGTTTGACTCATCAAATAGAGTTTGACCATCACACAAAACCATTCATTAGAACCACTAATGAATACATTGTTACTTCAACACCCTAAACATACCATAAAACAAATGTAAACCAAACCACCCAATCACCTATTTATTGGTTTTTTTATCCCACTGGGAACCAATCACTACCCTAAACCTATTGGAAACCCACTATAATGGTACCACCATAGAATGAGTGGTTTACACATTGGTTTAACCACATGTTTTCTAGTAGTGTCTTTAATTCTAACTCGAGTTTTTTCATTTTTCAAAACTATTTTATCTCTCCTAATCCTTCTTCCTCATCTTTTGATCTAATAATAATCTTTTATCCAACAACATTTCTTTAAAAATCTTTTGAACAAATTTCCACCATAGAACCCAATTTGAATTAGTTTTCATAAGTCCTAATCCTACATAGTCATACTACACCTATGTCCACCTTGTAAATTGCTAAGACTACCTATGTCCAATCTGTCCAACACGGACAACACGATTTTGTCATTAACATTACAAGAACGACATTAGTAAGTGAGTGGGTGAACAAGTGAACATGAGCAAGAAATTTTTTTAAGGAATATTCCATGCCACATCATGGAATATTTCAAATATATTATTTTGCCATGTGGAATTAATATATGACATGGCAAAATATTCCACGCCTTGTCATGGAATATTTTGCCACATCACATACGTGAATTGTTGGGGAATTAACAATGATTTATAGATTCTAAACATATTATCATTCTTGGTGCAACCAATGCTCCAAATATCTAAAGTTCTTATACAATACCTTCAATATTTTCAAAACTATTGAAATGAAAAAAAATTACATGACTAAGAATTATTTGATGAATTTAAACTAATAAATATATTAGTTTTAAACAAACATGTGTGGCAATGGCATTAGAATAAAACAATATATATGAAAGCACATTATGATTGTCAATGGGTTTATTGTAAATAAAATGTATAAAGTTTTATCAAGTCACATATTTTGATGCCACACCATTAGTGTATAATCACCAAAACAAAATAACAAATACATTTTCATAAGAACAGTTGGAATAATACATAGTGGAAAAATAATAATTTAGCCGTAATTAGAAACAAAACTTTTTACATAATGAAAGTAATTATAGTAAGTTTGATGAATGAAAAAACACAATTGATTTGAAACAAATGCAATTGTTATGTACAACCAACAAAGTCCAAAGGCTTTAAAATGTTCTAACAAACGCTGAACTTTATCCCAACTCCACGTGCAATAATGAATGAATTTTTTTGTCAGCCCACATAACATTATTATCTACAAGATGTGATAGACATGTTTACATTGCACATACGCCCCATGAACACCCAAAGAACCTGCCAACATTTTGACAAAGTAAACACATAAAAATCCAAGGAAATTATTAATAGTGATGTCATTCCGATTGTCGTTAGAAAGAATATTGTAAATTCACCCATACCAGGTGGTGGGCATCAATACTAGGGAAAACAATGCATTGGAGAAGTAACATGCTAACTTCCTAATTGTTTGTATGTTGTGTTATATTGAACATGGAAGGCCATTTCACCTTCTCGCCACCAGAAGTTGTAAGCCGACTTCACAAGATTGTGACAATTCACAGCATGCACATGGGAATTGCTTGAACTAGAAGATTGGAAGCCAAATAAACTTTGAGCATTGTGTATACCCAAGTGGTCAAAGGAAAACCCTACTTCTTTTGGAGTTGTTGCTTCCTTTTGGGTCAAGTTAGTACCTTCTTGGATGGGCCATATGGTTGGAACTCTGGGCCTAGCAATTGCAAATTTTCAAATTATCCCACCCACACAACAACTCAAGTCATAAGGACAAAACCAATGCTTATGGTGCTTGAATGATCTGTTGTGATATTCAACCCAAAAACCTAAATAACATGGAATAGGAATTCCACTCACTGATTTTGTAAATGTTGATCTTTGTTTTGCATTTGAGCACCATGGTTTTTTGGAATGTAGAACATTGAATTGCATATTTGGGTGTGCAATGTTTAATATTCCACTAGCCATCAACACAAATATTTTCCTTCAGCTCCAAGAGACTTCAAGATAACAAAGGCAATGAATCACTGGAACTAGATGGTAGTTGTTGAACATGCACATCCTCCACAATATCGAGTTCAAAAGTTGAAATGGATACTCATGGACAAGATAAATTCACATGGTCAAGACGATTGGAATTTTCATCTATGCATGGAGGACAATTAGTAGGTTGCTTGGCAAACCCAAACACCTCTTATCCCTCAACATGCGAAAGGCAATTTGTGAAAGATGACCCAAATGTGAAATTTGCCACAACAATTACAAGTTTGGCACGATCATTCAATCCTTGTGCCCTCCTCAACAATAATTCATTTTTATCAAATCCATGACCATTTGGGCTAGCTTGCAAGTATTGTTTATACAATGTCGACTATTTGAAAACATGAACATAGTCATCAGATGTTGTTATGTACAGACAAGTGTTGCGTTTTCTTGATTACTACAATTAGATGTTATGCATAATTTCTACTAGATTACAAGTGGGCATGTCTAGTCATTCCTTATCATTGAACTTCTGTAGGTCAAAAGAAAGAAATAGTCAACAAAATTCAAAATGTCACAACAAAGTTTGAGCAAAAATGCAAATGGAATTCTTATGTTAAATGCAAACAAGAAAGAGAGAATCATAAAAAGTTGAAAGATGAAATACTCACATGGACTATGAACCATCCCCATTGTCTAACATGAAAATGCCAAAAATTAAACCAATTGCCAAGCTCATGGACACTTACCTTAGAAGCAGCCCTTGATGAGAACCACCAACAATGAATTAGAGCATATAGACTATTAGCCTCCCCAAAGGATTTTGAGCCCTTGTACTAGTGGCAAAAATAGATGTGTTGATCTTGAAATTCTGGTTTCATTAGTTGTTTAGTGTGCTTATCAAACGATTAAGTCTAGTGGAATAAACATGTGTGTTCCTTGTCAATCATCCTCACAGCAAAGTCCCCTAATCCATAAATAATTATGACAACATTATAATTGGCTTATGTGTCATCAGCCATGAATCCCTTGAAATTTGATTTTGGAAAGTTATGCTTCTACATCATGTCATTGAGCTTTGTCCACATTACTTGTTGAACCTTTGAGTCTTTAAATTGTATGTCACAAACTTCAATGGTCATCATTTTGCAATAGGCAGAATCGTACACATGACAAGCCATAGTTGTCCAACTAGCCACATGCTTCACATGATCAAACATGATCCAAGCATTTTGCAAATTCCCTATAGGTTGCATTTGTGTGACAAGACTTGCTCTACTCCCCACATCATTTATGCACATCTAGAAAATGAACACCTTTTGTTCAAAAAGTTGTCTAGGGAAGTAACATTCATGGATGTAGTCATATCGATTCTTAGACTTCAATTCAAGGATGTTATCAATGTAACCGCCACATGGACAATGCTTGAAAGAAGCAATGGAGTTATGAACATTGGGAGAGTTCAGTTCATAGAACTTGTCCTAGATTTACTCCAATTGTTCACCTTTGAGAAGCTCCATTTTACCATCGCTATTATCATTGAATAGATGCCTAGCCAAAAAGGTCTTGTTGGCACTCAAGGAAATTACAAATATCTTTACGTCAGGTGTGCGATTGACCTCTTCTATAATCAACCTTTTAGTTTCCTCGAGAAACTCCTTACACTTGCCATCCGCAATAAGATGGTTGTGCACCCTAAGATGAAATTGTCACTCTTGACAAAAATTGGAGTTTATGCACAACATAATAGATTCTCCCACTATAATTAGCGATGCGGAATGGAAGACCATGACAAAATTTGCATCCAAGCAAGGAAGCGGACGAAGTTAGTTGCATTTGACCTACGATTGGAATATGAATGCTCTCATTGCAATAGAAGGTTTCATTGTGAAAGGCAAAACACACAAAGTTCTCACAATCATCTTGCACACAATGCAGTGACCCAAATAATGAGTCTTCCTAAAACTTAGCCCAAAATTATTTTTAGTATTAATGGTGATCACCTTACACCAAACATGGCCATCATTTTTTTGTCCATGCCTTACATTTTGAAAGAGTTGCAAACATTAGGAAGCAAAGGTGACATTTCAAACAAGACATCCCCATCAAAAATAGTTGATAAGAATTGGACTTTTTGAACAGGTATCTTGTCATAATCCAAATTCCACAACGGCATCTTGGAAACGCCATTAAATGCAGGCAAGAAACCATTGACTAAATACTTTGAGGAAAGGATTAGGGCTCTAATGACAACGCAAAAAATGGTCATGACAATGGAAACTATGGCTGAAAAAAAATGCAACAAAGTGTGAAATGCAATCAAACGCAAAGCACAAATTTGAATGCTTTAGAAGACAAGGAGCAAGGGGAATAATGAATCGAGATAGATTCAACGGGATGTTAAAAAATGAAGGGGATGAATATGGAATCAGATAGATAACAAAGCTAATTTGACACACATAACAAAAATCATTAAAATATTATTGTAACCAAAGATTATGAAATCTAGGGTACAATATTGAAAGTGAAATTGGGTGATAAAATTGAAACCACCATAATACAATGCCAAGTCTAGGTTCCATTCCTTAAACCCCATAACTATTTCCAAGACTAGGAAACAAATGACACATGAAATGAATTGTTGAAAGGAGTTTAAAAATGGGGAACAATTGAAAAGATTTGGATTCAATTGATTCCTTAATCACCAACAACCACAGTTTCAAAGATTCACATTTGAAAAATCAATTGAAATAGAAAAATAATATACATTCATCACAAGAATTGACTCTAGTGGTAGGACATTCAGAGCAAGGTTGATCATACAAGAATAGCCATTTACATAATGATGAATCATTTTGGCTTCATTTAGAATCTCAAAAGAAATGGAGAAATGGCGAGATGGGTGGAAAACCACAAAAAGAAATGTAAAGGAAGGGCAATTAATACAAAAGACAATAATGATTTGTGGAGTCACAATTCCGACATAAATTGATCAAATTGTGTGCACTACTATTGGC
The DNA here is from genome assembly GCA_963920785.1 of Sphagnum contortum. NCBI lineage: Eukaryota > Viridiplantae > Streptophyta > Sphagnopsida > Sphagnales > Sphagnaceae > Sphagnum > Sphagnum contortum. The sequence continues at coordinate 15,583,023 of OY987285.1, read as the reverse complement.
ATGATTTTAATGAAATAAGACATGTTATAAACAAAAAGTAATGAACACACCAATAACAAGATCTTGACAATAACAAGATATTTCTATTATAATTGGATATTGTAAATTGGCACGAATAATTTTATCCAAAAATAGCTGAACTTTCATGGGAAAACATAATTAATATAAAAATCATATATCACATATGTGCTTGAACTAGTTTTTGTTCAATTTCAGTTGCTTTCAACTTATGTAACATATTGAATACACCTTTACTTTAAATTTTATATCCTACAGGAAGGATTCTAGGGGCTGGATTTTAATTCAACAACCAAGATTTTACAATTTGGAAAGGTAAATTTTTGGGCAATCCAACTAGGTTGAAATGAATATAAAAATGAACAAACATTCCAATACCATGATTTATATTTCGACCTCCAATGGAATTATATATATTTCTCATTCATTGCTAAGCATAAAGGAGTGAACTGATTTATGGAAGAGTACATTTATAGGTACATATGGAGCAAAAGTCGCAAGTAGACTAAACTATCGTGTTAGGTCACCTCATTTCAGCAAATCCAAAGGAGGTGAGTTTTCAAATTCCATTTTTGAGTTGTTATAAAGAAGCCATTATAGTTTTAGAAAATGTTCTTCATTTCTATGGTTGGCACGGATTGTAGGGGAAGCTTGATATTGTTTTTGAAAAGTTACTATCGAGCTCTATTCGAGCTTTACTTGATGGTTATAGTCAATGTTGACCATAGCTAAAAAACATCTAGAAAATGTAAATGAATACATTAAATTGAAGTAGATCTAGCTTTGAAATTCCATAATATGTCAATTTTCTGTCTTCCATGCCTATAGTCGGCATCGACAATAGGAATTAAAAAAAATAAAAATCATCTTTTGAAGTTATTTTTGCATTGTTTTAGTCGCAATTTTCATATGGGTTCGACTTCGTAGCCTCTTTACCCTATAGGCGGTGCCAACTATAGAGGAAAATCTTCTCAAATCCTCAAATGACATCATTTGTTTTCCCTTAGACACTCTTTATCATCTCTCTATTTCGTTTAACCCTCAAAATCCTCATAGTTGGCACCAATTGTAGAGAGTTCTGTGACTAGTACAATTCTTTCTTACAATTGAAATTTCTTTTTTCAATGGTCAGCATTGAGTATTAGGCCAAATGCTAAAAACATTCCCCTCTTTGTATAACCTCCTTGAATAATATCTTTTCTTGTTTTCATTTTCTTGCATTGTCATTTTCTTATTCTATTTGTAATGGATAGATTTGTTCTCTTCCAACTAGTTGATTATCTCCTATTTGTGTAATCATAAAGGGAATGTAACTACTAGAGGACCATAGAGGTAATTTAACGTTAAAATAAGTAAAATATTTCAAAGGTTCTAGACAAGTACAAAATCCTCCTGAAGAATAAAGTGAGGATGAGTATCCCTCTATGTTGTATTTTCACCATGCCGATTATTAGGCCAACTTTGAAGATCGACGTGCTCAAAATGGAGCATGTGTTTTTCACGAGTTATCAAAAATGGGAGAAGGCGTTTTATATTTCTTCAACAAAGTGGCAAGGTGAGGAAAAATATGTGTGCAATTACGTTGATACTTGGAGTCCTCTTTGGAAATAAAAGAATGCAAAATTTGAGGAAATCCTAGTCGAGGATCTACATCTCTGTTGGCTATATGGAGGAATGTTTCACATTTGGGACAACAATAATTGCTTTCAAGCTTGGCGACCATACATTGATGCAAACCATCCTATTGAACTCGAATGGCACGTAAAGGTCAATTCATTTGTTCTAGACACCAAATGATGCACCCCCAAGTTCCTGGTTAGACCCAAAAAGGGTTCAACTATGTTAAAATGCGGAAGTAGTTGGAACTTGGTGCCGCTCCCAACTTCCAGCAATAAAGGGGGTGAGAGGGGCGTGCTGAAAGCTCTGGGATTATATTAGGAAGAGGGACAACTTAGTTAGCTACTCAGACCTGCATAAAAAACCAACCACAAGTTGGTTAATCTTCATTCTGGATCAACCTTGGTGTTGGGATAAGCCTCGGGCAACATGGACTCACTTGACTCATCACGGCCCGAACTCGGGGGAAGCCACCACCTTCCCCCATATAGTATTCTTTGTGTTTGCCCACGGGACCTACATCCGAATGGTTTTTTGTCCCGGGACTCCCAAGGAGGAGTCCCGAAACTATCCCAGTTTGGACTCCCGGGATTTTGGGAGCTCATAACTCCCAATTCACACCTCTGATTGGGATGAGGTTTCAAGAAAACTTGTAGCTCTCCTCAAAATCTTTCCAACGGTGTGTTGCACTCCACCTGCACACACCGAATTCAGGTTTTTTTCCGACTTTTAGTGGTCAGGAGTCAAATTGCCAATTTGACTCCCGACCCTTCTTTCAACCATAACTTGTGCTAAAGATGTCCAAATGGCGCATGTGAGGCAATTTTGGACATCTACACTTCAAGAATTTCCCAACGGTATAAAGAACATGTTAATGCAAGGTGTTTTGGCCCTTGTAATCAAGCTTTGAGTTTTTGGGAGTCCCGGAGGACTCCAAGTTCCCATTTTTGGGAGTGTGAGTTTCATCCTCACACTTGCCTCAAAGTGGGGTTGCAACACAAAAATGGCCTAGTCAAACTACTTACAATTATGGCCAACATAAACAAGTGAGTTTCCATTGTTAATTTTTTTTTCCCCACAAATGTTAAACGGTGCCTTGTTGATGGTGAACATTATATTTTTTTGCAAGTCCATTGACCACGTGAAGCTATCACTTGTTCATGATTTCTTCTACATTCAATCCATCAAAATGATTCCATTCCACAAATTCAAGGAGGTCATTCCAGATGCCCAATACAAAAAATGCGATAATAAAATCAAGAAGACTTAGTATAGCCTCATGAAGGAGGCATTTTCTGGGTTTATGTATAAGGTAAACTTCAAAAAAACATTTCAAATGAACTCCATTCTTTAGAACAATCGCATTTGATTCTGAGTTAAATGTTTTCTTGCAAAGGGTACTTGCAGTTGTTGTCGACATCGCACATTGTTTTTATTATGTAGATGTTCTAAATGCCATTCTTCAAGACTTAGAAATGTTGGTTTCGTTAAGTAACAAAACAATGGAGAATGTTCGAAAGGAACACATGATAGCCTTTTATAAAAGACTACCCATTTGTGACCCAGCACTTGGCCCTGAATTTATCAAACAAATACAAGTTCATTACAACATGAATCCTGATCTAGAAATGATGACTGAGAAGTTGTAGCTACTTTTGTCTTCACGAGTGAACAATGAGCACAAGGTTTCTTGGTTCAAGTAGTGGAATCAATCCCCAATTTTCAAGGAAATTAAAAAAATTCCCAAGGTCGAGTTATTGAATGTCATTTTTGAAAAATGGCTTCATAGGGCAATGTTTTAGTTTTAGGTACCCTGTTTGTTCATCTTGATTGTACATTGAAATTCTCTGTAAGCTTTTCATTGGGTGTTTATGTTGATGGCTTTGTGTTTTCATTATAGTTGGAAATGGAGGTTAAATTTTTTTTTAATTGCATAGCCATGGACCTTGGTGTGTCTATCTTCAAGAGTGTTGAAGTTCAAAGTCTTGAAATCTTCATAAGTCACTAGAAGCTTAAATTATGGGAATTTATTTTTATTGTAAATTCACACTAAAGGGTGGAATCTTGAAAAACAAGAATTGGCAACAACAGATTGTTGGTGAGGAAGTTCTGAAATGAGTAATTTACAAATAAAGGACATATCCTCCTTTCCAAGTTCCAACCTCATTTTTTACTTGGCTTTAAGAGCAATATTCCACACATTTAACCCCATTCCCTTGCCGCAAGTATTTCTCCCATGTTCTACTTACAAAGGAGGTAATTTGCAACATGCCTCCGCTTCTTAAGATCTAGTGTGATCCTAAAACAAAAAGCACCATGTACAAGAAGGACCTCTTGAAAGAGTGGTCGAATGGTCACTTGGCCTCCTATGGTTGGTGCTTAAATTACTTAGTTGACATACCCTAGAATCGAGAAGTTTGAGGATGCATGTCTTGACAAGTCCACTTCAACTTATTCTAGTTTCATGGATGAGAAGCGGAGCTAAAGTGCCAAAAAGTTGAAGAAGACTAAGGACCAATGTGTTGGACCTTTAGGTGACAAACAAGATGAAGAGGATCTAGAGCAGGAAGAGCCAGCTCTAAACCCAAAAGGTCTATAGTTTCGGACTATTCATCAAAGGAGGCAACTCTTGAATATTGACACAAATCCTAGTTTGGACCTTCTTCAAAATCCCATCCTAGATCCCATCAAATTCTAGGGTAATAACATTTTTTTCTTGTAGCTATATGTTAAAGCTTGTAATCTTTCATGGCCAAACATGGTGGTGGCAAGGGTTTTTTTTGGCTTGTGGCCCACTAAGTTCGATGAATTAAATAAGATGATCTTAGAGGTACGAATAGGAAACTCCTTATGTACATTTCATTTGATTCACACTATTTTAGACATTGCTAACAATTTTCTTTTTGCTTTCTAGGATTCTACAACTTGCAAGTCTATTCTCTTTATTGTTGAAGTTCCTTTAGACTCACTAGTCCCTCTTGCCTCCATACCTCCCATTGTTATCCCCTCCTAGAACCATCACATAAATAACTATGTGTATGAGATTTTTGGTTTTGCCAACAAATACATGGAAAAGAATGGTGCAATATTTATTTTCCATGATGATAACCCTCACATCCTCAAGGAAATCAAGTCTTTCTTAAACACAAATGGTTATGAGATCTATTTTAGATGGGTAGTCATTGATTTTTTACTATGAATGAACATCAGAATCAAGGGGAAAATGGTAATTCCCTTACCAAATTGTATTTTCATCACCTATCATTCCATAGAATTGTATTGGACACACTTTTATTGTTCCTAATCTTGCATACTCGACTAAGTTGGGCGACTCTTCTTGTTCGCCAAATGGGTGGATTCCAATTTCAAGAAAGTCACCCAAAGATGGTGAGTCCTAATCTTCCTATGAGCGAGGATGATATTCTATCAAATCACATAGACATTAATATAGTGGAGAAGTCAAGCATAGGTATACCATTTAGAGGAGGTTAGAATATGCATGTGTCCACATTGAAAGCTCTTATTCACCTCTACACCCCTCCTTGTTCCCTAGTAATCACCATGAATTCATCAATTAATATATCATCTTGACTTTTCTTTGCAAGCTTAAAACAACAATCTATGCTTCTTGATGATTAAACTATTACTTTTTTTGATTGCTTGGCAAGGAATTACATTCAAGCCTATCAGTATATTAGCCACGATGTTTTTGTGCTAAAACCTAACAATGATGTATATGAAGAGGTTGTGAAACCACTTTTGGAAAAATTTAAACCTGATTTGGAGCCTAGCTTTTCTTTTTTACTTCCCCCATATTTGCCCCTCGAAAAGAGAGCTCGAATCAATTTTGATTGTGAGCAAGCTGACATTAGCCATCATTGATTGTCTCTTTCATAGTTATTCTACCTCTCATTTCAAGCTAATGTTCTATGTTTTGTGTAAGGACATCTAGCTTGATCATTCTCGGTTCGTTCTATTCTATGCCTTGAGGGACTTCTTCCCAAGCCCCCCACCAAGCAACTACTTGCTAGGATATGCCGAGGACATTATTTGACACATGGCCTCATTGCCCTCTCCAAAATCCTCTAGGAAAGAGAGATCATATGACCATGGTGTTTTAAACCATATTGACAATGAATCAACAAAATGTTTGGAGTAATATTTCCTTAGCAATTTATGTTGTATTTGGAATTTTTTGTTGGGTTCAGGGCATGTTATTTGGTGTTTCCTTGTGAATTCTATTCAAGTTTTATTGTCATTCAAATTTATGTTTTTTAGAACTCTATTCCTTCCATTTCATTCCTTCCAATGTTGAAATAATATCAAAACTATTGATTCCATATTCACAAATTATAAAATATAAATTTTAAATATTTACAACATAATTTTTTTGATTATTTGGAAACTAAATAATTTCAAATTTACTTTCATCTCTCCCCTTGCCAACCATAGGGAACAAAGGATGTTGTTCATTTTTTAAACACATTTTTTTCAAAAAACAAATTTTCTTGTATTTCATTGCTTTATAGGATTTGTATCACTACTTCCCTTCAATTTGAATAATTTGAATGTTGAAAAGCTATGATACTATTTCTTTCAACATTAATATATATTAGTTATAAATCTAAATATTTTTCATCATAAATATTTAGTATATTTTTGTTAGTTAGAAATTTTATTTTTTATTATTTCAATTCCCCCCTTTGGGTGGTGCCGACCATAAGGGGTAGGGTATATTTTTCATCTAGTAATTTAAACTTGATTTTCTTACAAATAGTTTTATTTATTTTTCTTTATTTCATATTTTGAATTTTTCATTTTTACCCCTCGCTAAAGTCGGCGGCAACCATAGTGAGGACACATTTTTCAACATTAAACCCCATTATTTGATAAAGGCACATGTCATCAAAAGGAAATTTATAATTGAACTTGAACTTATAAGTAAACTAAAATAACCATATATTTAAGTAATAAATTCGAGGATATTTATGTGCTCATTCTAAATGAAGTATGGGTAACCCTTAAATTTTTTATTTATTTATCAATTTTCTTGACAATCACTTTATTGTCATCAACATATTTAATCACTAATTAAATATAATTTGTTAATTATATCTGAATTTGGTAAATGATGTACTTGGGCCAATTCTTTTTATTGGCAAAATTTATTGAATCATCATTAAAAGTAAATGTTTTAAAAATTTATTGTTACATTTCATATTTATTTAGCTATCAAAAAACAAATTCCCCCACATCGACATTTGAATTTTTTCAAAAAAAATTTAAGCATACAAATAATAACAAGAGTGATTTGATTAATCATTCCATTCCCAAGTCCCTTCTATCTACGACCTTGGCTATAGACATAATTGAATCAACAAGAGAATTGGAACCCAACAAAAAACTGTTTTCGGTTCACACACCATTCATCCTACATGATGTAATGGTGGGTGTTTTTTCATTATGATAATCACATTGTGAAACAATGTTTTCATTAAGGCCATATATTGGAATCCAAATGCAATTACCATTTTCCTTCTTCTTTAAGACATGTTAATCCTGTTTTTTTATCAACTTAGTGATAGGTTTTCATTCACAATAAAACTTGTCTGTTATGCAAAATGTAATTAAATCTAAGGTTTTTGGTTAATAGTAACCAATATTTTTAAACATTCTAGTTAATATTATAAAAAAAAATTTAGATTTCTCTCTCCATCCTATATGTCATTTTATAAAATATGTGCAACACATACCCACACAACACTACACATTTTCCACTAGTATAAAATCAACCATTATCATTCTCAATCCAACAAAGGGTTGTTCTTTGCAAATTCGTATTTATTGCGTTAAATCAATCACCTTCCTTATTCAAAATACCAACACATTCGCCATACTATGGATTAGATTAAAGTCTCAACTAGACCCACGTATTCATCATGAAGAAGAAGTTTCTAACGCAGCCCCAAGCTCCTTGATGGACTCACCGCAAGTCCAAAGATGAAGACAACAGAAGGAGATGGAATTGGGGCATGATCCTTGGCTCGCAACACTTCGAAGGTAGAGGGGCGTGCTAGAGCTCCAAGATGGCGACTACAAAGATTGACAAGAAATTCAATTACTCACACGGACTTGTACAAACCAAACAACAAGTTGGTTAGTACATAGCTTGAACACTTTTGGTGCAGGGACGAACCACGAGCAAACACGAATTCATAAGACTTAGCACAACCGAGACTTGGGGGAAGCCACCACCTTCCCCCTTATAGTATGCTCTGTGCTTGGCCATGGGACCAAAACCCAAATGTCATTTTGTCCCGGGATTCCCAAGTGAGAATCCCGAAATTCCCAAAATTGGGATTTTTGCAACTTTGGAGGCCCATAACTTTGTGTGCAAACCTTCGATTGAATTGAGGTCCGAAGCAAAGTTATAGCCCTTGAAGAAATCTTTTCAATAGTATGTTGCACACCACTTGCACGTAAGGAAATTGGGGCGATTCCAAACTTTTAGTGGTCAGAAGTCAAATAGATAATTTGACTTCTAACCCTTCTTTTGCCCATAACTTGTGTTTTAAGTACCCAAATGGGTAATGTGAGCCTATTTTAAAATCTATGTTCCAAGAAATTTCTAATGGTATAAAGAACTTTTCAATCCAATGAGTTTTAATCCCTGTAATTGCCCTCTAAAGATTCAAGAGTCAATTGGGACTCCAACTCCCAAAGTGAGAGCTCATTTGGGAGTGTGGAGGTTCATTCCCTCACTCTCTTGGACACTCATGAGCATGAAATGCGATTCCTGGGCTCACTTTTGGCCTGCACCTTTGCAAGCCCTTGCCTTAGTCGCAAGCCCAAAGCTAAGGTTGTGACAATTTCAATCATATTTGTTTTCGACTATTTTATTTACAAGACAATTCCACACATTTTAAGTTTTAAAAAAAATATACATTGGAACAAACTATAACTCTAATAACTTCTTGTTACACTGCAAATTTCCATCCTATAATGCATCTCATCTCTTAAATCAATGTTTTTGCTACATTATATTCATAATAATCCTTAGGGAACATATTATAATCTACCAAGTCGCTCTCATTTTTAGATAATTCGAGCACGGATGGAAATTTAAACCTTTTTGTTGTTGTGTTTATTTTCCAGCATTTTTATACTTAACTTTTCTATTTTCACACTGATCCTTTCTAGAACTGTCTTAATCAGTTTGGAACTGTGTCTCCCTTATTCCACAATCAAACCATTAATATCCACAACACCTTTGTTTTTTGTGTTTGGTGTCTCCTTGCTACAAGCATATGTGTAAGTATGTTCTTCAATTTCATGAGCGGATCGTTTCTTCTTACTAATAGTTAATATCACAAAGTAAGTTTAATCGACTTTAGTTTCTTCTTACAATAATGTCATGTGCTTTTGCTCTACATTCTCAAATTCTTATGAAAAATGGGTTACTTACATTCTTACGGATAATTCTTAGTTGTGTGTGTTTTTACAATTTTAGATATATCATGGTGACCCTCATTTTGCTCAAGGCCACGAATCAATAGTGACTCCATTGCATGATTTAAAAGATTCTTCATCCTCGCTTTTTTAGTTTTCTCTCTCTTTAATTGCCAAATTGCAATAGTGTTCTTGGCTTATCCTCCTCTTACTATGGTGTTCTTTCTTTCTATTCTATTAGTCAATCCTAGTTTGCATTGTATTTCAAACTAGCTAACTCATACTTGTCATCTTGTTGATCATTTTCATTTTTTGGCCACTTCTTGTTTGGCGCTTCTATTAATGAACATTGGTTTGCTTTGTTTGTCCCCAATAGATATTCTACTTGGCGTAATAAACAGGTCTTGTAGTTGCGGTTTGTCAGTTTGGCTAGCCATGGATTGTCTCCAAGAGCTTATCGCAAGTTGTTCACAAAATCCAAATTAAACATCCATATCATTGTGACATAGACTTTGTATTCTTGCACGTTATTTTCATAATGCCTAATATCCCACTCTAACACTATAATTTGCATCTATCGTTTTCATCTACCTGTAATCCTTTGCTGGATAAAAATCCAAGTCTTAAGGAATTCTGGTAGGCATTCTCACAATTCCAAACCTACCCTTGCAATGAAATGCAATCTATGTCCACTATGCCTCTTTCTCATTATGTACAATCTCCGAACTGGTTTTTATCTGTTTTGAGTTTATCATTTTTTAACATTTGTCTTATTGTGTGGGTTGTGAACATTTATGTTGGTTGGTTATTAAACTTCTATTATTTGATCATGTCAATGGTCACAGCAAATATTTTCTTTCTGAGTTTAATTAATGTAAGATGTTTCAGAATGCCAACTATTGAGAGTTAATATCTTTTGGATCAGATGCCATTGGTTATTCGTTTTGCTTAGTCTTTTATTTCCTTTTCTATTAACTAGGGTTTTGCCTTGGGTTTTTTTTAGCAATATGCATAATTTTCTCTTTGGTTTTTCCCACTTGCCCACTTCGTCCTTTTGTAGAATACCCCATTTCCTAATTTCTAGCAGTTTACGTAAAAGGTCAAATCGACTTTCATCTTGAAGAATTTGCCATGGTTATCCTTTTGGTTCGGTGTCCAAAATTGAATGCAATAATGTGTTTCTTTCATGCATAGAATTGTAAGTGGTAGCTTGCAAGTAATCAATGATCTATTTGTCGTTGATTGTCAGGAAACCAATTGAGATGGTAATACTGACTAAGGCAATTAAGTACACAAATTAACAATATTGGGCTGGAAGATATAATCCTTTAGACTAGGTATTAAGATTCTTTGGATTTTCAAAAATTAAAAATTCTTCAAGAATTTTTGGATTTTTGAGGAAGCAAAATCGTTTTTTCCAATTTCAACCCTAATTCATATCAAAACGTCTAATGAACTAAAAATTACTACAAAGTATGGTATTTTGGTTTCTTCATTAATTGTTGGGACATCTTTTTTTTTACTATCATATATATCTCATGGTTTCAACACATGGCCTATCATCTAACATTTCACAGGTTGTTTTAACACTCTATTTTTTTTAAACTTGTGGCACCCAAGTTCACCTACCCGGAGTTGCATAAAGTTGTCTATTAGGTTTCATAAATTTTATTGACAAGAGGTTCCCAAAGGAAACCAAGCTGTCTATCAAAAAATTGTACAATAAACTTGTGAAGAAATGTTCTGGAATTGGTTTTTTTTAACTTGCACATTCTTGAAAGAACTCCATGGCATGTGTAAATCACCCAATGGTAGTTTTCCATATCCTCCTTTGATATGTTTATAGTTTCTTTGAATAATGTAAAACTTTCTTTGTTAATTTTTGCATTCACCCATCGCCATGCCACCCATTCAGTTGTTTTGTCGACTTTCCTTTTCCATTATGTTCCCCATGTTCTAATTTCTAACAAACTTTTTAGGGGTCTAGCAAAGTTGGATCTTTTGGACATTCCAAAGGTTTTGTTGTCATTTTGCATATTCTATTTAGTATGCTTGAGATTAATGTGTATTCAATCATAGTTTCCAAAGTGTTTGGTGTGACCATTCCTGTAAATTTTCATTTTGCCATTGTAAAATAGATGTGTAATAATTGCAAATGGATGGTAACCATAGAAAAACTAGAGCTGATAAGTTTGGGTGGAGATGGGGGAATGAATCTAGTTTTCTTCTTCAAGTGACAAGAATGTTGTAGATGTAAAAGGTTTATTAGACTAAATTTAAATAAAAAACAATGTGAAATGGTATTGACAATGTGCGACTTCATATTGTTTCAATTCCCAATTGGAACATACCTCTTGGAAATGAATAGGTAGTGTTTTTGTTGACAAAAACTTGTTAGTTGTGAAGAGGTTATAGTTTACATTGGCACATAATTCTTGGTTGCGAATAGGTTGTGTTCATCCATTTACATTTTACATCCATGATTATGTTTCATCCATTTTTTCATCCATAATTATCGTTCATCCATGTACATGTGGCAAAATATTCTTCCACGTCATGATATATTTTATGCCATGTGTCAAGGAATATTCTTTCAACATCAGCAAAAAATTCTAGAAAAAGTTCGTTCATGTTCACTTGCTCACGCTCATGTTCCCATAGTAACCATTTAGCATCCTTGACATTACAGGTCCCTTATACTCAAAATCTAGTCCCCGAAATCTTATACATGGAGAAGTATAGAACTAAATTGGAAAAACAAATACAAACTCATGTTACTATTTAGAATGAACTAATTGTTATGCCTAACTAACTAATGTAATTGCCTATGCTACAGTAAACATTTCTTGATTTATGGATTCTTGTCTTATTATATAGATTTTCTCTCAATTTGAGGTTAGATCTATGGGTACACCTTTTGCTAGATATTTGTAATAATGTATGTGTGGCCATTATCACCGTCATCTTGGGATGTTGCCATTGTGGTAGTTGTTGTAACAAACTTGTTGACTGAGATATTATAATTGTTGTTGCATACTTAGTCGATTATGTGAGTACAAGTACCTGGTGTTGTGTCTATTATTGCACTTTTGTGACTCCCTCCTTACTTTGGTCATCAAGGTGACTATCTCCCTACACCCAAATGATCTTTTTTGTTGTATCTCCTCCTTTCATCTTTGTATGTACTGTTGATTAGACCTATGGCATTTCTCCACTTGGACTTGCTTCAAACTAGTCAAGGTTTGATGTGTCAAAATTGTTTTCTAGCTAGAGTCGTAAAAGGTGATTCATATAGAAAGTTGAAGTAAGCTTTTCAATATGCTTTCAACTTCCTTGTATATCTAGCCTCATCTATTCTATGTTAATCAAACAAGCCTTGTATAGCTTTTTGTAGAAGATCTTGAACCAAATTCCACCATTCATTAACATTAAATGCTTGCAATTCCATTGACTTTTAGTTGGTCCTTAAAATGGTATTTTGCATAAGGATGTTGTTGTGCTTAGACAAGTAAGGTTCCATGGTTGTTAACTTGTCCACAATTACCTATATATGTTTGGTATCATGTTGATATGCTTGTATGGACATTATAAACAACCTAATTCTTATCTTTTGTTTGTATGACTTCATCCCTTTGGTGCATAGTAATCTAGATCTCTTCTTTGAGTTTTAAAAATCTCCTTCTCATGTCCTTGCACCACATTTTGCAATCTACTTTTGTCCCATTGTAAATTTAAAGATTAAACTTCAAACTCATCCCCTTGTTGTTTTAAGGCCCAATATCGCACATATTCTTTTTCTTGATTTTGTTTCAACATGCCTTTTTTTTGTTAGTAATACATTTTACAGGTATTAAATCCTTTTTACAATAAACATTTTAATTATGTGTATCACTATTGGGTCCTTATTCTATTCCATTAGAATGAATACCACATAGATAGTCTAATTACATTATTTAAGAAATTTTGTTCATTCCAACCATATGGTTATGACTATAGATGTGACTAATGTCCAAATCAACTACTTTTACAACTATAGTTAATTAGGTTAATCATACTTGTCATTTTAATCATAAATGTGTGTAGTCATATATGCAATTACAATGTTGATATAATTGAATGAAGTCATAGATGTGATTATAATTTGTGATTATAATTTAGATGGAAAAGTAAAATGAAAGTGTTAGTTTTTCATCCAATATTTTGAATGGATCCTTGGATGGATGAAAACCTAATTGCTTTTATAACTAGTCATAATTGTTTTGGCAATTAAGGCCAATAATTTTTCCATTTACAATATTTTGATGATTAAAACATATGTGGCGTCTTTGGAATTACAATATTTATTTAAGATTCAACTTGTGTCTAATTGTTCATTGGTGTTTTGCATTGTTTATTGACATTGACAATACAAATTATTATATTTTTATTAAATATATTTGAATTATGATCTATTTATAATCATTATATATGATGATTATTTAATTAAATATTATATATGTAAATTCAATTTTATTGGTAAAATTACAACTTATTTATAATTATAATCAAGTATGATATATTTTCTAAATCAAATTAAGATGTATAAGAAATACATTGTTTATTTGATCATAAAACTTTTAACATATTTTTAGATAAAATTTATATTATATTTTGTAAATATATAAAACTTAAAATTCCATCTAATTGATTAATTATCTAACATTAATAAATGTGATTTACGTTAAGATGTTATATAAAAATTATAATTGATATTATTATTATTTGAAACATGATAGATATATTATCATAGTAATGACATTCTTCATTTTGCACTTTAAAATTCACGAATTTTAACGAAATTTTCCCGAATTTTAACAAATTTTCGCGAATTTTAAAGTGCAAAATGAAGAATGTCATTACTATGTATATTATCCATTTAAAAAATATATATATGTGAATTAATTAAAATTATGAAAGATTATAATCATATTGTATAATATGTTTTAAAATGAAATGAAGGATTAATATGTGGGAGATAAATTATTTATTTATTATTAAATATTACTCATGAAATATTTTCATTTATAAATCATGTGCTTGGAAAAATTCCAATGAATCATCATTAAAATGTAATTCAATTTGAATTTTCTTAGAAAAAATATATTCAAATTAATATATATTTTTGGAAGAAAAATATATTTAATTGTGTATGTTACTGAAATTATTTTAAGAATCAACTTAAATTTTTCCATTTGGACAAATATCAATAAAATATGAAATATTAAAATTGATGTTTGTGTAATGTTTGAAGTCAAGTATGGGCTAAATAAATTACATTCCATTATATTTTCACATTAACTAGGATGGTTGGATTGCAAAGGAATTGATATCCATCCTTGGGGTCTAAGAATCAAACTTCACAAGTGGCATAATTGTGGTCAATGATGGTATGTTGATCGTAGTACCTTACATAGTTAGGCTACTTAACCTAGGTGCCTACCTAGGCTCGCCTAAGTACCTAGATTAGGTGGCCTTTTTAGCTACCTAAATTGGGTTTTTAGCCTAAGTACTGACACATGTCAGTAATTTAAAGGCTGAAAATTTATAAAAATTCCAATAATATGAATTATTATATTTTATTATTTATAAATATAAATAATGTATTTAATAATGTGATTACTATATATCAAATCATTTAAATTTAATTATTTTAAAATGCTACCCAATATTTTATATAGTCATATTTGTAGTCACATAGTCCTACCACTAGTCAATGGATGAAAAATCCATGCAATTGCAAATTATATGTGACTATAAGGGTGACAATACATGCCACAAGGAGTTAGTTGTGAATGGTTATTGTTTGCCACTTGTCCAAAGTGACTATAGAATTTGTAATTGCATGTGTTTGTCACAACTAAAATTTTGTCTTTTGTAATTAAAACTATAATCATTTATTTCCAAATTTCTTCCAATGTTAAGATATCATTCAATGTAAACTATCTTTGGAGATTTGTTCAATAGAATCCACGTACAACCATGATCACAACAAAAATGGAACAAATAACATCTATTACATTCCATAAAACCATGAAGCTTTACAATGTTTTTCCTCCTTTCTTCTTTTCATCTGTCTCAAGCTTCCTATTATCTTTAGAAGATTAATTGGAACATGTATACAATAATCATAGGAACCCCCTTTAAGTTAGTCAAAATGTTTTTATATTTCTTGCAAAACAATTATAATTGCCTAATTGTCTTGCAAGTTGACTACATTATGCGGTCAAATCAACATGCTACATATTGATTTGCCTATTTGTCATATTAATTTGTCTTTTTTATCATAACAATTTTTCCATACATATTTTCATGTGTTATTGATTTGTCTACATATCTATTAGTTCATTTCCTTTTCCTAACATTTTCCTCCTTTATAATGTCAATAGACTGCAGTTATTGTTCCAAAAATACCCTTCATCTGACTCAATGGAATCACATTGATCTAAAGTTTGTTCAATTTTTTTTCCTTGGCATGAAGTAATTTTTTAATCTGAACCTCAGTGGCCATGATGTGACGTTGTAGACTTATCACTTCTTGTGTTATGATTATAATTTTGACCTCCAACTCTAAATTTTTTACTTCATTCTTATCACCCAACAATTTGAGTCGTGACAATTCGATCCTTGTTTGCTCCATCCTCTTACTATAATTTGTTACATATTGAAATAGTCAAGCAATCTTTAGATCCTCCTTTGCTTCTTGATTCAAAGACCATGCTATGTGTGGTGTTTAAAGAAGCATTAGCCCTTGTAGTTGAAATTTGTTGTGCTTTAATAGGTGTTGACTCTATTAGCATCTATGGATTGGTTTTTGGGGAAAAATACTACATCAACACTTTAATGACCAATGTAGAATGGCATACATCTTTTTTGGCATCAACTTTAACTGTACCTTTCAACATCTTGGTCTAAGATGTTTTCCATTGAAATAATTCTTTGCTCAATTGTTTGAACATGGTATTTGCCCAATTTACAAATTTCCCCTTAACCATTGTCATAATAGAGATAACATTCTTATTATTAAAGTAATAGACCTCATTACTCTAATACACTATCTGGATTAATGCAAGAAAACATTCATGTCATAAGGTGTTTTCATCTTACTAACACTCCATTGTTCTATATCGATGTAAGCTCTTTGCAAAATAATGCCTTGAAGAATAACTTTTGTAATCTATTTGTATAGTTGTTTATACTCTTTCCAACCATTGTTGGAAATCTTGAACACATCTATGATGAGATGTTTGTTTACAACCACTACCTTCTCCCCTATTTGAGCATAAATTGTGTCCTCTTTGATCTAATAAGTATTGAGGAATTCTACCAATATATGATGGCTTGGAACTTTCCACTCAATCTCAAATAGCCCCCAACTTTTGATGCCCATATCTTTTCTTCTTTTCCCATTTTCACCAAAGTAATGATCCTTTCCAATTTTTGAATAGAAGCTTACTTTGTAGGTGTAAAATTCAACCGCTTTGGCTCTAGTGAAAACCTACTTTGATGAGATATTCTAATGTTTTCCTTGGTTTTGTTTGTAAAATTTGAATGGTTGGGGTTTAAAGAACTTAGTACAAACTATTGTTCAAAAGGAATGGCGAATGAAGGTGGTGTTAAGGCTACTAATTGTTTAAATCCTTCAAAAAATTAGAGGTCATCTTCATCTTCAAAATTTATTAACACCATAGTTTAACATGCCTTGGGGTGAATGCACAATATGGTGTACATAATTTGAGAGATTTTTGGAACTACATATAGTATCAAAAGTATAAGATTCCATTCACTTTGAATTATTTTAAATATCACATATAAATGATAAATGGGCTTCAAAATTAAAAGAAGTCACAAGAATCATGAATATGAAATTGAAACATAATTGTACATTTGCATAAATGTACACCAATAATTTAGTTAAGGTTTTTTTTTAAACCTTATTTGATAGAAATTTTCCATTTTTTTTAAAACTCAAAACTTCGTCTTATTTTTATGAAATATTTAAAGTAACACTTAGTCCAAGCAAATCTTGAATGGAAAAGAAAAAATCAACTTAACAATGAAAATTATCATACCATAATGTATTAATGAACATTTTTTAATTATTTCATTTAAATTCCACGACCTTAAGAAAAATTGAGAACTTTGATGGGAGAGATTGTTCTTTATGGTTTCTTTTATGTATGTATAAATTTCATAGAAAAATTATCATTAAATGTAGTACTTTTGAGTCCTTTTGTTGGAATTGCATAAATGTGACAAGATTCTATAAATCAAAATAATATTTTGTTGGACTATTATATCATTCATATGTGTATTGATTTCACAACATAATGCTAGATCACAATCATCTATTACAAAATCTTAATGAAAATTATTTTCCAAATTTCCACCATGATGCATGAAACTTGGATAGGTATTGAAAATTGTTAAACTATGACAATTTTTTGTGTAAACCATAGCCTGCATTCACCCCTCAAAAGAAGTTGAAATCCCTTGTTCTTTTACAAATTATAACCAATTTCTACTTTGTTTCTTGTTTATGCTAAGATATATAGACTATTTTCAATCTTCCTTCTTGGATTGTAATCTATAGAAGTTGATGGAAAAAAAAAACTTGTAGTGGTTGTAGATTTGCAAATTTGGAATGGGAAGCTTGATTTGTTATTGTTTGTTGTTTTTTTATAGTAAGTAAGGTTGTCACAGCATTTGTGCATTTGTTGAGATGTGACAGATGACCATAGACACAAACACACCCTTGCATCATGTCAACCTAGGTCAAAGGGACTTTCACATTGCTTGGGGTAGGCTTATGGGTTATCAAAAATAGGCTTGTTTTGGTTGTCATAAAGCCTACGATGACGAAAAAATTTCGGTGGTCATAAAGCCTATGGTGATAAAAAATTCAGTTGTCGCAAGCTTGGTAATCAAAAAAATTTGGTCACCACATGATTGGTGACATAATGATTTTGGTCATCACAACTTTGGTGACCAAAAGCATTCCATCACCAATTGTGTGGCAATTTAATGTTTTTTGATTGGCATAGGTTTGGCAATTGAAATTTTTTGGTCACTGTGAGGATTATTTGCACACCTTCACCATTAAGATATGCACTCACATAAAACCGGTCGGAAGTGGAACTACTATGTAGTTGTAGTCTAACAAGTAAATGGTTCAAGGTACGTAATGAATTCACTAATGATCTAACGTGTTGTGTCCAAATCTCATGAGTTATTTTTATTTTTATTTTATGTCTTTGTCCAAAGTTAAGCCCGAAACTAAAACCTACTTACTTTGATTGAGGAAAACAAAACAACATCTCAACCTCTTCTACTTCCAACACCTGCAACTCCCTCACAGCAAAACCGATCAAGCTGAAATTTCAAGAGAAGCTTCTACAAGTCTTAAACCAAAATTGATTTAATTTTGAAGCAAATCCAACGGTGGATTTGAGAGAAACAATTAATCAACCCAAAAGTCCAGAGGCTTCACCATGGAAATCCTTCCATGAAACCCTCTTCAACACCCTCTACCTCCAACACCTGCAACTCCCTCACAGCAAAACCGATCAAGTTGAAATTTGGGGAGAAGCTTCTACACCTTCCAAACTAGGACTGATCTAATTTTGACACAAATCCAACGGTGGATTTGTGAGAAACAATTAATCAACCAAAAGTCCAGAGGCTTCATCATGGAAATCCTTCCATGAAACCCTCTTCAACACCCTCTACTTCCAACACCTGCAACTCTCTCACAAAAGGTCCGATCGAGCTGAGTTTTGGGGAGGGCCTTTTATACCTTCCAAACTAAGACTGATTTAATGTTGACACAAATCCAACGGTGGATTTGTGAGAAACAATTAATCAACCAAAAGTCCAAAGGCTTCACAACAAGTACTTGCTACACAAGTTCTTTTCATGCCTACTTCTTACACACTCTTTCTATGCTTGATTCTTGTACACATTCCTTCTATGCTTGATTCTTGCACACATAAGAACTAACAACCAACCTTCCTCCCACTCCTTCTTGTTTTTTCACATACACACAATGCCCCCTTCCTTGGTGAGCCTCCATGACCCCTTGAGCTTGTTTCCTTTGTCCAATGAGATCTTCGAAATCCTTTTGCACCAATCAATGGCCTCCTCATCCTCCAAGGGCCAATGAGATTTTGAGAAGGAATTGCCATCCAATTGAATTTAGGATGAGAATCCTTGGGCCCAATGAACCACAAGAGAGATTCCATCCTCCAATCAAGGAGGATGACAATCTTCATGACTAATGGGAGTCGAGGATCCATCCTCCCCCTTATCTTGGATATCTTGATGAGGCATCTTGAGCTTGATCTTATCCTTTCCATCCGTTGACTTTCACATCCTCCTTTTTCATCCTAATTACTTCAAGTAACTAACTTCTAGGATCAATTATCAATAGTAACAAGGAAAAAATCCTTGAGTTCTTACTTGACTACGTCAATGGTTGGAGTAACATTTCCATGTACCATTTACTCCTTTGATATTCCCTACCTATTTACTTTACTATGCACTAATTAACTATGTAGTACATAGTAAATTGGAATTACAATTTGCATCACAAAAACTCTCACATACTTTTAGATCCACCGTTGAATTTAGGGTTTGACGAATCCACTGGATCTAGGGTGTTCAAGTTTTCATGAGGTTCCGCCGTCACTCCCACACCTTACGCCTACCCTAATTTGTTAAATAAAAAGGCCTTGACCCTTTCTAAACGCTAGTATCGCATTGTTTCTCGTACCCTCTTGGTTTTGTTGATGCAGGTGAGCACGAGTCATGGCGGATGATGTCGCTACGCCTTCAAATCCTTCGGTCGCACCCGTACAACAAGAAGAGTTTGAAGAAGTACCGCTTGACTTGGATGTTTCTCAACGGCCGCGTGAAGAAGAACCGCCCAAGAGAGTGGTGCGCACTCAAGTTGCTCGTTCAGTATGGGATCGTCAACTGTCTCCTAACCCACACGCCTTAGCAATTTACCTAGAGTTTGTTCCTGCTCGTGGAGCCGTGCCAGAGAGGTTTGAAGAGTGCCAGTGCGAAGATGATGATGTCCGTCTCCATTGTTGAACGTGGGTTCCCGGTGACGGCCATTATCGTTGGCTGCGAGGCCCGATCAACCCTCTTCCCCTGGAGCATCGAGCCGAGTACCTCGCTCGCACCATTCGTCGCATCCTAGAATTTCTACAACTATGATTTATCCTTTTAGTTAGTTCTTCAGTTGTAATTCACTTGAGGCTACTCAGGCGGAACTGTTGCTACTTAAGTTGATTTTGATTCTATTTCAAAGTCTGGTAGAAGTGAAACTAAATAAAGATGTATTAGGACTACATCCTAAAAATCCTACAAGTACATCATTAGTGCTTGAAGATCATTCTACAGACTAACTCAACCTTGTCATGCGAAATATTGTTAATTATGGGCTTGTATTCCCTATATATCAATAAATCACATCTAATTCTACATCCCTTTCCCCTTCTCTACAAACTAAAAAGGATAATGTATCTTAAAGGTTTACTAGGTCCTAAACTAATTAAGCGTTACATCAACTGAAATAAAGAATTACTCTATGCCTAAAAATATCACAAAACTAATTCAACTTTTTAATAATCACTACTTGAAGGTTTATAAACATTCAAATAATTAAAACTAAGGAAATTTATGGAACTAAAGTTTAACTAATTGTTGAGCTATAATCCATGGCTCACAGTCACCAAGGTTGCGATGACCAAAAAAAGTTAAGTCAACACATGATTGGTGATGAAATGCTTTTAATCATTAAGCTTGTGGTGACCAAAAACATCTTGTCACCAATCGTGTGGAAACTTCTTTTTTTTTTGTTGTTGCACATTTTTGGATTTGGATTGTTCAACTGATAGTGGATTGATCTCCACCATTGATTTGATGATGAATTTGATTTGGCGACATAATTTGGTCTACCTAGTAATAAAATGTAAACCTTGCATTCAATGTTCACTTTCTCCTTTGAGGTGTGCGTGCCTTGTGTTATTTAACATTAACCATTGCCACATACTTTAGGAAGGAGGGGTGAAACCTTTATGGGTGTTTGAATTTTAGATCGTCATATTGCATTTGTAATTGGTGTTGAATTTCAATTGTAGCCTTAAATATGGAGTTCGATTTTATTGAAGAATACCTTAATTATATTAATCAAAACTATTGTTCTTGTGTATAATGTTTTATTAATAGAGGGAACATGGAACGCATGTATATAGTAGAAAATTTATCTTTTGCAACTTGTTTTATGCAATTGCACATGTTGCATGCAACTAAAAAATAATTGCATGTGACATTTTTTAGTTGCATAAGACACTTGTAGTTGCATAAGACAATCTTTCTTCTAATGATGTACTCCATGGTATTTGATGCTAGATGACAAGTTAGGGAAGGTGGAATGCAAGTTTTATAACAATGTTATTTCATACCACAAGGATAAAATGCTCTTCCATTTGGGCTATCAATATGATGGCAATGGGTGAGCTAAAATTGCAATGTGTTCAAAGGCACATTCATGTGTGAAGGCACTCTTTGCCCAATGTGGTGGACTTGTCCCTCTACCACTAAATGACATGGAAGTACTAGCCCATATCCCGAATGGGCGAACATAGGATGTGGCCATGGAAACACCAAATCCTTTAGTGGAAGGAAAATTTGCTTCATCGTCTTAAGTGGAAGGGGCTCGAAATTTCACCACCCCCACAAATAGCCCAAAGGGTCTAAAGAAATCCATAAATATCAACATTCAAACTTTTCGATAGGTTTCATTACTCAAGGGGTTGAATTTAGTTTTTTTTTAAAATTGAACAAGAAGTGGGCAACTTTCTTTGGGGAAGCAAACATCCCCCTCAATGATGTGTGACACCCGGTGTTCATAAAAGTTGTGAAAGCAACCTCAGAATCTTAAGCTTACTACAAACCCCTGTCATACCATGGATTGTGCATAGATTTGTTAATGCAATCCAAGGTGGATGTGTCCAAAGAGGTGATTGAAAGGATGCAAAATTCAATTCACAAATATGGGGCAACAATTTGTTCTAATGGTTGGGACAATGTTGCACGACATCTAGGTTGAACATAATGTTTGCTTGTCTAAATGGCAATGTATTCATAGGTGCCATTGACACAACTGAAGAATGAAAGGATGCCCATTACATATGTAATGCATTGGTTGAATACATTGAAACCATTAAAATCAACAACATTGTACAAATTTGTAAAACAATGTTTCAAGCATGAAAATTGCGTTGACCTTTTAATTTGTCATTTTCTAAGTTTTTATTTTCAACATTGTGTTGTTTATTGTCTAGACTTGCTATTGGAAGATTGGGGAAAAACAACATGGGCAAAACGAATTGTGAAAAAGGTGAAAGGTGTTGTTTCTTTCATACGACAATACCATGCACCATTAACAATCTTTTGTCATTATGAGACTAATATAATGTTGCAAAACCCCACTAAAACGTGAGTTACAACCAATGTTTTAATGGTTGAAAGGTTGTTCAAGCTCAAAATTGTCATTGAGCAAACTATTGCCAATCTTGATTGGACAACTTTTGTCAATTCATTGCATGGCAATCATTGTCAAAAGTTGCTCACCAAAACAAGAGTTGTTCAAGCCAACATAAGGAGGGACAAATTTTGGGATACTCAAGCTAACTTTGCACACATGGTGGAACCAATTTTAATGTCATTGAAGGTATTTGATGGTAAACCACCTTGCATGGGGAAGGTGTGGCTTATTATGAAGACATTTTAAGCAACATGTTTTACCATCATAAGATCCAGTATTTGAATTGTCATCAAACTTTGTAGATGTGATTGAAAATCAATTTTACTAGAGGTGGAAAATGTTGACGATCAACCTAGATCATGTAAAGGCCTTTTTCAACCCATATTTGTTGGGTGAAGCTCACCTACATGATGATATAGATGTGAAGGAGATGTTAAACAAAGTCTTGCAAACAATAGCTAGTACCCCAACTACCTATGCCCTAACTTTATGAAATTTTGTAGATTTTATCGAAAGTCAAGGTTCATTTTCTGACACCCCCCTCCCCCCCCCCAAAGTGAAGGACCTATACTTGCTCCCACATGAGTGGTGGGATTTGATTGGAGCTAGTGGATGCACATTTGCACCCATTGCCTATTGCATTTTGGTGCAAGTGGGTTTCGCAACATTATGCGAGCAGAATTGGAATTCATAATCATTTGTGCATAGCATAATTTGAAATCAATTAACATCAAATCAAGCGGAGGACTTGGTGTACATATATACTACTAACAAGTTTTCGTGAAAATGACTTGGCACCAACCCCACATCATGATATGAAAAGAATATGTTGTCTAAAGATTTGATGTCCAATGTTGATGAAAGTGCAAATGAAAGTGACTCATTGGATGAGGACCCCATAACATTAGATGAGCCAAATGAGGATAAAGTCTTACACAACCCCTTTGAATTCCTTCATGATGACAAGATTCCATTTTCAAGATTATTATCTGATCCAATGATTTGGTAGGTTCAAGGGTTCGACAATGGCAATGCAAATCCAAAGATGCCATTATTAAACAATGATGTTCAAATGTCTGATGCACCCACTAAGTTTTACATGCCCCATAGCCCCAAGTCAAGACACGTCCATGCAATCAATGGGTTCCATGGAAGTGGACCCCCCAATTAGCACGAACACGCCATTAGTTCGAATCATCATTCTGGAACCAAACACACAATAGACACTAATAAACACTTTAAACATACAAATAGACCCACTTGTCAATCTTCACAATGTTGTAGTTGATGACATTAGGGATATTACATTGGAGCTAGGTGTGGGTCCGCATACGTCATTAATACAAATGCACCCCAAGTTGTGAATCTAAGTCCTTCAAGTCCTAAAGTTGCAAGACTTGAAAAGTCAATAGAAGGTGATTCATATTCTAGCCATGCACTAATCAACTAGAATCCATGGTGTCCAAAGCCCTTGATACCTGAAGTTCAAGACTAGTCGTTGTGGCAATTTCCATGAATCGTCTTTAATCACCTATTGAAGACTCATCGACACATCAAGTTACTCGAAGGAAAAGACCCATTGTTTAAACAACAATTGTTCTTGTAGCTGAACATAATTATGAATGACCACACACCAATGATGGCATTTGGATATTGAGGGACAACACCCCACCAAACAAATTGTCACAAAACATTCAGGGTGAAATATCATTATAACCTTGCATGGGACAGACATTTTAGAAGCGGAGGAGGGGTGCAACGATGATGATCATGACAATGACACCAACATTTTGATGAGGCAATTGAGGACCCAAATGATAGTGACTACCATGAGTCTCAACCCCACCACAACATCCAAATCTTGCCATTAGTCATCTTTCTAAGTCACAAATCACAAGGGTTTCATAGTCATAAGCATTTGGCATTTTGTAATTCTTACACTTAGGTTGAACTTTAAATGCAAATCCACATAGTGGCATAAACATATTTTCTTCCAACTGTATTTTTTTTTTACGATAAAAATTTAACTATTTGGTTTAAGACCCTATTTGGAAATTGGTGTATTTCATAAAAGACAATTTCATTTCCATAATTCAAATTGGATTCCAAGGGCACTTTGATTGATCCATGGGGCAAAAAAAAAGGAGAATTTAGTTATAATTATTGTAATAAAAAGAAAATGAGAAATTACAAAAGTAAAGAATAATTAATTTACTTGAACATAATCACTTACAATGTTTATTGAAAGATGAAACCCTAATAACACACTATCATAATGGTATTTCCAATAGTTTTTAGACAAATCTTCAAGTGGCAAAGACATTTATTCTTTTTTTAATTTATGAATTCAACTGAAAATTAACAAATGTCATATTGTGTCAAAACATTCCTATGTGTCATAGACATGAAACTCTATCAGGATTTCCTCATACAACAAGTCTTTACGAAAATTGGAGGCATTCAAGACATACACTTCTTTGAATGCACATGGAAGATATTTGACATTAGTGCCATTGTGATCCCAAGTTATGAACACACTCACCCTATCAATTACATTCTCAATTTTGACCTATAATGTCAACAATATGTCCTTGTATAATAAAACCTCTAGTAATCGAGAAATATCCACATCATATTGGCTCAATAGTTTCAAAATGAAATTTAAGTAAAATTTGAGTATACTTCATTGTGTTTTTGTGAAAAATTGCTTTTTTTTCAACTTGATATTTGTTCGGCAACTTTTCCTATATATTTTACCATGCTTTCACTCGATCCACTACCAATTCCCAATAATTTCTTGTGCTTGTAATTTGTTGGTCTATTGTTTTTCCAAGTTTGTTAACCCGTTTATAAATATTTTAATAAGGTTTTCATTTCTATGGTCACCTCTAAATGTTGCAAAACATGTTATGTGGGAATTAGAGGATGCAGTTTATACACCAATGATATGGAGTATACCCTATAGCTACCTTGTAAGTTGTTCTATATGAGAAAAATACAATAAATAAATTGTTCATCTTAATTTGCCTTATTCTCATTAACTAATTTAGTAATGAGATTGACAATTACTTGTTAGTTGACTATGCTTGCCCATTTCTTTGTGGATAATAGGTGGTAGAATGCTTCAATAGAAAATGATTAGTTAGATATTTGATAACATTATTAATAAAATGAACCGCCTAACTTGTAACTAAGGTTAGTGGACAACCTAACCTAATCAAAATATAAACATAATATTTTTTTGTTGTGATAGTAGTAATATTCATCTTAAGTGTCTTGGCCTCCACCCATTTGGTAGCATAATATGTGCTACAAAAATATATATTGGTTACTTGTGAATCATGATGTTGGTTTGATTGGTCCAATAAAATCCAATCCCCATTTCATAAATGGTTCTTATAGTAAAGTAATGACCAGCCTAGCTAGACTTTGTATTACTAAACTTCTAACTTGTTGGCAAGTGTCACAAAATTTGTACTATTTTATAGCATCATTGAACAATGTGGCTCACTAATATCTTACATTGAAAATCTTTTTGGTAGTGATGTCCACTACGAAATGGCCACCCACAAAACTTTCATGGAGCTCTTACAATATCTTTGTGCTTCCTCTATGGTTACATGACATCGAAATTTGTTGTCTTAGCCCATGTGGTACAATATTCCATCTTGTATTATATTTAAGGTTTTGCTCGTTTTGCCAACCTTTGTTTGTGAATGTTGGTCAAAATTCCAAGCATTTGACTTGTTTACAAATAATGCTTGACCTCTTCTAGCCTATACTAGTTGTAACTGAAATACTATTGCGTATATGGTTTGATCAGGTACCCTTATTGGTTCTATAATATTTTATAGCCTAGATAAGGCATTCACCACTACATTGTACGTCCTAATCTATATACTACAGTGAATCAATACTTTAGAAATGGAAGTAACCATCTAGCAATATGTGAGTGATTTAACATGCCCTCCTCAAGGCCTATAATACCTCACAACATGTTTAAGGTGGACTATGTTTAGTGATTGATATTACAATGAGTTATTAGGTTGCATTTGTAATCTAATGAATTTGATAAAAAAGTAGAAAGCATGCATTCACAATGATATGAACTACAAATGTCACCCAAAAAAAAACTTTAATCAAGGCCAAGGAAAAGTTCACCAATTTACAAGGGTGTTGGCAAGCTATGGTCTATACAAAAAATTGTCATAGTTTGATTTTTTTCTATTACCTATCCAAGTTTCATGCATCATGGTGGAAGTGTGGAGAAAATAATTATCAATAAATTTTTGTAAAAGATGATGGTTCATATCCCAATCTAGCATTATGTTGTGAAATTAATGCACATACAAATGATATAATAGTCAAAAAAATTATTATTTTGATTTGGAGAATCCGGTCACATTTTTGCAATTCCAACAAAAGGACTAAGAATTATTACATTCAATAATAAAATTTACTCTACATAAAAAAAACCATAAAAAATAATATTTTTCATCAAAATTTTCAAAAATTTTCAAAGTAGTGGAATTTAAATAAGATGATTTTTAAATTTTCATTAGTACATTATGGTATGAAAATGTTGATGATTATGATGTTTCTAGGTTGGAACATGTTCTTCCATTGAAGATTTATTTGGGCTAAGTGTTTTTTTAATCATTTGATAAAAGTGAGATGAAGTTTTGAATTTTTTTAAAAAAAATTAAAAATACTATTAAATAAAGGTTTCTTAAAAACCTTTATGACATTATTGGTGTACATTTACACAAATGTACAATTATGTTTCAATTTCATATTCATAATTTTTGTGACTTAATTTTGAAAAACAAATCATTTATATGTGATTTTAAAAATTACTCAAAGTGAGTGAAAACTTATGTGTTGCTACTTTTGATACTATATGTAATTCAAAATTTGGCACAAATTGTGTAGGCCATAGCTTGCCAACACCCACATGTTATGAGAAACCAAATTGAACTCCTTTATTTCCAACGAGTGTCAACTCTTCTTCACCCATCCAAATCTAACAAGCATAGGCTTATTGAAAAGCTAATTACTAAACGTTTATGCTACCAAGTTCCAAACTCTACAATATAGTGGTGATTGGAATGTCCACCCCCAAAGTTACTAAATCCAAATTGGACCTACAACAGACCCCCTTTACTTCCAACAATTATATTTCTCCAATGAAAAGATCAATGAAATTGAAAGTTTTTAGGAAAATGCTTTAGGTATTGATATAACATTGTCTCAAAATTTAGAGGAATTCATTGTTGCAGTCAAGAGATCTCAAATTTAAAATGAAAGGTCTAAAGGCTACTTCAAGGAAAAAAACATATTCTATACATAGTGTTTCTTTTTATTCCTTAAACAACAAAACATTCTACCATCCTCAATGTAACACCTCTTTTGGAGTAAATCCTCTCCAAATCATACGTTACTTTCCTAAACAAGAGCAAGAGAAAGTGAGGGAATAGGGGAGCTTCACATGAGTTTCCTCTCAGCCAATGAAGGTTAAGAGTCCATTAACAATTGGGGTACCAAAAAGGAGCGTCTAATTGAAAAAGGACTACAAAAAATAACTTTGGACTTTTGTTTATTTTAAATTATTATAATTGTAGTGGATTTTTGTTTGCCAATAGAAAAAATGACGTCTTTTTAAATTTATATATATATATAGGATACTATTTAATTTCATTATGAGTCCTATAAACTAAAGGAATCAAGTGTTTAAAATATATTTCCTTAAAAGTAATCAAAAGGAAGCCATAAATTCATGCAATTGATTTCAAATTTTTTTGTACAATGAAACCATGCCCCCTTTTATGAAAGTACATGTTCATTGGGTGAAGTTGATGAAAAACCAAATCATTCAAAAATTTCAAAGTCTTAAAATGTTGAAGGAAAGGGTTGCAAGGCAAAAGATTCATTTTAAAAACCATTTGATAAAAAAATAATGTTTAATAGGTTTAAGATTTTTAGCTTTAGATGTAGGTCACATGTGCAAGAAATAAACATGCCAAAAGAATGTTTGGTTGTCCATTGAAATTCATTTTGGGATTTTATGGGATTTTTTGCATTTTGGGCATTAAACTAAAATATTCATACACAATTATGTATGAATGTGAAAACATCACCATTAACACATGAATTATCTTATATTGGACTATTCAATTTTTTTCACTTAAATTTGTTTCATTTCAATGTTATTTGTAAATAGTAGCCCTAAAAAGTCCTTAAGTCCTTCCTTTTTTGGTAGCTCAACCATGAATGGACCTTTAAGGGAAATCCTTCTTTGCTAAGTCTCCATTAATCAATTATCTCCTTAAGTTCAATGAACCAATGAACTTGATGAGAAGATCTATCCTATTCCTTTCCCTCCAATTATGTGCCCTCAACATCCCATGAACCAATAACAATTGGGGAATTAATCATCCCTAATCAAATTAGGATGGGATTCCCACATGCAATGGGAATATTTGATTTTCCTTCCTTATGTTGAGTCCTTTGATCCTTTCAAATTTGACCATCCCTTAACACCTTTTATCTTTGTTCATCCAAGGTAACTATTTTTCTTAGATCATTTACCTTTGAAGTAAGATTTGATGATTTTGGTTGTGTACATCTTTCCCCTTACTACATGTATCAACTTGGGCACTTTCCCACAATCCTTTAACTAAGGTGTATTGTTTACTTACGTAGTATTTACTTAGTAGTTGTTACCTTAATTGTATTGATTACTTGTGCAATACATGGTTAAATTAAAAAATAGGTTTAAGATTAACATTAGATCAAGTTATTTACATTTTAATCCACCATCAATTTCTAAGATTTTATCTATGTTGTCAAACCGAAGGCACTCCACTTGGTCATATTTTGTTCATTGTTACATCAATGATCAAAAATCACACATTTGAATCATAATTATAAGTTTATTCAAACTGAGTCTTTCTAATATGACAACTATTTCCATTTGCATCAACACATGGTGAACTCTTTTAAAACATGTGAAACTAAAGTCGTACTAGTCGATGAAGAACATTTGATCAACTTTGAAACATTGGATTTGAACCTAACGCAACAACTAAAATGTGAAAAAGAACCAGCAAAAAACATTATGCACACTAGAGTGAATGAACTAGTGTGGGATTGTCCACCATTAATGCCCATACCTTAGCCATTTACTTAGACTTTGTTCCTACTTTACGAAATGGACTTGGGAGGTTTATTGAATGCCAAGCCGAAGATGGTGGTGTGCGTTTATTTTCAAAGACCTAGGTTCCTAGTGATGGGCATTATTGTTGGCTCAAGGGTCCATTTTTTATGGAACGAGCCAAAGATGATGTTTGTACAATTTGTCGACTTTTCGATTTCTTGTAGTTGTACGATTCTAAATTATTTACTAAACTATGGTCCACTTGAGGTTACTCGAATGACAAAATAGCCATTTAATTTGATCTCAACAAGATCATAAGAATCTTAGCATTTGAAGTTAAATCATGATGTTCTAAAGTTAGTGTTTTAGAAATCTTATGAATTAATCATCAATACTCAAAGATAATTTTACAAAATTTCTTCAACATTATCACTAGTGAATGTTAAACCTTGAATGTTAATTGCGAACTTCTATTCCACAACCATTACCCAATTCCACCTTCTAACAACACTAAGAAGATGATGGTCTTTCATTTTGTGAAAGGCAAAATTAGATTCTCAACTTAATTGATCCCTAGGAAGGTGAGTTTGACGTGTATTTTCAAATTTAACACCCACACAATTTATTCAAGCTAAATTAATAAGCTTTGACTGACTTGGGAAACTTATATGAGCTAGAACTTTCCTAAATGTAATTCTCACCTATCTTGAATTATTAATACTCAAAGGAATAACCAATAAAGAGGCCTTGGGAAATGATAGAGGTGAATCATGGCTCACACAATACAACTTGAAACCTATGGTTTGTTCACTAGATAGACCATAGCCATATGGTCAACATAGAACACAAACTTATTACCAAGTAGGTAATGTCGTAACCCTAACATTGGGTTTACGATTAAGTGTGGAGTGCAAGGGCCCATGAGGCCAAGAGAATATGTTTAGGTGTGACACACACTTTCACAAGTAGGGGAGAGTACAAAGGATGGAGCCCAATGATTCCCAAGTGCACTCCCACTTTGGGAGTTGCACTTGTGCCAAAATTACAAATGTTTAGAACCTTGGTTGGAAAGGCAAAAAAAATACCAAATTGGGCCCCCAAGACACCATTAGAAAGGTCTTAAATTTTAAATGATTAAATTCCCCTCGCATTGTTCATTTGGACCTAATTTGCATGAGTTATGATCAAAAGAAAAGCTGGGAGTCAAATTGGGAATTTGACTTTCGACCTCAAACCCCTTGAAAATAGGGGTCAAATGATATCTAATTGGGGCATGCTATACACCATTGGAAAGATCTTTTTGAGGGTTAAAAGATATTATCATCTCATTTTCAAAAAAAAGATTTGATTTAAAAAATATATATGCATCAAAAGTTTTGGGACAATAAGAGTCCCAATTTTGGGACTCCCACTTGGGAGTCATGGGGAAAAGTGACATTTGGATGTAGTCCTTGTAGAGAGGCATATAGGGAAGGGAATGGTGCCTCCTCCCAAGATTGTAGATGGAGTCCAAGACAAATCATTTCAATTGTTAATCTTCTTTCTTATTATTTTATGTTTGAATTTCAATAGGTTTTGGCATGATGGAATTGAAAGTGGACATCAACTAAAGGCAATTGCTATGGTCTTGATGTTATTTGTTGCTTATTTTCCTATTGGTATTTATATATATTACAAATTGTATGTTTATATGTTTTTGTGTTATAGCTTAAAGTTTAAAGAATGCATGTACAATGGATATTTAAGACATCAATGGTTATATTTACTATGGATTTACCTAATGGTAAAATTAGGTATACCTAAACACCAAGTAGCAACTTGGGCACAAATAATATTATTTTAGTAAGGTTTAAATTCTATGTTGTAGCTTAAAATTTCCCAAGTGCATATGCAATGGATATGTAAAAACAATTAATGACTTGTAGTTTATTTACATGTTTAGACTTTAAATATTATAGTACACATTTGTTGACAAGTGTGTAAAATGTATAATTCAGATGTACATATGTATGTACATCATGAATATGAGTACATATAGTATATGATCATACATATTTTATGTATAACATAATTGCATGGAAATATTCAAGTATATTACATATTGCATGTATGTTTTTGTTGTTTCTATGTGCAACTTACAAGGTGAATGTTACACTCTTTGTTGCAATGGGTATGTAAGACATTAACTCTCATAGGTTATGACTATAATCATCATGATGTACTTTTGTTGTGCAGATTTGTCTCTAATAGACATTTGTTCCCTTCATGTTTTTTGAATGTTAGGAAATGCAACAGATTTTGTAGGATGTAGATTTTGTATAATGGTGTGTTCAAAATTGTTAGGAGCTCATGAAGTCAGTGATAGTCATGGTAGTTTGTCATTGTTATCTATGATGACAATGAAAGCATGATGCTTTGTGAGTGACTCTAACAAGGTTATGGTTGCAATTGTTGTCATTTTACCTTCACATTGTTGATGTCAAGATTTCTCTAGAATCTCATAGATATGCTTATTCCATGAGCCACTTGTTTTATCATTGTTCTATTGCAAGCAACTAAACTAAACAACATTAAGCTTGATACATAATGTTGTCATGAACTTTAAAAGGTGGACCTTCTTCTTTTCACTTTTCAGTCTAAAATCCATATAACATATCTACTGACTTTAATGTACATGTAAGATATATTTAATCTAACAGGTTTTCGTATTCCAATCTACAAAAAATATTGGATTTTCTTGTTGACGTGTGGGAGCAAGAAGGTCTCTGTGAATAGGTCCTTTAACCCATACTTGTTTGGTGAGTTCTTAATAATATTTAGTGTTGTACTTCATGCCATCATTTTAGACATTAGACCCATGGTTAGAATGAAAGGGGCTAGTTAGATCTGCCATCCTTGTGAACTTCCAACTTCTTCCCCTGGTGTCTAATGTTTAAAGGTGGACACTTTGACAGCTTACATGAGTGCTTGGTGAAGGGGATGGCCCATAAAACGACACTGTACCATTCTTTGTTTTCACCATTGTGGTCTATAATTAACGCGCCCCCAAGTTCCTTGTTAGCCCCAAAAAGGGTCCAACAATGTTAAAGAGTGGAAGTAGTTGGAATTTAGTGCCACTCCTAGTTTCCAACACTAAAAAGGGTGAGAGGGGCGTGCTGAAAGCTCTAGGATTAGACTAGGAAGTTATTTAGTTACTTGGTCCTGCATCAAAACCAACTAACAAGTTGGTTAGTTCACATTTAGAATCACTCTTGGTGTTGGGACAAGCCATAGGCAACACAGACTCATTTGATTCACCACGGCCCGGACTTAAGGGAAGCCACCACCTTCCGCCATATAGTATTCTTTGCATTTGCCCACGACACCTACATTCAAATGGTTTTTTGTCCTGGGACTCCCAAGGAGGAATCTCGAAATTGTCCTGGTTTGGATTCCTGAGACTTTGGAAGCTCATAACTTCCAGCTCAGACCTCCGATTGGGATGAGGTCTGAAGCAAACTTGTAGCTATCCTCAAGAGCTTTTCAATAGTGTGTCGCAATCCACTTGCACACACTACAGTCAATTCGATTCCCAACTTTTAGTGGTCGGGAATCAAATTGCCAGTTTGACTCTCGGCCCTTCTTTCGACCATAACTTGTGCTATAGATGCCCAAATGGCTCATACAAGGCCATTTTCGACATCTACACTTCAAAAAAATTCCAATGGTATAAAGAACACTTCAATGCAAGTTGTTTTGACCTTTGCAATCAAGCTCTGAGTTTTTGGGAGTCCCGGAGGACTCCAAGTTCCCACTTCTGGGAGTGTGAGTTTCATCCTCACACTTGCCTCAAAGTGGGGTTGCGACAATAACACTACTATCCACCACAATTAGTAGTTAGTTCCATTGGATGTGGTAGTGAAGAGAAATGAGGTTGCAACTTGCACAATCATTACAATCAATATTTTGCCGCTTGGAAAGAATTATGTTATCAACAACACATTTACAAATACAATTTTGATTTGTCCTTGTTCAATCAAAGCATAGATAACATATTTGTTAAGGCTTAGATTTATGTTTTTGAATTCTCCACCATTTCAAGCAATTCCAGTGATCTCTTTAATTGATTTTGGGAAGTATAGTCATGTGCGTTATTACTAGTTTTACCACAATGTGGAAGACGCATTGCATGGAACTGTATACAAGTATTCAACTTCATACACATCCTTTCAAGATAGAATGTTAGCCAATATTATTTTTTTCTTTTCCTAACACATTGAATGCATTCCCAAAATATTTTGATTAAAAGTCTATACAAATTATGGTACTCTTTATTACCCATTATCAATGCAAAGCTTCCCTGAAGGTAAAAAATAATAGATTTTTGTAGATGTTCTATTCTTCACATAAACATACAATGTTGACTTCCATTCTTAATATTCCTAGAAACACATGATGTCATAGAACCACATCATGCAACAATTTTTCAAACACACCTACTAGTGCCCAAGAACCCAAAACAAATGATTTTTTATTCAACTACAACAATTTTGTGCTAAGATGACCATGTTGTAAATAAATAAGGACATTATATTTGAAAATGAAAGACCAATGTTGCCAACAAATAAGGATATTAGATTTGAAAATTTGATAATCCACATGCCTATGACTATAAGGTATGATACACATTGGCATAAATTGGTGTTTAGCCTACACCATCTTCACAATGTAAGTATAAGATTCGTGTAGGAATTTTTTATAAAGCTTATAGCCACTAAAGTTTCCATTGAAGTCCATTGAAGTTTCAGTCATGGCTGAAGTAGAAAATTGAATAAGTTTCAAGTATTTACCAACTAGGAAGCAACATCAAGCCTAGATTTGATCATTTGTAAGGCCTCATATGCAATTTGGTAAAGTGACTCATCTCCTTTCACTTGGTGATGAACTAGCAACATTGCAAACTTGCATGCTATGACCAAATGGTTATAGACAAATGCCAACTATGAATTTCCCAAGAACACATAACTATTGTCACCACAACCCTATTTTTGATAGTAAAGACTAACAATTACATGATTTCCAACATCAAATTCACCACCCCATGGACATGTGAATCTTTTTGCTACAATGTGGCTTGCTTGTTAGCACTAAAAATATAAAACTCAACTCCTTCATCATTGCCTTCTTGTGTTGGAATTGCAAAATTGTCCCCCACACAAACCAAAACATCTTAAGTCCTCCCCACACCTTCATGTTCCACTACACTAGGTTCTTCTATAGCCTTTAATTGCCCACACAAAAAATGAATGTTCTTTGGTTGAAGCGTAATAATTCGCCATAATGGGACATGCAAGGTTACCTCATAGTTCTCCCAATCTTGATCAACACAAGGGGCATATAAACATGACAAAGGTCTCATTAGTAACTTAATTGGGTTAGCAAAGGAAAAAATGCAACTTTTGTGAACCAAGTATGTGATCACACAAATGAAGAGTTGATCTATCAACATTAATAGGGTTCACATTCCAAAAATGCCTAGTGATAGAAGACCCACTTCCCTCATGTGTGCATGGTGCTTGAAATGACATCCCTTCCTTTAAAAATTGCACAACATCACTTCAAGCCTCCTTTGTGGATTGTGGAGTTGTTGTGCTTTCAAAGCCTTCTTCACAACTACACCTACACCATCCACTCCCCCTTCCCATGTCCTATGCCAAATAATGCCAACTCATTTTGCAACCTGAGGTCAAACTTGGGCAATGAACCACAAAATGCATTGCTTGTGAACCTTTGAATTGACTTGCACATTCATCACTCCAAACTATATGATGTTGTGGTTTTACCCCTTGACTTAAAAGCCAATTCCAATGGTGAAGTAATCAATGTTGAACAAAATAGAGTGTCATGCTCCTTATCATCAAAGATGTAGAAATGGTTGTCTTTGATGAGCCACTAGGCTTCATCATTGGATCCACTTGTGGGGTCCATTATGTATGTTATGTGATCTAATATTGTGACTTGGAATGAGTGCCAATGCATAGGTTGGATCTCATTTTGGATTTGGAATGTGTAATTTTTGGCAAAGTCAATGTGTGATAGAACGCAATCAAAAGGCAAGTTAGCCATAGCCAAGCTACATTAAGTATCCTGCCATCTTGCCACAAAGTTGTGCTTGATAAATTGTTGTAATGGGTCGTAGGTAATCTAGGAACATAAAAGTTGTAGTTTTCTTGAATGTTTCTTTAATCCTTTTCTTTGGTCTCCTTCGTTTGCCACCCCCAATAGTGTTTTGCTCAAAACATCTCCATGCCATTACCCAAGAACCATTTACAAAACACTCATTAGGACAAATTGATAGCTTGCCCACCCCACATTCTACACACTCCCCCATGAGACAATTTAACCTATGCCATTCCTCAAACTCCCATTTTGGACATACACACTCTTCCCATAGTCCTATCACCCCCTTATATATTTTATTATGGGCCTGACAAATGTCCTATTCAATAGCCTTGTCTTGCAAACAAACTACACATTGGCATGCGCATGCATTTTGTACATGAGCTCCTTTTATGCCATCTCTCAAGCTATTAAGCCCCTGTCGCAATAAATCAAGTTCAACATCGTATTTGTAGCAATAGATGTTCTGGTCTTTGCATTATTTCACAAAGTAAAGCTTCAATATCATATATATTTGTGTAGACAAAATATAGTTAGATGTACACATGAAACTACATAAATCATAGTACATGTGCTTACATGTTTGCACAAAATATAATTAAGAAACATATGTATGTACATACATAACCTACACAACATGCATAAACAATATTATTCTATATATTAACAAATATGTAGAAGTTATAGTTCACATACATGCATGTGACTTTAATATCTACATACATACATACATACATACATACATTACATTTCATATGTTAAAAAGTATGCAAAAGGTGTAGTTAGATCTAGATACATGTTTACTTAATATCTATGTATGTATGTACATACAAAACCTTACACAACATAAAAAGACTATATTTCATATCTTGACTAATGTGCAAAAAATATATAATTGAGCTACAACATGTGTACACTTGTTTAATTTAGCTATATATGCAAATGTGTACATATAGTATAAGTACAATATTGTATGTTAGGATTTAATCAAACCTACAAATCTATAGTTGACATTTTTGGTTTAGGGTGCACATACATGGAAATTTGTTACAAGATGTATTGTTAGAATCAAATTGTAAGATCTATAGCTCCACCCAGGTTCCTTGGCTTGCAACATTTCCAAAACATGTTACAAATCCAACATATTACAAAAACCCAAAAGAATTAACAACAAAAATTAAAAATCAAACAAAAATATTGGACTTGTAGTGATTAAAAACTTAAGGCCAAAAAAACCCACCTTGGATTTGATCTTGGTCAAAAACTTTGCTATGATAGTTTGCCCATATATTTTGATCCAAACTTCTTGTTGCAAAACATGAACAATAAAAACTTTGTGGGGACCAATGGCTATGTATCATAACTCAAGCTCTTGAAGGTAGAATGTTGGGTATAGTACATGTAACTGAGCTTCAAATGTAGTTCTTGTATTGAGCTTGAAGGAGGCAAAATTGATCACTAAAGCGAAATTGCATTGGAGTTTTTATAATCACACAATGCCATGTAACACAAATTGTAGCTTGTAGCAATGTAAAATAAATGGGTACAACTACATGGCATTATTTTATGACTGCTTCCCCTCTTGATGTGTTGGGCTTTGAGTATACTCGTTGCCCCCAAGATTGTTGTGCATTTGGCGAAAGGTTGCTTCAAAATACAAGAAAGTATTAGGAGATAATTAAAAGACATCTACAAAATTTGGCCATTTTAATTCTTATAAGGAAAATCACCCACAAGATAAATAAACAAAAAGAAAAAAGAACTATTTAATAAAAGGTTCATGGTTTAGAAAATCTATTCACTTCACTAAGCTGCATTATTAGAAAAGAACATTTATTCAAACTCAATCAAAAAGATAGATGTTATGCACATAGCTTGGGCACTTACTTTCAATTCAAATTCACAATGTTTTAAATGAAACTTTTCCATTACAGTCATCTTAATTGCTATAAGTTTTAGGTTCACATTCTTACTTTTTTTAGTATTTTTTGTGTAATTCCAACATTCTTTCTTCTTGGGATTGAAGCTCAAGAAGGCATGACACGCTCCCAAGTTCCTTGTTGGACCCAAGTTGGGTCCAAGTCAGTTAAACAACAAAATTGTTTGGAACTTGGGGCACGCTCCCATCTCTCAACACTAAAAGGGGTAGAAGGGCGTGTTGAAGCTTCGGGATGGGAGTAGGAAGAGGGACAATCTTTAGTTACTCACTCAAACTTGCATCAAACCAACCAACATGTTGGTTAGTTCATTTTCTAAAGCACCTTTAGTGCTAGGACAAGCCATGGGCGACCCTGGACTCACAAGACTCACCACGGCCTGGACTTGGGGGAAGTCACCACCTTCCCCCATATAATATTCTTTGTGTCTCTCCGCGGCACCTACATCCGAATAGCTTTTTGTCCTAGGACTCCCAAGGAGGAGTCCTGAAATTATCCAGGTCTGGACTCTCGGGACTTTACAAGATCATAACTCTTTGATCAGACTTTCGATTGAGATGAGGTCTAAAGAAAACTTGTAACTTTCCTTGAGAGCTTTCTAACGGTGTGTCACACTCTATTTGCGCACACTAGGGTTGGGTCGATTTTTGACTTTCAGTGGTCGGGAGTCA
The DNA here is from genome assembly GCA_963920785.1 of Sphagnum contortum. Classification (NCBI taxonomy): domain Eukaryota; kingdom Viridiplantae; phylum Streptophyta; class Sphagnopsida; order Sphagnales; family Sphagnaceae; genus Sphagnum; species Sphagnum contortum. The sequence continues at coordinate 15,544,425 of OY987285.1, read as the reverse complement.
AATTGCCAGTTTGACTCCTGACCTTTCTTTTTGCCATAACTTGTGCTGAAGATGTCCAAATGGCCCATGCGAGCCCATTTGCAACATCTACGCTTTGATATCTTTTCAATGATATAAAGAAAACCCCAATGCGATGTGTTTTGACCCTTGTAATCAAACTCTGAAATTTTGGGAGTCCCAGAGGACTCCCAAGTCCCCATTTTGGGAGTGTGAATGTCATCCTCACACTTTGCCAAAAGTGAGGTTGCGACAAGGTAGAATCTACAATGGGCCCATTCCTCACTACCATCAACCAAGTTCTTCCATGCTTTGTTGGTATAATGCAACATAAAAAATAAGAACATTTGATCCTCCCATGAAATAGATTTACATATATGGTCTAGATGTTGTTTATAACTATATCATTTGGTAGAATTGCAAAAATGTCTCCCAACATATACTCATGAACTTATACTATTGGTTAATACTACATACAAAAAGGTAATTAGTCAAAATTTCAAGTTACTAATTTTCAATTATCTTGAACCTTAACTTGTGAAAATAGGATAGGTTGATTAAATAAAAAATTCCAACATTCCTTTCAAGACCTATTAGCTCTTGGTTCTGGAAGAACAATCAATACAATATATTTCAAACAAGTTACAAAGGTAAAACATGTTACATAAAATAATTGTTGTCCTTGGATGAACACCACTTGACTATTTAATTTGCACTAAAGTAGATTGGAATTTTTTTTTACAAACAAGGATTCTAACCTTTAGCAAGGACTTTCCACTTAATCCAAAATTACTTTGAATGATAATGTGGTATAGGATTACAAAATAGTGGATAATGGTCCATTGATGCAACACTTAGGCAATGGTCCATATGTTTGACAATTTAAGCAATTTGGTGCATCAACTTGATGCTTTGAACGATCCAGTTTAGGGTCTTGATTTTTCACATGACTTGGTCCATCAATACACTAGTTTGATCAATGACATTAGATGCTTTATTTGGTATGAGAGATTTCATTCAAATCTTGCTTCTATGGCATCTAAACCAAACCCTCAAATGCTTGTAAAAAAAAAGATCACAAAACACCTTAAACATTCGTGCAAGATACCATAATTGCAACAACTTTGAAATCTCAAGATCATTAGAACACAAGAAATTACCTGCAAAGAACAATTTGATCTATTATTGCCTTATGTTAATGTGGCTATGTGCATTGAACTTCTTTCCCTTTTAGCTACATCTTATGGCTGAATGAAGATGAAATAGGCATCAAAATACGTTGTTGTTACTTTGGGATAGTTGTTGTGATGTTGCTCACCAGTTTGTTTGTCGGAATGCTTAACACAAAGCCTAGAATGTTATTTGATACAGTTGTAGCTATAATTTAATTCCGTGCAAGTGACATAAAACAAATTCAAAGATGATTTAAATAAGTTTTCGTATAACACCCAACTTAGATTTACCAAACTCTGCAAGCACATAGACATCAATGACATGCCAAAAAATGCCAATGAGGGGAAAGAAGATTAATTCACATAGCCACTCTAGTACATTCAAACGCATGGAATCGCACATTTTACCTTGAGTTCCAGTGTTCATGATCACCGTGAAAAACTTTAGTGCACATGGTCTCCTTAGCAACCATAACCCTCACTCAAGTACACTGAAGAACATGTAAACATTCAATAAAACTAAATGACACACCATCACTTTCCAAGGTTTCACAATTTTCTTGAGATGCATCAAGTTCACAATGCCACAAGGAAATAATTAATTGTCAGTGGTGCAGCCCAATGACGTTGCACAAAATGAAGCCAAGTTTGTTTTGGTGGAAAGAATTTGACAAAGATGTGCGATTGTGACGTTTGGCGATTAAAAAAATAGAAATGTAAACAAATTTCCAATTGAATTTTTTTGAATTCAAATGAATTGTGTTCAATCCAATGACCCAAATGTAAATATTTAGAGATATTTGTACACATAACATATTTAGAATATTTACAATGTACATTTTAGATTTATTTGATCCCAAAAATGGGGGACCTTCATTTCAACCTTCAATAAATATTATAAAATGAAAGTGAAATGGAAAAATAAATGTCCACTTGTAAAATCTCATCCTTTTTATATGGTAGTGGTTTTCCTTTAAATAAAGAAAATTATTTTATGTTTATTGCTAAAATAGTGAAAAGAAAACACTTTAAAAATTAATTTCCAACAAAAAAAGAAAACCCTATAAATTGTCCTAGATTTAGTTGATGTATATCAATATTATTCACCACAAAAAATTCATTACAAATCTCCACTCATAACCTTAGTTTTGAAATATATTTGCATTTTTTAATACTTTGTGACAAGTATTATTTCAACACAAATATACTTCATATGTTTAGGTTTGTAAATGTTTGGTTGAACTTCTTTTTAAATAAACTAGTTTAAGTTTAAAGCTAATGCAATATACTTGAAATGAACAAAAACACTTCAAACTGTGATGTCCATGTGTACCAAAAAAATTCAAATGCAGAATTTCTGTGTTTGTGATTACAATTTTTGGGGGGTGTAGCATGCTTTCACCCTATTTTGAGTTTTGGAAGCTTAGGATGTTGAAGGACAATTTGTATTCTAGAGTTATGGGTCCTTGTCTGAAATACTAAGACACCATTTTGGAGTTGTTATCAAGAGCTATCCCACGGCATAGTTTTGTTCTTTTGGAAGGCTTTTGGCCTTTTAGCAATTGGAGAGCTAATTATGAGTGCACATCCATTTGTACCATTGTTGATGTTGACCTTGAAGATCATGTCATCCCTCCATATTATGGGCCTAGAAGCATACACCTTTCTTTGAACATTGTTACATACACACCTTTTTTTGACTTGTTTGCTAGTAATTTTGTTCTTATACGACCTTTAGACCTTATAATCTAACTTATTTGGATGCACTATTAGAAATCTTGTCATTTGTAACCAGTCACCATGCAACTGACATGCAATTGATTGTCATTTGCAACTATTTTAGTTATGTTTACAACTACAAATTTGGTATTGTATAATTTTTGGGCTATACGGTTGTGTGTGTAACTAACATGCAACTAAATGTGTACAACATGGACACGTGTCATTAAAATAATGGCCTAAACTTATACATACTTAAATTATTATACTTAATATATCTACATAGGTTTTATATAATATAGTTATGTACCTCTAGTACTAAGGTTAACCCCATGCTAACTTAGGCTAGCCCAAACTAACCTAGGTTAAATAAATTAAAATGTTAAATTAACCATGATTTATTAAATCAGGTTAAATTAAGTATGGTTAATTGAAATTAAGCTAAATTAAATCAAGTTAAATTAACCATGGCTAAATTTATTAGGCTAATGATTATGGTTAAATTAAATTAAGTTAAATTAACTATCGTTAAATTAAGTTAAACCAAAATAATTATAGCTAAATCAAATTTGGCTAAACGAAATTAGACTATATTAATTATGGCTAAAATAAATTAAGCTAAATTAAACTAGGCTAAAATAAATATGGCTAAAATAAATATGGCTAAAATAAATATGGCTAAATTAAATTAGGTAAAATTAAGTTAGGTTATAATATTTATAGCTAAACTAAATTAAGCTAAATTAAATTAGGATAAAATAAATATGGCTAAATTAAGTTAGGTTAAATTATGCTAAATTAAATTAAATTAAACCATGGTTTAAATATGTATTATTTTATTTTATTTTGGAAGAAAATGTAAATTGACTTAAATTTTTTTTCAAAATCAATTAATATGATAATATTAAATTTTATTATAAATAATCAGAATTATTAATTAAATTTTTATTATAATTACAGTGATAATCAATTATATATATATACTCAATAGGTATTATATATTTAAATTTTATTATTTATGTTAAAATATTAATGTAACTAGGTTACACTAATTAACCTACAAGTATATAAACATCCTAAGTTAATTATTAATTTAAGCTAGATAATAATATTAAAATATTACTTTATTAATCATAATTATTTAAAATATCCTATAATCATCTTTGAAGTGCAAAAGAAAAGGAATAATGAAAAACTAACAAGAAGAAAAATAAGAATAACAAGCTTTCCAAGTTACAAAACGTTTCGTTTTCTTTTTTCCTTTGGACCCCTCCTACTTTCAAACCTCATAACGTTCTTATTTCTTATTCATTTTAAACGATTTAAAGTGCTATAGGAGCGGGACCTGAAGTCCTACAAATCACGTTGGAACTCTAATAGCAACAAAACAACATAAAATGAAATTTCTGGGTGTTTAAGAACCGGCCTTTGTACTGTTCAATAGTTTATTTTTTGAGTTTTTGACCCCCTTTACTTTGGGGGGTCATAACTTTCTCATTTCTAATCTATTTTCAACGATTCTTAGTGTGTTAGATGCGCCAAGAGGAGGGCTGTAAGTTTGTTTTGGACACAAAAAGCAATAGAGCGCTCCCTTAGCTGGTATAATCTAATATAGTAGTTGCATCTAATGTGTAACTAGGTTAGGTTGGTTCATGAGGTTTGCAATTGAATGTTTTAACCCATATCCTTTGGCTTCGAATTCTATTTGGCTCAGTATATAACTAGGAGCAATAGATATGTAGTAGGCAAAATTTATTACCATTAGGGATGAGTGAATGAAAATTGCATGACCTTTATGAAATGGTTAAATTTAAAAATAAAATTGGATTATTTTAAACCTACCTACATAACCTAAGCCTAGCTACTTTAAAACCTACTTGCAAACCTAAGTAAACCTACTTAATAGGATTTAATTATTACCTACTATCTATATGCCACGTGCCAACATCTTATTAACCATAAATCAAACGATTTAAATTTCATTGATTAAAATTTAATTTTTAAAAAATAGGTGGGTTTTGATTGCCACGTGTCACCATATAATTAGTGTTGAAATGAACACGTGTCAAATGGTGGTTGAACGTTCCATGGTGTGCCACGTGTCATCATCTTAATGGCAAAAAATTTAATGATTGAGATTAATCCAATGAATTTTTAATTTTGAAAACATAAAAAATTTAAATAATGACACATGTCCACAAGCTAGTTGTTTAGTTTTTAAACATGTGTCATATTTTAATTAGTTGCATTGTAGTTGCAAGGGAAGTTACACATAAGGTGCAACTACATTGGATTTGTATGTATGTACGAACATGTATATGAACATCGTATATACATGTTGCATACATATTGTCGCATGCAACTGAATGTCTTATGCAACTTGTCTTACACAACTACACAAATTTGCAATTGCATGTGTCGCATGCAATTGGATTTTAGTTGCAAACAATAGTTACAAAAGCCAAAATTTCTAGTAGTGATGGGAAGGGCCAAAAGTGATGTTGTAAGAGATCAAAATAATGAGAATTATAAGAAGGTCAATGTTCAATGGTGGGTTTTAGTGAAAAAGGGACCCAAGAATGATGAGGAACTATATCATAATTGTTGGTAGAGCAAGTGGAAGTGTAATCATGCAGACCCAAAACAATGGGTTGAAATCTCTTCTGTCACATTTTTTTTCCGGTTAGAAGCAATACAACAATTAATTCCATTATAAATATTAATACAACCCATGCATCTAAGGTAAATAGTAATCTTGATGTAACTAATGAACTCAAATGTTAATGATGTTTTATGTTATCTAAAATAAATTGAGTTTTTTTTTCAAATGGGATTTTCATGTTTTGGAATATGTTCAATGTGCATGTGTGCATTCATTGTTATTAATGTTTAATGTCAATTTTGCAAACTAAATACATATGCCATGTGGCACACCACCATTGGGCCACTTGGATAAATTTAGGATTGTAAAAAAAGATGAAGAGCAATAAAGGTTTATCATTTAAACTGAAATCCTTAAAATGCACCCATGTTGCCATGTGGCAAGATTCAATTTGCATAAGTCAATAGATTTGGATAATTGGAAATGGACGGCACAAATTTATTTATTATTCATTTCTTTGTTTATTTTGAAATTCTAGGACTATGCCACACGTCAATTTATTTGTTGATGTAAATACATCATGGATGTCCATTCCAGATGATGAAGATTAAAAGATGACCCTTTAAATTGAATTTGTAAAAAATAAGCATTGTTGGCACATGGTAAGTTGCAATTTGTTGATGTTTAAAGTGGACAGACATGATGAAAATAATTTACTACACTTCCATTTCAAAAAATTAATTTACATGTGCAATGTGGTAGGTAGGTAATGGTCAACATTTTAGTTTTAAGTTTAATAATTAATCACAAATTGCATATGTATGGTCAACAAATGAAGGGCATTTTGTTCACTGGATAAATCATCATCTATTTTGAATACATGTCATCATGTGTGACTGATAGTTTTGTGGAATTACATTTATGCAAGTATTGGATTTATAGTTGCAAATGTTGGGAATAACTATTTTGTAATCACAAATTATAGTTGCAAAATACCATTTTTCTATTAGTGAATTCTTTGGTTTCGTAACCAAATATTTGCAAAGATTTGAGATTGTGCAGTGGCACATATGGGATGTTGAGGACAAAGGAGATGTTGGTGAAGTTTTAGAAGGTGCCAAGTAGGGTTTTTTTTATCATTCTAGCCTTGCTTGACCTTGCACACCAATACATATTAACCAACATTAACCTAATGTCACCTTGGCTAGAGTAAGTAAGATGCATTCTTTCTTGAAAATTATGCAAAGTTAAGTAAATTTTTGAATTTTTTTTTTCTATTATGGACTTGAAAAACTATCATTCACTTGTTATTCCCAACAAGGCTTTGTATGACTACTTATGCATGAATTGGAAGTTGGACCAAGTGACTGACCCAAATTTTCTACCTTCCATTGAATGTGTAAAAAATGTTATACATGGTTACCCAATGGATTTAAAGAATGCAAAATATTTGGATAGGGTCTTACTATATATTAGACCATATCAAATAGTGACTTGATACACTTGGATGAAGGCATATGGGAACTACTTTAGGGTGGAAGACTCGAAGAACAACTCAATGCAAACATTTGACAATGGCATTGCTTCAATATTTGATATGCCAACTTTTAATGCTAGAGATCCTTCAAATTGCACTTTTTTTGAGTATTAAAAAACATATTTAAATTTTATTATAGTCATTCGAGTACTCATATGGTCATTTTTAGATGCAATGGTTCAAATAAGAAAATAATCAAAGGAACCCAACCTATGCATGAGATGTTGTTGGTTTCCTCATGGTTAATTTTTGCCACAAGCTACCATTATCATCTAAGCCTTTCAAATTTCCTTGTCAAGCAATGCAAGTGTTTTTCCAAATGACATCAAGAAGCTAGGTTGGAAAGTTGTGTTGCAAAAAGAAGCTTGATCTAGGATGGAAGTGGTAGACATAGAAAATGTGTTCATTACAACAATCATAGAAACAAATGGACTAAACATTCCAAAAGGACTACCCTCGCCCCAACTACAATTTCATGATAGGAGCCATAAAGTTGTTTGACAAGGACAATATTTTAGCATTAGCAAGATTTTAGGGTTATTAAATACAAGTGGATGTCAAAATTTACATTGTTGTGTAAATTTTACATGTTTTTTTTTTTTAATACATTTTTCTTATTTATTATTCTTACATGTATTTCACATTAGAATCCATCAACATTTTATGAGTGTTGTACATTGTTTGATGTTGATGTTTTGGTTTCAATATTGACCTTGTTGTGGACAATGACATTATTGTTTTTTTGGATAAGTTGGACATTATAATAACATTATCCCAAATATGCATAAAAAATTTATTTTTTTGAATCATTATACAAATAAGGACCATTTGTGCTAATTATCAAATTATTTTAACTATACACATGATGTTCCATTAGTTATTTTGAAATAATTGTAAAGTCTTTAATGGAGTTCCTATCCACATCACTATATTTAAATCATTTTGTACTAATTTCCAATGTTTAAAACATTATATGCCACATCATCGAATGTAGGTCATTTTTTAGTTATGCATAATGCTAGATTGTCAATTTGGAACTGATGTTTTTAGTCATTGAAAAGTTAAGTTAAAATTTTTGATGCCACATTAAAAAGTGGGACCCATTTTCCCATGAACTAAGAATTTTTTTCCTTAAAAAAATCCACAAAATTACAAGATTTTCCATGTCATGTTCTTGTTTTTAAAGAAAAATTAAATTGTGATGATTGAAATATGGTAGACAAAAATAGGATGAAACATTTACGTCAAGTACAATTTTCATCCATTAATCATATGAATGACTTATTAATGACTAATAGTTAGTACACGTAGATAATGAAATTATAGGAAGTTAGTGATATAATCATGGAGGACATGAAGTCATTTTTTCCTTGGTTGAAAAAGACATAATTGTTTTTAATGCTCTACTTGAAATTTGAAACACCTACTTGCATCTATTTGCATTTGCAAAATAATTATTAATTAAATGCATATGAAGAACATAAAACATAGTAATATTATACTAAAGTAAAAAACCATCATCATATTGATCAATAAACTAAAAAACATTTCAATTTTCTCATATGAAAATTTGTTGTATAGCTACTTTCAATAACAAAACAAGGATCATAAATTGGCTTACTTTAGCATGCTTACACCTTCACAATTAACAATTTGCTTTTGCAATTGCATTTGTTTTGTTGTAGACAAATGAAACTAACTCTCACATTAGTCAAGATCTTTTCAAATTTCAATTCTTGATTTGAAGCGTTAGATTATAATTTTCAACCTTACTACATTAGGAACTAGAAGTTCTAAAAAGGTTTGTAGCTCATTGTCTATAGTATTTGGTAAGGAAAACATTTTTTTAAGAATGCAATTGAGAATGAAATATAGTATTTGGTAAGGAAAACATTTTTTTAAGAATGCAATTGAGAATGAAAATGAAAGAATTTTCTTGCATAGATGATTTCAACTTTGCTCATGTAATTTGTTGTCTTGCTAGACTTTTCGGTGGGAAATGCAAAAGGCTCAAGAATGGGGGGAATCAACTTGCTGGTTTCTCATTTTGGTTGCTAATAAATGTTTATAGAATCCAAGGATTAGATTTGAGTTGTTAATAAATGTGCATGTTTGTTGGGTCCAAATGTCAGATTGCCTTTTGTGATGTTTGTGCACATTAAGATTGTTAGGGTTTTTCTTATTAATGATTAGTTGCATGCTTTTAAATGTAACCAACTCACCTCCTTAATCAAACAATTGCCCTTGCTTTTATTGCCGATCATAACCAACCTTTCCTTGTGTTATTAGAAGGTTGAAGAAATGAAATGAAATCACTCCTAAACCAAACATTTCATTTGATAAAGTTGAAAAACAAATTCCTCCAATGGTTCCATATGGCACCCATAACCAAATGGTCAAAATACTTTCACACTCCCCTCCCTCTGGTTTTGGTCATTGGTATGCATTAACATGTGCAATTCCACCCCCATCATGAAACAAAACCACACATAATGACGGTCAGAAAAGATTCGCACTAAGCTACTCTCACCCCCTTAATTCCACACTAAAACCATCCTTCCAAACTGATGCACCAAAGAGACCAAACGAATTTCTTTCATCAGAACATTCTGTCATGGATATGTTCTTGAACAGCAAAGATGCCAGTGGCAAACTAGCACCGACTATTTGGACACCGGCCACTGTATGGCGGAGGGCACGTCTACACTAGTCCGTTTTTTAAAGCATTGTAAAAAATGCTGACCCTCTTTAATGTAAAGTGTTGTCAAAAATGCTGACCCTTGTTAATGTAAAGTGTTGTAAAAACTGCTGACCCTTGTTAATGTAAAGTGTTGTACAACTGCTGACCCATTATAATGTAAAGTGTTGTCAAAAATGCTGACCCATTTTAATGTAACGTGTTGTCAAAAATGCTGACCCTTGTTAATGTAAAAGTATTGTCAAAAATGCTGACCTATTTTAATGTAAAGTGTTGTAAAAAATGCTGACCCTTGTTAGTAAAAAGTGTTGTAAAAAGTGCTGACCCTTTTTAGTGTAAAGTGTTGCCAAAAACGCTAATTTTTATTTCACACAAGACCTTGCATACATGATGGATAAGGTTTCTGTGTTGGCCTTTTTGGTGTAAACCCATATTGCAAGGGTATCCAGTTTGGAGGGTAAAATCAGGGCTCAGGGTCAGTCTCTTGTGACCCAGACCCGAGCATTTTGTTGGCACCAACACAAGAACTGCAGCAGGGAGAAAATGTTTTGCTAGGCCCGGAATCAGAATAGGAACAGTGAAAAATATTTTTGCAAACAGGGTCAGGATATGTATGTAAAAAAGTTGACTTTTTATAAAACTTAAAAACTGGAAAATATTAAACAGGCCAAAGGAAATGCATTCGTTTCCTTTGGCCTGTTTAATGTTTTCAACTGGACCCAGTTCAAAAATCGAGTTCAAAAATTCTTGAACTTGAAAAAATGTGATAGAACCGGAACGAAAGGATTCAAATTTTAGAAGAACCTGGCTCAAATCCATACCCTAAGAACCTTCACATAAATTTTTAAATGTCAAAGCAGGATCAGAGGTTCTCTCGAAAAGGAAGAACCTGAAGAATCTGACAACACTGCTGTAAACCTTTGTCATAACCATTCCGGCACTTCTTCAGGCTTTTTTCTAGTTTATGGTGGTTTCCTAGGGGGTGGCAGGTATGGAATACAAAAAAGCCAAAGTCATCTAGGCCAAGATGGCATAAAACTATTCTAAACCTAAGCCAAGATGCCATAAATGATTGTAATCCTAAACCAAGATGTCAAAAAAATTCTAACCCTATGTCAATATGGTTGAAAATATTCCAACATTAGCCCAAAATGCTGAAGCCAAAGTGTGCTTTGACTTGGGATTAAACTTTACAATTTAAGGTCAAACACTGGTCAAACCACATTGATTTTGTCTTTTTAAATAATTCTACGGCCTAGGGTTATTTCATGTTGGCCCCAAGGATATGTTTCCAAGATATTTGTCTTAGGATGTTCATAGGACTTTGAGCCTATGGCCTAAGGTTCTTAGGGCACGAGACATTTGGCTTAGGGCTTGAGACTTGTCATTAGAATAAATACATCTATCAACAAACACTCTGACAAATCTATTTCAATTCTTCTCCATTTTGAGTGATTTAAAATGTTATAGGAGTGCCTTCTCAAGCTCTACAAATCATTTTGAAATGCAAAGCCAAATGAGCAGCCAAAAAAGAGCAATAAAGAATACATTTTTTCGAATTGCAAAATGTGTCTTTTTTTTCACTTTGACCCCTCCTACTTCATCAGTGCATAACTTTTTCATTATTATTTTTCAAATTGAGTAATTTAAACTGTTCTGAAATTTTTATCTTAAGCTTTACAATCATTTTGTAACGTTAAAGGCAATAAAATAAGATTTAAAGATTTTTTGAGGGGTTCAAAAATAGGCTATAAATTGCACGAGCCCTTTATTTTGAAGGGCTGTAATTTTCTCATCTCTAGTTTGTATTTGTTGATTTTTTAGTGTGACAGATGCGCCAAGAGGAGGGTTCCATCTACTCTTTGAACACTATAAACAATGAGGCCCTCCTCCAAAAACAGTGAGCAAACCCTATCTTAAGTGTTTAGACATTGACCTACCTACCCTACCATGGATCTCCATAAGGGCAAGCCCAGTTCTAAAAAGCATGTTGTGATTTCCTTCATAAAGGAGGACATCCCATACTCTTAACACTACAAATCTATTGGTGATCATATGTCAAGACATGTTGCATATTTTAAAGCCTTTTGTCTTTCACCTTTAAAACTGCCAGGCTTAATGTTAATGTACCTTAGCCTACAAGTCCTAGGCTCACTATATCCTTCAAGTCCTAAGCTTTAATGTCCTAGGATTGGAAAAGCATCAAGGCCTGGACCTTGAAATCCTCTTGTCCTAGGCCCTCAAACCTTATGGTCCTAAGCTTTTAAAAACATTTTGTCTTAGGACACCAAGTCTGTCCTAAGGTGTGCAGATTTGTGTCTCAAGGACCAGGTCCTTGCCTTCAGAGAGGACAACACAATCTATTTATCTTTAGGTTCCACTCTAGGACACAGTGATCACTCTAAGACAAATGAGACCAGTATGGTTGCTTTTGTATTCCGTACACTATATTAAAAAAAAGCCATCAAACGTATAAAGATTCTTCATCTTTCTTCCATATGTAGGTGTAGATTTATTCTGCAAGCTGTCATCACCATTCATTAACCCCAAAAACAAAACCAAAAATTGCACCATTGGAAGCATTGAGAGAGCATAATTCACAACTTCAGAGTCATGACAATCAGGATCCTCCAGTTGCAGTGGTTTTTTTTCTTTGATGAATTTTCACTTTTTCAACCTGAAAAATATGATCTTGACACATACAAAGGAATTTTGTGAAAAAATGTCATAATTCGCCAAATTTTGAAAAACTAATCACAAAATTTCTACAATAGGTAGCCAAAATATACAAGGATTATTATTATTTGTTATTTTCATATCTGGTCACATGTGAAGGCACATTGACCCTTCAAATTAAAGGCCTGTTCAAATAGATTAGGGTGCTGTATTTTGTAGGGCTGAGTTGAACTCTACTAGTGTAGCTGGTAACGTAAATTAGCTATAAAAAGGACCCAGTTTGAAGACCAGATTCATCAAGCTGCTGAAGCCGTAGGGTTTGGCAAGCTCCAGACTAGAGGCAGTGCTGCACAGCGTGAAGCTGCACCAAGTTTTGATATCATATTGCACTAGTCATCAGTGGTATTCTGAATGTGTGTTTAACTTATTCTGATCCATAGCTGCCGCAACTGCCTGTCGAATCTCAAGAGACGCTTGAGAGAGTGCTGGAACCAGCTGGGACTCGCGTAGTACTACTACGTTAAGTCCACAAATTGAGAGAGATCTGAGCTGACGAAGATATCACTCTAGTACAAGTAATTGCATTAGCAGTGACCCATTTAGAGAAGCTTGTGTTCATCTGCTGCATTGAAGTTGTAGTAGTGACGAAAGGCATCATGGCAACGTTAGCAAGTATTCCAGTACCTACATTCAGCTGGAGTCTAGATGGTTTTGTCTTGCTTGGTTTGGTAGGACTTCTCACAATAGCTGCATCAATCTTCCTGTTCTACAGGAAGTCGATTGATAGCCAACTACCTCCGGGACCAACGGCATGGCCTATAATTGGCAATCTTCATCAGCTAGGTCCAAAGAACCCACATCACATTTTGTGGGAGATGTCCAAGAAGTATGGTCCTGTGATGCGTCTTTGGTTGGGAAGTCATCCTCTGGTAGTCGTCTCATCGGCGCAGGCTGCAGGAGAGTTTGTGAAGGTACAAGATAAGGCTTGGGGAGGTCGACCTCCTTCCATAGCTGGAGAGATTTTCAGCTACAACTACAGAAATATCGTGTGGGCACCTTACGGTAACTATTGGCGTCATGTGCGTAAAATCTGCTCCTTGGAGCTTTTGACTCCCAAGCGCCTTGAGACATTCCGAGCTCCAAGAGCCGAGGAGCTGAGCCAAATGATTAAGACAATGTTCCAACATGGTGAGAAAGGCGAGGCTGTCAATCTTCAGGTGAAGCTCGGCCATCTCTCTAGCAATAACATCACTCGAATGTTGCTCAACAAGAGGTACTGCATAATCCAAATTCCTAACCTCCATGAGATCAATAATCTATCAAGAAAAAACTTGATCATTTTTGCAGCTGACGATCATCAGATCAAACCCATCATCTTTTTATATGATTATATATTTTTATATGATTATATAAAAACATGATTTCTGTTGTGAGAGCATCTCCAGCAAAATGTGACCTTGCAAGAATATTTCTCATATCAAAGTTCAGTTATTTACTTATTTTCCAACCCCGCTCATAAAACTAAAACTGGGACTGCAAATAGGTGGCAGACTACTAGTAGCAAACCACCTGGACAAATCATTAAGATTGGAGAAAACAAGGAGGGAGCAGCAATCAGATCGTATTTGTTACACTCTTCTCTGGCAGGTGTTAGGCTTTAATCATGTACTTTTATCAGCTTCAGCAAAGAGTGCAAAAATGCTGAGCCAAAACCATTTTGCTGAGCCAAACCGGCATGTTTTGATTTTTCTTCATCCAGCTTTAATTTTCAGGGTCACATACTCATCACCGGTGGAGTTGTCCTCACAAATGTTCAATGCTGCAAATGCTTATCCGGCCTATCTAACTGGGTTCAAAATTAATGTTGATGTTTGAAAAACAAATTGTAGGTTTTTTGATGCGGATACAGCGGGTGAAAAGGATTCACATAGATTCACGGAGCTCATCTTTGAAGTGTTTTCTATATCGTTAACGCTGCTGATCGGTGATTTCATTCCCTGGTTGAAGTGGGTCACGACTGTGTCGGGTTTCAAGGCTCGAATCAAGAAGGCCAAAGGTGGCCTTGACTCCTTTCTGCAAACCTTTCTGGAAATCAAGAAATCCAAACTCTTGCAGCATCAGATCCAGAAGAAACCTCAGGCCAATGGGACAAATGAGGAGGAGCATGCTGATGAACAACAGCAGTTTGATCAGAGTGCAGAAGAGGATTTTGTGGGCTTGTTGATGGCACAACCTTCTGAAGATGGGACCGGACGTCTCGCAGAGGATTCCGTGAAAGCTGTTATTCAGGTAATCTAATTATTGTCTTTAAAACACAAAAACTAAACAATTGATTACCCAAGTACATTGGCAGCTTCCATACATGTCTGTCTGTTGAATAATTAATCAATTTTGAAACTTTCATTTCAATAATTCTTCAAGATTCCATATGTTTCCTTCACAAAAGTTTGTTGTTTGAAAATTTCAACATTTCTGAAAATAATATAGTAGTCTCAAAGCTGCCAAGGTAGTAGGATATATGTTTTCTAGTTTTTAAAGATGTTGAATCTAGATGTAAAGAATTTTTCAAATTTTCAGTCGCCTCCCTCGACAGAATTAATGTCCCATTAAAATACAAGTAAATCTTCCGTTTGTGGAAGATCTAATTTGATTAGGAAAGGACTAAGCTCCACTTTTGCAAGGTTCCTAAAAGTTGAAATGTTCTTAGCCGAAAGGTAAGGAACATATTTGAGGCCCTTATTCGGTTTTGGCTCCCAGCCTCAGACTATTGCCTCAGTTGGGCCCTCAAACCCACGAGGAGCCACAAAAATGTTTTTTGATACATGTGGTTAAATTGGGTATTCTGCCAACCATAATTTAATGAAGTGAGGGCAGAATACCCAATTTATTAAACAGTCTTTATGAAGGATATAAAGTGAGGGTTCTAGGGGCCTCACAAGTTCTCATCCCTTCTGTTCACTTGAGCTACTAATCTTTTTCAAATAGTGGCTGAGAACTTGTTGAGCCTCTAGTGCGGGTGCCTCACTTTACAAGTACCCAAGTTGTCGTGTACACTATTCCACTATAGCAGTTGTTTCCATGTTTAGTGGAGTAAGTTGACTTTCAGAGAGCATGGAGAGTGAGAACAACCGGTTACACTTTGAAACAACCCTAGTCAAACCTGTTACGACCCGCCAAAATGATGGCTTCCCTAGTGGCCTGGGCACATACCCAAGTGGAACAGGCCCTACCCGGCTCCTTCCATACTACATTAAAGTCCAGGCATTCACACTTCAGGTCATTTTTCGTCCTTTAATTGTGTGGTATGTGTAAGATTTGGCCTGGGTGATGACTGAATCAGCCACCCTTTTATTCTAAAGTCTCCTGCCTTACACGTCAGAGAGTGGACTGATGGTGACGTTATTTGGGTGCGGGGTTTGCAGGATCTGCTTCTGGCCGGAACTGACACCTCCGCTCTTACAGTGGAATGGGGACTTGCTGAACTTTTACGAAATCCAATTGTCATGATAAAATTGCAAAATGAACTCGACACTGTTGTCGGTAAAGATCGAATTGTCATGGAGACCGACCTCCCAAACCTGCCATACCTACAAGCTGTGACCAAAGAAGTGTTTCGTTTGCACCCAACGACACCCTTGGGTATTCCTCATGAGTCCATGGAAACGACAACAGTCCTTGGATTCAAGTTTCCTACCAAAACGAGATTGTTTCTGAATCTCTATGCAATTCAACGGGACCCAATGATGTGGGAATGCCCCTTGGAATTTGACCCAGAAAGATTTGTCAAAAATCCTGAAATCGATGTTCGAGGGAAACATCTCCAGTTGATGCCCTTTGGAACTGGCCGGCGTATGTGTCCTGGAATGCCATTGGCTGTTGTGTTCGTGCAAATGGGTTTGGCCCGCCTTGCACACAGCTTTGATTTTACTTTACCGGGAGGAGAGGATCCTCTGAAATTAGACATGACAGAAACGTTTGGCCTTAGCATACCTCGTGTTCATCCCTTGCAAGTGCACCCCAAGCCACGGCTTCCCAAACATCTTTACTTCTAGTTCCACATAAGTATTGCATGAACCCCTTCTCAAGAAATTACGTGGAGTATTGGAAACAGCATTTAGGCAACATGAAACCTCCTTAATAGACTATGACTATACAAGTAACAACTTGGTCAAGAATAATTTATACGTTTGAAGTATATCCACCAATAAATAGATACAAATAAATAAATATCTCTTATGAAATCATGCATGGTTATAATATGGAAAACCAAATGCATCATTGTAAATGCCATTTGTATATTGGGTGTTTGCATGGTACAATGGACACAAATTGAGTCAAAAAGGGTGGTGTAACAAATACACAACTAGCATACCACTTTGCACATATGGTTTTTTATGTACGAAATATTATGGTCCATTGATGTAAAATCAATGGCCCTACTTCAGCCGATGGGCTATCATTGTAGTGTTTTTAATGTAGCTTGTTGTTAATTGACATAAATTGTTCATTGCATGATGAAGTGGGACAAATTAATCACACCTAATACTTATGATTCATAAATGTGCGCCAATTAGTTGACATGTATTATTGGGTGTCGATGAGCTTAAGCCGATAATGAAAATTGTTGTTTACATCAAACTATGACCTAAAGGCTCAATCTCATTTCCCACTATAGCTAGCAGGACAAGTGTCAACACCTAAAGCCTTTTCAAAATTGTTTCATGTAGGTTGCAAAGATCATCTCTCGATTTGGCCCTTATCTTTAGTTAGTCAACTTGCATCCTTAAGCTTTGCCATTGAAGACATGGCTGTAGTAGTTTGATGAATTCACGTCCTTTAGCATTTTTTGTTTGATTTGTGTGAACTTTGAAGTTTTGTAGACTAACCATAGTGCTTGAGTTCCTTTGTTTTCTTAGGACACAAGTGAGGTGTGTAGAAATGAAGTTAAAAAGCAGCGAACAACACTCAACAAGAAAATAATGTCTTGAAAGTGATGACACCGCCCTAGACACAAAACCACAATAGTTGATTAATGCAAAGACCAAAGACATTCTACACGAGGTTGAATATAGAATGGAACGATTGAAAAAAACCCCTCCTAAAAAGGATTTCACCTACTTCATGAAGATAGGCTTGCATAGTGTAGGTAGTAATCCCCATAAATTGAAGGAGGGAAGAGATGTTCCACAAGAAAAACTTGTGGAGGTTTTCAAAGAGGGTACTCCTTGTTAACAACATATTTTTACACCCTAATTAGATCATACATGTGTAAAATGCATCACTTTTGGATTCTTGCCCTTCTCCATTGTTACAAATATCACGTACCCATAACAATAAGGGTACACAAATTATGTGTTAAACTATATGTATTCAATAGTTATTTGCATGGAATTTTGCCCATACATGCAAATATGTTTATCTTGAAAGATACAATGTTGTGCTTGCACACACAAATTCATGCACACACACACACATACATATAGACACACCACACAAACTATTCCCAAAATAATGTAATGAAATATTTTCATAATATTTATTGTGTAGTGAAACACATAAATTTCTATGGCTTTCAGATTTTAATATTGCATGTCTACACTTTTTTTCACTACCCCTAATCTTCTCCTTGCTGTCCTATTTGTTTTTTTTTCTCCTTTTTGCTTTCTCTTCTTCTTCTACTAGGTTTTATTCTTCCACCCCTAAAAAGCCCCTTCCATAGCCTTCCTAAAACTCCCTTATTCTTGCACCAATATGCCCTTTAGTAGTTCCATGAAATAGTTATAACCACCTAATCATCATGCCAACACAATCATACTACAAGTTATATTGACTCACTAAATTGTCACGACAAATTTATGATTTATAACATTACTATCTCTTGGCCATTCCTAGGGACTTCATGGGCTCTTTTCTACATGAATACTATTTTATTGTTATGCCATAAGCATTATTTCCCTAACACTCCTTAGTTAGAGTTTCCATATACCGAATGTCACAAATTCAAAATCAAAGCCAAAATTGAGGAAATTTGGCCCAAGTGTTATGGAAAGTCAAAGATGCCTTACATAAAGTTGATAGCAAAGGAGTTTGTGCTTGGCATTGTTGCAAAGTTCTTCAAATGAATGGAGAAGCTAGAGTTACAAAGGAAAGAATTGAAGGGTGTGAAATCTATGTAGGTGAAACACAACTCCCATTTCAAAGGTGATTTTGTAGAAAAAATTTCAAAATCTGAGATCGTTAAGATGTCATGTGTAGTTGAAAAAACTCCAATTTCTAAGGATTGGAATGTGAAATTTGGGGTTGAGGTGCACCAAATGTTGCAACTTGCATCAATGGAATTAAAAGCCTCCAAGATACAAGTTGACCATGTTGTGAAAGAGAAGCAACGGTTCCTTGATCAACATTGCATTACTCAGAAGTTGTTGGAGTCAATGCAAGCATTTTTGCTTGAAGAAACAAAAGAGTAGCAATTAAATTTGATTGGTAGCTTGAATCTTGCAGTTCCTAAAAAGGATTTTGTGCCCAAGGATTTTATCAATCATGCTGAACTAGGTAAGGAAGTCCCCTTGTCACGAAACCAAAAAATCAAGAAGATTTGAAGTTGGAATCGATGCTATACTATCTCAAAGGATGTAGGAGCAAATTTTCAAAAATCTTTACATCAAACATGAAGCTTAATTTAATGTCAAGGAGGTTGAGTTAAAAGAAATGGAACAAAGGAGGACATTCTATGAGTTACAATACTTTTCTTTGGGGGAGCCTCCCATTGCTCTCATGAAGAAGGGTACTAGATTAACCCAACACCCCCATCCATTTCGTAATTAGGATGTGCATCTTGTGAATGGGTTTAATTTCATCAAAATTTCACCTTGTGTTATTTGGTTATGTGGATTCCCACATAATGACATTGTTGTGTCTATCTGTAAACACTTGTACTATCCTTGGTGTGCATTGATCCATTTCAAACATAGTAGCCAATGCACAAATTCAAATTGCAAAACTGTCATCTCACCTAAATGGTCTAAAAGCCTTGGATGTTACAAGTTTCACAAGGACATGTACAAGGAGGAAGTCTCAGAAGGTTGTGAAAAGGCACATTTGTATCAAACTCAATTTGAAGAGGCAAGCAACAATGGCATACTACCTTAATGTTGGTGGGTTGCGTTTTTCTTACATTTCATTTATAATCATCCATTTCTATTGTTACTTAGATTGTCATGCATGTTGTTTTCTGATGGCATTAACATTATTTGCAATGTACTATTCATTTCAATTTTTACAAATTTGATGAACTTCAAGTACATTGTTTTTGTACAATATTCGCAAGATGAAGGACTGATTGTGATTTTTGTTTAGGGTATTGAAGTCATGTTGGTTTTGTAGGTTTTTGATGCAGAAGTATGGGCATTTTTGGGTACCATAATCCTATCAAAATTGGGTATCAAAATTGGCATGTTGTGATGTTTCAAATTATCTTTTTGCAAATCTAATTTCTTATCATATGTATGTGAAGTCTACCCTACAATTTATAATTTGTCATAATAAAGACATATTATAATGTATGTTTTATATTTTGTATTTACTTGTTAGTTTTTTGCGACTAACCTTGATCACAACTATATTGATTGAACAAGTGTCTAATAAAGGTTTGCTTTACTTTTCAACTCTATCACTACTTTCCAAATTCTGATTTTTATAATATGCCTTTTTTGTAATTTTGTTGGTTTTGTTTAAGTATTGTTGTAAATTCTTGATTAATGCATGCATGATCTTTTTTGAAAGCCTTTGTTAGCCATCTTCTACATGCACGAGAACTTTTAGTGTGGGAGAAACTAGCCAAGCAAAAGAAAATGCAACAAATGAGAAAAAAGGCACCACCTTTTGTAATACATTTAACCCATCTCCTTAAATGCAACCACAAAGACAAGGTGTGTCCAACAACCCATATGTCACTAAAAAGTTATTGCCAAATGTTGAGGGGGATATTGGAGTTGATATTGTAAAAGTGAAAGGGGTTACATTGGGGTTAGAGGGTTTTGAATCAAGTTAAAATGGTGAAAGTTTTGGTCAAGAGAAGATTATTTTTAACAATAGCTCAAGGGAAAACTAGTTGAATATGATTTAGCTGATAGTGTGCCAAAGATTAATGGTCTTCAAGGGTCTCCATCTCCAAAGAGGAGTATCCTTACATCTAGCCCTAGTGGACATAACTCATTTCATTCTAATGGAGATGAACCCCTAAAGAGTAATTGAAGAAAACTTGTTTCATCCATTTATGATGAAGAACGGCCAACAAATCTCACACAGTCTAAAAGTAGAAGTACATTAAGGCTAATGTTGAAGATGCTACAAACATTATCAACGAAGGAGTGAATTGTACAAATCCAAGTTGTTAATTTAGAAAAAAAAGGTTATTTGTAAGGACACAAATCATATTATCTTGCCATAGAAGGACATGTCTAAATTAGGACTTATGGATGGAGTTAAGGTTTTAACTCATCAACTAACTATTGCTAAAGATGAAAATCATTCATGGAAGTTTGAACCAAGGATCACATGAAGGTCTTTTACCTTTTTAAAGACTAGGACTCTGAAACGTGGGGCAAAGAAGAAAAATCCACATATCAACAAAGGCACACAAAAGGTGTTTTGGTGTGGTAGAATTTGTGGCTTAATTTGCTCATGTATGGGCATTGAAATGTGGCTATGCCCAAGCCTTCCAAAAGTATCAACACTATGGGCTAGTATGTGTACACCACAATTTTTTCTTCCACACTTGGTTTCTACCAATCTCAAGTTGTACCTTGTGTCTATGTGTGCATTATGTTTGCTTAAAGTTATAATGAGGTTAATACCCCATTGTGGATTAATGTAGTGGTCTCATCAAAATGAAGACCAACATGATTATTGCATGGGGTGAAAGCATGAATAGGTGAACAATTTGGACTATCACTTGTAATTTTCTTGGATTACATAAAAACGTAAAATTTAAAACCATATCCAATAATATTATATATTTTTTCATTATTCATGTTGTCATAGACTTTAATGGGAATCATCACCAAAAAATTGGATGAATTATAAGAAAATTATGGACTTGTAATAGACTTTTGAGATGATAACACTATGTTTGTCACAAACACACAAAAACAAATGTGGACTCAAAAAATGTCAAAGTAGTGTCAAAATTAAAATTAGAATATTAAGCATCATCAAATGAAGAATTTATTAACAAAATGCATTAAAAAACTCCTAATATATATATTCTTAATTTTTAAAAGTTTTAAATGATGTGATTGTTGTAAACTTTTATCTTTGAAAGTCCATTTCACATTACAAATTTTAATCTTTTGCATGGATTTTTTTATCAATCACATGTTTAGGGATATTCATAATTGGCTTATGAATATTTATAATTAAAAGCATAGGGGATGATTATAGGATTTATGGTTTGATAATTGTTAAAACTATAAAAAAGTCAGTAATGTTAGATTATGAAATCTCAAACACCACTTTTGAACCAGTTAACCATGCTTTCACCCCCCCAGACATTTCAAGGGGGTGAAAAGGACTATCCATTCCTTGGCTGAATGATCTAATAATTACTTCACTACGTTGTGACTTTGTGTACATCACAAAGTCACAAGGACAATATGAAAGACGTTTATTCAAAAACAAATTGCATAATGATCATGAGGGCATAGTTGTATCATCATTAATGACCATTACATGTGTAATAAAAAAAGGTGGCCAACTTGTGTATATTGATTATGGGCAGTTACGGCCCAAATTTCTTGTTAAGGTACTTGTTCAAGTTGTTTTTATAAATTACAAATCTTTTAAATAACAATTTGACATGCTTGTTTCAAGTACCCTGAGCCTTGTCAATAGTTGAACTTGTAAACTTATAGGTTAAGCAACATCAACGCTTGATAAAAGAGTGTCCCCGAAAGTGTGGATGTCCCCAAGACTGTCCAAATAGAGTTGT
The DNA here is from genome assembly GCA_963920785.1 of Sphagnum contortum. Lineage (NCBI taxonomy): Eukaryota > Viridiplantae > Streptophyta > Sphagnopsida > Sphagnales > Sphagnaceae > Sphagnum > Sphagnum contortum. Next base: position 15,522,036 of record OY987285.1, on the reverse strand, counting down.
GCAAAAAGGGATTACACATAGTTTGCACACAATGCCAAAATGTGGTTGACTAGGACATCTTGCGACTAATGTCCAAACATAGGCATGTAATCATATGTGGTATTTAGTCACTACCATTTTAATGACTTTAATCAAAATTACGACTACATGACTATACATACAAATATAATTAAGATTAAAAGTAATTATGACTATCATAGGCTATTGGTAGTTATTATATTATAAGGTATTTTAAGTTATTTTTCATATGTTATTATTTTTTATTCTAAGTTATTTTACTTTAGGTCATTATATTTTATTTTAGATTATTTTAAGTTGTTATATTTAGGATAAAATAATTTATAATAACATAAAGTAGAATGACCTTGAATAACTTAAAGTCTAACTTGAAATAACATATATTAATTTAAAATAAAATAACCTAAGGTATAGCCTAGAGTTAGTTGAATAATTTAATTTATAATAACTTAAAATCTTATAATAAGCTAGTTAAGATACCTTAAAGTAAAATAACATATAATAGTTTAGGGTACAATAATTTATAATAGCCTATAATAACATCAGATATAAGTTAAAATAACTAAAGTAGCTTGAAATAATATAAGATATATCATAAAATAACATATGTAATTTTTTTTTAAAACATAGAATTAAACCTATCTACTACAATAAATTATAATAGTGAAATATGTTAACTAGTAATGAAATATGATGTTTACATAGTGATATTATAGTGAAATAACTTTCAGTAAGGTGAAATCAGTAAAATGTAATGAACCTATTTCACTTTTAAAGTCCCATAGTGATTTAAGCTAGTAAATTGCACCCACTTTTGTAGTAGTGCTACCTATTTACCTACCTACTAAATAGGTCATACATACCTACCTAACTACCTACCTACCTACCTACATACTAGGTAGATAGTACGTATATGTATTTATTATTAAACATTTACCTACCTACCTACCTACCTACTACCTATTTACCTACCTACTAAGCATAGTAGTGACATACTTTCAAATTTTTCAAACATACGCGTATTTTACGTTTTTTTGGGCTTTTTAAAAAATACTTGAAAATACTTGATACAAAGGCCAATTTTCAAGCCTTTGTATTTTTATAATGTTTTTTTAAAAATACTTGAAAATACTTCTTTTTGAGCACCTTCGAAAAATACTCGTATTTCGTATGTCACTACTATGCTACTAAGTAGGTACTACATACATACTACTACCTCTGGGTACTATTTACCTATTACCTACCAAGTTAGGTACCTACTAGGTTACTAGATAGGTTTTAAGTTATTAGGTAAATATTTAGGTACTTAATTAAAGTAGGTCCTAAAAACAAATGTTTATAACAATATGTTGATAATTTTTGTCATGCAAAAATCATGTGGTGTAATGGTTAAGTGGGGGTTAAGGACTTATTCCCTCAATGTGGAGGGGGTTCAATCTCCATGATATAAAATCAATTTGTAGTCAAAAAATATTTATATATAATGTAGTGTTAAATGGCGTACCAAAAAAAAAAATTTAAGTTATAAACCAACATAGAATTGACAAATGTCATGTGCAGTCATTGGAAAAGATTTATTTTGGCATCCAATAATAATTTACAATACAATAATCACTAATAGTCGTAATATAACATATAATAACCAACAATAACTTATAATACAATAACCATTAATAACCATTAATAAAATAACCACTAATAAGCACTAATATAAAAACATTAACAACCACCAATATCTACCAATAGTCATTAATAGAATAACAACCAATAGCCATTACTATAATAATAACCAATAGCCATTCATACAATAATAACCAATAATTTTAGATTACACATTTGTAGTTCTCCTCTACATCCTTCCACATTTGGGCTTTCCAAGCATTGATTACAATGGCCTTATGATGGATCCAACCCCAAAGAAACTTGCATTTTTTCTCTCTATTTTTTTTCCAAATACTTTGCCATTTAATATTGTATTTAGGAGGCAATGTCTCTAGCCATTTCTCTATGATTTTCCTTCTTAAAGTTTTTCTAATTATTTAACATCTTTCATCCCTTTTTCATAAAAAAAAGTCAAGTAAGGGTGACCCATTAACCCATGCCCATTGGTCTAGTTCAAATCCTAATGTTTATACTTTGCCATGAAATAGGTGGAAGGTAGTTCTCCTAGCCCCCTTCCTAATAGTAAAGAATCGCATTTTACACCATCTCCTTGTTACCTTACATTGTTCCTTAAGGTTAATTGATTATTTAGCCATTAACACACTAATGGTAACACTCACACTAAACTTTGGCAAACTTGTAGGAACTATCCAAGTATTTACCACATCTGCACATTTGGGTCTATAATCTTTATTAGTTTGCAATACTAATTTAGGCATGGAGTGAAAACTACTATGGTAGAATGCAACCCATTCCCAATCTAGTGATTGATGTGTAGGCTGTAGGCGCATGAAGTTCTTGTTTCCAACTAATTGGAAGTTGTTCAATTAATTTGTGTCATACCACCTACTCACTTTCTTCATAGTGATGACATTCTTCATTTTGCAGTTTAAAATTCGCGAATTTTACCCAATTTTTTGCGAATTTTAACGAATTTTCACGAATTTTAAACAAATTTTTAACGAATGTCATCACTATGACTTTCTTCCATTTGGTAAGTCCTTTTTGCTTCTATTCAACTTTTGAACTCTTGAGTTTAAAAGTCGTAGAGGTTGCCAACCTCTTTTTAACTTTTACGATGGAGTTGTTATGTTATATCAATAGATGTTTAGGGTTCTTGGCCTTGAAGTTTGGTTGACCACCATATTTTCACATTATAGATGGCTTCAATTACTAATGGAGAATTGCTAGGACCTTGTTTATCAATTTCTAAGCTTTGGAATGGTTGCAAAATAAGGTGGTTCATTCATGCATTTACATGCTATTAACATGGCATAAAGTAATATTTTTTCAAATTTTTTGACTAGATTTAGGTTATCAACTTGAAGAAAAAAACATATATAAAAAAAATTGCAACAAATAAACACCAAATATATAGTAATGGACTTTTGAAGTTGAAAGCTATGGACTAGTTTGTTGTTTATGCCTCTATATACAAGCATTTTTGTGTATGAATTTTATTCAGGATACATTTTGGGGACTCAATATATGATATTCTAAAACAAAAAGAACATATGTGCCAAAAAATAAAATGGACTTTTGAATGGTGTAAAATGAGCCATATTTTCATAAGTCCATATCATAATCATTTTTGGGTGGATTTCAATTTTTTAATTTTTTAACATGTACATTAAAAGATTATTCAGAATGACTATTCTTCATTTGGGCTTTTTAGTTCATTAACCACCACGTAATTCCCCACTAAATTAATGATATCAAAATATATTGCCATTTTAACATTATTGTATAGACTTTTAGGGAGTGGAACATTACCCAAAAATGAGCCACCTTAGAGTGCATACACCTTTTGTAGATTCTATTTTAGATCCAAGATCATGTGGAAGGTAAATAACCTTGTGTTATGATCTAATGGATATTTGGGACCCATCTTTTGTGTATGGATGGTTTGCATTGGTTCATCTTGTGATGTAACATGGTTTTTAGGTTAGACTCTCCCAACTCCAAAACAAGTAATATCCATTTATTCAATAATGCATTTAGGCACTCCTTTAGATCCACTAGGTTTATGCCCCCAATTCTCCTCCTTGCATAAGAGTTAGTCCAATTGACTAATGTTGTGGTCTTGGCCATAACATAAGTAGTTATAACAAAAAAGAAGGCATAACACATACACCTTCAATTATACAAATTGGTGAACATACATTTGCATGTTATAGAACAATGAATTATTTGCTTTAGAAATATCCAAACTAATCACTTGTTGTTTAACTAACTACATTTAGTCTATGGGTCTTTAGGGATCATAACATTTTGATTCCACACTCATGAGTTTAATTGGTCACTTTTATGGCAAACTTATTTCTGGTAAAATCCAACCTGAAGTTTTGGTAAACTTGCATTTGACAAACATATCAAATGCATCCCTTATGCAACAACACAAAAACCATAATACAAACGGAGGTTCACTACTAGGAAAGTGGGGTGTAGTTCACTAGACTATTTAACTGTGGAACCATAAAAATGAATTAGTTCACTATAATTTCAGTGCTTTTACTTTCATTGGTGAAAATGATTCACTATATGATGTACATGTTTACTAAGGGTGAAATAAGGGTGAAGTTTGTTTACTAGGTTTGTTTCTTTTTAGGGTGATAGCAACAGCAGGCAAAAGTTCATCATTCTTCTTCCTGTTCAAGCTCTTTTCGCCACTTCGCTCGTGTTTGTGTTCTCTCCGAGAGGTTCTGTGTTCTGGGGTTGCGTTCACAAGTTTGTGACTGAATTGTAGTTTTTGAAAATTGGAACGAGCGGGTTGCCGAGCAAGCAAGGAGGTACAGGGGATCGAAAAGGCGATGCTAATAATAAGAAGGAGAAGAAGTACGAGCCTGCGGCACCGCCGACCCGCGTCGACAAGAAGCAGCGGAAGCAGAAGGGACCCGAAGCAGCCGCTCGCTTGCCCTTGGTTCACGCCTGCCACCAAGTGCAAGCTTCGGCTTCTGAAGCTGGATCGCGAGAAGGATTACCTGCTGATGGAGGAGGAGTTTGTGGCGGGTCAGGAGCGTTTGAAGCCGCAGGAAGATAAAAACGAAGAGGATCGGTCCAAAGTGGACGACCTGAGGGGATCTCTCATTTGAAGAAGAGCCAAACAGCTATTGCTGCTGCAGCTGTTGCAAGCCTCCTTTCTGTCTCCCTATCTTCATCAGCGATAGCCGCACCTGATAATCAAGTATTCGAAAGGCAGGAGAGCTCTTTACAGTTCTTTGAAGATGCTTTTCAAGCGGCCGACGTCGTCTGTGGAGCACGGCGCTGTCGTCGTCGAGCAGCCGAGGAAGAGTCTGTCCAGCTCCAGCACGGCAGCCGAGCTTGTCAGCTTGGAAAGCAAAGAGACGCAGCTCGTACCACCACCGCAAGGAGTAACTCCAGCTGCTTCTTCTAAACCCTGGCCTTCTTCTTCTTCTCCAGCTTCTTCGAGACCCCGGCCTTCTTCTTCTTCTTCTTCAAGAAGACACAGGAGCCGGAGTCTTGTATCATCCCAAGGCTATGTCAACAGCTTTTTCAAGAAGGATAGTATGGAGAGGGAGTTGTTGGGCGGCAGTTCAGGCTATGCCTCACCCCGTAGACTAAACCCTCCTGGCAGCAGGGTAGTGATGAGAAAGCTCGACAACAACATGAGAGATGGAGTCCAGTTCTATGACACTACTGGTACTTCTGTGAGCTCTACTACTCCATCAGCTAAAATTGTTTTGAGGAATTTGGAGAGATGTAGCACGGCATCAACATCTGGGAAACAGATTGCCACTGTTCCAAAACCTCAAGAGAACCATAACCTCACTGGGGTTTCTTTGCAAACACATTCGGAGACTCAACAGATTGCTGCTGCTGGTCCCAAACCTCAAGAGAATCATATTAACCTGAGCAGCCGGGCTTCTTTGCAAACTTGGTCGGAGATTCAAGAGATTGCTGCTGCTGGCCCAAAACCTCAAGAGAATCATAACCCTAGCAGGTCTTCTTTGCGATCAGGGGGGGGGGGATTCAACGAAGCTTGGATCTGGGTGGTGGTTCTAGCTCTTCTTCTTACTCAACAAATGTTAGAGTTGCGCCGGTTTTGAACTTGCCACAAGTGTGCATTGGCCCTGGTATTCGAACCTCGTCAGTATCATCATCGGGATCATCATCCAAGGCTGGACATCTTTTGAAGAAGGGACATCTTGCAAGGTTGCGCTCTTTGTTGTTCTTCAAGAAAGTTAATGCTCCAGCTGATTGCAACCCTCTTGTGAGTACTCCTCTAACGGTTGCAAACTGAAATGTGTCTCCTACTTGAGATCCCATCAACATGAGCCTGTCAAGCAATTTCTGCTCCAAGTTTTGGGGGCAAAGCAAAGCAATACAAGTCCACACCTTCCAGACTTGGTGGATTGATTGCCTCAAATGGGGGTTTTTGGTTTCAAACCAAATTGGTTGCTTGGCAACCCAATTAACCCAATTTCTGCATCATGGAGATATCCGTAGAGGATGAAGGGCAAATGTATGCACAATTCTCACATTCTGAGATCATCTGCAAATTGTGCAAACATTTGAGCCCAGGAGGTACTTATCAAGTGCAAATTTGACTGACTTTCAGATGTGCAGAGAATGTCTGTGATGGAGTTTTGCAAAGTGTGAAGTTGTTGTAGCTGGGACAATAGAAGTCCTGTGTAAGGGTTTCTCAGCACTTTCTCAGCACTTTTCTCCAAGGAGAAGAGTAGCAGCAGCAATCCAGAAGATCTCAAAGATACATTTCTTCTGTTGTCGGTTTTGGTGTCTTGAAAGAGTAGGATTTGTTAGCTTCAATTGAGTGTCGTTTTGAAACTCTGGCCCAGGTCTGATTTGGTTTTTGAGATGAGTTTTTCATTCACACCCAATCTTGCAATGGTTTGTTTAGGAAAAACAGATGATGCAAGTTTGACAGACCTGAACAGAGTCAGGACAAAAGAGTGGGAAGGAGATAATGATCTACACAAATCCTCCACAAGTATGGTGAAATAGACCACCATTGCTACAGATTTTGACATCATTTAGCTTGCTTGCTTGTGGCATTTGTTTCTTGATGACTACATACTACATAGCCAGTCTGAGACTTTGGTGAAGAAGGACTGAAAAATGATGGATTCTGTGTGACTATAATTGACATTGGGAAGGAAATGGTGTGTGTTTCCAAGGGATGCAGTACAGGCATTGTTTGGTGTGCGGCAAGCTCTCAATGACCCTCATAATGCACTTGCTTCCTGGGATATCAACTACTTGTCACCCTGCACATTCATGTACATTCAGTGTTCACCGCAACAAGTCGTAACCAGCATGTAAGCAGTTGCTCACTTTCTGCAAGTCGATAATTTAATTTTTCCTTTCCCTCCTCCCTACCAGGTTCTTCTCCCTCTCCTCTTTTTTTTTTTCTTTTTTTTTTTGTTGCTTTTGCTTCTCCTCCACAGCACTGTTGTCAGTCAGGAGCTGATGATGGAAGTTCAAAGCTCAAACTCCATCCATGGGTAGCTGCTTTGATTTGTTATGTTTATTTTTCAATTTGTTGTTGTAGAGTTTTTTTCTATCTTGCCAATTGGTAGTGTTTTTTTTTTTGGTGGTGAATTTGATACTTTCGAGCAATTCTGACAATGGGTTTTTGCTCAATTGTGTGCACATTGTTTTTCTTTTTTCTTTTTTTTTTCTTTGCAGTGACTTGTCCACTCTGAGCTTCTCGAGGAGCCTATCACCGCTCATTGGAAGCTTGCCAAACCTTGAGTATTTGTATGTCACTGTTTGTCTCTCTCCATCTCTAGGTTCTAAGTCCTTAAAGCTCTAATGTTGGTTCATTTTGTGGAGAGACATCATTTTATGCCATTTTCTTCTTGGCTTGATTTGTTTTATTTTTATGAACGCTTCACATGTTGTGTTGTATTGGAAGGATCCTTGAGTGGAAAGTTAGGTTATGGCATAATATTTGGTTTTCAAAATGGTTTCAGGGCACAGATTTTGCAGTGGTTGCCAGATACTTGATAGAGGAACTTCCAGCCCACTTTTTTATATCCACAAGAACTGAGGATGGTACGTTGCAAATATTGTCTGTTCCTTCACATTTCTCCCAGGCCAAGGGGATGTTCGAGGAAACTGAGTTTGAGGCATGGAATTATTATGGAAGACTGTTGACTTTGATTCTATGCATCTAACATCTGACTGTGGGTTCACTTTCTTAGATATTGAAGATGAGATGGATATTGATGGGATCGGAAAGACAACAGTTTCAGAGCCAGCACTTGAGCAACAGCTATGCTGTGCTAGAGATTATGACTTGTTGAAGCATCTGGTAAGCTTCAACCCTTAATGTATGAAGCTGTACCTATGAGGCCGGTATGATGAATGTGTGCTTTCTTTTGTTTTTGGTGGTTTTCTCCTCTTTTTGCAATTTCTGCATACCATTGAAGGAAATTCAAGCTGAGCAATTGTAGTTCCTTACTCCTGATAGACTTCCCCAAGTGACAGGAGTTCACAAAGAGAGATCATCAGTCTTATGAATTGGATGCAGACAAGAACACACATTGGTAAAAAGTTATAGGAAATGTAGGTTTATCTCAAGCTGTATGCATGTTCCTATACATAGAAAGCACCTGAATGTGAGACACAGGGTTGGAAGCAGAGGGTTGACAAATCTTGGAGATTGGGACTGAGCCCTTTTGATCTTTGGTTTACAGGTAAGGCTTACATTGCCTGAGACAGTGCCAGTGGGGCCCCCTTCAGATGCTGAAGCAGTACCTGTTGGTGCAATTTGTGCTTTCCTGTATTCTCTTTTTGCAGTACTGCCAATGAATGTTGTCATCACAGGCTTGGCCTACACTGCCCAGCTTGTACCTCACCTCTGGCTGTATATGAAGCAATGTCACAAGTTCAATACTTGGCCTGCCATGGAGCTTCTGGGAAGAAGCACAACTGAGACACAGCTATCAGGAGAGTCACTTGGATGGATGCTACCCCTCTCTGTCTTCTGCCCAGTGTATAGGTGAGATCAAGGCCTACCCTTGTGGTGATATTCCCAATTTCGAAATTGCATAAGGCCTGCTGCCTACCTCTGTGAGTTCCAAAGCCAAAAATTTAGTTATAATGTGAGGGTCAATGCCTTTTGCAGGTCATCTAAACTTCAACACGGTCACATTGGTAGTACCCAATAATCCAGTTTTAGATCTCAGTGATGGACAACTTTAATAGAGCTAATGATCTCACATAAGTGGCTTTAATTATGGAATCTGGTACTGAGCTTCAGTGAGCAATTCCTGGCATTGAATGAGGGCTGGGTTTTGGTGGTATGTGTGAATGCTAGGGTTTTGCTGTTGAGCATTGACAATGAGGAGTTCTATGAGCTACAGCAACCAATCCCTCTTGATGATATTGTGCTGTTGGTGACTATTGTGAAAGAGGTGTGTGATTTTGAACATGGGAACCATGTGCTCTTCTTTGCCATGTTTTTTAGGAATTTTCAGCCAAAGTTTTTTTATCGCTCTTCCATGCACCAATGGATTGCAGCATTTACATTACAATTCCTGTGTCAATCCCCTGTGTCTCATGGGTGGCAAGAATGTGCTCAAGCAAGCATGATGGCTGGGACTATTGAAATTCCATCTGACTATGGTGTCTATTGTGGGAAGAGAGTAATGCTTTGTGGATGTGTGTATGTGCAGGCCCTATGGCAACTTCTTTGGGTCTTAAGTTCCAAGGGGCCAACAGGCCCTGTACAGAAACATGTCACAACTCCTCCCTGAATTTTCTCCTCCCTATCATTTAGACAGCGTATCAGCAGTGTGGCATCCCGTGTTTTAGCTGAGGTGTGTACTCTGTTATAATGTTACTTGGTTTTGCAAAGTTCACGTTAGTGCTCCTCTATCATGTGCATTACTGCTGTTTGCAAACCTTATTACCATCCATTGTTTCATGCTCAGTCTGGTAAATTTTTAAACCCTTCTTGTTTGTTTTCTTCCCATGGACTCCTTTGTTGCAATCCCAGACATGTCTCAATATTTTATCCTGCTGTGAATGTTGTCTCTGAGATAATAATGACCAGGAATAATGGCCCATTGTAGCTCCATGCACAATTTAAGGTATAGCTAATACAGTTATTATGCCTCTATTGTTGTGTTTCCAGTTGCATGATCGCAATAGCAGGCGGCAGTTCACAGCACCCCACCTATTTCATGCACGAGAAGCTGTGGATGAGAATTTTTTTGCCCAGGTTAGTATTTTGCTATTGGTCTTTGATATCTGACTTTGAGTTTGTAGGTTGTTGTTTCTTTTTCCAGTCAAATGGTTGTAATTACAGTGTGTTGCCAATCGCACCCTGGTAGTTATGCACTCACAACAGTTGCTGGATTTTGTACTGTTCAGAAGTGACACAGCTTTTGTTTTCTGTGTGATGGAAGTATTTTGTGAATGGCTGCACCATTATTTTTCTGTTGTCATCCCTTTCCCCTTTTATACCTTATTGCAGGCAGAAGGGGAGCACACAAGGGCATGTGAGTTACTTCTTCAAGCTCCTTTCCTTGTCCCGTTTACAGACAGAGTGCGCATATATACAGTAAGGTTCTTGCTGACTTATGCTATTTGTTTGGGTTTGCTGATCTTACTCATTGCAACAAATATTAGGAACTTGTTGAGCACTCTTTCCTGTGATGCATTCTGTGTCTTGAATGTGCTGGAGAAAGTGAACCCACAGACAGCAGTAGACAGTTTTTTTGCATCAATTGTGACATGCACGCTTCCACTTGCATCATAAATGTTCTTATTCCTGCTGCTTTTATGTATTTCAGTCGCAGTTAGCAGCTGCAAGGCAACAGAGCAGCTCACACAGCCATCTGGGTAGGCATCGCATAAAGATTCGAAGCGATCGAATCATAGAAGATGCTTTTGCCCAGCTCAATAATCTTCCTGAAGAGGTCCTAAAGGGCATGGTAATTCCTGCACAATATTATTTGCTTCTTGGCTGCTTAGTATGAGTTTGTCATGTGCATCTGCCTTGCTCTTGGGCCCATTACAATTAAGACATGATGAAGTTGTGAAACTTTCTCCATAATTAACAGCATCACCCTGAGCTGAGGTTATTGTGTTTGAAACAACAGTTGTTTTATGTTGTCATCTTTTGTCAGATTCGGGTTACATTTGTCAACGAGCTGGGAGTAGAGGAAGCAGGTGTTGATGGAGGTGGCATCTTCAAAGATTTCATGGAGAATGTTACAAAGGTTGCCTTTGCTATACAGTATGGTCTGTTTAAGGTATAAAATCCTGTCACCTTCTGTTCTCCAGTATCTATCACTTGACATCCTAGAAGTGATGAATGATGAATGCATTTACCTAGTCGAATTGAACCAGATGTGTTAAGGGTGAGTTCTCCTAGCACTTTTGATTTTGGTCACGTAGTATTCTATGGTGTTGGTTTGGTGTTTTTTTATCATTTCCTACCCTTGCTGATACACAGCATCTTTCTTTCAGGAAACAGTTGATCACCTGCTGTATCCTAATCCAGCTTCAGATATGGTACATGATGATCATCTCCACTACTTCGAATTTCTAGGCAAAATCCTTGGCAAGGTACTGAGCACATCGATCCCTTGAAACCAATATCCTCCTGTCATCTTGCATCATCTGGCTTGATGATCAGCGCTACAATCCTGCAGCTGACAAAACCATGAGCATTGAAGTTGGGAGTGAAGGAAGAAATTATCTATCTGTTTCTCAAGTCTGTTGAAGGGATCTACTGGAGCTGAAAGATGGCTTTCATGGTGTGTGTAGGCTATGTTTGAAGGAATTCTGGTGGATATACCGTTTGCCACTTTCTTTTTGAGCAAGTTACGGAAGAAGTAGGCATTGCCTCCCTTGATAATTCTCTGCTGCATGTTGCCATGAACCAACAAACACTGCTCAAAAGTCTTTGCTTGCCTTATTACTTGTATATTATAATGGAACTTGTTGTGGTATTCTGGTGTCTCAAAAGTGTTAGTGAGTTTATAGACTTGGTTGACTGGACCTTGGGTTTTGTCTTCTAGGCATAACTATCTCCATGACTTGCCGTCATTGGACCCAGAGCTTTACCGAAGCCTTCTCATTCTCAAGGTGGAAGCTTTCCCTTCGATTTTTTTCCTTTTCCAGCAAAATGAGATGCAGGACAGATGGTGGCTAAGATAGAAATTGTTTTAGATGGTAAGGTTGTTTTGCAATCTCCAATCCTGCAATCTGTTACTGATGCAGAAAGTGCAAACTTGCAGAACTACAAAGGAGATTTGGCAGATCTATCGGTCTACTTTGTAGTTGTAAATAACGAGTATGGAGAGCAAAATGAAATTGAGCTGGTTGAAGGAGGGAGAGACATTCAAGTCACCAACTCAAATGTTATCAACTACATTTACAAGGTTGCTCATCATCGTCTCAATAGTCAGGTAGATGTCTGCCTCCTTTCACACTCTCTAGTTCTTTGGGTGATTGAAATGGTCTCTCTCTAGCAGGTCTTCAATGAAGCTTATAAATTTGAATTGGAGTTTCCAGTTGGAGTTAGCAGTCAACAAGATTCACATGCCTAATGTGTATTCAATTTATCTCGATTCTGCTCAATTCAGAGAAGTTAACATCAGTTTTACAGGTTCTAAGGCTTTGTGGCTCAAAAACTTAACTTTGTAGCTTGAATGGCAAGCTTAAATAGTCTTTTGATGAGAAGTTTACTCTTCAAATGATCTATTAAAACAAACAAGAAGTTTGCTTATCAAGAAAGATTTCTGTTTGGTATTTCAACCTTCTGAATCTTCAAAATGGTATTTGAAGGCTTCTTAATCCTGAGTTGGGAGCTTTTCAAAGCCCACTTTGTCATCAAAGGATCATGCTCTCAAAGTACTCTGTTATTTCTCTCTTCTCTCTCTTTCCTTGTTCAGGCTTTTTTTGGGCCTTTCTTCTTTTGTTGTGTTTCTCTTTCTTCTTGGTTTCCTTGGTCATCACCTCTCTTATATAGTTTGTTGAGCTAGTCAGCATTATATAGCCAAGTTTTCCGGTTACTGCTGGTCTTGTGACAGAAAATTCTGTACCACCCAATACTGGGAGCTGATGAAACCAGTAGGGATTTTATGATAGCTGGTCACTACCATACATGTTGCTATTAAAGTCATTGAACATGCATGTGACTTGCCATCGTTCAAACTCCTCCCTTTTTTTATGGTTGGGATCTGAAACCTTTTCTATGGTCTCCTCTTTTTCCTGTTCGTTGAGATGTGGTTAGATCTGAAACCTCTACTGCCTCATTGTTGGCTCATCTCACACTTCTAATTTTATGGAGACATTTAATACATCTGCAGATATATGTTTAATTTGTGAGAGTGATTGCTCGAGTGGGACACACTGTCTCATCAATTGTAACCAAGTACCTTGTCTAGGTTAGTTTTAGATCCTAGAGTAATGTGTTGACTGATGCAGATTCGGGAACAGATTGTCTAGGTTAGTTTTAGATCCTAGAGTAATGTATTGACTGATGCAGATTCGGGAACAGAGTGAGCAGTTTCTTCATGGGTTTCAACAACTTATCAAGCCAGAATGGATTGGAATGTTCAATGAGCAAGAACTACAGGTACACTTACCTAGACCCTCAGCTTACATATATGCAGCTCAGCATATCTATGTTATCAGCATGTATGTCACTGTAGGATTTCTTTGAGCTAGCACAAAGTGTACATGATTTATGTCAGGTGCAGAGGATGTGCAAATGACAGAATGTAACATCAGGCTGCTCCTTTGACTAGATACTTATATCAGGCTCACAAGAAGGAATGGATGTGAATGATCTACGAAACAATGTACACTATGCTGGTGGTTATGATGCGGTATCACATTCTGTTCTTTAGTTCTATTCTGTGAATCCATCAGCTCATTATTGTTACCGGTGTGTCTTAGTAAATGTAACATACTCATTATTGTATTTGTTTTGGGTTTTGCTGGCACTGACACAATAGTTACCTCAAAATGTTATTGTCAAATTTTTCTGCAATTCATAGATATGTCCCCTTGTACATGTCCCAGTAAACAATTTTTATGAGGAGGTGGAAAATTCATTGTGCTGCTAGTTGCAAACAAGTGCCATCCATTGACACCAAATTATTCTGAACTTGACATGTTTGGGGTTTGCAGAAACACCCTGTCATTGAAATGTTCTGGGAGGTGGTGCAGACATTGGACTCAGATTTGCAACAGAAGTTTCTCAAGTGAGTGTGCACCGAGACTTAAATCTTTCATGCATAAGAGTCAGGATGATTTTGCCAATGATATCTGTTTCATTTGTTTTACAATGATATCTAAAGTTCACTGTGTTGTTTCCTGTTTGGAATCTACAAGGAAAAGTTCTAAACTGGACATTGGATGTCCTGCGGGGCTGTTTGCAGGTTTGTTACAGGATGCTCTCGAGGACCATTACTTGGGTTCAAATACCTTGAACCACAATTTTGTATACAAAGGTACGAGTGGGTGACTTATGCACTGTTTAAAGTAAGGCTATAGTAGCAACAACTTAGTTGGAGGCATCCTTGCCAGATATGAATGATCAGGTGACTGATCATAAGGTGAAGGAACAATGCAGATATGTAGTATAACTGGCTGGACTTACATAAATGAAGACCCAATTGACTTGCTGGATCTAACATGGTTTGTGGCTGCAGAGCTGCTCCAGATGATGCTTCAGAAGAAACTCTGGACTGCTTACCAACATCTGCAACCTGCATGAATCTTCTTAAGCTTCCTCCCTACAGAAGGTATGCAAGTTATCTCAGCTGAGCTTCCATCTCACACTTCTTGGGTGGGGTGCTGTGATAGAGAAGAGTTGGCATTTTCCAATGCAAGTTCCATGTCTAGAATAGTAAGAGTACACCTTCATCTTTGAAGGTGAGATGTCACTCTTTGTGGGCGATTGATTTCATAAGCTCATGACCATGCCCCATATGGTCATGCTAGAATTCAAAGTATTGTTGTGGAGATGTTTTCTCGACAATCCCATATTTGGAGTTATTATGGAATGACAATCATTTGGTTTGAGCACCAAAATTGACCAAATCAGTCTTCAACGTTCTTGTTACCCTAATTTCTATTATATTAAAGTTTTTCAAATTTTGTGACACAGTGTGCAAGGGAATCCGCTACTGTGTGGTTGGAGCACAAAAAGAGAATGTCCTGGTGATCCTCCGCTACCTTTGACAGTGGATGTAAAAAACACCACACAAAGTAAGCCTTTTTGTTTTGCTGTTGCTAATGCTATACAATATCATGTTGTCTCACTGCACAAATACACATGAGCTAACGTTACCCACCCATTCTGTCTTTTGGTGTTTCTTCTGCTTGCCATTGTCTTCTATAACACAACTATGCATGTGAATGTAGCGATAGACGTAATTTCAGCTCGTGTGGATGGATGCCATTTAGTCTTTGAAAACTTTGTAGTCAGCTGGTCTCTTCAAAGGAGGGAGAATTGAACCAGATTAGAACAATGTTTTGGATTCAACTGCCTGAATGAATGAGTGAATGAATGAATGCATGAATGCATGAATGATGGGACATTGAAAGTGTCGAGAATAATATATTGCAAGTGGTTGGAATTTTTTTGTGTTATTTGATGATGCTAAATGAATTGGGGTGTTGGGTTCTGAATCAAAAGATGTGACAACAATCAGACGGTCGACTACTGGCGCAGTAGCAGGTGGACTGTCACTGGGAGCAATATTTTTGGTTGGATCTTCTGTTTTGAGTTTTCTCTGGTGGCGACGGCATCGCAACAAACAAGTCTTCTTTGATGTTAATGGTAATGGTCACAAGCTCCCCATAACCCCCTAAGCGTCTTGAGCTTTGCCGTATTTGCTCCTTGATGAATTTGTGATGGATTTGGTGAGAGTCTTTCTTTTTTAGCTTTACCTACTGTTGTGAAGTGACTGTGTAGCACTCTTTTGGCAAAAGCAAGTGCAGAGCTTGCATGTGGTCAAAATGATTGGTTATAGACACTTGCCAGCCTATCAAGATATGTGGTACCGACATTGAAAGCTATGAATTTCTCATGGAGTTGGCAAATATCAGGTTCCTAATTCAGCTTCTGGCAATCGGGTATTGATTTCTGTGATTCTTGAAGTGATGATGATAGCTGTGAAGGATGATGGGTGTCAGCAGGAGCAGGCCATCTTGCATAAGACCTGAGGCGCAGTAGCAGAAGTACCATCAACACCACAACCCAGCAAGCCTTGGTGTTTAAAACCATGGAATAATGTAGCTACCCAGCGACAACCACACCCTCAAAGTACAAGGACTGCACTAGATGAAGCAGCCCCATTGGGCACAGCGTCCTCACAGTCCTGCATTAACCATAGTGCATCTAATGGAATCAATGGTGATAGCCAGGCTGTAGACATTGATATGTTGTACGATGGATATTTTAGGGGCCTTTTTCCAGCTGAGAATGGAAGAAGCAATGAAGCAAGCACATCCCAGACAAATGAGGTTAGATGGTTTCCTGCTGGTGGGGAGTTTGGTCAGACCATTGTGATGATGGTCTGGCACTTTGTGAGTGAGCTTGTTGAAGACTATAATTTCAATTTTTATAATTTCAATTTCAATTTCAATACTTGTCATCTTGAGTTCTTAGATGGACACATGGAAATTACAAGATGAAATTATTATGGAGTTAATTACCCATATTTGATGGTTAACAGATGGAAAAATCTCCCTAAATCAACCAACCATAATTTGTGAAATAACTCTCCTAAATTAACTAAACACAATATGAGAAAACAATTTAAATTAATTAATCACACCAGGTGAAAAAATCCTCTTAATTGACTAGTGTTGTAGGTTGATTTAACTAATAGGTGTAATTTCCACCTGAATTCGGACATCACTTGTTTCCATCTTGTTTCACTAGCTTAATTGACATGTCCGTAGCAACTGGTCCCCGGTCACTAAGGGATTAACTTGCAGTTAAGCTGTTTTACCATGATTAGCCTATAGTTAATATGTCGTAGTTCACTCAATTCTAAGTGAAATATAAGGTGAACTTAGCCACATCTAGTTAGTAGTGGTTACACAATTCCAAACACTTCCTTATGGATAATTCTTTCATTTACAAATAACATATGCCCCCACAACAAAGGCAATTTGAAGACAAGTCATGAAACAAGTTGATTCAAGAAGTTGACAATGTGATGCACAATTGTAGAATGTTTACCAATAGATCTTCCCCATAAACAACAAAATTTTCTTTCAAATAGATCATCAAGTTGGAGCTCCCATTCATGTGGGTACTTTCTCCTTAACAATAGAACCTGATAGAATTACAACCAAGAAAGGAAACATTACAATTGACTTGCCATAAGGATTGTTCTCGAAATCTATAAAACTTCTCATCATAACCTTGATTGACCCCTACAATCAACTTTTAAACATGTTTTCTTTCTATTGAAGCCCATATGCAATGACAAAATTGTGTACCTTAGTGAAAATAGGTTGTAAACAATGAACATTCCTCCCAACAAACATCATGCAATGCTAGTTTCTAAAGTTAGTAAAACATCAAAAACCGCAAATTGAAATAAAAAATAAACTTCTCCATTACAGAGGTAGCTTTTCAAATAGTAGAACCTTTGACATCCCATAAGTACTTAGCTTCTCCCTTGCGTAAGCCAATGCCAACTTAGAAATCACTAGCATCCCCAGCAATGAAGGATAACAAGACAGTACATCAAGCACCGAATGCAAAACACTGTTGTAACAAAATGAAACCACCACTCATAATCTGCAACAAACATACCACAATAACAAAACAAAATAAAAAATCTGCAACACCATCCATCACCATCAACTGTCAAAACTTGGTTGGATACAACTTTCGACAATTAATGATGTTGTATTTATCAACTTAGGTTTTCATCCTCTCTTCACTTTTCATCACATAGTTCATTAACAAGGTTCTGCACTTACTTATTGCCCTTGTTGAACCACCCCAAATTGCTATAAAGTACTAGATGATGGAGCTTAGGATTGCATTAACAATGACTGCCCCTTTCAACAAGAGGAAGATGGACTGTATTCCAGAACCTAATTTTCTTTTGTATCTTTTGTATTAGAAATCCATCCACATCATTAAAGTCAAGGTTGAGGCCAAATTCAGTACCCAAGAGGTTTGACACAATATCAGCTGCCCACGTCCATTTGTGCTTCTGTAGCCACCTTGGTTTGAAGCTTGATGTGCCATACCTAAAAGCCATGCTCTTTTGCCAGTTCAATTCCAACCCTGATATGTGTAGAAATTTGTTGAGAAGGTCCACCACCTTATGTACATTGTACTAATTGCATGCTGATGTGGTTAGAACATATATCCAAAATATTTGTGAGGTATCATCACCAATGATTTTATTTTTTTCAATTTTTGGCTAGCATCCCACTAAGGATTTAACATAAAAATGGAAATCGCCTTTAAGAACCTGTTTAAAGATTTATAAAAACTAGTTAAAAATGCTACCAAATTAAAATCGAAGCCCAAATGTAATTAAATGTTTTTCAAAGTTTGATGATTTTCTTTTCAAAAAAAGGAGTATTGTGAGAAAATATTCTATTTTTGAATTTATTTTTTGCATTTTGGTGAAATTGCACAGAAGAAACTGTTGTGGTCTATTTTCAACAAAGTCTCCCACTTATGTTGTCATTATCCTCTCCATACTCTTGAGTTTTTCTCAACACCCAAGCTTTCTTGGTCTTTGCCTTGACACAAAATGATTCTGGACTTGAAAGGTAGGTGTGGTACCTATCTACTGAATACCTAGGTACAATTATATGTCAAGACTTTTTGTTCCACCTTTCTAGGGCATATCTATTTCATTTCAATAAAAAAGTGTGGTATAGCATTATTTGTTTGGTGGTATGATCCCAGGTTTCAGTGTTGTTAGGTACCGTTTAAACATTTAAACGAAAAAAACGTTTTTTTTTCGTTTAAACGGTGTTTAAACGTTTTCCTTTAATACCAAAGACTTGCAGATATAAAAAAACGGTGGAGAACTTCGAGTGGAGCAGCATCCTGGGGTGGGCATGGGTGAAGCGGACGCAAATGACAATGAGGGGCTTGAGGTTGTTGAGGAAGGACAAGTAAGTCCACCGTGGCCGACGGGAAACACCCCAAACTGGCCACAAGAGCCCACCCCCGCCAAGCTCACCAGCTTGCGTGGCATGAAAATACCTTTGGGGGTTTTATTTGAAGGCATAGACCTTCCTGACTCGTACTAAATGGAAAAAATTACGTTTAAACGTAAAGAAACTGTTTAAATGTTTAAACGTCGTTTAAACGTTTACTAAATCTATGACAATCGTTTTTAACAACACTGCAGGTTTGCAGGCTTTCCCATTAGGTGGAATAGGAAGGAGGAAGGTGTCCACTTGAGAGAAGATGCTGCAAATCAATGAATGAAAGAAAAACCCTTTTCATTTCACATTCTTTTAATATATCTCCTCACTTACAAAACCCATTTCTGCACTTTTCAGGCATGATCACTTTTTATTGTTAAATCCTCCTATGTGTGCATGGCACTTGGAGAAATTTCATACTATGTATTTGAAGAGCATCTTGTATTCATGGATATCCGTCATACGAAAGAGGAGGGATATTGTGGCTTCTCCTTAAGCTTAAGAGTACAAGGGATGGTACAACTACATAAGATCCCTCCCACTCTTAAGTGAGCATACAATCCAACCCACTCTTAAGGAGCCTTCCCCCGTTCCCACTCATTATGATCTATGCATGTTGAGGTATGTTAAGTTCATAATAACTTAAAGTAAAACCCAGACAACACTGGCATATTCACACAGATAAATATGAGGGTATGTGGAATGATCATCTTATAATACCAAGTAACAAAAAACAAACAACTAACAAATATCATTGTTTCAAGGTATATGAAATGGTCATCTTATAATATCATGGCAATTTTTTTGTATAAGCTAAGAATCTGGAGTTGTTCTGGGAATGAGGGCCCTGCATGAGGTGGGGAGTGCTGGACTTAAGCCCTAGAATGGGGAATGCTGGACCCTAATGCTGGGAAGACTCCATTTTAGGTTCTCATTAGTGTTGGGCTTGTATATCGTTTTATACATATCCTCAAATTTATATTCTACGTAAGTGTGAAACCACTTATTTACATACATGTAAGTGTAAATGCCTAACCTTGGAGTTGTAAGTGTAGACAATTTACAGTTATCCACTGTGTAAATATGTCATGGCTGTCAATCTTTCAACAACTTTGATAAATTAGAATAAAAGAACTGGCTTGTAACAACTTACCTCTTTTTATTCTTTTCTTCCAATTGTAACTTTCGAGCATCGCGTGGAACAAATATTAAAAATTCTGATGGTGCTTTATGTCGGGTAACTGGAACTTTCTCTCAGCGCCAACATAGTCTACTGGCCATGTTGGAATCTCAAAATTAGGAAAGGACCCACTTGGAGGCATTCTCTTATACTTTTGCATAGTGATCCTTAATTTGAGGGTTGCCACCTCATGTGCAATAGCCCAAGAACATTGGCCCAAGACTTTGTTACCTTATTTTATTTATAAAAAATTCTTGGGTTTGGTTCCGCACATAAATGTTCTTATTTGTCCACAACAGATAGTCTTCTTCTTGTCATGCATCATTTCAGTCTAAATTACCATGACATATGACAAAACATCTTCTGGAAGCATGTTCCATATGTGGAGGTCCCTTCAATTGACTAAAGGATCTTTTGCAGGGGGAGGTGCTTACAACCAGCACCAGGAACACTTTTTTCTTTGTAAGTGTTGCTGGTGCTTTACAACCAAAGCAAGGCCCTTGAAGAATCACAAGCACATTCCCCAAATTTAGAGCCCAGGCAAATTTGTAAGCTGAACCCCATCCCCAGGTTTTTACATATTTCCTTACCTGTCACTGGTGTTGGGTGCTTAATAATTCTAAAAGGAGTGGGAGTGGGTGGACCAGTTGAATTTGGGAGGCATTGAACTTTACAGCCATACACAATCAGCCACTTATGCTGCCATGATTGAGGTGTGCAAATTGCAGATGATGCTCATATCAAGTGGGAATGCACTATCAATCTCACCTTGATTTTGAATATGCATAACTTTTGTCTGTATTCATAGTTAATTTGAATTAAAAACTTTCATATCTAGTGAAGGAACAAAATTGAACTTGAGTTAATATTTGCCTTGCCAAATAAATTGTTGAAAATTTTCACTGCATATTTGTTTGTTAATTTTTTTTTACAAAATATGCTTTATTGATATCCTAAACTTAACCTTAAAATGTGATATTTGGCTAACACTGGTATGTACAAGGATCATTTGACTATCATGTAGCACCTATGTGCATGAAATATCTGGTTATTTCACGTGCATTTGACCTCCAAGTTGAACCAACCACATTACAAGAGAATGTGATTTTCTCTCACATAAGCTAGAGGCACATAACACAAACGTGAGATAAATTTTGTGGTTTCATCCCTTACAACATATAATACATGCACAAGGTTTATTGTGGCAAGCATATATGAAAGTCATGAGGGTGAAATATTTTTGAGCATTCCCTGCATGATTTATTTGAAATTCGAACATCTCCATTGCATAGCAATAATTTAGTGGCCAGTGCATTAAATAAATTTTAGTGGTTTGCTACATTGCCCTTTCCGATCTAGACGCATGAAAAAATTGAATGCATAAAATGAGAGACAGGAATTTCATCATGTGGGCCAATCAGTATTGTTAACCAATAAAAAGCAATCAATTCTTTTTCATGGTACTCTTGGTGGTCAAAATGTTTTGTGTATGTATTTGCATAAGTTCTAAAGGAAGGAGGTTTTATGCAATCCGACCATTGATTTCATTCAAAAAATAGTGTAGAGAGTAGAGACTATTAAGGTGCCTTCACACTTGGTGTTAGGGATATTAGTGTTGAGTTCCCTATGATAGTCATTGAGGACTTATTTAAAACCTACTTACCATTAAAATTTTATGTTAAGCTAACATTCACTTAACATTATGCTATCACCTATTTAATATTGCATGCCACCTAGGATGCCACCTAGATTTTCATTTAACACTGATTTAACATCAAGTGTGAATGCACCATAATTGTAGTGCTACATGATGAAGATGCTCCTCTTACAATGTCTCTACAATTAATACTTTATTAGATTTAACACCGACTTTTACCTTTGGCACACTCAACATGTAAATAAATGTCAAAAAGAAGAACAAGTGATCATTTTTGACTGTTTAAAGGCAATTTAGGAAGCAAAAAAAAGGCAGACTCATTTTCAATATGGCCCTTCTCACTTTTGGTGTTTTGGAGAGTTTCTTTTTGACTTGTTATACTCGCTAGGAGGTCCCCTAGCCTAGTAGATCAACAAACGAGCTTTGAGACTGTCGGTTGTTTGCTTTATTTTAAAGGTCTAGCTGAGGACTAGAGGACCGCAGATGAAAGGATCTTCCTCCTTTGCCTCTAGTCCCTCCCTCCCCTGCCTCCCTCTCTAGCGCTAGACAGAAGAGAAAACAAACAAACAGACAAACGCAAGCACCTGCTGCGAGGACTAGTGATCAGGGACGGTAGAGGAGGAGGTCCCGCTTGTGGACAGGCAAGGTAGCTTCTAATTAAGTACCCACTTTCAGGAGCAATCAGCTGCTGGCAACAATTATCCGCAGCAATTAAAAATCTGCACCCAAGAAAGCTATTTTCAGAATGATAAGATCAGTTCTGCATTCCTGCACTGCAGCACCTGCAGATGCAATTAGAGTACTAGAGATCATAGGGATCATCAGCTGCTGCAGCTGCTGCTGAGCCGGCCGGTACTTACATAATTACGGTGCGCTAGTTGCTTGGAGATTTCAGCAAGCTTAATTCTCATCTTCATAACTTGCTAGCAGATCAGAATAAAGCACCAGTTCAGGATTAAATAAGCTAGTGGGATCGACGGCGATGAGGACTAGGATTCGGTGGGGGAATATTATTATTGTCGGGCACCGGACTTTAGGGGCAGTGCAGCAGCAGGTTGCTGCAGTAGTAGTGTTGTTATTAGTAGTACTCGCTGTGTGTGCTGAGAGAGGATATGGAGCCATACAAGAGCATCTGGTAACAAACCTCCCTGGACAACCAGTTGCGAGCTTTCGTCAGTATGCTGGCTACATACCTGTGGACGCAAGCGGGAGTAAGCAGCTTTCTACTGGTTTGTGGAGGCTGATCACAAGGACGCTGCTTCTCTTCCAATTGCTTTCTGGTTCAATGGAGGTACATGACTAGTCTAGTAACAGAATATATGTTTGTGCAGAGTGTTTTTGTGAATATGTTCAGAATTTATTTTTGGTTCCTAGCTTGCTTCAAGACATCCATGAGAATGAAGAGTTCACAGTATGATCAATACATATTTTCTTCAAATCATGAAGTTACTAGAAACGCTTGAATGCAGCTGCATATAATAATTAGCAAACAGCAGTTGCAGTAGTAAAGGACCTAGTATGCAGCAGCAAATGGGAGTTTTTTTTTTGGTGTGGGTATCTTTTGCAGGTCCAGGGTGCTCATCTATTGGAGATGGATTATTAAGTGAGCTTGGTCCATTTCGTGTCAATGCTTCTGAAGAAGACCTCATCCTCAATGAACATAGCTGGAACAAAGGTACCATTGATCAGCAGCTAATTTTGCTGGCTGGAAGATCAAGAAGAATGAAAGTGGTTTTCTTCTGAAGTGATCTTCCTGAAGGTGAAATTAGTCCTTTAGGGTGGAACAAAAAATGGTAGTACTTTTAGTATTGAATGAATACACATGAAAGACCTGAAATTTGGGATTCAAGTCAGTTTAATATTTGATAAGGCTGATATCTAGTGAAAATGATTTTGAACTTAGATTCATGTGTTGTCATGTGTGTACTGATTATGATTCTTTTTTGGCAGCTGCAAATGTGATATTTGTGGACTCCCCAGTGGGTGTGGGATTCTCATGCTCAACCGTGGGATCCGACTACTCGAACTTCACTGCTTCCCAAATAGGTACTAGTACTACACAAAAACCCCACACCACTTGCTTGGGCTGGGCTTTCTTGGCTTGCTCAAGCTCTGCTCCCTCCAGCTCCCAGCTCTCTCTCTTGATCAGTGCCACTGGAGTACTGATCCCTAGAGAGCTGGCCCGGCTACCTAGGGTCAATTCTGGCTCCTAGCAAGGTCCTTAGGTGAGTCCGACAGGGTCAATTCCAGCTCTTAGCGAGTTTGTAATTGAGCTAAGAGCCGGAATCAGGCCTAATTGGCCATCTTGATAAGGCCAATTCTGGCTCCTAGCAAGGTCCTTTAGGTGAGTCCGACAGGGTCAATTCCAGCTCTTAGCGAGTTTGTAATTGAGCTAAGAGCCGGAATCAGGCCTAATTGGCCATCTTGATAAGGCCAATTCTGGCTCTAAGCGAGTTTATAGGTGAACCTACGGCCTGCTAGGAGCTGGAATCAGGCCTAGTTGGCCATCTTGATAAGGCCAATTCCAGTTCTTAGCGAGTTTGTAGGCGAACCTATGGGCATGCTAGGAGTTGGAATTGGCCCTAGTCAGGGCCCACTTCTTTAACGTTAAAGACAACAATCCTGAAACATAAAAGGGCTAGCATATAGACTTGCTAGGGGCTTATTCGGGTGAGCCTAGGCCCGTGTGCTAGGAACTGGAATCTGCCCTACCCAGCCACTCTTTCACATTAAAGGTTGGAATCCTGGAAAACAATCTTGCATTTATTTTTAACCTACTGTTTCTGGCTGGTTTGGCCTCCATTGAGGCGGAATTGGCCATTTTGGCAAATTCAGTGCAACTAATTACTCTAAACTTAATTTACAACCAGTCTTGACTTTAGTGTATGGTAACCATTTTCACATGTACTAATTTTGTTATTTTTTTCCATTAATTTTTTTCTATATTAAAGGAAAATCTCAAAATTTCACATCAGCTAAATGATAAATTTGAAATTCAGTATGAAATTCAGTTTATAAATTGATTTACTTTAATCTAGATTTAATTAAGTAGTTAGCAAAAGTGCTTTTGAAAAAAAATTCATTTTTCAATATGGCCAGAGTGGCAATAACTAATAACAAGCTTTAGCCACAATTGGCTACCCAGAGTAGATCTATCATCTCATCTAGTAGATTGTTCCAAAATCTTTCTACAACGTGGCTCCCTACTAGAGCCTAAGGTAGAAATTTGGCAATTTTTTTATATAACAAATTTGGTGAGTTTAGGTCATTCTTTCTTGATCTTGCTGGACAACTTTTGTAAATTCACTGTATTGAAAAAACAGAGGAATTTAGCTGGTATTCTAATTTGTAGATAAACAAGTACTAGAATTTTATTGAAGATTAAAGGAGATCCATTTTCAATTCAGCTCTGAAAATTTGAAATTCAGTATGGTTTTTTGTCTCCCAATTGATCTCCTTTTCTATAGATTTATTAAATAGTTAACAATTGTAATTCAGCTAGTACGAGCTTAATTTTTTATTAACAAATACAAGATGTTAATTCTCGATTAAAGGAGATCAATTTCTAGACAGGAATTTGACATACTGAATGTCAAATTTTCAAAGCCGAAGTGAAATATCAATCTCCTTTAAACTTCAATTAAAATCTAGAATTTGAATTCAAAAGGTCACATTACCAATTATTGTCAAATTTGTATTAGAAATTACCAATTATTAAATCTAAAATTTGGATTAGAAAGCTTCTCATAACTTGTTTTCGTGTGGAACTACTTTGGAATTGGAACATTCGAAATTCTTTGAGATTGTAATATGTGAAACTGCTCAATTATTACTTTAAACATGAATTACGGCTAACCTAAGCTTGGCATTTGCATGTTTTTGGAGCTGATGCAGCTTTGAATGCTTATCAATTTTTGGTCAACTGGAGCAAGAGCTACCCTGAATACAACAACAATGAACTATACAAAATTGGCGAAAGCTATGGTGGTAAGCAATTTGTGGTTCTTCATTTACATGTGTCTTATAATGTAATATCATCAAGCAGTTCCATAATTAGTCTGTACCATAATATTGTACTTTGCAATTATTGTAGTTGAATAATAGGTTTGTTGGGTCTCTACCGAATAATTATTTTAATTTTGAAATTTTCATTTCAACAAATATAATATTCCCAAATATTTCAAAAGATGCTTCATTTTCCCTTCACAAAAATAAAAATTTCTTTGTGAAATATTTTTCTGAGAATTTCAGCATGTCTAAATTCAATATAACTTTTGTTGAACCTGCTATTCAACTAGAGTAGTCAAGTTGAGGTTAATAGAAAAGCAGCAGAAATTGTGACCTGAACTATTATATTTTTTGGATTTGCATCTGTTGGGTTGAGCAGGACATTATCTACCTACTTTAGTACAGCAAGTGGTGAATCAAAACAAGGATCCAGGTGCTTATCAGCTTAAAAACCTCAAAGGATTTCAGGTAAGTAACTTCACCACCCAAAGGCAAGTATTTCATGTTCTTATTGTGGGGTGGGCGCCTGGCAGTTCTTAGTTCGGGTGTGCCAAAACTAGGCATTCACAAATTTGTGGAAACGGTTCAAAAGGGTGCAGGGTAGGGTTTTTTTCTCATAGCAGATTTTCAATTTTTTGAGTTGGAAAATCTGATTTCAACTTATACAATAGATTTTTAATGGAAAAAAGGATCCAAATTCGCCAGATTTCAAAAAAATAAAATTGCAAATGGCCAGATTCTGCAGTAGGTTCCAGCAAATTTAGCCAAATTATATTTATAGAAGGATGTAAAATGGTTTTTTCTTACTCTCATATCTAACAAAATTGACTAAATTTTATTATAGATGATTGTCACTTTGGCTACATCACAAAATTGGAAAAAAATAAAAAAACATTGACTGTGCATGGGTGTACTCCAATCCCCATTCTACATGCTAATGCACTCCTTTTCACACACCCCTTGTAACAGTTGCCTCTTAAGAATGCTGAAGTTTTTTGGTCAGTTTTGGTGATTTTTTCAATCTTTAATCTTTGGTTTTGAATGTTGAATGTTTTGGTTGATTTCTGTAAAATCATTGATCTTTTGTTTTGAATAATGTTGTTGAAATAGGTGGGCAATGCCTGGACTGATCCTTATTGGGACAACAAGGGCTCTGTGGAATGGTTCCATTCACACTCGTTGATCTCTGATCAGACATACAAAACTGTGATTGACAACTGCAATTTCACAAGCGAGTACTGAGTGATTATCCAGTCACAAATGCGGAGTGCAATAATGCTTCTTATGATCTTTATTATCAGCTTGATGGATTGTATATCTACAATGTATATGTGCCTCATTGCAACCTCCCATTGAACAGCTCTGTGAAGAGCCTTATGAAATCGGTAAGTTGTAAAGTGGGGTGGGGGGCGCACTAACATTTCTACAAAATTAATGTCAGTTCAAAAGAATTTTGTTTCCACTTTGAAGGTAGATTCAGATTTTGAAAATTAATTAGGCTCTTAAAACTTTGAAGAATTTCTTTTAAATCACAAGCAATTTATAGTTAAAATTATATTTTATTTATAAATAAATTTTAATTTTTATAAAAATTTCAAAAGTATTATCTATATTATAAAAATTATTGATATTTGTTTGTGTCATTCATATTTACTTCTTCCAGCCTAACTACTTCACTCATGACTATAAAAAGGCAAATTAACATGTTCCTCTTTCGTCCATTTTATATAATTATTAAAATAAATTAATAACCTACTTCTTTCAAAACTATCTATTTAAGCCTTTTCCCCTTCAGTATGTACATGGACATGAAAGATTTGACATAAGTAATGTTGCACTATTGAGACCCAAATCGAAACATACAAGGAGAGAGGGGGAGAATTTTTGCTCATTTTGGAACTTTACCCTTTGGGCAAGGGCGATCTTATGCCTTCATTTATACATAAACAATAATGATAGATAGTAACATTCCCCCCACTTACACACAAAGAGTCGAAATGCGGATTTTCCATTCAACTAGGAAACCATGTCACATGGTTTGTTCATCACTATGTAGTAAAATTACACATAACAAAGCTCTTCTAACATGATGTAATTGACTATTTCTTGAGCTTGTAGTGAATTGATCCTCTACATATCATTTGTATATGAATATCGGCTATTTATTGGAGCAGAAAATACACTTATTTCCAGCGGCTGCAGTGCTCAATCCATGTGCTGATTTTGTGACAACTTACCTAAACATTCCAGCAGTGAAAGCAGCACTACATGTCCTCCAAGATATTCAATGGAAGGAGAGCAAGTACCATATTATCCCCACACTTTTTTTACAAACAAATTTTTGATGGGTCAAAGACAAAACTGATTATTATGTATAATGGAAGGACCCCGCTTTGAGGGTCTTCCTGGATCTAAGGGCCTGGCCAAGAGCAATAGCCTCAAACTGGGGCTTGAAAATCCAGGAAGACCCAAAAATGGATTCCTTCCCCCCCAACATGATGAACTTCATAATTTCAGGAATCTTACAAAATGGAAGGGACCTGTTTGTTTTGTGAAACGGAAAAACCAGATACCTTTTGCAAGATTCCTGAAATTTAAAACTTGAAGTTCAAGACATTCCATCTTGAGAGGTGCAGTGAAGTACACAAGTGAATTTAAGCAAGTCATTATATGAACACAATTGGATTGCAAAATGAACATAATTCTTGATTATAAATTCATGAGACATAGCATTTGAGAGTGAATTTTTTCTTGGGTCATTTTTGGTTCACTTTAGTGTGCAAAACAAATTCAACAACAGAACAAAACTCAACAAATGAAATTGCTAATCGCTTGTGATGAAAAATCAATGTCATGCAGCAATCTTGTGTTGCAAAATTATTTCTTCCCAGACATTATGCGATCAATGATTCCTGTATACCAGCGGCTACTTGAGGCTGATCTCAGAATTTGGGTCTACAGGTGAGTACTTTCTTTTGACTATTTGAATCATCCCACAACAACCCAATTACATATATTAATCCATTTCATGTCTGCTTTATTTCTAGCTGTTGAAGGTTGAATGATGATTTTTATTTGGGCATTTAGCAAGTAGGATTCCCAATGTAACAATTGAACTAGGACCAGCATGCCTTTGATCTCTGAAACCATGGTCCTGCTTTTTGCGTCTATAGCTTTAGTATGATTCAGGGTTTAGGGGTAAGTAATGGAGTTATCATTCTAGTTTGCAGCTTACTTGATACTATGGGGGTACTTATTTCAAGGGTTTGAAATTGCACGCCATTACTAACTTCAGACTATCAACTTTGGTGTTTGTTTTCTACCATGTCACAGGGGAGATTTTGATGGGTGAGTACCTACAACTAGCACACGGGAGTGGCTCAACACACTCAGTCTTCCTATAGTGAAAAGCATGGTATCCATGGACGCAACCAACTCCCACGAATACCAAAGGATTGTATGATCCACAGGTACATCAAAAAATGGAGGCTTTTCATTCATTACAGTTTTGTTGTAATTGTTTCTCTCATAATGGGTTAAGGTATAGGAGAAAGCCCTAGCAGTAAGGCATTACACCCACCCACCATCTGAGGCTGGAGCCTGATCTCCGCAGGTGTAATGCCCAGTTGCCAGGGTTTCTCCTTCATACAAACCATACAGTGGACATTCCTTGTAGAACAGTGGGCATTACACCCTACGAATCAAAGGCAGAGCTCTAGACCTTAAGGGGCCGGGGGATGTGATACTATAGAGAGACTGACACCATTGGCCCTCCCATGTACAGAGGGCATTTCAAAACTTGGAACACTCCTTGACCAGTGGGAGGGCCTGCCCCTGAGGTTATTAGGGTTTAGGGTATTTTAGGGTGAATTTCATGGTGTGCAGAAAATCATTGATCGGTTGGTGGGTATTTAACTGAACAGGTGGATGGGTACACCCAAGCGTATGGGATTTTTTTTACATTTGCATCAGTCAGGGCTTCTGGTCATTTGGTTCCACAAGACCAACCAGCCCGTGCACTTACACTCTTCAAGGGCTTTCTGCCAGGAAAGCCTCTGGTTATATTTGTGCGTGTGGGTTTCTGAATGCCTTCCAAGCTTTCTTTCTGTTTCCACACTGGTGTATGTTTTCTGGAATTCTGAAGACCAACCAAAATGTATGAGAGTGGTTTAGGGTTTAAGGTTTTTTTTGGATGTCCTGGTGAAGCCTTGTATTATCATCATCATATGCTTCCCACAACAGGGGAGCAATCGGGTTGCAACAACTTCAACGAGGTACAATGGGTAATAAGTTTGTTCCCTTTTATGAAATACCTCGACAAAACAAAAAGATTTGGCCAGGCTGACATTGAGAATTTGCTACTGATTGAACCACTTTTCCTAACCACGAAGGCGATTAGATTCCAACAGATTAAACCGGTGTTGGGTGGTTATTAGAAACAGGAACACACCCTCAACGGTTATCATGAAGTTGGTTGTTTGGATTTGGAGTCACAGTTCTCAAAAAATCAAATAATCAGTTTTGGAATATGACTGTGGTTCTCAGTTTTTTTGAAAAGATCAATTAGTGGCCATAAAAAGCATCAACATTTTGCCTGTACATCAATAAAAACCACAGGATTCTGGAAGGGTTTTAAATAACTGGGAC
The DNA here is from genome assembly GCA_963920785.1 of Sphagnum contortum. Classification (NCBI taxonomy): domain Eukaryota; kingdom Viridiplantae; phylum Streptophyta; class Sphagnopsida; order Sphagnales; family Sphagnaceae; genus Sphagnum; species Sphagnum contortum. The sequence goes on along the minus strand of OY987285.1, from coordinate 15,491,713 downwards.
TGGTAGTTCTTTGATTTTGGTTTCTTCTTCTTGTAGAGTATATCATAAATTAATCCTCCTACAAAAGTTGATTTGTGATAACATTTCATTTCAAAATGTATAATTATAACACAATCAATATCACTTGTGTATGCTGTATTAGTAAACAAAATTTTATGTCTGTGACAAATTTTGGTTAAAATTACAAAAGTGTCACCAAAAAGAAAGGGGAGATACTTTCTTCATTGTTTAAACCCTTAATGCTGGGCATACAGAGACTAATGTATATTGCTGAAGTTTTACTAAGACAGAAAGATTTGCTTCAAGTATTACTTCTTCATCAAAATCCCGACATGCACCTAAATTCTATTGTCTTATTTTTATGGACCACAAGGGATCAGTTTCTCTCTTGATTTCCTTTCTAGGAATCAACAAGTTGTTTCAATAGGGATCAGTTTCTCTCTTGATTTCCTTTCTAGGAGTCAACAAGTTGTTTCAATGGAGTGATAGCTCATACCCAACAATAGAAACCCCATAGAGACTAACTCAACTACTTCACATGATTCCTTTCAGAGACTGGACAAAGATTCAGGGCAAGATTGGTGAATGTAATCTATTCTACTCTCCAATATTCCCTTGTTCCCACAACCCCTAGAGCTCCCACAATGTAGCAGGTATTCTCTTCTCAAGATGAAACACATTGCACATTCATCATCTCAAGATCCCCAAGTCATCAAACATGAGCTGCTACACAACCATTCCAGAAATCCTTGACACACTCATCATCTCCCTTGTGTTGATCCCTAAAAAAATTGCAAGACCTCTAGATCTCTTCCTAACACTCTTGGTGCAACCAAAGTTTAAGCGTCAAGGTTCTTATGATCCAGCATTCTTAATCAAGTTCTATCCTTAACTAATTACAACACCAAAACCAAATCAACTACACACTTGCTAGTTAGTCTGAAAGTCTAGCAATTTAGCTTCCTTCCTTCACCAAATATTCTCCTCTATACTGTTCAACCAGCATCACGTATATTCTTCCAATCCTCATTCCTTTGATCCCTAGAAATCTTTGTGCCAATCTTTTCGCAAAACCGTGATTCACACAACACATGAAGAGTCTTCATTGAGCAGCTAGGATTTTGCTCCATCATTGAAACCATCTCACTAGGATCCCTTTGCAATAACTTGGCAACAAAACAAACCAAAAACATAAACAAACCATAAAACAAATTTTTCGGTACCATGGAATCACCGTGCCACCAGTAGCTCAGCCATTAAGCTAAATTAAAGTTTGTAGCCTTCATCCACAGAAAACATCTGGCATTGTTTTTAGGTTGCAAAAGATCTTCAATGAAAAGATTAATTCAAAGTTCATGTAGACTTAGTTCCACCACTTGTAACCAAATGTAAGTGAAGACCTCCACCTTTTTGTAATATTGCTTTCAAATATTACATTTTTTTTTTCATGTAGTGATCCTTTTAGATAACTAAATATTTAGATTCTAATCATTTTAAAAATCTGCATTGCATATTACATTTTGAGACTAAAAATGGATTGGATTTTAAAGAGCAATTGATTTTTGCAATATAACATCATCCCATGTCTCACATGGATCGATTTATTGATCTTATGATATTTCAAGCGCTATTCTTTGATCTAATTTTCATTATTTTTGTATTTATTAGGTAGACCTTATGAATCATGATCTTGGGTTTTCTGCATTTACCAAAATGGCTCCACCTCGACTTCACACAGACACAATGTCATAAATTGTGCCATGTTATTGTTGTACCAACAACTCATCATATTTTTTAAATGCACATTTCCTACTTGTTACATTTTCAAAAGGAATGCCCTACTACTACTACCTTGGCACCTTTGACATTAATTATATTATTTTCAGAATTTTAAAATTTTCAAAAAAATCAAAATAAAAAACTTGTAAAGAAAAATATTGGATTTTCAAGCATATTTTATTTTTCAAAATGAAAATTTCAAAAATTAATTAGTTATTTGACAAACATATGCTAAAGCCCCCAAGGTATTACCATATTAATTGAATGTTTAAACAATGTAGCAATATTAGTTCAGGTTCAATGTTTTTGTGTTTAGTAAATTTTCTCATTTTAGTGACACAAAAATGAAAGTGTAATAGATATGAAGTTTTTTGTTGCAACCCCACTTTGAAGGAGTGTGAAGATGACACTCACATTCCCGAAATGGGAACTTAGGAGTCCTCCGAGACTCTCGAAAACTCAAAGTTCAATTGCAAGGGTCAAAACACTTTGTCTTGATGTGTTTTGTATAACATTGAAAAGGTTTTGAAGTGTAGATGTTGAAAATGGCCGAGCCTGAGCCATTCGGACATTTGGAGCACAAGTTATGGATGAAAAAAAGGCCAGGAGTTAAATTGACAATTTGACTCTTGACCACTAAAAGTCGGGAATCAACCTGACCCCGATGTGTGCAGGTTGAATGCAACACCCAACAACTATCCCATCTCCATTATCCATCGCGTCGTTGGAAAGTTGTCAAGGAGAGCTACAAGTTTGCTTTAGACCTCATTCTAATCGAAGGTCTGAGTAAGGAATTATGAATTCCCAAAATCCTGGGAGTCCAAACGGGGACAATTTTGGGACTCCTCCTTGAGAGTCCCGGGACAAAAATGTCATTTGAATGTAGGTGTCGCGGGCAAACGCAGAGAATACTATATGTGGGAAGGTGGTGGCTTCCCCTGAATCCGGGCCCTGGTGAGTCATGTGAGTCTAGGGTTGTCTATGGCTTGTCCTAACACTAAAAGTGCTCCTGAATGTGAACTAACCAACTTGTAAAGCTAAGTAATTAAGTAAAGCTTGTCCCTCTTCCTAGTCTAATCCCAGAGTTTCAGCACACCCCTCTACCCCTTTTAGTGTTGGGAGCATGTTTTGAGTCCCAAACATTTATGCTGTTTGATTGACTTGGGCCCAACTTGGGTCCAACAAGGGACTTGGGAGTGTGTCACTTTGGTTCAGGTTTAATGTTTTTGTGTTTAACAAATTTTCTCATCTTAGTGACACAAAAACGAAAGTGCAATAGATATGAATTTTTTCATGGAAAATAAATTTAAATGAGCTAAATTCACCACATTATGAAGATTTATTTTGAACTTGTATTAGCATGTCCCCAAAATTTGGGTAAACCTTTTTGGGGATGATTACTATAGCACCTATCTCAAAAAAAATTGAGAAAAAAAAAGAAAAGACAAACTTGGCTTGGGTTCTAAAAAGAAACTAGGTATTTTGTTTGGCTCTAGCATTAGCCTCATAACAAGCTCCAGTTCAAGGTCTGGTTCCAAGAATAAAGTATTTTTGTAGCTCTAATTATTTAAAAGAATACTTAATATTGAATTGGGAACATATGAACATTAATTCAAACCATTGGTGTGAAGTCATAACAATTCAATGGTGAAGGCATTGTATGGGGGAAATGGTGGGAAATGTAAATGGCAATGGCAATTAAAATGTTTGATTAGTCTTAATCCTTAATTTTTGTTTTTGCTTTCAAAATTTTCAAATGACCAATCTGAGCTCAAAGAAGTTGGAAGTGATGATTTGTTTTTCAATTTTTTGATGTTGCATTGTTAAGTAGCATCTCAAGAGGGATTTAACATTAATGGCAATAGATATTTATATTTTAATATTCCCACCAAAAAAAAGTCTCCTTTTTTTTTGTTAAAACATATTTAACACATACTTAAAACTAGTTGTGTTTGTTTTATACATCCTTGGTAAAACCTAAAATCATACATGCATGTCTAATATCTTAGGGCAACAATAAATTTTTACAACATAAAAGACAACAACAATACAAAAAAATAATCAATTAAAAATTAATTTATTATATTTTTGTTATTAAATCTTCATCAAAGCCTTAATGAAGTTTTTTAAATAACACCAAATTAACTAAAAACATTTACATTTCATAAATGAATTTTATATTAAAATTTTAGTATATTTTTAAATTGACATGTTTATTTTAATCAATTATTGCATAATCTTTCAAATTAACTCTTTAAAAATCTCAGTGTAAGAAGATTTAAGAGAATTGAAATTAATTATTTGTATGTTTATCAAACAAATTTCATTTTAAAAATCAATTATATGAATTGTTTTTACATTTCATAGATATGAAACCTCATGATACAAAAAGGCAAGTGACAACCCAAAAAAAAAATGATATAGCAGCATGATTAAATCAATCACCTAACATTCATATTTTGAGAAGAAACCCAATAAGTACATGGGTAGGTTTAAAAATAACCCATCAATTGGATCGGTGCACCCAAAATCTACACATGTGTGTCCACTAGCTTGGGGCAATAACAAAATATCACATTATGAAATTATTTTCTTAGCTATTAACATGTATTTAGTAAATTCTGAATTAAACTATTAATTCTAGACTTTTTGAACTCAATGGGGGTTAGAATCAAGTTTTCTATTGAATTTCAGCAAAGCATTATCAATATTTATTGTTACATCACACGGTGACCCCCAAATCAAAGTTTCTTCTCAAATTCTAATCTCCAATTGGTCATTTGTTAATTCTAGACTTTTCAAAAGATAAAAATTAACACAATACATTATTATTATTGGTATGTTTAGAATGCCTATTTTCAATTTTTTCTTACAATGTATAATAATTTTATCATGATTTTTTTGTTATTCTTTATTTATTTTTCAAATAGACCTCCAAGGGGAGAAAAATATTTAATTTATTTTGCTTTCACTCAAAAAATCATTTAGATTTTACAAAAATGACTTTAATTCAAAATAAAATATTTGTTTATTACTTTGAAATGAGTGGTAACATGATAAAGTAGATGAGAAAGGCAACATCTCAAAATTAAACTTTAAAATGAAATAGTTTTTGACATAAAAGCAAGAAAATAGATTCAATTATTAAAAAACTTTCATTGTGAAACCATTGTGTTCTCCATTGAACTTATGATCATTTGAATACAAAATTTTAAAAATTTTAATACAATAAAAGGAAAAATAATAAGTATGTTTCAAATTAATTAATCAATATGGTGTTCACTTACTTTTACACAAAAATCTTAATGAAATAGATATATATTAAGTTAGGGATCAATATGACTTAAGGTGGACCAAAATCAACCTAGCAAAAACATCCCTTTTAAAACTTTAATTGCATTATTTTTACACATTGTCACAACATTACATAAGCATAGGGGGACAAATATTATTTAAGTTTTTATTCCATTATGAAATCAACCCATCCTAAGGTCAAATAAGAAGGCATGCGTCATTACAAGGAATTAACATATTTACAATTAAATTTTATGAATATTTTTAAATCATAAATATCACATGTGATTACTATAATGTCTAGGCATCTTTGACAAGTTGCAAATGACATTAGTCAAAATAAACAATGCATGGCACATTATGTAGCACCCAACTGCATCCCCCATGCAACTCAAACATGTTTTTTCATCCAAACTTTTGGATGGTCATAAGCTTCATCACACCAAGGATGTGACTACATTTGCAATTAACCTATGACCAAACATATGAATGTGTGCATATACATGTGATGTCATGTGTCCAATGCACAATTGGACACATGTGCATACATTTTATGTAGGTTAAAAAAAGGTAGGTAAACAACTTAAATCTAACCTAGGCTAGCTAGCCTAATTAAAACCTAAGTTTAACCTTAGGCTACATACTTTAGCTAGTAACCTAAGACTACCTTTGGCATGTAGATAGGTTACAAAGTTGCAAATTTGAACTCTTCACCTCAACATTAAGCGACCAAATCCTTTACTCATTATGCCAAAACATAGTATTTATGACTTGAATATTCTAATTACTAATGCCCAAACCTAGTCATGTAGTTGTATGTGACATGTAAAATGCCTTATATTAATTATTATGACTACATGATTATAGTCATTTCCTTCATTGGTCATACTTATAACTTGAGATCCAATTGACAACAATCAATCTTTCCAAGTTTATGAATCATGGGTGATTTTTCATCCACTTAGCCCATCATATATCACATTAATTATAAATATATCCAAATATTGATCACAATGATGACATGAACTTAAATTCATTAGATCTATATTAAGGTTTACAAAAGGTAGAATAAAAGTATATTGTGTAAGGATATATATTTAAGGATATGTTAAGTTGGGGCTTGGTAATAAATACCTATTTAGGTTACCTATTTACATATTTAGGCGACCAACCTACCTATGGTTATTGTAAGATTACAAAATTGGCAGCCTAATTACTATCATGAAAAAAGGGTTGACAAGTTAAAACTAAATAATTAAAGAGAGTGGAAAACACCTTTAGAAAAAAACTACCTTTTAGAAACTTAAAAGGATTCTTTAAAACAATTATGAAAATCAAAATAAATAGTGAAGGGGCTAGAAGGTAACTACCATCAAGTCCAAAGATAGTACTTCAATGAAATCAAATTTCATCCTAGACTTGTTGCCTTCATGTTTGCATATGTTGCCTTCCTTCGGTTTCCTTCATATAACAACTATTGTTTTACTACAACTACCTCCTTAGTATAACTACGTTCTTATTGCAACTACCTTCTATTGTAATTACCTTCATACTACTAATGTAAGTCCAATGATTAATTGGTAGTAAATATTGAAAGAAATGAAATGAAGAGAAAACTTAACTAAATTAAGAGCTATTACCTTCAAGTTTATTACCTTCTTGTTGCAACTATGTTCATCAAATTAATATTAAATGTTTTCTTTTGTGCTTAAAAAAATCAAGGAAAACATTACAGAAAAGATGTGATATAACCTTCAACCATAATTCATTATATTTCTTCTTCACATAAATACAACCTTCTTCTCCCACTTCACACACACTAGTCTTTTTAGAATTAGACATATACAATGATAAAATGAAATTGAATGAAAATGAAAAAATGAGGGAATGGGCCCAAAATAATAAGAACCAAAAGTGGTTCCCCATCATACATGAGTTCCTTTAAGTGGAGTAATTTTGGCAGATAAATAATCCATTGATAGTGTTAAAATTATAGTGTATTGTGATATCATTGTTTAAATGGGGGATGAAATATGGTAATGAAATAATAAAGATTACATGAATAAAATCCCAATTAGATAACTCTTTAACATGCACGTTAAAAGGAAAAAACATCAAAATTCATCAAAAAATAATATTATGGACTTTTGAAAATAAGGTCAAATTAAGACATTTAAAAGTTCATATATTTTTTTGGGTTCAATTTTTTCTAGCAATGTTTTTGCATCTATGTTAATTTTGCTTTATTATGTCCTATATTAAATCCCTATAAAATAATTAAAATAAACTTTATAGACAAATATGTATTTGTATCAAGCCATAGACAAAATAATGGTCCATATTTTTCAACTTCAAATGTCCAATATTTTGTATTCGGAGAATATGGTGCAGATTTTTTAACGTGTACCAAAAACTTATCATAGTGTCACCCTTTTCTATCTTTTTTACCTAATCTTTTTTTCCCATGTAGAAACACATTTATGGATGATTATGATGGAATCTAGAATTATAATAGTCTAAAATATAGTCCTTCTAAAATTTTTGACAACTTTTGATTCATTATTTTTTATGGGAATCAAAATATAGGGTAAAAAAGGACTACAATGAGGACTAAACCCTTTTCATCTTATGTGATACACCTTAAAGGATTTTCACCCATATATGTTATAATATTTTATCTAAATGTTTTCTTATTCAAGTTGAGAATTTTAATTCAATAGCAATTTTGGCATAATGATGATTTTATGGCATGTTAATGACATGTTAATGCATGACATTCTAAAAAAACTTACACTATGATGCAAAAAGTGCTCGACTTAATTTTGCACCCACCCCCTTATCCTTGTAGATTTCCTTTTTATCTTAATCTCTTCCACATATTCTAATTAGTAATAAATGACCTTTATATTTTAGAAACTAATAATTTTAGTGGCTTCACCCCATAGTAAATAAGGCACAATAAGTATGAACCTACCACTAATAACTATATAATTATTAGAGGCTTCCTAAACTAGCTAGGCTAAAGGAATTTCCCATTTATAAATATTTTTTATTAGAAATCTATGAGTGAAAGCACGATCAATTAGACACAAAAAGTAGTTATTGTTCATGTAGTCATATTTTTGCACATAAATGCAAGAAAATAAAGTCAAAATGTTTCAATCATTATCAAACCATCATGTTGTTCAATGGTGAGTTTATAGTTTGGTGTATACAAATTTTGGGAAACTTTTGTATAATAAAAGTAGGTCAAAGTATTTTTGAAACATATTGTTCAAAAATACTTTTACATTAGAAAACCTAAGATATTATTACTTTTAAAGTAAAAGTTGAAAATACATATGTATATTTGAAAGCAACAATATCCAAGAAAGTAGAAACATCCAATATTTCTCCTACTTTAAACCTACGTTCTATGAAACAAATGTTTGAAAAATAGAAAAAAATCTACTTATAATTGTGAAAAATCTACTATAAACATAAAACATATATATATATATATTTATATCATTGGCATAAAATCAAAGAACATGCCCATATTGATCATTGGAACAAATAATATTTTAAAGTTTACTATATGAAGGTGTATTTTATGGTTACTTTCCATTTATGAATACAAGGATCACAAAATGTTTAATTGATCATGCTTTCACCCTTACTCCAAAATTAAGTTTTGATTAGTCTATCCTAGAGGTAATTTAGTTACCTACTGGCCCACCTACCTACATACTTGTCTAGTTTACATGCCTAACTTACTTACCTACTTGTTTAACATACCTACCTATTTAACTTAAGCAACCTGCCTATGCTTACCTACCTACCCACTTACATATGTATTTTATATTTATTTAACTTTATTACCTACTTAACCTACTTACCTAATTTGTTACATAAGTAATAGGCCTTTGGCCTACCTACCTACCTAGGCCTACCTACTTAGGTTTTTAACTTAAGTAGACAAAAGTGTGGTAAAGTGAACGATAAAATTTACTATAATTGAAAGTATGACTTATGGTAGAAATCATGAAATCAATTTTATTACATAATCATGTACTCGTTAATGCCACAAATGATTACAAACATAATCATGTGTGAAGTAATATATGCCATGTTTTAGCATACTGACCATTACATAACATTTTTAATAAACAATATTTTGTGTCATCTTATTATTATGATCATGTTTTTTCTAAACCTATCTAGGTACTTAACTTAGGAACCTTACATAGCCTAGTACCTACAAGTAGTCTACCTAACTACACCTGTCTTTGACTGTGTTTTCATGCAAACACATCAAACTAGTGTGAACCCGGTGCATAATGCACCCGTCGAGCTCCCCCCCGCCACTGTGAAGTCCCGCTAATATTTATAAGTTTTATTTTTTTTAATTTTTTACTCTTTATTTGGTTTCTTCATTTTTGGAAATTTTTTTTCTCTTAAAATTATTTTACAGTATTTCCCTTTCCTTGTTTCATTTGTTTCCATTCCTTTTTTATAGTTTTATAGTTTTTACTTTTTTTTTGGTTTATGTTTGTTTCATGTTTTTATTTTTTCTATTCTTATTTGTCTATCTTCATTTTTTTCTATTTTTATGTATTTATGTATTTATTTATTTAATTTTTATTTTGTTTTTCAAAAAGATTCTATTTTTTTAAAAATGTTTTATAATGAAAATAATTGAAAAACAATTTGGCCCCCCCTGCTGGGATTTTTTTTTTGTTATAACTTCCTAACTATCGCTCAATAAAAAGTAACTTAGGTAAATTAGGTAAAGGAAGGTAACTTTGAAAAGGTAAAAACGAATAGACACACAGACAGACACCTACCTACCAAATGTTAGGCCGGTTCTGCCGGTGAATTAAAATGCAAAATTGTCGTGTCAAACGGACGGACGGATGCACAAACATAGTGAATTTATATATAAGATATTAATTTAACCAAAAGAATAATTTAAAAAATATTCATTTGGATGGGTTCAAAATGAAATCTATTAAAATCAAAAAGTGAATCTAGAGTTCTAGGTCTATGTATTCTATGGTGGCTCATTTTTTGAAAAAACAAAAGTTCACAAAAATCCATTCTACAATGTTAAATATTGAAATTTTATGGTACCACAAGTTCAACGGTAATAAAATTCATCTATAAAAAACAATAAAGTCCATATTAATAGAAGCCCACTTACATATTCCAAATATATACACCTTTAGAAGTTTTTTTGATAATTGAATTATTTTTTTTATGTCAAGGACTTATGAAAATATGGTTCAATTTTAACCATTCAAAAGTCTTTAATTAAAGTTTGATTATGATTTTTGAGGGAATATTTTCACAATTTTTTTTGTTATTGGATGTTACACCATATATTTGAATCCTTATAGATAATTTGGAATGGAATTCAATATAAACCTTTTTATTTTCTACCATTCTAGTTTATTGACCAGTCCATATTTTTATATTTCAAAAGTCCATTATGAAAAGTGTGTGTACTTTTATTGAAAATATTCAAGTTGTTAATGTATAATCAATTTAAAATTGTCAATTTGATAAGTTTTATTATTTTTTATAGGTGTCCAAAGAAAAGGTACTTTACAAAAATGTGCATTGTGACTCAAAAAGTGAGCCACCTTAATGTGCATTCACCCATCCAAGTTATTCATTTAAATCTCAAGAAAAATTCAATCATGGACCATGGATGATCATTAGCAAAAATGAATGAAAATGGCAAAAGTATTAGACCAATTTCAAAAAACAAGAAGAAACACAAAGCTAGACTTTGTGCAAAAATTGCATTCAAAATCCCTTTAATTCTAAAATATCCACAAGGATGATGTATGCAATCAATGCATATCAATAGTAAAGTATTATTTAATCCTTAATTTTTCTTTATCTTGAATGAAATTAGGGAATTGAACAAGTAACCCACAATTTTAAACTAAGGAAATTACGAGGGCAATCCCCATTAATTATTAATTGCATGTGTGACCTTCAAAATGTTTTAGTGCCATGTTTTAATCACCCTAATACGTACTTTTAATCCATTTTCAAATTGGCATTTTTTTGGGGGAAAAAATTCACAAAATCTTGACCTTAAATAAAAAAGAATATTTTGCCACAAATTCTGTCTTTGGGTGAAAAACCAAAATTTGGAGAAAGAAACAATTTGGGGAGAATTTCACCATGCAAATTTCAACTAAATTGTCTTGTTTTCAATGTTCTGAAGTAGGAATAGGCAGGGAGCATCCCAAGGTAGGTTTAACATTTATTGATGATAACTCTTAGAAATCTATTCAAGGTTTTTTCCAAACAGCAGCCAAATGATGATATAGATTTTTGAGGGCACTGGAAAGTGACAACATATTTTCAGAAACCAACATTTCCCTTAGTTTTTTGTGTTAAAAAACCTGGCATATATCATAAAATTGACAAAAAGTTTGCAGAAAGTTTATCAATTTTGGATGCTAAATCTTGTTTGGGATGTTCAGTAACATGTTAAAGCCGAACACTGAAAACTAATAATGATAATAATAATATCCTGCGGTCCAAATGCATGAGCAATGTTTGCAGGAAAAAGTGATATGGGAACTTGGGTTTATATTCAGGATTAAAGATGTCTAGACGCCAGATATTCTCACGAGGAAAGTGTTGTAGCACTGGTGGTTACCTAGATGCTGCAGGCTGTAGCGGCCGCTGGAGTCTAGTTCGAACTTTTCCAAGAGAAACTTTTCCCAGCGAGGTCACCCCCCATGCAACTAGCTCGCTGCGTGCTTGACCAGACTGGAACGGGCCCATCGAGACCATGCAGCTCAGTCAGTGGTGGTCGTCTTCACGTGCAGAGCCAGGAAAATTGTCGTGTCAAGTAGACTCTGCTGCAGCTAACCGCCGATCAGTTAATCATAAAACTAAAAGAAAATTTATAAGAATTCAGGTTTTTCCAGAAGAGAACAATATTATACTCTGTACTAAATTTACAAGTATTGGTGTAATTAACACTTGCTATCTCACAAAATATTTTTAAAATTGATTTATTTAATAATTGGGCGTAAGCATGATAAAGTAAACAGTTCCTTATACTTGTCAGGAATAATGAAAAGTAACCTTAAAATAAGCCCTTATAATTAAGTTGAAATTTCAACAATTCTGGAAACTATTTCTTGAGATTTATACTTACTACAATGTGGTCAATTTTGACTAGTCGTCTAAAAGACTACTTTTTGACTAGTATGCTAGATTTTTCAAAGCTAGACCAGCTTGACGTCCTTGACTAATCCCCTCCAAAACAGTTATTAATTGCACGACAGGATTAGGTTGGAGGAGTAAATTTGAGCCATGCTCCAAAACTTAGGGTCTCTTTCCATTTGGCTGTTGTGATGACAATTAAACACAGCGTGCTGTGATCACAACAGCCTAACGGAAAGGCACAATTGACAGAGGTACTTGTTTCTTGTTGCACGGATAAGCACTTTCCATTGTAAAGCTGCAAACGTTGAAAATATGTAGTTAATCAAGGTTAAAAATTATAGGAACATGTTCCTTGACGAGAGGAAAAAAAAATTGTCACTTTGTAATGAGTCACAGTTTGATTCACAGAGTCTCACATTTCCTACATTTGATCAATGCTTGAGGGGTAGAGCTATGAGGTGACTTTGAGCACAGGTAGCTGGAAAAAGAATGAAAGCTATGATCAAGATGACCTAAGAGCATCTGAGACTCCAACTAATAATTTCAACCTAGTAATGCTCAAGATTAGCTTTGTTATACAACTTTCAGAACATGTTTGGAAAGTAACATGAGCCACGAAAGCAGAGCAATATTTTCTGCAGAGTCGTCAATTTGCAAGGTACAAATAAATAATTTCATTTAGACACTTGTCATGGGCCGTGTAGCAACGCTTTACATAACTTTCATTAGGGGTCCGAACATAATAATAGCATAAAGGAAGCACAAAGGGTGCGAATAAATAGCTTAAAATTGTGCACATCTAATCTTTGAAAAATCCTCATGAACACCACAGCTACGCCCTCGCCTCCAATTTGTTTGGACTAATAGCTTTAAATTGTATTTTTATGGCTAAAATAATTATGCTGTATTCTACTCACAAAACTCGTAGGTGCACCAGAGCTCCCAGCTGCCTAGGAGCTTAATAACAAGTGACTTGGAAACTTTCCCCATTCCAGGCCTGAAATGGATTCATTTGCATGGTTGAATAACAAAAGTCCAAACTGATGAACTAATTTGCATCATGTGTACTGGACACATAAAATGATCGTAGCTGGCTGCATCTGCCAAGAATGATCAAATGATAATTCATGACTTAAATACTCTGCATGTTTCTGAATGTAATTTTGCATAATGACAGGGTACAGAAGCTCCAGACCAGTGCACATCATGATTCAGCTATTACTCAGCAGCTAGTGCCACTGCTGCTCCCAATTTTCAAATTGAACACTTTCTAATATTAACCAAGCCCCTCTCTAAGTGTTTGGTTTGGCTTGCAACAAGGACTTCATACCCTAGTTATATGAATTCCTCTAAATTTGAGAAGTAGTTAATTTGGCTAATGACACCCAGTATTCAATATGATGGGTTTATAATGCTTCTAGCCATCTTGATGCTGTTTTATCAAATCATAGTAAGATGGAATTAACTAGTACTCCAGCTACTAGTGTCCAGAGATGCTCAGGATGCATATAATTCGCCTGAAAAATTAGCATGAATTCTATGATACTCGGTCGCAACCTGGACAAGGGTGCTCAATAAACCTTGCGTTGCTTGATCAAGTCAGAAATTTAAAGTAGCTTGTTTTCCATCAGCAGGTCTGGCCAACCGAACAAGGAATCCTGAAAATTGTTAGCCTGATCAGCAGCATTGTGTACTAGCTGCCAGTGGTCATGGTGTTTAAGATCAGGACATCCTTCTGGCTCGTGTAATGTAAGACCTCCAGCAATATTAGATGTGACGGTGCTCAAGATGTAGGTATCGATCATGTCTACACTAGTACTCTGATCATCATTTCCCAAAGCTTTCCTGTCTTGATCATCATGCCAGCAGCTTCCTGGCATGCTAGAATCACTCGAGATTGCTTCAAGGCTTTCCAGATCGGCGCCAGAGCTGTTAGTGGGCTCTGCAATATCATGCCTGCCGGATGATCCTGCGGCAAGTTCTGGCAAACTAGAGAAACGTTTTGCAGTCACGTCGACGGTCAGTCCTTTGTCTTCAACAGCAGCTGCTGCTTCTGTAGCTGACGATAGCAGACATAAAACTGAGACACCATTCTCAGGTGTTACCGGTTCTGCAAGGTCCTCCTGCTGATCACCGTCTTTCAATCCTGAAGCATTAGCTGTTGAAGCCGTTTCTCGCCCCAGCTTCATCTCATGACATGCAGCTGGTGCTGCTGCCGCTTCATCCGGCGTTGCAGTAATTTTGGATAATTGATCAGGATGATCCAGCTGGAGTTTTTTTTGTTTCTTGCTCATGGAGCTGCAGGTATGAGTACCAGAATAGGTGACTTCAAAGAGGGAGGGATCCGCGTCTGTGGGCTGCACCGTCTTCTTTGCATTGCACTCCTTTACACTGCACTTGTAGTATCCTCTGTTACATATACAGCACACCACATGAACAACCGATTCGTTCATCAGCAGCCTGCAGCTGTAAGGAAATGAAGCCGAGTTACAGTGGAGAAGACTCTACAATAACTAGAAGATCACATACACACTACAATTTCTCTCACACAAGAGCCGTGGTTTCATTCATTACAATGTACAATATGTGCCTTTATTTTGCCATAATTATAGTAAAGCACTCCCAAAAATTTCTTAGTGTATTTGGAGCGCACATTGAAAAGGTAACATTCACTGTACTGCACCAGAGGGATCTTAGGTTTTTTTTATTAAAGAGGAACATTTCATTATGTTGCTTTACGCTTGGGAAGGCTCTCGAACGAGGGCGTAACCAGAATGCGGGCACCACCTTGCCCTGGCCCCATACCCTTATTCTAGTAACTTCCCTGACCTCAGGCCTTACATACCACTTAAATTGAAAATTTGACATTAGGTAATGGCACATATTAGAAAGTAGCAAGAGTTTTAGTACTACTATGGATGATATCAATTTGATTACCTGCAAAAGTTTGCATTTTGAATACTTTTCTTTCCGTATTTCTTCCAGCCTCGATGTTCATCTTGGGGAATCGCCTTCTTGGTGTCGACCCCTGGTCGTAGACGTTGGTACGCTACCATCATATGTTTCCGTACAGCTAAGTCACCATCGGCGGCTGCTGCTTCTCTGCAAATAAATCCTAGGGAGGTCATGAGTTCCAGGTTTCAATTGGGAAGTTCAAGTTCCTTTTTTTGTATCGCACGACGTCGACGTGAGCAAAGTTCAGGTTCCGTACAGGACGGTCTACACAAAATATACTACACGACCATACATATTCTTGGGCACCAAGCTTTTCTGGACTGCAGCTGGAATTGCTTGTTTGACCTCAGCCGCCATGGAAAACCTTTGTTGATTATCCATAGTTTTGGGAGAAAGGTCTTCCAGGGAGGAAGGTTTATTCTCAACAATTATTTCTTAGGATTTCGTGTAGGACCGTCCAGATAAATTTAAATTTCCCCCTATGCAAACGTGAAATGGTTTTGTTAAATGACAATGGGAAAATACACATGATGGACCTTTGTTTCTACGATGGGAAAATCAAAATTAAACATTGAAATATTGGTCCCACGATTCCCTTGGAGAGCTTTCTCTGTGTTTTTTTAATTCAGCTTTAATTTGTCAAAGATTCCACTCTTTTCCCTACAGAGAATGCCAAAAAAGTTTCTTGTTATTAGCCCGCTCCTTCTTCCTGAAATACGGAAAAGATCCCCAGGGACCATTGAAGAAAACGGAAGCTGTGTATGCTTTGATTGCTGGACCAAGACTTTTCAAACATCCGGCGCCGCAAGCATTTCGAAAATCACCCAAGCTCTAAATTTTCTACTTTTAAAACAAAAAAATTCCGTCTGAAGTTGACTGAAAACTCGACGAACTTGGGACGTTTGCCCATTAGGGTTCAGTGGACTAATCATCACAGTAGCTTTCCATTAATGTTACCCAGCTATTTGGTTGACATTGATTAACATACATATTTTTAACGCATTTGCAGCTCTCCAATGGAAAACCACGGTTTATCCAGCAAGAAACACGGCCCTTGATCATTGTCTTGCCATTAGGATCCTGTGTGCTCACAACCACCTAATGGAAAGAGGCCCTTAGTCCTGCAAGCTAGCTGCTAGCTTCTTGTTGTACCAATTTTGACCAGGTTTAGGGAGATCATATGCAACCGTGGAATTGATATTCAGAGTGTCAACAGTTTATATATATATATCAGGGCTTACCTGTCGCGTTTCAGACGACTTTGGTTGCCTTTTGACGTCATGGAGCGGCTTTTCGAGATTTTTCGTGGAGCGTCGTCGTCATTGTTGGTGTCTTGAATAGCACAGCTAAAGTCGCTCTCATCAGCCCTAATTTTGAGATGGACCATGTTGGAGGATAAGCTTCGAGGAAAGGCCTCCGACGTGCAGACCTGCTGCTGCTGCTCCACTGGCTTGTGCACCAGCTTCTTGCACTGACCAGCTAGTGCTGCTACAGCGCCGATGTGCTCCATGGCTGACTCGACCTGAAGTTGGGGCCAGTCATCGGTTCCCATTAATCCTAGTGCCGGATTGATCATCCCTTTGAAGTTCTGTCCTTGAATGGGTTCCAAGTCGGGAGCTAGCATGCTCAACGAACGTTCTAGGCCTGCATGCTGTAGTCTCATCAGTAGCTGCACATGCCGCATCATGTAATTGAATATATACTACTATAAAACCTTTGAGCGGTTTTTGTTATAACAGTGGGTATCAAACCTTTGCTTATGTCTTTGAAATGATCGCTTATTACGATGAACACTATTTGACAGGAACAAATACGAGGAGATCATCGTTTTTGTTTTTTGGTTCTTTTTTTCTTTTGAAGCACAACAGCAGACCTGACCTGACAAGCTGTTGGCACCCCCAAGTCCAGCTCATTACCAGAGGGTCGGCAAGGAGTTTCACTTGCACACCACTAGGTTTGAACCCGGGACGTTTTTGAGTTCCCAGGTCCCAGAATTGACTATACCAGTGAGCCATCACCCCTCTGGTTCTATCCTTCATTTAGTTTAGGCTCCCTCTACTCATCAACCGTTTATCTTCTTTCTTACCCTATTGCTTTGACCAAAAGTCGTGAAAAGTCATGCTAAAGTTGAGAAAAAGACTTCAGAGTGGTCGTTTTTGGAATCAGCACTACTCTCATAGCAAACACTGCAAACCAACCATGTGTACCCCTAGCAATGGGTGCTGATTTTCACTTTTCTCATTAGCGCTAATCTCTGTCGAGATAAGCGAAGGTTAAACACCCACTATTAATCACTTGCAATTTTATCTGGAGAACTGATCAAGCCTAAGGAAGAATCACCAACTACACTCAGCAAGATATCTGGAATTCTGGATCACTGGCAAGTCCTTCTTTGCTTGGTCCAGCCCTTGTACTTCAAGGACTTCGGACTTGCATGATACAATTGATCGCTGGTCGTTATCCCGACCATGCTTGGAGTCTTGCTTTAGATGAACCTCGACGTCGGCCACCATTGGTTAGCTAACACTGTAGCTATAGTGACTGCAGATTTCTTCTTCTTTAAAGTTTAACGGAAGATCTAGAGGAGGAAGAACTGGCATATTCAGTGCTCTCTCATGAGCAAGGATTCTTGAGTAGTAGTACCTGGTTGATCAGCTAGGGTTGCAACCGAGCTGGTTCCTCGAGAGTAGTGACGCAGGAAGTGGCTCACGGGAAAAGCCCCGTCTTGCAAGACTGCTGAGTCCTCTGTCCTTGTCGGAATTCCACGCGCACTCAAAGGCGCGTGAAGTAATTTTAGGTTGGGAGCGGCCTGCAGATTGGGGTACCTCCTGGGCATAGACGTTGCGCCGGCCTGCTGCTGTAGTGGTGTTGCGGATGCAGGAGAGTGGGGTGTAGTAGTACTAATCTCTTTGAGTCGACAAAGGGCAAGGTGGCACCAGTCTAATGAATTCTCAATCTTAGCCATCAGAGGCCTCAAAATCCTTCCTGGAACTAACTCCTTGCTGCAAGCAGTTTGCTGCTGCTGCTTCTCGTTGCAGCCTGCTTCCAGCTGTTGCTGCTGCTGCTCGTTGCAGCCTGCTTCCAGCTGTTGCTGCAGCTGATCACCAAATTGAGAACTTCCAGCTTTTTCTCCCAACTTATCACTAGGAGTACTGGACGTCGATAGAAGTATCTTCCACATATCCTCTTGGTCTCTTATGGCCCTACTCAACATCTCTTGGATCTTCTCTACGCACTGGATTGATTCCCAGTCTCCCCCACCCATTCTCTTCATCCCTTGGCTTAGGTATCTCCCAATACCCATGAGCACTAGCTAGATCACTGCACCCCGATATATCTCAGGCACTTAAGCTCTTCCAACAATAGCTGATTACAAACTGATTCCGAAAAAAATACTGAAAAGAGAAGAAAAAAATAGCCTTTTCAAGCGGGACTTATTTAAATTTGCAATTAGAAGATGTGAAACATGAACCGGATCGTCAGCTGTCTCGTAAAGTACTTAAAACTCTTTGCAAAAAATTAGGTTCTTCTATGCAATGCAATCTCTCGTTTGCTAGGAATTATGATAAGTGCCACTACAGAATAATTTCAGGCTGCTGATCTAGAACTCACGGGCTGATTAGTACTCCCGACTGCATCCAATCACCAAACACAAGTGTAAGAAGAAGAAGCTTGCAAATCTCATCATGGGCCATCTAGTTGTAGACTAGTCATAACAATGAAAGAAGTATATTCAAAAGTCACAGTAGCACACGAATTCTAAAAACGAAGTGAATTAATCAAATTCAGTAGCAATCTGAACGGTCACAACAACAATGGATGCAAATGAATTCATCAAAGTCAGTGGTAGTCTGAACCGCAACAACAACACTGGATGCAAATGAATTAATCAAATTCAGTCGCAATCTGAACAGTCCACAACAACAACAATGGATGCAAATGAATTAATCAAATTCAGTCTCAATTTGAACAGTCAAGAGCAAGATTGGATGCAACGGCAACTGATCTTGCAGGTCAATGTTATATAAACCATACAAGAACCCAAAGCATAAAATTAAATGGTTGAAATTATAAGCTAGTAGATTGAACTAGCTAGTTCAGCAAAAGCAAACTTTTGTTAGTAAAATCTTCTGGAGCTCCCCATCAGATTCTTTTGAACCCCAGCTAGTGATCTCTGTCTCTGTGCATAAATGAATCAAACATACAAGTTTGTGAAGATTGCATCTTCTACTTGTGCAGATCATGATTCCTGTGGTAGAATATATATTGTTCACATCTATTAACCAAGACCGCCTAGTGCACGAGCATACCACGAAGTTCCCAGCAGATAATGGCTTTCTCTGAAAGTCCCTGGCCAGGGGAGGAGTGAAAATTCCAAGATATGAATTCATGGGGAAATATAGATGGGTAGTCTAAATCATGTAGAAATTGTTATTTAGTATTGGGTTAGTTTTTTGCCACGTGCCCTATATCGGTTGCCCCCTAGAGGTTAATATCTGTACTCGAAATTCAATTCTGGACTCATAATGTTTAGAATATTATGATTTTAATGTTGTTCTTTTTTTTTTCTTGGGTGTGTTCATACAAATAGAGTATATAGATATTAAAAAGAAAAAAGGAATATAAATCAATTTATTGGATGTTGTTTAAAAGTCCTTTTGAATTGTTAATCAACTTGGGGTGACTTGCCCAAATTATAGCTTTTTTTTTCCTAGGAATTTTAAAGAATGGCAACCTCACATGTGAGGTGGATCACATGTGCCCGTTCAACCTGAGATGTATCTTTTTAATTTGTCACCTTGGGTGAACTAGCACCACGAGAAAACCAATGTTGGTGGGACAAAAGCAATATTGGTGGGTTCTTTCTTTTTTTTTGATAACTGACAGGTCAAGGTCAAGGTCACTTAATATTAGACAATGACCCGTTTCACATTGGGTACCACCTAAGATGCCACCTAGATTTTCATAAGGCTGAATTAACATAAGGTGTGACTGCACCTTAAGAGGCAATGAATTTTTCCTTGGGAAAAAATTTCACCATTTTGCAAAAAAAATATTCTGAAGAGGAATACTCTGTCAGAAATTTTCTGTTTTTGAGAAAGCGATTGCCCAAAAAGTGTCACAATTGCTTACGATATGGAAGGGTGCTTAAGATGTTGTAACTTCATATTTTGAATGTCATCAAATTTGGCTAAACATATATCTATTGAAGAAATTTACTTTTCTAAATTGTCAAATTGAGATCTCCTTCAGCCACCCCTGAGTTCTTGGTACGTTGGAAAGCCCTCAATGAATAGAGGCATTGACGTTGTTTAGCAATGTCTAGACATATTAGAGATATCTGCAAATTCACCCTGCCTTTGGGCCTCCTCTCACCCCCTAACCCCTCTTTTAGTGGTATCCGTAAAGTAAGGAAATTATATTAAATCTCATTATGAAATGCTAAAACTCGGTACGAAATGTTGAATCTCAGCATTTAATGCACAAGATTCGAGAGAAATTATAGTAGCTGTACAGGTAGGAGCAGTGAAAATCTATGTAGCAGCAGTGGAGGCGCCCGGAAAAAGGAAAGACAGGGCGAAACTCAGGAACCATCGAAATTGACGGTTTTGTGAGTTTCACTCCCCCTTGAATGCTAATGTACTCTTTTTTGCAGGTTTTTTTTAATCTCACCCTGTGTGTGACCAAACTGAGGGTACTGGTGCTGTCTTTTCTTGACCTTACAGATATCTCTATTGTGCAAAAGTTATTGAACATTGAACAAATTTGTCTAAGAAAAGTCAATAAAATCAAAATTATATATTTTGGAAAATTGGGACTTGCTCTTGGGACTGTTGGAAAGTCTTCCACAACTAAGATTTAAGGAATCAATTCCATGATTTTGTACCTAAGTTGTGTAAGATATTGACTTTTGAGAAGGTTTTATCGCTGAAATTGAATTTAGAACATTTTTTTTCGTAATCATGCTCTATACTCAAGGTCCTGTTCACACTTGGACCAGTGACACAGGCCACATTAGTACTTATGGATGATGGCCACTTGAGCAACACAGCAAAAATTGGGGGAAAAGAAATCACATGTTTACCAAGGGTTTCCTTTCAATTTTTGTGAGGTAGGTGGACTGGCTATTATTTACAAGAAGGCCTAGCCAATTTTGGTTCCAGGCCAAAGCCTTAATTTGAACCTGTGAGGAATCCCACTATGCTCTAGGGACAACCTAGAAGCTAATATCTAATTATGGCACGTTGAGAACTTTCTTTTATAAAATATGACTACTTTGGACAAAGTTCGGAAATAAAGGGAAGTGGCAAGAAGGTACATGAAAGGACAAAGGTCAGACTAGTTAAAAACCACAATGGGGAAAGGAAAGAGGACAAAGTCTCTAGGTTGAACTTTTAAACCACAATTTAGGGGGGCGTGGGTGGTCAAGCTTCTCTGGTCATTCCAAAATGTTGGTATTGGGGGGTGAGTCCAGGGGGAGCCCGGGTAGAACATTGAGAGGTAGTTGGGCCCATTCTGAGGTATAATTGACTTCTTTCTCACTCTGAGTTTGCAGAGTATGAATTTCTGACTCTACACATTGACTTTCTCTTCACAAATAGGGATATTGCCTTCCTTTGGAAAGGCATATATATTGACAATTTTGTCCCACCAAGTCTTGATCAAGTTTCTTGACAGAATGTTTCGCACCAATTGAGCTACAGTGCTCCTATTGGAGAACTGGACCAATTTTTAATCCACTTTATCAATGCAAGCTACTACTACAATAGAGCTTTTTAATTTATGCGTGGAGCACTTTTGAAGCACGTGCTCACAAACCCTTTTCAGACTTGCGAGAGCAGAGAGGTGATGTAAAAGATTAAAAGATCATTTTCAATTACCTTTCATTGCAAATCTTCTCATTTAGAAGATGAATAAATTGTAGGGTAATCTTTTCATAATGAAAGGAAACTTGTTTTGCAAATCGTGTCTTTCCTAGAAAGCACACTTAGCCATGTATGTACTAACATTGGTTAGCTATTGAGAAAACACCTGGTTATCAACTTGGGTATTGATCACCTATTACCATAGTTGATTATTTGTTTTTATTAAGAATCAAAATATAACTTACTCACAGGTACATGTCATTCCAAGACCCAGCAAGACCCTTTTGGGCTATCTATTGCTTATTAAAAATTTAATTATCTACTTGGATGACTGGAATTTCATCTGATTAAGTCACCAGTCCTAAAACCCTAGACATGTTTATGATAAAATGAAATAAAAATAAACCCTATAATCAACCTTACATAAGTAGTATAAGCAATAGTTCTCCATGTAGATATTTAAAAACTAACCCTTATACATAATTGGTGGTTATTACCTAAAAGCAATTGAGTAATTGATAATTAGGGTATTATTTTGACAGTGAAATTGATAATTGATAAATCTAAATTTCCACCAAGAAAAGATATTGGTACCTTGTCGTTTGAAAATAAGAAATAAAACTTACTTGGTTAATTATGAAAACCCCATAATTGACCAATAGTAGTTAGTGCCATTCAATTTTTGTGAGTGAAAATTTGTTAAAAGGCACGAATAATTCCAATTTTTTGGTGAAACTTTTTTTCCATAGAAGAGTTGTCAAATTTTGCCCAATTTGTTTTCGGGAATAGGTGACCATAGTTTTGTTGTTGACTATTGGTTTAATGGTCCTATACAAAATTATCATCAAGTAAGTAGAATCTATCTAAGGATGTTCCCAATTGTGGTTGCATTACTATATTGAATTTTTAAATATTAATTTTAATAGATATTAATTTATAGGTTTTATGAAATTTTCTAAAAACATGACATATAGTTCGCCAAAATATAACAAGTTTCTTAAATTTTTCACTTTTCTCTCTAGCCTGTAGCCAAATTTGGCCAATTACTTGCGTAGATGATGAGCAGTCCACACCTCACAAAATTAGAAAAAAATAACCTGGTTGTGGCACCTTAGAAATCCAGAAGAGAACTTAAAAGAATTTAGCAGGAGTTAAGACTTGACATTTTTGGTGAAACTTCACATGCTGGACAAAAAGGAGTGGAGGTGCAAATGACACAGAGGCTTTTTTTGGGAAAAAATTGGGCTCAAGTTGTCAAACTAGGGAGATTTGTTTTTAGACATTGCTATATTTGGACAATAGGTTCCCAGAATGTCACCAAAACATAGACAGAATCCCAAGTTTTCAACTTTCCTCTTCATTTAATGGTGACAAATTTGTAATGTACCTATGAAAGCCTAAAGGATAAAACTTTATTATAATTCAGATTGAGAAAAAACTCTTTCAGAAAAATAACTTCATGAATGGTAATATCACTTTTCAATGTTAAGCCACTGTGCAATTTCTCTTCTTTATCCTAGATATGATGTAGGTCCCCATTATCCCTATTGTTAACTATCTTTCTCGGTGAACAAACCAAGAGCACATGGAGTACAGCTTCACACGAGCGAATAAAGTACAAATTGAAATTACTTTATAGGAACACGTGAAAAAGGATTTATAGTTTTGGCCAATTGAGTCATGGGGATTGGTGCCATAACCCTTGCAAAATGATATCGACATGTCCATTGTCAACCCTAAGCAGTTGTGTGTGGTCATGGCCCACGGATCTCTCAATATCAAAACATCAACTTGCGTTCCAGTTCCCTAGGTAACCATGGAGCTTAACTCAGTTACTTTTTTTTCTACCTCCCTACTAACAACCCACAAGCAGGTTGTAAGTAAGTAGGTAATAATAAAAACAGCCCTTAGCTATGTATTAACCATCTACTTACCTACAAATTGTCTATTTTCTTACCTATCTGTCTATATGTGAAACCCATTTCCTATACAATTGGTTACCAAGATGAAACCAAATATTAACTCAGGTGAGGTTCATCCACAACTTAGTAATAATGGACATCCAGTGGATGGTGCGCTGGTGGGTGCTGGTTCACTGTGGCCCTCGAAGTCCACATAAAGAGGTTTGAGCATTGAGGCAAAACTTTTGGACTTTCCATTCATAGTGTGTGAATACCTTTTTCATTTCTAGAAACGAAAAAGGGGTTCATACCAATTCATGTCAATTCTTGATTTTGAAAGAAAACCTTGAGTTCTGATTCTTGATTTCGAAAGGGAACATTTGGCTCCAGTTTTTAATTTATGATTAGTATCTAGGTAGTTGCATTAGTGTTATCAACTTTAGTTGTGTCAGCTCAGTTTTGATGCCGACACAATTTGGTCTCACATTAGTTTAGTGTCTAAGTAATAGAAGATTTGTTTTAACATTGAAAACATTAGTTATTTCATTAATGATCAAAATTTAAAGCTCACAAAATTCTAGTTGCAATTGGGTGGAAAGGGGTCCCCTATGATGTCCTAAAACAACTTAGAGTGTCCAAATTTGGCAAACGAATTTTGATCATCATTTTCATAGTTTCTTTTACAAATTCACTAAGTCATTGGGGCGAAACTTGATTTTGATACATATGGTGACCCAAAATTCAATCACAAAAAATATAAATAGATAATAATAATTTTTAAAAAATCAACATTTGATGACTAAATATTGGCCACCATGTTGATGGTTTTAGATTTTTTTTAAAATCAAGATAGGGTCGACCAAGTTCCTGTTGCTATGAAAATCAAATTTTAGTACCAAAATGAAATAAAATAAAACAATATAAACTATCGAGATGGCAACAAAAATTTAACTGCCCCATCCAGATTGTCTAATAAGTGTGTCACATCACATAAATCATGTAAAGTTATGATGTCAACAGAGCCTTGCATCACATCATTTTAGGGCATTAAAAAGTTTAAATAAAGTTTGATGTGTGCACAATCTTAATATGCAAAAAATCAAACTAGAAAGCAATTTTGGAGAATAAGGCATGGTGGATATGGTGCATACAACTTTATCATTGATTACAATTTTATTTGCCAAGGACAATGACACTATGAATAAATAACAACTCCATAAACACCAAAATAGAATGCTACGTGCGGAGGATATCACTTTTTTTAAATGCATGATGCGCATTGTGACCAGTGTTGGTCAATTCTTCTTTTTTAAATAATCTTTGCTAGTCTTGAATTTCACATTTTAAGTTTTTGAAGAATTTCAAATTTATGTTTTGAACTTGATTCTTCAATTCTCTAAACCTTGATGTCTTAATTTTGGAACATTTTTTCACATTTAAGAACTTTTGGGCCTAATTCAAAAACTGAGTCCAATTTCATGTACATGTTAAGGCTAAAGATAAAATAGTTCAAATTTTACAACAAATTGAAACTTGGGATTGTATACAAATGGAATTTTACAACTAATTAAGATTTGTTAATTGATTATAAAGTTCAACATATTTTTGAACTTTTCACAAAAATTCAACTTGCCTACTAAAAGGACATGAAGTTGCATTCAAGAGTTAGTTTTTTCAAGGTTTTAATTTTAGTTGTAAATTTAACAAAACACTAGTTCAAAAGCAGTGTGGTTGTTGTGCTAGTTCGAATAAATGGGTGTGAATTCAAGTCCAAGTCACAACAACTTGAATAGACCCCTGCATTTAACCTTGTAAACCAAGGAACCTGGCAACACTTCTGGTATGATATTTTATGACCTAGACCACAATTTCTAGGTGAAAGTAGTGACAAATGTAGTGTATGTTCAAAACCAGATTACAAATATCTAGTAAGGAACAAATCTAAGAGGTGTGTAAAATATCAAACCTTACATATAATTACTCCTTTTTTTTGTTGTGTTGCCTTCGTTCATGTATCAAACAATGCAAAAAATGTTGGATCTTCAAAGGATAAATGCAATTTTAGTGATTCAACCAAGGCACATATATTATAAATTGTATAAACATGAAAATGAATACATGATCATGGCTGTGATGTGATTTTGTATGAGTCTAAAAATTCTTCAAAATTTAAATTGCTTCTATTTGCATTTTGGAATAGATTTTTTTCCTGTTTTTTGCGAGAGTTATGCCACCAATTGAAGTTAAATATACTCTAACTTTTCAAGTCATTAGACAACTGATGTGACTTTCATCTCTTCTTCAAAGTGTGAAACCCTGGAAAACTTTATAAAGCCAAGGCACCCAAAGGAGGGGGAGAACAAGGAAGAAAAGGAAAGGACTCACGACCGAGCCAGAAAACAGAAACCCACAACCAGGGACCAAAGAAAAAAGTCAAGTGTTCAACCCCCCTCCAGTCGCAAGAAGCATGTCGATAAAAGAGAGGGGAGGAAAACATCAATTAGTCAGTTCAAATTGCCTCTCACTTTTTTTTGTTGCACTTTCATGTAGCATAGATTTGTTGAGCATAATGATTCACACAAGTGTTGACATTTAAATAGTCTCTCACTTTACATTGTCACATATTCATGCTTCTGATTGGTTACGAGAAATGAATTGACCAAGATGATGGCAATTACATAATCTCTCACCTTTTATTCTTCAATTTTTCATGATTATAGGTGGGGCTGGGGACATACTTAACACTCCATGTTGTACCTGACCCGTACTAGTAGAGGGGCCCAGATGCAGGTGTGGGTGGACATGCACAACCCGCTACTGTGGAGGTGTGACAGGATTTTCAACCCTTTGAAACCCATGTGGAGAAACAAGAACGTGAAAAAGTCCTATTGAACTTGAACATGATAAAAAAGAAAGCACCCAAGAAAGGGAGAGAAAAAGAAACAAGGGGCCTGGACCAAAGTGCAGACAAGCAAACAGCCCAAAAGAGGCGAGCCAACCAAAGGAAAGGGAATCAATAAGAACTGAACCCTCCACCAGTTGCATAAAGCATATCAACTAAAGAAAGGAAGGTAGACTCGATAAAACTCCAAGTCTAAAAAAACCCTCAATAAAAGTCCAAGGCTTAAAGAACCCTCCCTTACAGTAACAGCCCGTCTCGAGATAGAATCGGCCTGCACTCTCTGTAATGCCATTCACACTCTCTCTTTATAAAAGGAATGTAACACCAATAAAGGGGAGCCTTTAGTGTCCTTGGCTATCCACTTCATATTAGCACATTGATGAAACTAACTTCAAAGGCCATAATTGGCATGTGGTATACTGCTACAATACTAGCATAATTTTTTGAATTGATTGGAAAGTTGTGCTTTTGAGCAAAATGTTTTGTGCCAACAGATTGACTTTGAAATTTGTGTTACAGCCAATTGCAACTTCATTGCTTATTGGATGTGCATGAAGGAGAAGGAGGCTTTGTTTCAATGGCCGTTTGAACCAATATTGCAAGGGTATTTGGTTTGAACTGTTAAGTTTGGGGGGTTCAGCTTAAGTTCTTGTGAGTCAAACTCAAGCTCATATCCTTTTGTTGAAATTGACACAAAAATTGAATTATAGAACTAAGGTTACAATTTATCTTAAATTGTAATTAAAATTATGAAAATAAAATTTTAAATAGATTCTTTAGGTAGGAAAGTTGATTTTTTTTTTAAAAGTTAACAATCAGGCTGAACTTTCTAGTCAAATATTAATTTTGATTAGTTCTTGAACTTCATACTTATATCGGTCCTTGTTTTAATTTGTTGGAAAACTTTTGTACTTATACAATCTCTAGCATGGGGATTGTGTAGTATGTACATAGATCTAGTCTTAGTTTAGTTTTTGAACTTGACCTGGAGGTTCTTGAATTAGAAAAAATGTGCCAAAATCAAACTGAAGGGTCTAAAATTGGAAAAACTGGACTCCAACTGGAACCCAGCAAACTCCAAAATAATTTTAAATGCCAAAACCATGACCAGAGTTTCTCTTAAAAAGGAAGAACTACAGAACACACATCTGAATCTGAACATTGTATGAATCAATATGAAGCACATGCTTTACATGGGGGTTTAGCCAAGATTCACATTTGAGTACTATAATAGGGCACATTTCTTTGTTTCAAGTTTTTTTGGGAAAAAATGGACAGCATCTGTTTGTTTGCAGATTTGAATTCGCTAATTCTAATTATAAATCAATGTAAGCACAGACTTGACATTGGTTTTGGCTATGTGGTTTTCATGCTTGACCCCTTGTACAATGTGAAGGAGACAAGAAGAAGTGTAGTGTTTGTTCAAGAGCCTTATATTATTACTATTTGGTACCACCCTGGTCTCCTAGTGATAAGAGTTCAACTAAGGTGGTAAGAGATTGTCAAACCCAGTATCCCAGGTTTGAAACTCATGGCTCAAAGAAAGGAGATGTGAGTATAAATAGCTAATCAAACACACGAATTAGTTAGGCCTCCTATTTTGTGTAGGGTAAGGACCAAGAGTTGGGCTGTTCTAAGAATGAGGGACCCATGCAAAGCCCAAGAATGTTTCTTTAATAAATGGGTGGCCTTGATTCATTTGAGAGGAGAGGGGGGCACCTTACAGGGAAGGTGCCATCCTTTTTGTTGAGGGAAAAAGCTTACTGAAGGCCAGGAGCTCTCCACATACACAAGCAAAATTCTACCCATTTTTTGCAAAATTGTGGCAATACAATTATACTTTTTTTTTGGTGGGTATTAGTGTTAATCCTAAAGTCCTGCCATTAGCGGGCAAGAAAGAACAGTTTTGGCATAATAGGGCATCAAACGCCTGTGTGTTTTACAAAACGAAATAACTGCGACCCAGACTAGGTTTTTCAGCAATTTTGGTGGTAAACTGAGTTTTTCCCAGAGTTGGCCATGTACTGAGATAGCCAGTTAAGAACTATCGGTTCGGGTTCCAGTTCCAAAACCGGCCATGGAGGGGTCGGTTCTTAGAACCAGCGGGGAATCGCCTTGCGGTTCTTTGCATTTGAGAAATTGGAAACAGATCCGAGATCCAGTTCCAAGATTGGTTGAGAGTTTGAATCAAACTATTTTTATTTTTTTAATCTGGTTCCAGTTATGGTTCCAATTTTAGTGTTTATTGTTTTTGTGAAAAAAGTGGAAAACATTTGTTGGTTGTAGGGTTTAGGGAGTTTGTAAGAGTTTGGAGTTTTGAAGAAAGCTTTCAAGTTCTCATTGAGCTCAAGTTCTCTTGTTCATTGCTCACTTTTATGTGGCTTTCATTGGAGTTCAAGTTAAATCATGGTTTTCAAATGCCCTGGCTCAACTTCAACAAACAAAAACATACAAGGTAAGTTATATATTTAGCCATCGCCTTCTTGGTCTTTGTTAAGCTCATGGCTTTCTTGGTTTTTGCATTGCTTCTAAACGGATTTCTTTGTTTTCTTTTTGTGGGTATGGTTTGAGGTTTGTGCTTGTGCACAATGGATGATGATAATGGTGGCAATGGCAGTGGTGATTGGTGACATGGTGGCAACAATGGTGGTGGAGATGCATTCAATGATGTTCTTATAGTGAATTTGGTAGAAGTGAAATTTAAATTCTTATAAAATCTATCACATTATTGTAATAACAGACTTGCATACATGCATATGTTTACTATTTTTATCTTAAATCTCAACAAACTTAACACTACAATTCATTCCAACATTAGATTCATGGTTATTGCATATAACTAGAATGTACATTTCAAAATGCATTGTAAAAGACTCTAGAAACAAGATTACAATGCATTCCATCATAATCTAACACTACAAAAAATTCACACAAAAAATAAACATAGAATTCATTGTAGAGGTATGTAATTCTTTGTATTATTGAAAACATGAATCCATATAACAACATAATCGCATGTTTTGTTGAAAAAAATCTAAAACAACACTTAAAATATGTGATATATCAAAACAAAATCTATTGTTTTTTACTACAAGTATTTCTAGCTCTTTCTATTTTTCTTTAAAACTTTGTGTTTCATCTTCGCCTCTCCTTCTTCTTATTCACCAGAACTTTCCCATTTTGAGTCATCCCAATACACATCATCATGATCCAAACAACAAAAATCCAAAATTCAAACTAACAAAATTCCTTGATTAGTCCCTATCTTAACTACCTTGTTCATCTAGAATCATAGATTCATCCTACCCGCTTAATAAAGTTGTTTTCTTCTCAATGTGCTTCATGGCCTTAGTGTTCTTCGCATAATTCATGGCTTTCCTTGTTTTTGTGTTCTTCATAGCTTTCCTAATTTTCACATTAAAATCTTGCCTCAACAAAATGCCCATAAATGTAGTTATAAAGTAACCTATTCATTTTGCTACATCATCCAAAAAAAACATGAATTTGGCATTGTGATTAACTAGGGTACTTGTTCACATTTAGGACCATAGAGACATAGATCTTGGCATAATAGGGTGTAAACATCAATGATGAAAATTTTGGTCCTAGCAAAACATTCAAAGAGAAAAAAAAATCTCATTCCATTACTATTTAGCCAATTCAAGTTCATTGATAGTATTTTTCACAATGATCCCATTTCTCAAATCTATGCCTATAATTGCATAAAAACAACAAATTTAACATGACTTGATTTTAAATCACACTAACAATTTGTACATTTAGGGCAAGGTTCAATACTATGTTTTCAACAAACACATTTATGTTTCCATAGTACTACAACATGTTCAAGCTTGGGTGGATTGAGCATGACCAATTATAAATCCATGAAATCACAAAAAAAATCTCCAACAACCCAAAAGGTTACATGGTAATGAATGCAGGTTTAACCTTGTGAAAGGTAATCATAAAATGTCAAACCACTGCTTTCATCATGATTGGCAATGTCAAATTGCCATGACTACTAAAACCCTAAACCTTTCACTAAAACAAAAATGAATCAATCAAATGAAAGTAATTGGAGCTTTCAACAACACAAAGAGTGGTACAATGACAATTCAACACCATCAATTTTGCAAACAACATTTTAACAAAGGGGAACAACAATGGTATTTCACAAAATCACAATGAAAGAAATTCTTGCAAACATTCTTTTGTTGAATCAATGATGTTAAGAATAAAACTTTATCTTTGATTTCATATTGTGTTTGAATTTTCACTTTGTCATAAAGCTAGGATAAAACTACCCATCACTAAACACATAGTATTTATCACCAAACATATACCTATCACTGAACATTTTTCAATATTTTCTTCATTCCTTCACCAAATTGAGCAATTTTTGTGTCATTGGACTTGAAAATTCGATGTCCAAAATAAAAGAAGAACATAAAAAACCACAGGAAGAGGATGCATGATAGTTTGCTTCAAATCTTTTGAAAAAATAACTTTAGACCCCTATTTAGTTCTAGTTTTCAATAATCCTCATTTTTAGTCTATTTTGAGTGATTTAAAGCTTAATGGGTGCACCAACTATGGCTTTACAGAACTTCTTTGTATTCTAAAGACAAAGATGCAATTACCAAAGATTTTAAGCTCAAAATCTTAGGTCAAATTTATTTTTAATTCACCCATAACCAAAAAATAAACCCCCTTACACCAAACACCCCATATCTTCCTCATTCCTTTACCAAATTAAGGAATTTTTGTGGTGTTGGAAGCTCTAGGTGGAGAGCTACGAATGTTCTTTGAGTTTGAAAAGCAGAGGAACAATGTGTGAGGATTCGACCTCTGAATTCTTGAACTATTGTTGAAACTGAGTTGAAGGAAATTGATATTAAGAAAATTCAATATTGATAATCTGGGTCATTGCATATGCCACAATTATAAATATATGATTATTGATACTATTGCATCTCCAACTCCTAGTGTAAGCATTAGGTATACCAGATTGTGATTTACTTTTTGAAAATTCTGTGGTACCAAAATTGGACTGATATTTTTCTTTTGCAAGACCCATATATCAGGACCAGATTGGTATAAAATACTGAATACCAAAAGAACACTGATTATCAATAGTAACATGTATTCCCAAACTTGCATTGGAGACCAAGTTACATTTAAATCATTGCACTAGTTAGTTTTTGGTCTCTTGAGTGGGTTGGCTCTTGGAGGCAATGTCACCAATAAAAACAGACATGCCATTCTTTTTTGGTTGGCCTTGGGACACCATTTTAACACTCAAAAGCTCTTTCCAAAATTCTTGGCTATCACAAGGTACTTACAAGCTTTCAAATGAGGTGATCATGGGCCATGGTTGTTGGACAGAAAGTTACCACCAATACAAAGTAAAAGTCCCATCCTTTTTGGGCTGAATCCCTTCTTATGAGGTAAAAACTCTTAAGGAATTTCTCTGCTATCACAAGGCACAAAAACTGATTCGAGGTGATGTTAGCTCACAAAGTTAAAGTTGGGTATGGTTTTTAGCCCCACCAACATTCCTTCATGTTGTTTTAGGACCACAAATAGACATTGGCCAAAATGACCAAATGTGAAAGGACAGGGATCTTTTTATAATGTAACCTTACACTACACACAGAGAGTCATCCTTTTTTTTTCCTGGCTAAATTTAGCGATTTGGCTAAGAGAAATTTCCAAATGGCTCAAAATATGCATTTTTTTGGTTTTCTAGTCATCACATTTAACAGTATTGTCTGAAGTATTTCAAGATTTCTCTACCAGGTTCTAGCATGTGTCCAAATTTATGAAGGAATCTTGAACTTCTTTTATTTTCATATCCTATTTGTAGTGAAATTTGGCTAAACTGTATTATGGATTATTGCCAGTTCTACTAGATCACAAGTATGAAAAAAAAAACCCTAAAGAGAGTTAAAAGGGAGTTTGCTTGCTTTTTGCCTTTTTCTGTTTTTTTTTCCCAGATCCAGGGATGCCAATTCTATCCCAGTTCTTTCGATGTAAGTCTCTAGAACCAACCATCAAGATTTGATGCCAGAAGTCCAAATCATGTTTTCAATTCCTTGACAGAGAGGAAAAGGGTTGAAAGCTGAGACCAGTTTTAGTTGTTAGCCCATGTCTCTCTTTTAAAAAAATTATTGTACCTCCCTGGGGCCCAAGCTCATGAACATGTTTATAAGTGTTGTTGTTGCCCCGAGCTTACTATGAGGTGAACTTTCCCAACATTTTGTACAAGTGGGTGATTTTCACAATCTCTGACCTCGAGGAACAGAAGAACATTGCGAGCAGAAACTAATGTAAACACAAAGTCACCCTCAACAAGATCAACGTGGCCTAACTTGCAGGACAACACTTGGACTTGGATGTGTACATTTCTTTTGCCTTTCATGCAATGATAAAGTCATTTTTGAGGTCTGGTTTGTTGAGGAAAACCCATCCTAGATCTATTTCCTCCCTCAAAAGCAATGCACCAATAAGCACCTATTTCATGACATTTAAATGGAACAAAATCACACCATTCCAAGAGTAACCCATCATTTTTAGAACACTTGAAAACAAGCAAACATAAGATACTTCATCCATCACAAATCATCATCATCCAAAAGAACACCAAAGATGTGGAAATGTTGTACCTAATGTAAAATGGGCTTGTCATCAATCCTTACTGTAGGACTACACCAAATAGCCTCCAACTCCTTTGTCATTCCTTGACATTTTAAATCAAAAAGTGTTCTATGAACAATTCTGGACAATAAGCCAATGATCTTCTCAACAACTTCAGTTTCTAGGCTAGACTCAAATCTCAATAGACCTGACAAATCCACTTGGCATTAAACCATTACCTCATTATAGTCTTCAATTTTATGAAACCAAATGAACCCAAAGTCTAACACATCTTGGACGACAATGGTTAGTTGTACAATGTACTCTTGCACCTAGCAATAGTGGAGGATGGTGCGAGGGCTCAATGCCTTGTTGGGATGAGCCAATGGGTGTAACCTCCCAAATGTCTTTTTTCAAATTTTTTTGAATGCCTTTATTATGTGCGGCCACTCTTTGCGATGATAAAGGATAATATTCCTTTTTTATTTCTACGAGGATGTTCTACAATTCCTGTGGGGTGTGCTCCCATGGGCATTGAAGACCAAGTTTGTAAAGGATGTCGCTTCAAGAGTGAATACATGGATGACCATCCCCACTTTGTTATTTCTTGAACAAACTTAATTTTTTTGTCACATTGGTGTAATTGTTGTAGGACATAATCTTCTTTTTTCTCTTGGAGGGTTTTCATAGCCTCCAACTTCTTAACATCATACCCCTTCAACCTCCAAAACCTTAGGTACTCTTGCAAGAATTTCATCTTCACAAAATGTAACATGGTTGAGTCCCCACCATGTTCTGATTTCCAAGCATGTAAAGATTGTTTCACAACCTTGGAAATTCTGTTTGTCCTTTCAATCCCACCACTAGTCCAAGAACAAATTGGAATTAGTAATAAATCATTGAGAAAGAACAAACACATATCAAGAAGAAGAAAAACTTATGTACAAAAAATGTACTTATTGGTGGAAATAGGTACCACTGCTCGAATGTGGACATAAATGCACCACCCAATGTGCCATTCATTTCCATCTTCATCTGAAGAAACATTGTCATTTCAAAAATTTCCATAATTGTTATATTCATGATAACGTCTATGTTAGACAATAGAACATAGAGCCTTCTCATTTTAACTTCTAGTGGAGGTGTAGGCAACTCATTAGAACTCTCCATTATGAAATTCTCAACATGGGCTCTTGCCTTTGCCTTGATATCAACTTTGGTGTAAAGAGCTACAACTTTTATTGACAAGGTAGTCAATGTTGGGAACAAGGACAAATGTGCATTAGTCATGTTCCTTTCATTAAACATGTTTGGGTTTTGTAATTGGAAACCTTTTCTATATGTTGTTTGTGGCCTTCTGTTGCATGTTCTCAACCTTTGCAAAAATTGGCCATTGAAACATATTTCCATTCCATACTTCTAATAAGAATTTCTAGTTGGATTCAAGCAAAAAACATATAAATAAAACTACACTATACAAACCCAAGATAAAAATCAAAACCAAAATCTAAAGGCCTTTACACCTAGACAACCACATAACATTTAAAAAATGGCAATCCAAACATCCCCTTGGTAGAATGTGGTAATGTGGACTTACCCATACTTTGAATTGGTCTTGATGAAAAATCATCATCACTACTTAGCTTAAAAACCTTTGTATGCTTAAAAGGTCTAGCCTTTAGAGAAGGCATACTAGTTGCTTCCCCTTGTCTAGATGAAAATGTAGCCTTCTTGGACAGGTTTGCTAGTTCATCTACACGTGTACACTTGAATCTCCTAGGCAAATTCTTCCCAAAGTTCCCCTCCAATTGTGTGAATTCTTTTGCTTCAACTTTCGTCCATGTGGAGACATTGTCAATAGCGCCTTCCCCATGTATTTGGGCACAACATCATCATTTGGTGATAACTAAAGGTGTTTTTGTCCTTGAAGCACTTCTTGTAGTAAGTGCATGGGAAGGAAGGTCTAATTCTGATTGGCATGTCAGGGCATTTCACATTGAAATGCACTTCTAAGGCAAGTTTCTTGTATTTGTCCTCAAGGTATAATGCAATGCAATGGTGTCTATTCTACTACATAAAAGACTTGTATATGCGGCTATTCCCTTCTATACCTCTAAACACCTAAACAAAAAATTACATAATTCCAACCTCACATATAGCCATTGTAGACCATTCAAATCAGAATATGGCAAAAATTAAAAATGGTAGAAACATGGATAACCTTCATCAATGGTGCTAATCCAATATGATTAGCCATGGCTTTAAATTCCCACATTCATTGAGCAATGTAATGTATGTTCAAGGCCTATTCCAATTCATTTTCGGCATTAGCAGCATCATAAATGCAAACTACTAACATTATATTTGTACTTTCATTGTAATTAATAAGATAGAACAAATTTATTGTTAAAAGATCATCTTCTTTAGTCAGCAATTAATACTTTTTAAATGGCTCGGAAATGGCAAATTTTTTGGCTTTATGCAATAGAACAACAAAATATACCTACTATAAAAATGAAATGACTTAAAAAGTAGTTTTACATATCATAAAAAACAAAAAAAATGCAAAAACAAAGATGAAATAATATTAGGTTTAGGTCTTAACGGTAGGCCAAAACCCACTAGAATTATTTTGTAAAACTAAAACATCCTAAGGTAGAAGAAAACACATCTACCTACATGCTTCCATTAACAAACCAAAAAAAAATTACATTTTCCAAACCATAATCTTGTGCCAACAATAATTCATACAAAAAACACAATGGGGAGACGGATACGTACCCCATCCACCCATCCTTTGGAGCTTTCTTCACAATGTCAATGTACTTCTCTCGACCAAGAAGGCCGTTAAGATAAGGATCCTCTTATGCATATATTGGCAACCCCCCTTGTAGTAAGTGTTTTTGGTCTCTTTTCATGCATGCTTGCATTGCTACAATGCCCCCTTTGCCTCTTGCTATGTTGTCTAATTCTATTGCATCAGAATCAATCCTTTTTTCACTAATAGGGACCACATTTGAGCTTCGAACTTTAAATA
Organism: Sphagnum contortum; assembly: GCA_963920785.1. NCBI lineage: Eukaryota > Viridiplantae > Streptophyta > Sphagnopsida > Sphagnales > Sphagnaceae > Sphagnum > Sphagnum contortum. Next base: position 15,455,164 of record OY987285.1, on the reverse strand, counting down.
CTATGTTCTTAGTGGTAATGCCACTATTTGCTACGCTAGGAGTAACATCAGTTGGTGTATCATTCAATGTGATTAAAGTCAACATTTCTACTAGCTTGAAGTTTGTGTGCCATCTTCAAACCCTATAACCTCAAATGACAATAATGCAATGAAGGACTAAAGCATAGTACTTCAGTTGTTATTATACCACCTTTTATCTTCCTTTATAAAAACTTATGATTTGGTTTAAGCTCTGTTAAAAATGATACTTCATGTGAAAAACAAACTATGTGTAGGTAGCTCTATGCTCCATGAAAACTATTATCACATCTAATTGATGTTCCACAAAACCCTATTTTCAAAATTGATTATTATTTTTAGTTAATTTTCAAATTTGCTCTTGTGGGGGCGAACAACTACTTTTCTTTAGAGTGCAGGAACTTAGAGAGATGCAATCGGTAGTGGAATGATAGAAATTCGAAAAGACATAATCAATGGTGCCCTGTTTAGATGTTCTATCAATGGTGATAAGAAGCAGGCCTAGATGTGCAATGTGGCAACTTTGATGGTAGGGTTTGCACATTGAAACGTCATCGGACAGAGCTTGTTAGAAAGGGGTGTTGAACACTTTGTGGCCTAAAACTGAACAACGTTTGTTTCTGGCAAAACTGCACATGGCCCAAAATGGTTATCATAACCTAAATTACAAATTGTAATTTCACAACATCTAGCGATCTGATGTACTTTATAAGTATTTGAATGAACCAAAATTGTTCAACGTGAAGAATCTTGACATATACTGGTCACAATGCTTATTTAATTAGGTGATGTTGAAGATAGATTTTCTAGAAATTGAATTTTTACCGAAACCAAATTTTCCTTACCAAAATTTATTTATCGAGTTCTCTTTACTGAAAACCTTAAACCAAATTTCCCGTAACAAAACTTATTTATTGAATTTTCTCTATCAAAAAGCTTATTACTGAAACCGGTTTTTATTTCCAATTTATATTGAGTTATATTTAAGACCAATTTTTTTGGGATTGGGCTAACTCACTGTTTCACTGTTTTTGAATTTGTTTTTGGAGGTACCTAAGGCTCTATATGTTTGAGGTACTTAAGGCTCTATACGTTTGAGGATTGTATAGGGCAATATTTTTCTGATTAAAATTAACTTTTTCTTACCATACTTTTTAATGTTGGATTCTATGTGTCGTTTTTTCTTTATATTTTGTGATTTATCTAGTTGTACGTAAGGTGCTTTTCCTTTTATTTTGCTTCAGGTTTGTTTTTATAAAAAGTTTATGAATTTTTCTTATTAAGATTTGACAATCCCCTTTGTGTTAAAGCTTTTTGCTTACTTAAAAAAAATAAGAAAAAAATATTTTTTATTCCTTTCAAAACCCTGTAGTATCCAATACCACAAAAAATTTGGTAAGCATCATCACTTGGACTTTAAGAAACCCGCATGAAATGTTTTTTTTGCATGTCCACTTAAGAACCATAAAGAAGGTCCTACAAATATTTTTTAGTTATCTTTTAGTTTGGTTTTAAAGCAAAAGACTGTACTTATTGTTTTCTTCTCTCAGTGTTTTGATGTAGCACCATTAGCAATCATTACAAAAACAGATTTAACATTAGTTGATGACATGTTTGGACACAACTATTAAAACTGTAGGAAACTGAACTAAAAAAAAGCTGCCCAAAAACTGAAACCTGTGTTGAAATGTGATGAAATTTATTTCTTAAAACAATTGTTTTCCTAATGACTTAGCAATTTTTTCTTTAAATAATATGACCAAATTTAGTTAAATCAACTTACGAATAATTATCACTTTCACTATATCAAAGCATTGGAAGAAAAAACATTAATTCAAGAGCAATGTTTTAAATGTGATCCAACATAGAAAATTGAAGACTAAGTTATCACCAAATTAAAAAAAGTAGTAAATCTGTTAGAATACAACATTAAGGATCATGATTAAAATTTTAGATTCTTATGGCTCAACTTGCGATAGGCACCTCAAATCTTGGAAGGGTCTAAAGATAAGGTACCTTCCTCTTATACTTAAAGGGCACCATCACCACTCTTTTGGTCTTATGGCAAAACCCCAAAAAAGAATGTATACCTAGTCTCACCTATCTATCAAACCATCTCAATATTCAAGAAGTGTTTGTTTGTTTGCTTAGATGTGACTGTAGGACATGAATGGGTATAGGACCGAAACTATGTATTTTATTACATAGCTATGGAGATCTATGTTATTGGTTGCACATCTACTTCTTCATCCTCCTTTTGTCTACACACAATCAACACCAAAACATGTCTATGCATAAATGATGAACTTCATCATCTTCCTACTATGAACTACACACTTTCCACACTAAAAGCATATGTCTATGCATGGGTGGTTAGCCTCATCATTCTCCTATTACAAACCACACACAATCAACATCAAAACAATCAAAACCAAAAGTTTTTCCAAAAGCAAATCTTTAACAACAACTTTGTATTCAAACTATGATTCTTTACAAAGGAAGTTGGTGTTTCTCAAGGTCACAAACACCCCTTTATATACTAATCAAAAGGAAACAAATCAAGAAATTTCCTAAAGATTATCCACCACATGTTTCCCCAAATAATCAAAAGGAAACAAAATCACATGGTGCACATGACTTCCACATTTAATCACAAAGAACGAAATCACATGGTTCCCCATGTGATTCCACAATTAATCACAAGGAACAGAATCACATGGTTCCCCATGTGATTCCACAATAATCAAAAGCAAACACAAACACATGGTGCATACGACTTCCACATTAATATGTGAAAGTCAATCCAACCCCTAAACTTACCCTTTTAAAAAATTACCAAGGTAATTATGAAATTACCCATCAAGTTACATGACCATGTCATAACTTACAACCCTTTCAAACCTGTGTGGCTCCTTGCTCCACTTTTGGTGCTGTCAGAAAACCCTAGGTGAGACAATGTGCACATTTTTTGTTCTGCAATTTTTGAACCACCAAAGCAAAAAAAGAATTGCATTTAGACCTTTTTTTTTCCTTTCAAAATTAATTATAAAACTGAAAATTAATTTAATAAGGTTCCATAAGAACTCTAAAGTTAAACTCAGGTACTGGGATAAGGTTTTGTGCATCATAGAGCCAAACGTTGGCCTAATTCTAGTAAAGCCCATGGCCAAAGGCCTTATTGTGTGTAAAGACCTATTGAATGTTTAGTCTTTATTCATATTTTTTCAGTGATACCCAATGGAAAACATAAAAATAAAAATGGGTGTTACAAAAAATGAAATGCCCAAAGGAGAAGCATTGCATTTTTTGAAGCACTGCCCTTCATTTAGGCAAAATTATGCCTAGTAGAATGCCTTCCTCATACGTGATAAATCCAACAAGGTTTTTATGATATATGAGTTCTTTTTTTCTTCTTTTTAAAAACAATGGAAAAATCCATTGCAAAGACAGACACCAAAGAGAAGGGGCAAAGGGACTGGTGGAAGACAAACCCAAATCAACAACCAAAGCCCCAAAGTTTACTGAGAGATATTACCACTCAAAAGTGGTTGATAACACCATTGAACCTTCCAACCATCATGCAAACAAATAGCAAGATACAAACCCCAGATCGAATTTAAGGCCTCTAAAGTTTTATTCTTATTGTCAGGATTCTTCTAAATTTGCTGCAACACATGTTAACCTTCCCATAGTCAATGGGCCCTTCCCAGATGACATTCCCAGAGCTTGACCTCATGCCACCTGTTGTTGTGGAAGACGAGATAGTTCTTATGAATTCTTCAATTGTTTGATCTTTACACAAAGGAAGGCATCTCTTGGGGGGCGAGGGATCTTTACTTCAAGGAAACTCTACCCAGAGCTCAGACTCTAACCACCATTGGGGCTTCATAAAACAGCACTTTCAAGACTTAATGAGGTCACTGGTGCAGTCAGAAAGTTTTACAAGAGCAGTTCACTAGACAGGGCAGGTTCACCCGTGAGGCTGACTTCCTCAGTTCACTGAGCAGGACAGCCTCACTACCACCAGGCTACCCATGATAAAGGCAGGATCCTAATCACCCATATGAAGTTTGAACATTGCAGGTGAGTGTGTAGTGGGGTGCAGCATCATGTTTCTAAGGGTTCCATGCAGAACCCTTCTGCATGGTTCTGCCACAGGGTTGGACTGATGGTAGTCCCCCAAAAAAGAAGTAAATCAAGACACCTGACCAATGGCAACTTGAACTAGGTTCCTGTTCCTTCCCTGATCCTCTACTAAAGGTGGTCATAGGTTCAAAGCTGCCTGCAAGGAACAGACATGAAAATTGTACATGTCCTGCACTTCCTGCACATCTTACAACCCCCCCCCCAGCCCCCGCAACACGTAACATGTGCGAAAAAGAGACCCAGACCCAGCGGTTTGATGTTCCAACACTGTGATGAACATAAAGTCCAGCTCAATTTTTTGTAGTGTATTTTCAGGTCCCTTGCCTGCCCAAAATTTCTCACCGGCCTCAGGATGGGACCTCAAATTCAGAAGGTACACCTTCTCCTATACCAAATTAACATATGTAGATCATCAGGCATAGGAGGGTAAGGGTTTTGTTCTTAGATGGAGTCCTTAAGATCTGATCTGTCCATAAATAGATGTCAACTTTTGAGCCCTAAGTTGCCCCCCAAAAGTTTCCTCAACTTGGTGCTGCACAGTTGAAAGCTTTTCTCCATATATGGAAGACACTTTGTAGGCAGTCCAAGGAAGAGTTGAAAACAGCTCTCCCAACAACCTTAACTTTTATGGAAGACCTTTTTTTGTAGGCAGCCCTCTGAAGAGATGAAAACAAAATCACCCAGCAATTTCAGTTTTGACTGTTTTGGGCAGTTTGGCAGGGGACAAAATGAACATTAGCATTTTGCCACCAACAAGTTTACTGACTGGGAAAAAAACAAAACAGTCAGTTCTCTCAGATGCCTGGATTTTCTTCTCCAGGGGTAAGATGAGCCATGTGAAATATTTTTCATCTTTTAAAAACATTATTACTTGGACAGATTAAAAAAACAAAGATGTGTAGTGAACCCAAACTACCTACTATTAGGAGAGGCTACAACAATTTGTTCCACTCATTTTATCACCAGTCAATCCCCATGCAGAGGGAGTGAGTGAGTGAGAGAAGATGATTGCCTACACAACATGACATAAAAAGTCAGCTTACCGAGGATTCAGTCTTGCATGTGAAGAATTGCACATAGAAAAATATCAAACTCATAACAAATAAGAGAACCAACCAGACCATAGAATGAATCTAGGCTTAGGCCCAACAACACCTCCGACCAACTAGCCAACATATATCAAAGTCAGCTTGGTGTTTCAGTTCAATGTACAAAAGATTGATTTCATACCAATGCTTCCACCTTACATCTCAAGAATAGAACTTTAGAAAATTATTGAACGTATAACAAATTATACATCTAACCAGACCCTAGAATGACTCTAAGCTTAGGCCAAACAACAACTACAGCCGATTGGCCATCAAATCAAAGTCAGCTTGGTGTGTCAGTTTACTTATACGTAATATGGTTTTCATACCAATGGTTCCATCTCACACATGAAGAATGGGACATAGAAAAATCATTGAACTCATAACAAATTAGAGAACTGACCAGGCCATAGAATGAATGTAAAGTTAGGCTAACAACAAAGTCAGCTTGGTGTGTCAGTTTAATGTACAATATAGATTTCATGCACATGCTCAAGTGAAAAATAGAGCATAGAAGAATATTTAACTCTTAACAAATAAGAGAATTTGGCCATACAATGAATCTAGACAGAATAACTACAGTAAAATGACAGCCATAGATTGCATATACTAAGCTACAACTATTAGGCAATGCTGACTTCAATAGTGCAAAATTGCACAAGTGAACAAGTCCATGCCTGTGGGTTTGCTTGCTTCTCCTGGTGATATTTGAATGGTGCATACATGTATTCGCCCTGGTTATTATATCACATGTTGACTCAAAGCAGGAAAAGCACAAAGTCACAAAGTTTTTCGATTATAAGTGCACTCTCCATGGCCCATGACAACAACAACATTTGTCTCAATGGTCACTTCATGTTTTCTGGTACATTCTTTTTCCAGGCTATACCTGCACATACATTTTAGTCATTATTTTTCAATGGTGATTTTTTTAATAGAAAAATGTGAAAAGCTTGTTTTATGGGGTTTTAATCAGATATCCGGATTATAATACAGTTTGCAAGATTTTATACTAGATTTCAATAGTATACAATAATGTAAAGACTGTAATTTTTTATTTTCATATTTTTATAGCTAAATTTGGCTGTCTTCTTTCAAATGAATGCCACTTAGCTACTTTCCAAATTTGAAATCAATGAACACTACTCTATCATCTACAACCTTCCATTGCAAAAAGCTTTTTAAATTGCAATGCCCAAAATAGAATGTTGAATCAATTGAAGGTCAAATTGTATATGACCTAAGGATGACATCTATCATGATTTGTTTTTTGCGTGAGATTATGTGTTCCTTAACTTCCTTTTGATGAAACACTAAAGTTCATAGCCATATGCACTATACCACTTGACAAGCAAGGGGGTGCTTGTCAAAGTGCGCATAAGAAGGTTTTTTAAATCATCATGTTGGTCTTCATCATCAACTAAAATTTCAAAGTGATTAAATTTTTTAAGGTGTATGAAAATCTTGTCACACCTTTTTTTGTCTTTTTTATCTAGTCTTTTTTATTATGTAAAGACACATTTATGGATGCTTATGATGAAATCTAAAATTGTAATGGTTTAAAATATAATCCTTTTGGAAAAATTGACGATTTTTGACTCATTATTTTTTATGAGGATCAAAATATAGGATAAAAAAGGATTACAATATCGACTAGGCCCTTTTTGTTTTGTGTGGTACATGTTAAGAGATTTTCACCCCACAATTTGCTTCCATTTATGGTTGCATCAAAGAGATTTTGGTAATTGCAACTCCCAAAGCTACAACATTTTTTGTATGAAAATCATCCCACAAGATTAAAAAAAATTGAAATTGAAAGAATACAACTTTTCACAAACTTGATATATAAGAAGTAGGTATAAACATAACAAATCACATATTAAAGAGTAAGTTATATGTTATACCAATCATTATGCTACAATCAATGGCAAGGAATTCGAAGATTGACATACTAAATTAAAGATTGTTCGGTAAATGCACTACAACAACATGGGGCTATTTTGCAATCCAAATATCATCGCAAACAACAAAGAAAGAAATTTCTGAAAGCCCGCTGTTGCAAACCATAATTCCTCGCAAACTCTTAACCTTTTGCGATACCATAACATTCGCACCCGTACCATCGCAAGTCCTTCACAACTCTCGAACTTGATAAAATCGCAAAACTTTTCCGATTATAACTGCTTCTATACATTGTTTGCGATTAACACTACATCGAAAACTATTTGTAACAAACCCATCACTGCAACGACTTAGCGAATCGACTCAAAAGTTTATTGATTTCTGATATAAGATTTGACGTAAACATTTTGGGATTCTCAAAATGTTGCTAAAAGTTTGCGAAATCTATGATTTCGCAAACCTATTCTAGAATGATTTTACCCGTAAGAGTGTAGCAATGTCTGTGACATGGTATATTTGGTCTTTTGGCTTTTGCAGTGTTGCAAAAAATTATGACTCCCAAATGGTTTTGAGATCCACTGTGTATCGCAAGAGCATGGCACTGTATTCTTATTTTGGAAGCAGGGTTTATATTCATTTGGAGTCACTTTGGAAGGCAAAAATAAATATCTATATCAAAATTTCAAAATTTACAATGTAAAAGGGTTTACAACCCTTGGGTATTGAGAAGGTGGCTCTGTGAAGTGTTGAATTGCACAACTCTCAGATAATGTTACTAAATCCCCTACCTTCCCTTCCATAACACACCTATCATAACATATCATGACAAACTTAAGTGTCCTGTAATATTCTTTTCTACCCTACAAAAAACACCCAGTTTCAATGCAAGTGTTTAAACTTCTTTAATCTCCACTGTGTTTTACCCTGGAGGATTTCTGCACCATCAACTTGCAACCGCAACAAATGTGTAAACTGTAAGTGTGGAGGTACACATTTAGCAACATCTAGAATTGATGTTTGAGATCCAGCTGTGTATGAACAACCTGCTCCATTCACCTTTACTTTAGCTTCCTTCTCTAGCTTTGCAGTACAGGATGTAGGACTGCACATTGACTATAAATGTCGCAATCCCACTTTGGCCAAGTGTGAAGGTGAAGCCCAACACTTGGAAAAGATGGGGATTGGGAGTCCTCCGGGACTCCCGAATGTTCAGAGCTCGACAGAAAGGCCCAAAACACCTCGCATTGGGGTGTTCTTGGTGCCATTAGAAAGGTCTTGAAACGTAGATATCGAAAATAGCCTCGCATTGGTCATTTGGACATCTGCAGCCCAAGTTATGGGCAAAAGAAGGGCCGGGAGTCAAACTGGCAATTTGACTCCCGACCACTAAAAGTCAGTAATCGACCTCTTCCCGAAATCCGATTTGAGAGTGCGACATGGCGTTGGAAAGATCTCGACGAGGGCTACAACTTTGGTTCAGACCTCGTCGCGATTGGACTCTGCAGTCGGGAGTTATGGCCGTTCAAAGTTCCAGGAGTCCTGCCGGGACAATTTCGAGACTCCATTTCGGGAGTCCCGGGAATTTGTGTCATTTGGATGTAGCCTCCACTGCGAGCTGCAGAGAATACTATATGGGGGAAGGTGGTGGCTTCCCCCGAGTCCGGGCCGTGGTGAGTCTTGTGTGTCCAAGTGCCCGTGGCTTGTCCCAACACCCAAGGGTGTCTCGAATGCTAAACTAACCTCTTGTGGTTGGTTTTTGGATGCAGATTCACACAAGCTAAGTTAGTCCCTCTTCCTAGTCTAATCCCGAGACTCCCAACACGACCCTCTACCCTTTTCTAGTGTTGGAAGTCGGGAGCATGCACTAAGTCCCAACTTTCCGCAACTTGCCAAGGTGAAAAACCTTCAAGTGGGTTCACCCCGGGACTTAGGAGTGCGTCAATAAAACATCAGATTGGCTGCACTCTCTTTTGTACTTGAGTGTCATGCTTGAAAGTTCATAGTTTTCAAAAACTACAACTGGAACATTCTGTAACCAAAACCACATTCTGAATTAACCTTGTGTCCACATTTCCTATTGACTAGCCAAACAATGAAATAAGTATCCTGCATGAGCATGGCACTTAGATAATAGAAAATAACACCAAATCTCCCAAACATCAGGTAGAAAAACATAATTACTCTTAAAGCCAAGTGCTCTCAAAAGGAGGTGTACCACACCATCGGTCATCACAAACTGAGGTATGTATGTAAGTAATCAGTAAAAGAAACAGGTATCTTTTATTTGACTTTTGAGAAAACAAGCTAAGAAAAGCTTACCTCCATCACCCATCCAACATATTTCACATTGTTGACATGTTGATTCATGTCCAAATCACCACGTTTTCGCTACAAAGAAAACTAGAACAAAGAAAACAAAGACAAGCAACAAAGTAGTAGGGGGAGGAGGAGGAGGCGACAACAGAGACAGGGATGGAAGAAAGGAAGGCCTGCAAGCAGGCAAACAACCAGTAAGCAAATGAGCGAGCGAGGAAGTAAGCGCTAGCGCAAGCTAACAATAGACATTGTCAATTGTTCGGCATAGGGTCTAAGGGATTTCAGAAAATAAGAAAAGGATTCCCAAATCTGGGATGCGTATTCCTTGCTGTTATTCTTGACCTGGTTTGAAGAATTCACTGGTTCACCGAGAGACTAACCTGTAGTTGGAAAGGAGACAGACACAACAGTGTTGCATAGAAAATTTAATAAGAAAGATGAAAATATTGAACCAAGTTCAATAGAAACCTGCTAAAAGACACTAGTTGGTTGTTACCCACCACTGCTATATAGAGAGACACACCAGCACTTCTTGGCCCGTGGAGCAAAATACTCATTTACAAACTTCCGCCAGAACACAATATTGTTGTCTTGTAACCAAATATACAAGAGAGAATTTAGAAGCAAAATACACTTCCACATAACCATAAAGGCCCCTGTTAAGAGGTTCATATCAATGTAGGAGGCAGTTCTTTCGCTCTTTTCCAAGAAAAGAACCAGCAGGAAAGGTTCAGGTATTACAGAACCCTGACTAACTAGTGGTTCTCAAAGGAACTGGTTTTGACCCAGAACCATGGTTCTCCAAAAACTTTCAAAAAACTGGTCAAGAAACACCAGATCTTTGAGGGAACCCACTGGTTCTTTGAAAATTTTCAAAAACCCATACCATTGACGGTTATCTTGTTCTGACATCTTTTTTTCAAACCTGAAACTAGGGGTCCTTGAGGTTATACCAAAATCAAAGAACCCACCCAACACTGGTTCATATCTCAAACCCAACAGGTTAGAGAACTCTTGAGAGGTGAGGTGAGGTGAGCAACCTTCTTCCGCTGAGGAAAATAAAACTATGTGGACACACCTTATTCAATGATCATTAGATCCCTACTACAAGATATAACACTATGGGGAGGCCAGCGAGGGGGGAAAAAAGGGCTTACAAGAGGCCGACGTCGTTGATGATACATATACTGCATCAATCGTTGAGAGCAGACCCCTAGTTCAAAAGTTGACTGCTTTGCTTGAGCTGCTTCAAAAGCAACAAGAACAAAAAACAACCAAAAAAAGGTTGGTACTTGGTAGGAAAAACCATCATCACCTGTCATTACACTCAAGAAGACCATAACTAGATATAGGGGATATATACAAAAAATGGAAGGTTCTTTGAAAATCAAAATGAAATCTTCTTGTGAATGGAAAGTTTATGTGTAGTTGAAAGGGAAATTTTATGTTTTTCACCGAGGCCCGAAACAAAACAGCGCAAGAACATTACGGACGAAAGATCACGATGTTTTTAGGGCGAACCACAAAATTGTATGACCCCAAAAACCTATCAAGCAGCTTACAAGAACTTGAAGGAATCAACATCTGCTTCTCACACAGAAGAAATTGGTGCTCTCAACAATGACACGACAAGATCTTGCACAATTAGTAAATTAGGGGTGGACGCCTCGAGAATGCTAATCAGCTCATATAGACTAAGATTGGGATCGATCGATTGGTTTGTAATGCCCATAGTGATGACATTCGTTAAAAATTCGCGAAAATTCGTTAAAATTCGCGAAAAATTGGGTAAAATTCGCGAATTTTAAACTGCAAAATGAAGAATGTCATCACTATGGTAATGCCATAAAGCTTAGCTCGTTTCGAGGCATCCACCAATGCTCCAAACAAGACATCAAAAGATTGTCACCGATGGAAGACTACTGCATCTTTTGAGTGAATACAATTCGTCATGAGGAGTCCACCGAGGCCCGAAACAAAACAACGAAAGAACATTACGGACAAAAGATGACGATGGTTTTAGGGCGAACCACAAAATTGTCTGACCCCAAAAACCTAACGAGCAACTTACAAGAACTTAAAGGAATCAACATCTGTTTCTCACACATAAACAATTAGTGCTCTCAACAATGACACGAGGGGATCTTACACAATTAGCAAATTGGGGGTGGACGCCTCGAGAATGCTAATCCGGCTCGTATAGACCAAGATCGAGATCGATCGATTGGTCTGTAGTGCCATAAAGCTCAGCTCGTCCCAAGGCATCCACCAATGCTCCAAACAAGACATTAGAAGATTGTCGCGGACAAAAAACTGCTGCATCTTTCGAGTAAAACAAACATCGCTTCACCCCAAAAAAATACAATGAATAGGTTTAAGAACTTAAGGAATATGCACCTCCTTATCACAGAAAAGTGATTACTGCTTCAAACGATGGCACGAGGGGATCATGCAATCACAACATTTTGTTTCTATCCACCACCCAAATTATTCGGCATCCGAGTCTTTCACAATGGAATGCGCCTTGGCCTCCTCCACCCTGAACACCCCTGGCGATTGCTTGGATGCATTACTTGTGTAAACAGAGCATGGGAGGCATCAATCAGAAACAATATTGAGATCGCCCACCCCGCAAAAAAGAGCTCGACAGATGTCAAGGGCACAACATAAAATATATCTGTCGTAAGAACTATGAAATCTCCATTTTCATGTCCAAGAAAAGAAAATAAAGGTTGACACTTCTTTTATCAACCGCAGAGAATTCCAAAGAAGAAAAGATAAAACAAAGGACCAAGAAACCAAGAAAAGAAAACACAAAAGCAGCATGAACAATGGTGCTAGTTTCACACTTGTTCGAAGTCAAAAAAGATGAAGAAACCCAGACAGGACAAGGATAACATGAGACCTCAGATTGGACCTGCCTCGTATTTTGCATGTTAGCTAAAACTTTACACACATACCAACCGGGACATCTTGGTCCAGGGCACTCAAGAGAAACTATTCAGTGTCCATACCTACAACCAACCTTGACGAGGTTGGCCTTCACGGGGCAAGTGTGCCGACTGCGTAAAGCGAGAGTCCATAGCAAAGCTCTGCACTGGAAGTCGAAAAAAACAACAGCAAGAAATCGACCCTAAACCCAAATAATGGCAAGCTTGACAAGCTCTATGTGAGACAGGCAACAGTCGACGAGGGAGAAGGTGATGGAAAAAGAGGTTGCAAAACCGAACGTTGTAGGAGCTCACAATGCACAAGCGGCACTTCTAACATGAGACCTAGGAGCGCCTGAACTTCTATTCTTCCCTCCAAACTGTAGACAGAGATGGTCAAGGATCGACAATGGATCGATAGAAGTAGTAGGCATCCAGACGGAAGGCAAACTTTGATTGTACTCGACAATGCCCCAAGGTTTTGTTCTTCTCTCCGAACTGCAAACATAGACAGTCAAGGATCAAGCGCGGATGGGCAAAACCAATAGATGTCAAGAAACTGGCCTTAAAAAAAACCTTTCAGACAAGCCTTTTTGATGAAGAAAGGAGCCTCTAAAACACATAAGCTTTCTTCGTGTGTGCAAGCCTAAACTGTGGATCGTTGTAGGAAAAAAATAAAAATAAAAAATTGAGACAAATCCAGGAAGCTGATATGTTTTTTTTTTGCTTCAAGGTTCGGTTCTAGTGCAATAGTGTTACACAGGGATCATAGAAAGACTGTGACAACGAACCCCGAAAAGGAGATGACGACTCCTCTTGCTTGAAGAGGGCCCGCCGCGGGGAGGAAGGGTCCACAGATTGTTGCCGAATCGCAAAACACAAGACAAAAAAGACGAATCTTGCATCCGCTGGAACGCCACAGAAGTTTTTTCATTTAAGAAAAAAGGCTCATTGTTCATGCACTAGAGACTATCCAAACCTCCTGCTTGAGGGTCCTCCTCTTTCTCGCAGACAAGAGTAAGAAACAACGAAACTTTCCCAGCAGATGACAGAAGACACGAGGCGTTCAAGATACGGACAAAAAATCTCGGACAAGCATAGACCCTGGAGCGTTGCAGGGAAGAGGGAAGGAACGAAGGAAGCGCTCCCCCGCCGTCCGCTTCAGACAAACAAAACTCCAAACTCAAATGTTTAAGGTTGTGAAAACCTCCGATCGCACACATCCATGCATCGTCAACCTTAAACCCTTTGTTTTTCTTCTCCTACCCCCCCCCCCCCCTTGCTTCTTGCTTTTCCGTGCCTTCCTCTCTTTCCCGTCCTTTTCCGGCTGATAATTTATCTTTTATTTTCTTTGGGACCTTTTTCATTGATTATTTAAAACATGAAGGTTTTCCTTCGTGTCTCTTTGCTTCTTTTTTATTTTCTATTCGGTGGACCAATGTTCCAAGCCTTTGTAATTTCGTTATTTTTTCCCCTTTCCATGTTTTTGTTGTGTGTCTTTGTTTAAGATTTTTCTAGCCTTTGCGTTTCGTGTCGTTTATTTTATTTTTTTAATCTAAATCGTTCTTCAATAAATATGGGTGTTTAAGTTTTTATTTTTAAACATAGTTTTTTTTGTTCTTCCTTTTTATAATTTTTGTTGCTTGTCCAGTTTTTGGGGTTTTTTTAGGTTTGCCTTTTTTTTTTGTTATCTGTAATTATTTAAACTCTTGCTTTCTTTCTTCTTATTGTGGGGGTTTTTTTTTTGGGGGATTTTTCCAATATACAACCTAATTGATCTTCAACGAATGATGCTAAAGGTGGGTGGCCAAGATTTATATTTGAATGATTGTGAGCATGATTCGGTAAAAGTTTGTCATGTTATGCTTGTACGGACCACAATGAAAACAAGATCATGAATATGAACCCATCGAACTAAAACTTCACTGTAGTTCAGGATGAGTGTGGACACACACGGTTAAAAACATCTGCCACCAGTTATCAGCCCATCTCATTGGCAAACTTCAAAGCCATTTATTTTTCCCAGTCATGTAGAACAATGTTTTTATCTTCCTTATCCCCCAAACCCAGAGGAGTGGTCACTTGTTGTCACATATGTGCCATGGTCCCGTTCTATTCTAGGTGAGAACCAGAGGTTGTGTTTACAACTTCTGAGGTGGATGATGACCATGTATAATGTACTACTCATTATTTTTATGCAAATTGCCATTGAGGCTTGTGGTTTTATATTACTGCACAATGTTCATTGTGTCATTTTTTGCCTATTCTGCTCCATTGTGTAATTTTATTTTTAAGAATAGGAGCACTGCTATGCGTACTTTACTGATATTTTCACTCGGTCTGCCAAGGCAAAATAAATTATAATAATGGTTAAATGGATTTATAGCTTCCATTTGGTTTAAAAGATTTTTTTATTTTTTTAATGGCATTTTGGGAATCAGATGACATTGTGAAACCTTTTGCGAAACTTCCTTCTCCAGTAACCTTTTCACTAATTTGCAAGCTAACGCACATTGCAACTTGCGATATGTACACCACCGAAAAGTTTTGTAAACATTTGTGATGAGGTTTGCGATACATATTCAAACGCAAAATGCGAAGCGCCGAATAATGCAAGCTTGCGATGTCTTGTGACTCTCAAAGTTTGTAGCGATACTTTGTGTATTGTAATATGTGCGATGTTTTGAGTATGATTAAACGTTGCGAAGTGTGGAATATTGCTAGGGTGGACGGAGACTGAGCGGGTCGCAAAGTTTTGTTTGTGGTATATGTCGCAAAAGTGCTGCGATGAAATAAGGTACATTATAAATTAACGATGGGTGGTGTTGCACAAGTTGCGATGCACGTCACATCGCAAAATATGGCAGGTTGTTTTTGCTTCGCAAACCTTTCAGGTTTTTTGTTTGGCCCTTCGTAAAAAGGCACAATATGTAGTAGTGATGGAAGAATTACAATTAAACATTTTTTGTTTCCATAATATGGTTTAAACCAAAAAAAATTCACAATTTGACATTTTTCACCACAACACATTTTTGATGTGTTTTATAAATATTTGAAAAATATTTTTTTTATGAATTGTGTAATTAAAGGTGGATAACATCCAAAATTGTCATAATATTGTGAAATTGATGCACTTGTCAACAATTCAATTGTCAATTGGAATAAATTTTCAATTTGTAACAAACTGTCACAAGCATGCAATGTAAGAAAGGGATTAAAAATATATGTTTTAATAATAATTTGTCCATGAACTTTGCATATATAAAAAAACCCCATAATGAATAATCTTCCACATCAAAATTTCCATTTGCCTCAAAGTTTAGAAGTTTATATTAAATGATACGAAAATATTTGATAATGATGTTATTGTAATGTTGATGATTATGATATTTTAAAGTTGTAAAATGTTCTTCCATTAAAGATGTAGTTGGGTTGACTATTTTTTTTGTCATTCTACAAAATAAAATGGAAAGTTGAAATTAATGAAAAAAGATATTTTGTTGTTCAATAAGGTGTTTTAAATATTATTTGTAAAATTATGGTTGTACACTTGCATAAAGACTCAATTATGAATCAATTTCATATTCGTGGTTTATATAATTGGTCTTATTTTTAAAACTCAAATCAATTGAATGAGATTTTTAGAAAAATTCAAAATGAGTGAGATTTTATGTTACTACTTTTGATATTATCTGTATTTTTAGTTTTGACACAAAATGTGTACATTATATTATGAAAACACCCCATAATCAAGCCATAATACCATTTAAAAAGTGGCAAATTTTGGAAGAAAATTTCACAAAAAACTAACCATTATTGCAACATAAAAACATTTGTTGTCAACCATGAATAAAAAAGCCCTAAAATGAAGAAAACTTGTATTGAAATGGCCTTGGTTACAACATGGATATTTTAAAATGTAAAAGGCCATGGAGATATTATTCAAAGTCCTTAGAGGTGTCATGAAAGTAATGGAAGCATTATGCCTATAAAATGAAGAAGATAAGCTATCCTTCCAACTTTTAAAAACAAGTTATGCATGTAATGGCCCATTGATGCATACATATGACATACATGTGAACATATTCCTTATAAAACTAAATTTATAGAATTTATGGTCACCCCAAAAAGGAGGATTGGAATGATTTCAAATATTCAAAAACAATTGTTGTGGGTTACCTAAGGATCACAATTATTTGCAACTTTCTTGTTCATTTAACCAACAACATTGTAATTGAATATGTTACAACATGAGATTTGAATGTGTCTAGAAAATCCTTAAAGATTTAACAAGGTTAAAACTATTGGGGTTCAACCTTGATATTCGCCCCCATCATCTAATCAAGGTATGCAATCTCAACTATGTGTCACATATTTTACAATAAATGTCAATTTTTCATTTATCAAGGTCAATGTTTGTTGAAGAATTTGACAAAGATGGAACATGGCACTTGTTAGCCAATGGGCAATGATAGATGAGAAGATCACATCTTTGATGAACATTCATCACAAGTATTTCAATGAAGGTGTTAACATTTTGTATTAACATCAAATGAAATAATCCAACAGAACATGGTGTCCAATTTGATCATTGCAAATTTAAATTGACCATTTGCACCAAAACATTGGTGAATTAGTTTGAATTCTTGAAGGTGTTTAGTCCATTATGAAAAAAAATGATGTCTTGCAACTAGCTTTGCAAACTCATTGTATTCTACACTCCAAGTGCTATTAAACAACTTGCATGAATTGTAAGAGTTGCAACTCATTGTAGCTCAATTGCAACTTTATCAAAACAACTCATTTTCTACTAGTATGCAACTCCACAACTATAACCATGACATCATGCTACTGTTACTAATTTTCATCCATCCATTAAAATTTGACATGTGGCACAATAATTTTTTTACCACATGACATATTAATTGAATTTAGTAATATATATATAAATATCTATTTTAATAACCCTTTTATAGGTAGAAGGTGTCAATGACATTACAATGTGCCTAAACAATCTTTATTTTGAAATTTGTTGTTGCGATGGATGAGGCTTCTTCTAATCTAGTGTCCTTTTAAAAGGTCCTCCCCTTTCATTATTTGATATGCTTCTTTAGAAAGGAGGGGGTTTGTGAGCTGGATGTTCCTTGGTGGTTTGGCTCTTTTGGTGATTCTTCTGTCTTCTTGGACATGGGTCCTTCCCTTCTTCCCTCCCTTGTATTCTCCCTTTTTAGGGTGCTTTGATTTATTTATGATTGGCAGGGTTTCATCACATTTATTTATGAGCGCCTCCACTACATATATTTTCATTGCTCCTATATGTACAATTACTATAATTACCTCTAACCTTGTGCATTAAATGCTGAGTTTCAGCATTTCATACCCAGATTTAATAAAACTTCGTTACTTTGTGGACCTCATTCAAAGAGGGGCTAGGGGGTGAAAAGAGGCCATAGACAGGGTGAAGACAGGATGACTTTAACGAAAACTCTACTAGATAGAAAAAAAACAGAATCCTTTTGTGTTCTTGGCTACCAGGTAGAACTTATCATGTACATCTGGCAATTTTGATTTTTTTTCTTTGAAATCTGGCTAATTTGGGCCATGTTTTACACAATTGTATATGACCAAGTCATATTTTTCAGGTTGAAATGTGGCGAAAATCCTCCAGTAAAAGAAACGCTGGTATAGATGCCTCCGCCATTTATATGTCCTCAGCCAGTGTTGAGAATGTTCATTGTGGGTGGTACCATCTGGAATGTGTATTTGTATGACTGCAACCTAATAGAGTTGGCTATGCGACTAAGCGTACTACTACAGAGGAAACAAATTTAAGCTTGGAACTAAAGGTTGGATGGTGGTCACCCTACTAAATCCTAGATCTGCCAGGGCCTGTCGAAATCCCTTCCCACACCTACACTTCACAGGTTTGACAAAACAACACCCTAAACTGGTTAGATAGTTCATGAAAACAAGGGGTGTGTCACATTGTGGCCTTCCCATTAACATTGAAAAGTATCTTAAGGCAAAAGAAGAATTATGAAAACTCGTATATTTCACAATGCAAGAATATAATCTTCAAAAAATCCTCTAAAAGAAACCAAAATCCTTCAAGATATTATAACTCTAGAACTAATCTCAAGTTTCAACACAAGCCAAGATATCATCTTTCAAAAATCCTCATACAAAAATAGAGCTATTACATAGGGGCCAAAAAATCCCTTGAGCTAGTATACTCTATAACGAATCTAAACACAATATCCTTGTCTTGGTAGGCAAGGCCAACAAATTGCTAAAAATATGTGCTTGATAACACAGTGAAACCAAGGCATTTCACAGCAAAGCCATGATTGCATTAACATAACATTGATCTTCAAGAGCACGAACAGAAGTGCCGTACTCCCCAGACTCTCATGGTCCACCACCTCTGCTTTCCAAAGTACTGCAATTTTGTGAATGGTTTTGTCGAGTTCCCAGTGATGACCTAAAAAAACAAATTGAATGGTGATGAGTAAGTGGGTTATTCTACTTGATACTGAAATACAACACTCTCTCAAAAGGCTAATATTGATCTTACTTCAAAAGTAGGTGCTTGCTTGCAACACATACTCTTCCACAACACTCTCTTTGGTTGGGACCACACAGCTACCCCACATTGCTCAAACACCCTCTTGACAAATCTTTTTTGCACAGCTTGACACCCTAAAGGAGAAGAAGAAGATAGGTCATCATATCTTGCTCTTGTGAAGAAGATGATATATGCTCTACTATCTTGCTCATCAAAGATGAAGATGATGCAACAAAAACAAAGCATAGGGGACACTTATTTCAAGAACATCTTGCTCCCATGTGCAAAGTATCAACATATTTTTTTTTTCATCTTTTTCTGTTGATACCTTGATGGATCATGATAAAAAAAAAAGAGGTGGGTGTTTTGGAAAAAAAAGAATTCCTACTCTAGCAGATTGGGGTGAGCATTTCACTTTTTGAATGGAGTGGGCATTTTGCTTTTTAAACAACTCATAATTTATGGACGACAAATTTCACTTGATAATATGCCCTGCAAATGCACTAAAAAAATTATGCTGATTCTTTACAATGCTATGGGTGAATATAACATACTAGTGTGAACCCTGTGCGTAATGCACAGGTGTGTTAAAAAACACCTTGGGCCCCTCATCCTGTCTTGTGAACTTCCGACTCAATCCTGCTGAGTAGATGGCTTCCCATATTGAATGCCTTGACTGTTCTGTGTTGGAAACTGCATAGTTCTTCTAAATTTGCCTCTGGAAAACTCTCTCTCTCTCTACTCTGTGGCTCAATGGAAGAGGATCAATGGCTTCCTGTTGCTGTACCGGGACCACTTCCAGGTCCATCCTGAAAGGATTCTCTGCCTCCTGAATCAACCCCCTTCCTGTCTAAAGATGGTAATCATCAGGTCCACACTGCCCAGATTTCAACTCCACAACACGGAAGATATGAACTTTAAAGACTAATGTCCCAGGGTTTGGATCCATAAGCTCAAATATGCATGCATCCCCTTCCTCCAGGCAGTGGGAGATCGAAAAGTCCCGGAAGCTTTTCAAACGCATAAGTGCACTTGGAAGCCATCTCATTGCAAACATGCATGGTATCGACTGCAGAATTACAAAGCCACAATGTACTTATGTGAGTGGCTGAATAATGGCAAACATAACAAATAATCAGCCTGTTGTAGAAATTGGAAGAAGCTACATCAATTGGATCATCTGCAATTGCACTTGCTGCCGCTCTGCAAGCAGCAGCAGGAATACTGGTTGGTTAAATTTTACATAGGGAATCGGTTACAACACTCTAGGTGTCAATTACATTCGAAGATTCACACATCCGACAAAACAAATAAACAAACAAACAAAGGACCAACCTCAAACTCTTCCTTGCTGAAGGATCGGTACTCGGATCTGTCAAAACAGACGGACGACGTCAATAATTACGATTATTATTATCATCACCAGATAAGCCTGCCTGGTGTCCGATTTCCAGATTCTTCATGGGAGAGGCACATGCGGCAGTTGATTCTAAGACAGAAGAAGAAATTTCAACAGCAGTAAAGGAAGGAGCAAAAAGAGAGCAGAGGATCAAAGTGAAGCAAAAGTCAAAACAAACACCACAGCGGGCGCCTGTTGTGGCAATCAACTGGCTGCTGAAGCATCTGCAGGAGCTTGGACATTTCCGGAACGAACTGCAGTGGCGGTGGATTTGAGGCGGCATCGACGACGGCAGTTGCTGCGCGGAAACGGACGTGAACAACATTGTATTTGTCGCCGATCACAACAGGCAGCGATAGTGTATGGTGCTTGGAGAGAGGCTGCAGATACAAACAAAATTAATTCTGCCAATTAATTCTGCCATAGAATCTGTTTGACGGGTTACAGAAACTGGGGGTCTGTCACAGACAGACAAGACAATTAATATATAAGATTCACACTCGAAGAAATTTGGTAGTGTGTTTGGAAGGCACCTTATACTTGTGAATATCCCCATCTAGAAAAGAGAAAAGATCTTACAACTACTAAATAGGAATTGGAGGATGTTAGGTAAAGAGGCAAGGTGTTTCCCCTTCCCCTTCGTAAATGAAGGTGTAAGATCCCTTGAACTCCTCTTGTCTAGGAATCTAGGTATGTTTAAGCTTAGAAGAAGGTTTGCATAAAGCTTTATGTTGGGTAAGGCCCCATCGGTGGCTGACATTTTGAAAATGTAATGATGAACAAGCCTTTTCTATTTTACTGGAAAACTTTTGCCAAAAAGTGAAATTAAAAAAAATAAAATTAAAAATGGAGTGATTTTGGAGAGTTCCCATTGCCAGAAGTGAGTTTTTTTCTTTTGGGCCAGATGTAAAATAATTTTCAGTGTGTAACCATTGATTTAGAAGGTTGATTAAAAAGTTTGTATTTCACATCAGGTTTATAGCCAAATTTGGCTAAATGTTCCTAAGGATGATCATGACTTCTTCTAAATCTTCCTATGGCTGATTGCCACTTACGCTACATTAAATTTTTCCTGAAGAAAACGCCAGGCTTAACTCATCTACCACCTCCTCATTTTGGGAATGCACTAACCTTGGGGCTTTAACTTAAACTTGACACTCAAAAGAAGAATAGAGGCCTGGTCAGATCTTATGTTCCGCATTGGAGGAAGAAGGTGTTATTGGTATATCCATAATTATATTCATATGAATGAGTCCATCCATATTCATCCTTCTTTATTAATTCATTGAGGGGTGCACCCAAATTTTTATTTATTTATTTATTTATTTTTGTTGTTGTTGAGGAGCCACTTTGATGGGCTCATCACAATTTCTTTCGAAGCATTGGACACTCCCAAAAGAACCCTAGAGATGCTTCCATTTGGGTTCCGATTTATAATGGATATACATTAAAAGTTCAACTTTTGCCAAAAAGCATATAGGATAAAAGTGTGATGCTATTGGGAAAATCTTTGGGAACAAATTGGGAACACATTGGGAGCAGAAAACAAACGAAAAAAAATTCTCTCTCACAAACCCAAAAGAAAAAACCTGGGCCCTCTTGAGTGCATGTGGAGCCTTCTCATCAGTCACATAAATATTATGGTCCTAAGACTATCTCTCAGCATTTTCAACCTAAGCTAATGGAAGGAAATGAAAGGGGAGTATGGGACGAGAGGGGGGTATGGGTGTATATATATATACATATACTAGTTTGAACCCCATGCCTAATGCATAGGTGTGTTATTTCAACAATGTTTAGTTCATGTTTTAGTTTTTTTTTAAAAACTTTTATATTTTATATTTTATGTGTTTTCTGTTTATATTATTATTTTGTATAATAAAAATAAAATGTTTCTTTTCACTTTTGTATTTTTGTTTATTTGGATGCATGTTTGAAGTTTGGAGAAAGAAGACACACCTCATTCTTTTCAAGTCGGGTTTTTCTTCATTATTATAAGTTTTATTTTTTCTTATTTTTTACTCCTTATTTGGTTTTTTCTTTTTGTAATTTTTTCTTTTAAAATTAATTAATTAATTTCCCTTTCCTTGTTTCATTTGTTTCCATTCCTTTTTAATAGTTTTTGTGTTTTTACTTTTTTTTGTTTATGTTTGTTTCATGTTTTAATTTTTTCTATTCTTATTTTGACTATCTTCATTTTTTTCTATTTTTAGGCGTTTAATTAATTAATTATTTTCTATTTTCTTCTTCAAAAAATCTAGTTTTTCTTATATGTTTTATAATTAAAATAATTATAAAAAAACTTTTTTATTTTTGTTTGATTAGATGAAGGTTTGAAGTTTGGAAAAAGATGACAAACCTCATTTTTTTTTCAAGTATGGTTTTTTTTCTCGTTCTTCTGCTCTCTGTTTTGTTTCTTATTTTTTGTCATCTATTTGTTAATTTTCTTTTAAGATTATTTTACTGTATTTCCCATTTTTGTTTCATGTTTAAGTGTTTAAAAAAAGTTTCTAATTGTTAAAGTGTTTTTCTGTTTTTATTTTTTTCCTAGTTTTTCCCCTTTTAAAAAATATATATTTGTTCAGTTTGGATGGATGACGGGACGGATGGATGGAAAGGATCATTTCATCCCGAAGTCCTTTACTATATGTAATAAATATATTCTCATAAGTGCATGTTTCATGTGGGTTGTTGAATGTGCATGAGGGGGTGGGAAGTGGGGTCCTCTACAAAATGAATGCATTTAAAAGTGCCATGTTTATGTAGAGAAATTCCATATGATGAAAATGGTAACTAACTAAGAAGTACCAGTGTTTCTTTTCCTCCCCAAAATAGAAAAAAAGGGAATATTCTGTCACAAATTCCTAGTTTTTGGGGGGCAAATTTTGTTTTTGTTTTTCCTGACAAATTTGGGCATTTTGACTCACATTTGAATTTTGGGGTAGTTTTTTCCCATCAGTTTTCTACAGTTAGGACATCTTTCCACAAACATTTTTCACCAATTGACTTTATGTCCTGTTTGGGGCTCAGTGTTTTTTTTTGAGGCGAAATTTCGCCAAATTTTGACCTGAAAAATATGTTTTCGACCTATACAAAGGATTTTTTAATGAAAAAATTGGCCCAAATTCGCCAGATTTAGAAGGAAACAATTTCCGAATGGCCAGATTTTTATGATGAGTTCCAGTAGGTAGATAGAAGGATTCTGGGTTTTTTCTTCTTTCATATCAAGTATGATGCCAAATCTGTCTAAAGCCTCTTATGGGTGATCCACTTCACCTACATCACAAAATTGGAAAAAAAAAAAAAAACCCTTGTTCAAAATTGGGATGCTCACTTTTAAGGATGAGACATCAGAAAACTGATTTTTTTTTTATTATTTTTTTTGGAGAAGTACACATTTGTAAAAAGTGGATAATTCTTTTTAAGAAAAGTTTTTAACAAAATAAGTAAGTAAATAGCCCCTCTATCTCTCTTTTCTATCTAAAATGAAAGAGAGAGAGAGAGAGAGAGAGGTGTGCAGTGGTGGCAGGCAAGTGGTACCTCGTCAGAAAGGCAGGAGTTTGGAATCCTCCTCCTCCTCCTCCTCCTCCTCATTTTGATTATTGAATTCAAATGAATAAAAATAAAATTCTCACAGGCTTATCCTATCAGGCAAGGGATCTTTACATCCAGTTTGAGATTATCTATATTCTTCTGCAGAATTTGAAGCAAAGAATTTTTTTAGCATTAGTAAGAAGTACAAAAACAGGCAGAGCAGAAAATTGGAGGAAGAAAATTATTGTAAGTATTTATTAGGAAGTAATGGCAACAAGTGACTAGAGGGATTCCAGCTATGGAAGAGATGGTGCAGCAGCAGCACCACCACCACCAAGAGAAAGAGGAGGAGAATATGGAGAAGAAGAAGGAGACGATGGTCATGGGCTTGGAGCATTCTTGTTGATTCATCACTAGGTTGCAATTTTCACTGTCTTTTTTTCTCAGGTATCCATTTGCTCCCTCTCCTCCAATTTTTTTGCTCTTTTTGGTGGGTGTTTTCTCTCTCTTTGGGTCCATCCAGCTTTGTCCTTGGCTTTTGATGCTGCAAGTGTCCATCTTAGAAGAATCTGTTGGTGCATGTGGTTGCTTATTGTCTCCTTCTTCTTCCACTGTATGCCTTTGGTTTTTCAAGCTGAAATTTGCACTGAATTGAATGGCTCACTGCAACCTTGCAAACGTCTGTCTTGAGGTCTACAATCTGCTGCAAAATTTCTGATCCCAGAGGAGGTTGCAGTTGCTTCTTTAGCACTGGTTGAATGGGTTGAATGGTTTGAAAAGATGTTGGGTTTCTTGGTATGTGGTGCTGAAATTATGTACATCACTTTGACAACAACTTTGGGTTTTTGAGTGATTGTTGCAGCAGCTACTTCTTCTTCTATAACTGCAGGAAGGGTTGGGTTGTCATGTTCTACAGTCTCCAACTTTGTTGAGATTGCAAGCAGTATCATTGTGTTTTTTCATTGATCAATGTCTTTTGAGATTGGGCAATTTTATGACTACTTGCTCTGAATTGATAGTCTACCTTTTGGACATTTAAAAAGCTCAACAACTGAATCAAATGACTTGTTCATGGCAATGACTGCAATGTTCACAAAGGTGCCGTTTTTTAATTGCAACACTCTATCAAGCTGCACAAACCCTACTGAAGTGACATACTTCATGAGCATGTGGGTGAATGATGGGATGCTGGTATCTATTGATACAGTTTTGATTAAGAGCTTTGTTTTGATGCAAAACTTTAGCAATTTTGGAATTTTTGTGTGTTGAAGTTCAGTCTCTCAGCAGTTGAGTTTTTGCAGAGTCACTCAGTCTACAGCACAAAAGATCAGTGCAGTGAAATAACTCATTCCACTTGCTTGTTACAATACTGAGGTCCTAGCTATGGATGATGATGAATATCTTTTGAGTGAGAGAGTGGATCTTCGCAAGGCACCAGTGTTAGCAAATATGGATAGCTCTTAAAATTGCATTGAGCACTGTGTAGATCAGTTGTGGGCACCTGTGGAATGCAAACTAGCTTAAACCCTGCGAGAAATGTTTTCATGGCCATATGGAAGTTTAAGAAGGGTGTAGAATTGCTGGTGGCAATATGTGTGCATGTTGTAGTGACCACTTTCAGGCAAAATGGGAGTGTCACCCGTATTGTTACAATGTCCCAGGCACTTTTGAACAGTTTCTTGCAGCTGAAACAACACCCTGGCTGCTCAAGTTATGAATGACAAGTATCTGTCTCGTTTCCACTAGATTCCAGTTCATGGCAGATTATAAGCTTGGTATTGTATGGAAAGCAAGTTTTGTAATACAACTGTATGTTGAAGGTCTGGAGCAGGACTCACTACCATGAATGTGTCTGTTGCATTGAATGAGAAGAGAGGCCTGTCTGCAGTATGTGTAAACAGTGAGAATGTGAATGAATCTGTATGCTTTGTTTTCTGGGCATTCTCTGGGTATTCAATTTGGGTGTCTACATTTTTTCTTCCTCTTGGGACTAAGACAGACACATTGTATATTTGTGTGATTGTTTCTTTTTTTGGTTCTGTAGTTGTTACCATGGCACAGGTTCTACAAGGAAGACACAGCTATTCATTCAGAATTTCTGCTGAAGATTTGGTTAATGTGCATTGCA
Organism: Sphagnum contortum; assembly: GCA_963920785.1. Classification (NCBI taxonomy): domain Eukaryota; kingdom Viridiplantae; phylum Streptophyta; class Sphagnopsida; order Sphagnales; family Sphagnaceae; genus Sphagnum; species Sphagnum contortum. The sequence goes on along the minus strand of OY987285.1, from coordinate 15,429,138 downwards.
AGGAGGCCAAGCATTTAAATGTTGGTGCAGCAGGGCTTCAAGGAACCCCCCAGATAATCAGTCGTGGATCAGTTTTTGCTTCTGAGATCATGGCAGTGGCAGCAGCAGCACCCATACCTTGCTTTTTTCGAACACCTACAGCACCAAAACACATGTTTTATGAGCAAAGTCATAAATTGTGCTCACCAAGGGCAACAAGGTTCAAGTCTGGCAGGAGGTTGGCATGTACTCCTCAGCCCATCACATATCAAGCAGCTTCAGATTCATCAGAATTGCAGGAGTCTGCTGATGACCAAGTCTGTTTCATCATTCTCTGCCTACTGTTTGTTTTGTTCTTGCTTGAGAGGAAGTCTCCATCTGGGTTATTTTTTCCTCCTGTTTATGTATTAATCCAGAATTGCAAAGACGAAGCCAAGTTTACAGAATCCATCATGTTAGTCAGCTTCAGATAGCGCCATGTGTAGTAGTGTCAGTGTTTTGAAGTTTCCATGGCAAGCAAGCACTGTGTGTTCCTTGGCAATGCTATGTGATTTAAGGGCCTCAACCCTAAATCCTAAAGGTCAGGATAGTACGGTTATGTAATCCTGTGTATCTGCAGCTTCTCAAATGCAACAGTTGGGAGCTGACTACCTATTTGTTGTGCAGATTGCAAAATTGATGGCAGCAAACAAAAGTCTGCTGGCAAGGATTGCAGAGCTTGAATCCTTACTCAGAACAAGAATTTCCATGGAAGATGTTCCAAATGTAGCATCATTGGTCAAGCAATCGAGCACTGAAATCCAAGTATGTATCATGTCCAAAGTATGCATACAACTTCTGGAAGTAAACAATTTTAAAGCACAATGTCCAGGTTTCCACAGTAATGTGACGTGCAGAAGGATTCAGTGTCACTGGAACATCTAGAAATTGTAACCTCTCTTGCTGCTATAGTTAGTGGTTGTCACAAAGTTCCATGCACAGCTCTCAAACGTCTTATTTGTTTTAGTGTGGAATTCTTATTGAAGAGGGGTAACTGGTCAATGGTGCCAATCTCTGAAGGAATTGCCAGGCCCAGAGGAAAGTTTGTCACAAGAAGACATTGGTGGTTGTAACGAATCTGAAGCATCACATACTACAATGCCAAAAACTTCCAGCATCCAGTGGCCATCTCCAGACAATGATGTCCCATTCTGGAAGAAAGATTTCTCAAAAAAAAAGGCTGCAAGTTTGGAACAGAGTGAGCTTGAGAAGGCGGGTAGTTCAAGTTCAAGTTCACAAGTGATTGCTGATAATGACATAGCCTACATAATACACGTGACGGCAGAGATGGCACCCTTGGCAAAAGTGGGTGGCTTGGGAGATGTGGTTACGGGCCTTGCTCGGGCTTGCATTGGAAGGGGACATAAAGTAGAGGTGATGCTACCTTTCTATGAGGCAATAGCACGGGATCAGATTGAAGACCTTGTTGCTGTGGATTCATATTCCTCTTATCACCGTGGAGAGTGGGTGCCTATTGAACTCTACCGTGGCAATGTGTCTGGAGTTCCAGTCCTCTTTCTTGAACCGAAAAACAATCGTTTCTTCAAAGGGACAGCTATCTACGGAGGTTCATATGATGATGAATTAGAGGCTTATCTTTTCTTCAGCCGTGCCTGTCTTGAGTGGATGCAGGTCTGTGCTTCCTTGTGTGTTTTGTTTCTAAGTTCAGTCTTTAGGTGTTTTGAGATGGGTCTTGAGGTGCCAGGTTTTGGGGCTACCATGTGGTTGAAAGAAGCTGACAACCCAAGTGCACAGTCATCTTGCATTTTCTAGAAAAGCTGTTATGGAAGGAAGTCTTCAGGTTGATTTTCTTTTGTTCAGTGGAACAAGAAACTGGCACAGATACCTTTTTTTTGTCAACAAATGTGGCTTCCAGCAGCTTGCAATTTGGAATTGGTTTGTTGGGTGAACTTTGTTGCAGATTACCGGATGTCAGCCAGATATCATTCATGTGCATGAATGGCAGACAAGTGCAGTGGCAATGCTGTACTGGGACATGTACCACCATCTCTCCCTCAAGGTAGAGAATTCTCTGCTGCATTTTCATTCTGTCACCAAAATTTCCTTCTCAGGGTTTTTGGTTTCAATGTTGAATCTTCAGGCTTTAAACTGAACAACCCATCCACAGATGGCTTCGTGTCCTACAATCACTGACCCTTTGAACTGTGTTTTGTGCATTTGGGTTTAGGGTTTAGGGTTTAGATGAACCCTTTGTCTTGAGAGAGGTGCGTAGATGAAACTGAGTGTGCTGAACAGCATCGATTCTGATTTGCACAAGGATTGAAATTGCACTGTACTCTGTTAAGGCATGTATAATTATTAAGACATGTTGCTTCATTCGTTGCAGATGCCAAGACTTGTATTCACAATTCACAACATTGAGCACTTTGGGGAGTGCAGGTAAAGACATTGATTTAAGGAGTGTGTGTACTTCTTCCTATGCTGTTTCATTGTGTTTGCAGTTGTTGTCATATCTTTGTCTGCAGCAGCATATTCTTCTTGGACCATAAACCCTAAACCCTACAGACTTTCTTCTCTGTACTGAAACCATTTTACATTATGTCTGCAATTTTGTAGAGTTGAGCAACTAGACATGTGCGGTCTGGATGGACAAAGTTATCGATCAATTGAAAAGGCGAGCTGCCTACCATCTTCCCCCCTTGCTGTCACATCTTTAGCCTTATTGAACAACCATCCAAATCTAGCAGATGTTTAGGATTTAGGGTTTTAGGGTTTCTTCCCCCTAACTTGATGATGATTATTCAGCAAGAATGTTTCAGAGAACTTCTGACATTTTCACCTCTTGCTCGCCACAGACACGATCTCAACTTGCAGATCCATACTTAGCATTGCTATCAGATGATGGGATTTGGATCAAAGCATAAGCAACTGAATTGCAGGATTTTATGATCTGAAATGGCTCACTGGATGCATGTATGTGCAACTAAAGGATCTGATCATGCAGGCAATTGATGAGCGAACTGTAGGACACAATCCTGAAAGACTAAGTTTGTTGAAAGGTGCCATTGTCTACAGTAATGCTATTACGTAAGATGACACTGTTGTTATTAAGACTCTCTACTTGTCATTATACATTCTTTTTGAGCTGTTAATCCTTTGTTGCAATCGTGGGTTTAGGGTTTTGCATATGAATCTGGCATAGGAGAGAGAGACCTTGATATATGGTGATTTGGCCAGTAGACATTTTCATTGTTGAAGTGGATGGATCTTGGCCAGATTCATGATCTTTTTGCATGTGTTTTTACTGTATATATGATGGTATAGGAATAAACTAGACTATGATGCTGCTGTGTATTGTTGATGCAGGACTGTTTCACCCACATATATGAATGAGACTCTCTGTTCAGGATGGATCTCTGCAACCCTCTTGAAGTATCGCAGCAAGTAAGACTTCCTATCTTGCCAGAGGAGTTCTTCTAGATCTAGCTTCCTGAAACTTCCAAGCTCAAGAAGGAGAACACAAACTGTCAAGTCTAATCTCGCTACACTGCTCAGTAACAATCTGTAACAATTTGGAATATTAGGTTAGAAATTCTGTATCTAAGACAGTTTTGCTGCAGATGTTCCATAACCTGAATGAAGGCCTCCTGGAATTCTCTACTGGACATGTTCCTTGATGATAGAGCAATTTAGCTGAGTGATATGTCTTTGCAGATACTCTGGCGTGTTGAATGGGATTGACACAGTGATGTGGGATCCTGCCAAAGACCCTTATCTACCGTTCAATTTTGATGGTGAGTCCCTGGTCCTCCTCTTCAGCACCTCCTTGGCTGAGATGACAATTTGTGTTGAGCTTCCTGATGGTCATGCACTAAACCCAATACTTCCTATCATTATGGTTTTTGGCTCTCCAGATACATTTGGACTTGGGGTTGCATGCATGATAGCACATCAGCAGTTCGTTGAGACTGACATCCTCTGATTCACTGCATCATTTCTCAAACTGCCCAAGTTCTTTGATTGGGGTGGTGCAGCAAAAGATCTAGTAGGGAAGCAATTCTGTAAGCACTATATTCAAAGAGGTCTTGGACTAGAGTTCAACCAAGTGCCTATGTTGAACCCACTCACATTCTCACAGAATGAGAAGCGCACCCCTTTGGTCGTGTGTATCACCCGACTTGTGCCACAGAAGGGTATTCATCTCATTCGCCATGCCATTCTACGTGTTGCTGAGCTGGTAAGCTAGAAGACCATTCTCCTGAAATTCTTCCTGCTCTTGCAGTGTTGTTCAGGGTTCAGGGTTACCCTAAACCCCATTCATCACATGCCATTCATCAGATTGAGTGGTGATATTGGTTTTCAGAGTTGTAATGTCTGAGATTTTTTTTCACAGGGGGGTCAATTCATACTGCTGGGCACATCTCCAAATCCTTCTACTCAATCTGAATTCCAGCAGTTAGCTAATCATGTCAGTGTTCTTTTCCCAGTCATGCTTTTGAAGCTTTTATTGCATGCACACACATACTTATGCTCTTGCTTTGTCTTTCATTGAGTGGGTAGTGGGTTCAAATCCATTCATCAGAGCTTAGAATACTTTAGATCATCATGATGTAAAATGATCAGGTTTAGGGTTTAGGAGCAAATGTATGTCAAAAAACTCTGTCAGGTTCATCTACTGATGATGGATCTGACTCACTGCAGGTCAACAAAACAAATGTTCGGCTTATGCTTACATACAGGTAGTCAAGTCTCTTTCAGTAACACTGTTGGTACTAGTAACTGATGTAAATGACTAGTAATGGATGTGAAGGCACCAGCAGCATGAATGCTGCTGAGAAACTTGCAGAGAAGTTCCCTCTGACTATATAATTACTTGTTTGTTTGTGATGACAGTGAGGCGCTTGCACATATGCTCTATGCAGCAGCAGATATTGTATTGGTGCCATCCATCTTTGAGCCTTGTGGTCTCACTCAAATGATTGGCATGCGCTATGGAGCGGTATATCTTCCTCTGCCATTAGAACCCTTTTTCCAGATGTAGTTTTGTAAGACATTGAGCTGGCTGTGTGCACTTTACCCCTGTTAGATTTTTGAAACATTTCTTGAACACCCAGTCTTGGTGTCTGTTGATTCTCAGATGTGTCTGAAGCCATCTTTGATTTTTGCAGATTCCACTGGTTAGGAGAACTGGTGGATTGGCAGACACTGTGTTTGACGTGGATGACCAATCAAAGCAAGACTGTGCTAATGGGTGAGATTTGGTTCTGAGCTAGTAGAGAGTCTTCCAAGCTACTGAAGCACTCAATGCAAATGCAGTCCTTGCTTATAAGCAATCACATGCAGCAGTGCTCTTTTGGTTGAAGGCCAATCCTTTGCAAGGTGGTTGTTGAGCTGTAGACTTGGGATTCTCTTGCAGGTTTGTTTTCAATGGACTTGATGAAGGATCTCTTAGCAGTACACTGGAACGCGCCATGAGTTACTACCAGCAAAGTAAGAACACATCCTTACCAGCGGTCTTCTTTTTGTGACTTTTCACCATGTGTTGAGAGCAAAAAAGTCCAGTGCAAATTGTACAAAGGATTTTTGCGGAAAACATGTGCCAAAGTCACCAGATTTTGAGATTTGTTGTTTCTAATTGCCATATTTAGACAACAGGTTCAAGCAGGTGGCCAAGATATAGCAGGATTCGTAAAATTTTCCACTTTCCTCTCTGACCATTAGCCAAATTTGGCTAATTTCTCTTGTGGATGATCACCAATGTGCTGACCACATCATAAAATTGAAAAAAATCCCTGATCACTACCACTAGGTTGATGCATACTTGTATATACCATGTACATATACATGGCTAATCACTAGGTTGATGCCTACTTGTACATTCTACTGATAAAATGGAGAGAAGAAAATTAGAGATTATGCACATGAAATGGGTCCTTTTCTAAGATTTGAAAGTTTTTCTCTCCATCATGAGTTTGAGAATTTGGATTCTGCTGCAGGGCCTGATTGGTGGTTGGAGCTGACATCAAAGGCAATGGAGCTGGACAATAGCTGGGACAAATCAGCTGGTGAGTATCTTTCTCTGTACCAATCGGTACGGGTAAGGTGAGAAGCAAAAATAAATAGCTCTGTTTGGCATTTGTAGCTACAGGTGCTTCTCTACATCATGTTGGGCAAAAGTAAAAGCATGTGCAAAGTTTTGAATTCAATTTTTTTCCATTGAAATGGAAAGCTGCATCAACTGGTGTATTGATTACATGGAGAAGTTGAAAAGACCCATCCTTGGATTCACTGCAATTTCAACCACATCTATCTCACAGACCATGTCTCTGACATGATTGGTGCTTGAAACAAAAATCAGAATTATGATCAGATATGAGCAAAAATGCAAAACAAACTCCCAAAAAAATCAATACTGAAGGAAAACCTACAGCCAAGTTTTCAATTGATGCTATCAAGACTTGGGATGAGAATGTGACAAGAATGTATGGGAGAACCATTCTTTAAGCAGTGTGGTTCTGTCAACCCTTCATCTTTGGAGGTTGACCTTCATGGCCTGAGTTTTTTGAACTTTTGACCCCAACGGTTAAGTGGGTATATATAACTGGATATAGAGCCATCGGGAATCTATCCTCATTTTTTAATAACAGCCCAACATTGGAAACAATCTCCACTTCAACTGCATGTTTTGTTTTGTTTTGTTGAAACTACAGAAATAGTTTTGCTTGTTTGATAATGGATATACTTGAATTTCTCAGTTTTTTTTCCCATTAAAACCTCAAAACTTGTTAAAATTCATATGTTTTGGAATATCTTTTTAGAATTCATGTTGCAGTTTTTATCAGCCAAGCTAATTCCAAATGTTACCAACTCTTTTGACTCAATCCTTTGAAGAGCATTTCACACAAAAAAAAAAGAGGGTATTTGATTTTACTTTGCCTCTCAAAAACAAACATAGGGTGTGTCATACTGTGGCCTTGCCATTTACATTAAAAAGTATGTCAAGGCAAAAGAAGAATTATGGAAACTCAAATATTTCATCATAAAAAAATATAACCTTCAAAAAATCCTCTGAAAGAAACCAAAATCCTTCAAGACATTATAATTGTATAACTAATCTCAAGTTTCAACACGAGACAAAATATCATCTTTCAAAAATCCTCTTATAAAAATAGACCTGTTACCTACGGACCAAGATCCCTTAAGCTACTATACTCTGTAATTAGTCTAAACACAACAAACGCTTTGGAAAAATGACCACTAAAAAAGTTGAAATTCTCAAAATTAGGTCAGCTTGAATGTGTGTGTGTGTATATATATATATATATATCCACAAAATACTGAAGGCTTTATAATGGTGTCAGTAGTACCAAGCATAAGGTGCCTCTCAGCTTTTTTTTTTTGCTGGCTCCATATTAAAAAATTAAAAGTGCTAAAATCATGTGCTTTTTGAGGTTACGAAAATAGCCAAAATTCGACCAGAAAATAAAGAATTTTTTACAGATGGTTGTGATTTACAGACCTTCTATAGTTTTGGCTACCCTCTTGAACCATGTATAGAAATCTGCAGATTTTTCTTTATTTTTTGGTTGAATTCTGGCTATTCAAAATCTCAAAAGGCACAAAATGTTTTGAAACTTTTAATTTGAAATATAGGTTATTGGCTATATATATATAGCGACCAAAATAAAAAGGCAGCTTTTGGAGCTAGTGGGGTCATCGCCTCATGAATTTACACATCCATGTCTCATGGTTAACGGATGCTTTTTTCATGATTCACTTGCTACGCTTTGTCAGGCAGGATAACGCCACAGGTTCTTTCCCCAAAGGAGGGCCCAGCTCCCAAGCAGTCTTTCACGTACTAATAATTAATGTTCATATGAACACTCTTAGAAATACCACATTTTACATAACACTTTTAAATATCCACGCTTTAAGTGTAAGTAATAACTTGCTCTAATTAGTTCAGCATCATGTTTAATTACGTAATCTCGACCTTTAATCACATCAGCATCGTCATTAAAAGGGTCGCCCGATCTCTTTTATCTAATAATTCCACATTCCATCATCAACACTCCTTGGTACTGTCCAGCGTGGGGCGGGTACTCGATTTACTTAATACCCTCCGGTTCCTAGTTTTTGCGACAAACCCAGCCGAATCGAAGAAACTCCGGGTCTGGGTGTCTTTTGAAAAATTTCAAAATCGAAGAGGAATCGCTGGGGTGTCGGGTGTTTGGGGAAATATATATATATATATATATATATATATCTGCTTCAAAGAACCGTCGGTTCCAGGTATTTCCAGGGCTCCAAACAACCGCCGGGAATGAGTAAAAACCCGGTGGTTTTAGGAGGATATCAGATTTTTTAAGAACCGCAATCATTTACGACAGCCAGGTATTTGAGTTTTTGATAACCACGGTTGTATCTGGTTTTCCCACAACCCTGCTTATCGACTTCGGTACCCGAATTGACACCCGGCGGGGGTTTTTTGCCCGATTTCTAATCCCCGCCCCCCCACTCTGGGAATGCCTCCCTACTACTCATCATCTTCTTCTTGCCCTAATAATTTAATATTTGTTTTGTAGTTTGAAATTATGAACATTGTGTTAGAAATGAATAATAAATAGTTAAAGAAAAGTTTGTTAATGATTATAGCAGCGGCCCTCACTAATCCATCATCAATGCTTGTGTTCTCTTTTGTTTTTACCACGTGCAACATCATCATCATTCCTCACCAATATTTTCCCGGGAAGAGATGGAGAGAAAAGTTGACAAGCAATGAACCACCAGTGTGTTGTTTTTTAAAAGGGATTTCTTAATGTAACCTACCCTACGTGGCTGTCATCATCCAAAGGAAGGCGTACAAAACATGGCGATCAGGAGTAGGAAAATGTAGCCAAATCTGGATATAAAACCAGAAACCAAATATAAAAATCTGATGATTTTTTTCTATTTTCTTCACTTTCTGGCGATTGAAACCCTCTCCAAAATCACATCATTTTCCAATTCTTTATTTTCCATTTCGCCAGTAGAAGAACAGGCTAACATTATTATTATTCATGAAACACAGAAGATAGGAGAATCTTTCTTTAGTTAAGTTTTGCCAACAGACTTGTTGCATGAAATAAAGGGACCGGTGTGGTTTTTTTGAAGGAATTTCGTAATGTAGCCTAAGTGGCTATCATCCATAGGAAGATTTAGCCAAATTTTACTATAAATCTCAGTAAATCAAATACAGAAATTGGACAGGTTTTACTAATGTTTTCCCTGAATTTTGGCGATTAAAACCCTCTCAGAAATCCCATCCTGTTCGAAATTTTATATTTGAATTTCGCTTTTTGGCGAAATGTTTCCAGTAAAAAAACAGGCTGATATTTTTATTAATGAAACACAGAAGAAAGGAGAAAAGTTTTGGCAACAGATTTGTTGCAAAATTTCGGATGGTAGGCAACTTACTTTATTGTTGTTGCCGCCGCATTTGCATTTGTTGTTGCTCTTCTTCTTCTTCTTCCTCTTCATCTTTTTTTCTTTGTTTATTGTTGTTGTTAGTTTATTTCTTCCTCTTCTTCTTGTTAGAGAGTGGATTGGTTGTAATAGCTCTCTAAAAAATTTCGAACAAAATTTCTTTATTTTTTCTTTCTTGATGAGAGCGGATTTGGTAGTAATAGCACTTGGAAGGGTTGGTTCTTTGGAGTTGAGGAAAACGAAGGCTTTGGTTTGCTGCGAGGAACGAAGAATGTGCAAATTGTGCAGGAGTTTTGCTGACATTCTCCCCAGAACAGTACGTACCTAGCGAGCGTTGACCGATCGGCCGTTGGTACAACAACAACCACAAAAAGCACAATTCATTTCACAGCCATGTGGTGTGGCGTGCCAAGAGGAGGAGGGGAAGGCGAGCAGACGCAGCAGCAGCAGCGAGGAATGCGAAACGACAGATCCTTGTTGCTGTTGTTGCGACGACCGGATTGATTGTTGTAAAGGTATGAAGTCTGGTCTCTGGACACAAAGAATTGCATCATCGTGTATGATTGTTGTTTTGCGCGCTCCGGTACTGAAGCCGAGAGCGGACATGATAATACTTGATCAAGTTTGTTGGAATTTCTTCGGATTCTTTTCGTCATTCTCCGCATGTGCGATTGTGCTTTCAGAGCTTGTTTGTAATGTTCTCTTTTGCCTAAAGGAAGGAAGAAAGGCTTCTTGTTTGGACGTCACAAGAGTTGGTGTCGCCAGAAGGCCATATGGAGAGTCATCAGTCAGAAGTTTTGTGAGAATTGGTGAGCGAGAGCGAGGATGGGTCGAGAGGTGAATAGGACGAAACTACATGGAATGTGAACTGATGCGTTTGGTTCTGGACCTACATCTTCTAGGATAAAGCAACATTCTGAGCGGAGGAAGTCTGCAGATGATCGATCATCCGCACTTGAGGAGAAGCAAAAATTTTGCTGCTGTTGCTGAGAAAGTGAAGAAACAGCTGTTGCTGTCAAGGTGAAGAAAAATCTGTTGCTGAGAATGTGAAGAAACAGGGCTGCTGATAAAGGGAATGTATGAAAGACTTGGCTGGAAGATTGAGGGAGAGACTGATGAGACTGAGGGCACAGGACACGAGTATTTGTTTTTGCACAATAAGATGGTACAGGAACTCTCTGATCATCATCCCCTCCCAGACATCCATCAGCTGTTTTCTTATTACAATGATGTTTACTTTCAGGGCAAGCTCAGTGCCTGCACTGTTGCATGGAGTAGCTTGCGAATGTCCCTGTACGTTTGCCTTATCCCCCCTGCTTGCCCACTTGCTGCTTCCTCTCCTTGAGTTTCTTGAACAACACTAGAGTTGCAAACTGTCTCCACAATCCTCAGGTAGGGTTTCTGGAGATAGGCTTACTGTCAGAATTGGTAGCACATCCAATGTGGAAACACTGAATTGGTTACTGCAGAACACAACATGTCTGGAGCTCCACAAGGACTAACCTGTTGACATCTGAAGCTCATCTATGCTCACAGAATTCTACATCTTTCCAGTCTGTAAATGTTTCAGAATTCTTCACAGGACACATTTTGAATGTCATTCTGATACTAGTTAGGAACACGGTCTTGGGAGAATGTGGAGTCCAGAGCTGCAGGTGCATGCAAATTCAGTCTTGAGGGTGGATGTGAGATCAGGTTGTCAGAACCTGTTCTCAAGTTGCGCACTACAGCAGACTTGAAGAAGACTTTGCTCCATGAGATGATCCATGCTTACATCTTCAGCACCACAGGCAACAAAGATCATGAGTAGGAACTTTTGTCCCATGTGTCTTTACTAAAGTTTGCCATGTCAGGCATTTTCCAGCAGGATCCGAATGTTGCACCAGCTTCCTTCACTTGTTGTACCTTGCTTTGTATTTGCTGTATGTCTCATTTCATTCTTGGGTCCTTTGGTGATTGATATGTGTTAGGGATCATGGTCCATCTTTCCAGTATCTCATGAGGTCCATCAACCAGTTCTCAATAGATGATGACCAGGTATCCCCCCTGCCTGCCCACTTGCTTCTTCCTCTGCTTGAGTTTCATGTCTTATACATTTGATCAGCACAGAACCCTAAACCCTAAACATATGGATCACCTCTCTTCCCTTTTTTCTCATGCAGTAAACTTTTTGGGTGGGATGCAGAGACCTGAGAATGGCTACAACATAAGTGTTTGTCACAACTTTGAGGATGACATGGATGTTGATCAGGTACAGCACTGGAAGCTAGAAATTGTCACCATTTTTCTGCATTGATGTATGTTGCAGGAGTCACTACAAATAATTGATGAGCTTTTGCTGGGTTTTGGTAGTACACTTGAACTGCAATTGTGCAATCACATTCAGATTTGGCCCTGCCATTTTTCAAATGCATTATCAGAACATGGAATCCCGCTGGAAAATGCCTTATATGGGAAGGAACCCTAATCTGGCAATCTTAGCCATATGGATTGTTTTTATCTGTTTTCCATGATAAGTGGCTTTTGCACTCAGACTGCGGGAACAATAATCTTGCACTCATCTGTATGTGGCTGATGTTTGTTTGTATATGGCTTTGACCGGAAAGTATATGTTTATAAGATGTGTTCCTGATAACTGGTTTGCAGTGTGAGAAGTGTGGTGACTCTGTGAAAAGATCAAGGAATGAGGCCCCATCAGCATCAGATTGCTTGAGGGATGGAACCTGTGTACCTGGTGGCGAATCTTGCCCAGACCCAATTTCTCACTGGCACAAGTTAGATTTCTGTGCCTTCAAAGCCAGATTGTTTTGATAAAGGGCATTGAATTAAGAACTGGATACAAAGGAAGAATTATGTACTCAATTCACTACTTTTTTTTGGTGACAGGCATGAAACTATGTGTGGAGGAGCCTATTATAAGACTGCTGAGCCTGCAGGATCTATAGTCAGTCACAAGCTACATTTTAAAAGCAAAGGTAGAAGTGTGTTTATAGCCAAGTCTGCTGGAAGCTTGCTCTTGTGCCTACATGCTGGGTTTTAGTCTTTAAACTTTTGTTTTGTTGATGCGTAATTTCTTCATAGCAGTTAGTTTCTGAATTGAAAGGGGTTAATAAGGCCTGTATCACATAGTGTCCTTGTAAGCAGTCAGCAGCTCCTGAAAATTGGGGGTTCTGAGTCACTATGATGCCTCTGATATCAGGTGGTCATGTCTCCTCAAGAAACAAGGTCTCTTGTAGTACTGGATCAATACTGATTTCTTTTTCTTGTTGTGCAAAATAAAGAAGTGCATGGTACTTTGGCTTCCAGCAGCACATCTACTGTTGGCAAAAAGTGTTCAGCAGTAGGTGGCAGCAATGGCACAGCAAAAAGGGCTATGGCTCCAAATTCTAGTTTGGACCACTACTTTTCTGCATGTGAGAAAGGCTCAGATTCAAGGCATGGATCTGACAGCCTAGCTGAGAACCAGGTGTTGGATCATGGGCTAGGCAATAAAGCAATTCATCTGTGCAACAGTAAATGGGCACCTAAAGACAGTGAGGAAGAGATGGAAATGTTGAGATTCAATAGAAGACCTCCAAGGTTACGGAATCAAGAGCCAAATATGCCAACAAAAGAGACCATCACCCAGTCACAAATGAAGAGAGTCACATCTAGGAAGAGGCAAAGGCTGCAGGGGATACAGATAGCTGGAAAGCAAGAGAGGGAGCCAGCAGTAATTATTGCATGGAAACAGTGGTGTATGTTTGAAGATGAAGAAGATGGAGAGATGACAGAGGCACTAGTCAACAAGAGGGATGAGCGTCGCATGTCAGAGCGATACAAGAAGCAACTGTTGCAAGAATGTAGGACCAAAAGTGCAGGTGATTTCTAGGCAACCTAGAGTAGTCACCTTTTCATTTTCTTTTGGTTTGTTTTGTCTGACCAATGACACTTTAATATCTCCAGGGTTTTGTGTGGTAAAAGATGAGTGACTGCTTATGTTGCTTCATTTATTTTTGCTAGAACTGACATATTGGTTACCTTCAATTTGCTATTGTGGATTCTACTTTGCAATTTCATTGATATGTGTGAATTGATCCAGTGGCAGGAAACTCATTTTTGTCAGACAAGCATTCACAAGGTATTGCAGAGAAGGCAATTGCATAGTGCTGAATGATGGGTTGTTTAATTGTTCAGGAGATGTAACTGGAAACTGCACTTCAGAAAGTAACAAGAGAGGGTTGGGCACTAGACTACTTCCTGGGTCAGCAGCTGTTCAGGAAGACCAGGCATTGCAGCTGCAGGCTGCAGAGCATGCAACAAGAAGCAGCACTTCAGCTGAAAATGACAAAGAGACTGGATGGCTTTGTGATTTTGGCAGTGAACTTGGAAATTGTGAGGTCAATGTGGACACTAGACACATCCACAATGATGCTAGGGAGGGAGGCATGGCCCAACTTTTGTTTTCATGGGAGCAGTCACAGATGGATCCCACAAAGTTCTCAGCTCTCAAGGAAAGCACAGTTGATCTTGTACCTATGGTTATCATGGCAACTCCTCAGGATGGGGTGAAAACTTCTGACAAGCCAATGGTGCAACAATCATTGTGCACCAAAATCTCCTTGGAGGAACAGCTGCATGGGACTCACAAAAGCCTCTGCAAAGGAGGCACATCTTGCAGTGAAAGGCATACAGAGGAGTTGATAATTAATTTAGACGATGACAATGAAGAAAGGGAACCTACAAACTTGCCTGGCCTCGTGAGTGCAGAGGCAATTGATGTTGTTGATAATGAGATGGACTCCATGAAGGGTAGCAACTCAACAGATAACCCAAATGAGCCAATTGTCAACATGCCAAGCATGAGCAGGTCTGAAACTCTATTCCAACTGGATTCATATGCTCAAGTTCTCTCTTAGTCAACCTGTAAAACCAGACCTAACTTTCCATATCTAAAGTATTATTTGTACTATGCCATCTAGTCTGTTCTGTTTCATCATGGTCTGTGCAAGTAACTGGTACCTGGAAACATAGCTTGAATCCCCAATGATTTAGACATCACAGGTTTTCCATTGAGCTCTCTAATTCATTTGCTGGTTGGACTGCAAACATAAGTCAAGAAGAATGGTCTCAAGGCTGTGAACAAGTGGTGCTTGGCAATGTGGGGAATGGAGTGTGTGAGGAGCAAGGCAAGAGTACGCAAAGGTTGACTAATATGGCTGACCAAAGAGGGAAGGAGAAAGTGATTGAGATAAGTGATGAGGAAGAAGACAGCAACAGGGTTTGTATTGAGCAACAAGCTGTTTTGATGCTGAATACCATCCACAGCCTTGATGAATGTAATGCAGATGATAGGCATGCAACAACCAGTGGAATTGAAATTGGCAATGTGTGTTTTCAAAGTGGTTTTGGAAGTGGCACTTTGAAACTTGTTCCATTTGAGGATTACAAAATGGGGATAGGGACTGTGGAAAGAATATCACCACATCAGCCAGGAAGGCCTATCTCTGTCAAGAAGCACAGTAGGACTTACCACCAAAGACAAAAAATGCAACTGGCTAGAGCCATTTCAGGGGATGATAGTGAAGAGGTGATCTGTGGACCTGTGGCCAGTACAAATGATTCTAGAAGCATTGGAGAGAGGGGTAGCCTTGAACACCACCAGGGGGAAAAGGGAAGATTACGTGCAGGTATGAAAACTTCAGAAACACTTCTTCCTGTGGGAAGTCTATCTGCTACATTTGACAGGAGTTCACATAATGCAGTGACCATATCTGCTATTAAGTTGAATGTGCTAAGCTTGCAGTTTTCTTATGTTGCCCTTATGTTGACTAGGATAAAGTGGTGTTCTGTGCAGGTCAGAGCTGTCCAGTCTGTGGGAAAACCTTTCCAATGGGCATCTCAAATGCAGAGCTCAATTCTCACATTGACCAGTGTTTGGCAACGCATAAATAAAACATACCTGCAAAGGTCACCTAGGTCTGATTTGACTGGCAGCCAAGTGAATCCTTGGTAATTTTGGTAGAATTTTCTCAAAGAAGCTGCCTTTGTGCTCAGAATGTTGCATTCATGTTTCTGAAGCTAATAATAGCTTACGCATCAGTCTTCTTATGTGAAGGTGCATAGTTGCTGTTGTGAGTGTTGTGGTCCACATTTTGGTTGAATTTCCTGTCTGTATCCAGTGGTCACCTGTACAGAACACAGTTGATCAGAGTTTTTGTCAAGAATGATACAAATGCTTTTTGGCTGCCATTTTATGTGGTATTTCACTTTTGAAACCGAAACTGAATTGAACATCATACATTTCGTGGTGATCATCATGGCAATGCATACAGCATTCACAAGTTTATGGTTTTGGGACTGCAGATAGAGGAAACCATGGCACCATGTCTTGCCAGTCTCCTTGTTGCCAGGTGGGTTTTTTTTACAATGTATTGGAGCCTTAATGACTGCAAGGTGTTGGTGCTTCCAATCATTTCTGACATTCACATTTTTGGGGACTAAAACACTGAGCTAAAACATAATAATGACTATAAAAGTTAGTTCACATAAATGCAGGCTTTGGAAGAAAATTTAATTTTCTTATGATGCAGATATGGTAAAAACTCTTTTGCTTTAAACTAATCATGTTATTATTCATATGCCTCTTGAATTTGTGAGTATCCTGCAAAGTAAGTGGTAAAATTCTTGTGCTTCAAACTAATCATGTTTGTATTTCCTCTTGAATTTGTGAGCATTTTGCAAGGTAGTTGAAGCGCAATTGTTGCAAGTGAATAAGTGACTTGGAAGTATGATAATATGTAAGAATATGAATAGCCTCCAAAATGGCCAACCACTCAGCAACTGAGATGCTCTCCTGGAAGTTGCACACCCAGAAGCTATAGACTACAAAGTTGAGTTAGTTTAATAGTTGAGGAAGGAGGTGAGATTTGGGCCCATAATTCATAAATGGTTGCAGAAAATAGACATATTGAAGGGTGAAATCAGCATTGCTCAGAATATGAACAATGATGGATGTCCAAATTCCAAACAAGTAGGCTGCACAGTTGGATGTCATATTGTGGTATATTTATATGAGAAGTATCTCAAGGATTTTGAAGAGCATAATCAGCAGCTTAAACATCATTTCACTAATTGAACATTTTGTACTCTAGATCTACAATATTTATGTACTACCCAAATTTTCCATCAACCCCACAAAGCCTCTTTTGCAATGTGATCAGCACAAAGTCAGAACCCTGGGAACTAAAACATTGCAGTTCTAGTTGAGAAATGCCTCATAGCTAGTACATGCATTCTCAATCCTATGAGCTCAAAGATGATATCATCGACTAACTTCTCATAGGTAATCCTTCTTATGCAATCTTGGATTTAGGGTTTGTTACATCAAACACTTTGCCATTGGTAGCTCCAAACTTTCTAAGGATGGCAGCTGCTTCCTTGTCCTATCCTGCACTACAAAAGGAAAATTGTGAAAGAAAATGAACAACACAATGTCTCAGAATATCTACAGTTCCATAGCCCGAGAGAGAGAGAGCCATGTGTTGCGCTTGCTGTTTCGAAGCAAACAAGGCAAGAGTTGCTTGGAAGAAGAAAATGACGACAACATTAAACAAACATCTAGGGTTCCGACGGGATCCGTTCCTTTCCTCCTTCCCAGTTTACAAGGAGACAAAGATTTTAAAAATAAAAGAATACCATCAACAGCAAAACACCTATTGTAAATAGAATTGGACGGCAACAGTTCAGTTTCTGTATCACCAGAATTTGGAAAAACAATTATTGGATCTACTTTACAATTTTCTTCATAGGGCACCGTAGTACACGTGAGATTCTTCTCGTCTGAACGGATATGACCCTGGCCAAGTTGTAGTGGAGAACGAGAATGTACCTGTAACACTTGAACCCGAACAGCTTCATTTCCTCGCTGGACCTATCCTTGCTTGCTGGGGTCCACACTTGTTATTACTATAGACATGTGTGGATTGTGTACTAGATTGGTTTTTGTTATTTGCATGTACGTCATGCTGCTACCGTAGGCAGGTATAGCTATCAACTGCTGTTCTAGCGTCATTTAGTTATGAAACACGCACCGGCCAGATTTTGTATTTGTTGTTATTTTCGGAGCAAAATCAAAGTGACAGATAAGAGGAGCTGGTAGTGTAAAGAAGGTCACATATAGAGGGAGGGAGGGAGGGAGAGAGAGAGAGTTGATGAGGAGGAAATTCAGTGGATGGAAGGGATGTAGCTTGTTTAATTGGTTTTATAGGGGAGTTGCAGGCTCCGAGATGGAGTGCTCTTGAAGTAAAGGGCACAATTTACAAAAAAAAGAGGAATTGCTTAAAAAGCAGGGATCACTCCTGAGAGAGAGATCAGAACAACTTGAATGTAAAAAAACTCAAGTGCATCTATGATAAAATAAAAGATAAAATAAAGATAAAATAAAGTAATGCAGTGGTTTGGAAATCCATCATTGAATATGAGGTTTTTGAGTTCAACCCTTTTTCGCAACAAGTATCTACATCTCCAAATTTAGATCCCCTAGTAACTATCTCTATGCAACTTGGTCACACTTTCTCTCACTGAGTTTGACAAAAAGGAAAGAGAGGAAGTCCTTTTACGAGGGCAGGAATTGAGGCCATGGTTTTCTCCAGAAGGTTGGCCCTATTACTCAAGAGACTGTTCATCCCCCATGGAACATGCATACCTATCACTTGAATTTTGTTATATATCTTCACCAACAAGCAATTTACATGAAATGTGTCTGATATTTTCCAAGACTACTGATGCATGTGCCTGAGTCATTTAATCCTGAGCCTCATCATTTCATACCCTTATTTAACAAGGTGCGTTATGCACAATGGCCCTACCATTAATTTAACATTTAACAATTGATATTGTATGATAAATTGGTCATAGCTAAGGGAGAATTTTTTTTTTTAATTATTTTAATGTACACTATCATGTTGTCGTTAAAAAAAAAACTCATGAACTTTTTTCATTTTTTAACATCACATGAATTATGAGGAACCCAAAAAGGATCTCACATTAAATGATGACATGTTCTAAGAACTTATTTAAACACTTAAAACATTGTTACCAAATCAAAACCAACAGGGAAATGTTGCAACATCATTTTCATTTTTTTGTAAATTTAATGACTTTTTTTCTTTTGAAAAGCTGATCAAATATTCCCTTTTCATATTTATTTTTCACATTTGTGCAAAATTTCGAACCAAAAAGAAATGTGAATGTTTTCAATCACATTCTCACATTTTATCTTGTGTCTTTTTATCTCTTCCATAATTATATGAATTCTCTTTCATCATGTGACCACCACCCAGACAAATATATCTTACACACAATTCTTTCCAATATACAACATGGCTACCCACCTCTTTAAAATGATGATAATCTCATGCACATATATCATACTTTTCTAGAGGACATACAAAATGAAAGATTCCATCCAGGCCCTATCCAAAATATACATAGACACTTTCCCCTTGCTCACATTGATCAAATCATACATGAAATCTCCCCCCTCCCCCTCCCCCACAACACCTCCATCCACAAATGACTCAACAACCCCACCTTAGATAGATTATCATCCAATCATTTTTTTGATCCACCCATTAGTCTCAGCATCACAAATAACATAGCCACTTCATTTTTGAAATGCTCAATATATGGGCAATTGTTGGAAACATCTATTTGAAGCTACCCTTTTCCCATCTCCAATTGTGCAAACTATGTGAACCTCACATCCATGTTGATAAATGGCCATACTTATTATCCTATTGTCAACATCCAATAATTCATGGTTTATACATAGATTGATACAATAAAGCCTTATGACACAGTTGAAAATTCCTCCTCACACACCACAATACTAGATGCAAATGTTCTTATCAATGAATCTACTTTAAATGATTTCCCAGCAAAAATCATTGTGCCCCCTTGGTTCCTATCACGCTCTTGTTTATAGTCAAAAATGTTCTTGCCTTGTTAGATTACACCTAGGTATCCTCCTATTGATGGCCTCCTCACACATTCCCACCTCCTTGCTAACCAAAACCCCTTCAATTTGCATCCAATTCATCAAATTTTCATACTGCCATGATTGATTCTTGAAAACTGCTACTACTTGAAAACTTGACAAATATAATTGTCTCCTGAACACAATTAGATTAGTAGGATTGAGTAAACATAAACTCCCCTTAACCTTGATTCGCATGGTTGTCGATCAACCCCTGGCCCCAAAACCCTTCCCCACTTTTTGTTGCCCCATCACCAAATTCCTCCCCCTTCCCCCCTCTCCTTCTTCACCCCCAATAGTTATACATTGGCTTAAATTCATTGGATTGACAGGCATAGAGTCTACACCATATTAGAGGCAGTAGCTTTTTGGGGAAGAGGCTGTTATTTATTTATGAATTGTGGAGAACATATTTGTCCTCTTTCTTTGCATAGGGTGATTGTCGTCCTGCTGATTTTGGAGTCATCAAATGTAAAGGGATCACCAAAATTCAAAAAAAGTTGATGGTTGGAACCATCAGGAAAGACCCCCATAAGGGGAGGTTGGAACCATCAGAGGGGAGACAAAAAGGGAAGGCCAAAGAAAAGTCAAAAGACACACATTCCGCAGGAACCAAATAAAAAGGGAGATATATAGTCCCTCTTGTGGAAGGAAGCTATGTCACCCACAGCCCCTCTCAGCTCATCAAACTACCCATTAACTCATCAATGGTACATGTTATACAGTATTACCTTTTCAGATTTTATTTTTCAAAATCCATTTGAACAGTCTTTAAAAAACTATTGAATTCCGACAATAAATATAGACTCCTTCAGGGTCTTCTCCTCACTCTCTCGACCTATAACACAATGAGCCCTTCTATATCATTTTTTCTTACTTTTAAAAAAAAACAAAAATGGAGAGACTTAACGTTCAACTGAATTATAAAACATTGTCAATTGTTGAATACCTGCTCTACTATGGGGGTGGGTTGAAGAAGCTCCTAGTTTCTAATAATCATCCCTCTGTTTTTCCTTAAATTTTGACATTTCAAATAAATAATTTCTAACATGAATTGAACATTTCTAGAATACTTTAGTTACTGCCAAGGCTGAAAAGGTACTAGAGCAGTGAGATCCTCTCAGTGTGAGGCATAGTGATTAGCCTTTGAAAGATAGAACTTATTGTGAAACTAGCCTAGGTTTTGAGGATGCCAAAACGTTCACATTAGAGTTATCAGTAAAAGTAATAGGGACGAATTGGGGGACGAAGGATGCAAACAGTACCCCAAAGTGGAGACGAAATGACAAACCAGGATAGCAACGGTACATGGGAAAAGAAAAATAGGTAGACCAAAACGTCGTTCCGTCTCGGTCGCGCGCGGGACCCATAACTGTGCGTTTGGGGGGGGGGGGAGGGACCGTCTCAGTCGCGCGCGGGACCCATAACTGTGCGTTTGGGGGGGGGGGATCCCTCTCCGTCGCGCGCAGGGATTCCGTCTCCACTTTGTTTTGGGGGGGGGGGGGTCCCTCTCCGTCGCGCGCAGGGATTCCGTCTCCACTTTGTGGGCGGCTTCCTACACAACTCGCAATGCGACAATCGTCAGGGAGCCTCTATGTTGTTCCTGGCAACAAGTCTATCATCGACGGTCTTTGCTGCGTCTTCGGAATTCCAGACACAAAGATCTCCAAAGCGTGAGAGTTCGAAGAGGGTGTCGGATGCAAAATTCTGTTAACCGAGTGCAAATGCATAGATTATGAGACAAGGTGCTCACTGCATTTCTTTCCAATCGTGTCATAACTTCCGGAACTTCAGCACTTCAGGAAAGTGAAAATTAGAAATCGGAATCGCTGAATTTGAGGTGTCGCGATGGCGCACAACACTTCTCGTGCAAGAAACGCTGAGGTCGAGGACGAGACTAGACCTTCAAGCGGCCATCATGATCAGGAGCAAGATACAGCGGAGGACACTCGCTTCCTTATCAATCCCGAGCACTCCCGTATTGAACCCTCGAAGAGATGCCGGGTAATCATCCTCTGACTTCCTCTGACTTGTTTATAGCACTCATTGTGGAGAAACGCAGTTTGTGGTGGGCAGATTCCTTCGGAAATCGAGGGAAAAATTAGTTGCGGAATTATTGTATGAAATTTCATTGTCAGAGTTGCTCAATTCGGATCTTTCGATGGGAGTGTTGTCTCTGGTGGATCTAGAACAACTTCTGACATTCAGTCCTGGGGCGCTCAATTTTGTTTCATACTGGATCTCTAGCGTTGCTGTAGAGAGCAACTTGGTACGGTTACGAAGTGGAGAAGTATCTTGTACTCTAGGATTTAAGCATCAAGGGGTGTAAGTGGACTGGACTTGCAGAGAAGTAGTTGGGTCCTGGAATTGCAGCAAGTCTATGTCATTCTGTCTTCATTTGTACCTTTCATAATGCTATGAGATCCTTGTGCCTTCATTTCCATCTCTCACAATGCTGTGGTTGTTTCTTGTAACATGGACAATTCAATTTGGATCAAGAATGCCACTCAACATAATCCAGGTATTAAGTTTTGGCGAAAGGAGCACATTGTCCAACTCTGTTTTCA